>OW052215.1:4815000-6015000 GCA_932527185.1 Ecliptopera silaceata | reverse complement strand
ATATGCTGATATGCTTATTTGTTACGGATACTGCGATTGTGTGTCTGCAAATAAAGCAAAGCAAGTCAAATAAGCATATCAGCATATTATTTAGATGTGTAGGACGTCATTTTCAACACTTCCGTATCACAGGTACAAATCAGAGTCCGGTTATCGAGCACAGTAGTCAAAATCAGAAGAAATAGTTCAGAATCACAGCCAAGTTGAGAAAAAGAGCAAAACGATATTACATTCACTATGCAGACTGACAACCAAAACAATTTCCCCTGTTGTATTCCCAGCCCTAGCCGGTCTCTACACATTTTTTCTTTCATTCGCACCTACCTAAATCTTCACTTGTCTTGCTCGCGCGGGACCGTTAGAACTGCAACCTGGAGCGTCCCAACTACTTTTTTTCCACGAAATGTAATACAAACCCTAGATTATTATACGTCGTTAGATAGCTGTTGAAACGTAGATATTTATTATAACATCCGCCGAACAAGTGCCATAATATTTTTTTTAGATATCCTTTAGAGAAAAACAGACCTTCTAAAATATTTTTTTATTTCATAAGTTTCACTTCTCTACTACGATCTATTCAATTAACTTATGCACTATTTTAATGATTGACGTCCTAAAGCATCTTATTACCCATGTAAAAATGCAAAAATAATAATAATAAGATGCACAGAAAAAACAAAAATAAATTTAGTACCTAAAAATCTGCAAATTTTTAATAAAAATTTAAAAGTCGAATATCTCGAAATGGGTTAAGTTTAGGGTGGGGTGTTTCTTAGTAAATTAAGTCAGAAATGATGGGTACTCCACGCCCTTAATGGATCTAGCACGACTTTCCATGTAACCCTGTATATATAAATCATAAAATGAGAAGTGTATTTTAGACCGAAGTGCAAACTGTCGTCATTGTGACTTCAACCTCTTGCTATAAATGAAAGTCATCATGGGTTTTTATACTCTTCAGCTAGGACAATCTATCTGTGCAAAGGAACCAAGTTGTGAATTTGATCAACCCTAATGGTTTGGTGTAGACCTTTCTTCAGTCCTTGTATTGACTACCGCAATGTTGGTACTGGAAATGCAAACACCACCTTTCACAATATAGATTAAATCCGTCTACGCTTTCAAAGTCTAAATGTTATCCCACGAGAACGACATTCAGTCAGAAACCGACCTCAAAATAACAACATTTTACAGAACGGAGAGTGTATAGTGTGCTTAGTCATGGCCTAATAGGTGCAGTGTGAACTTGTATGAAATCGGCCTAGACCGATGATTGTCTTCTGACTTAACCTAACACCAATGTCTCCTTCATACAAGTCGATTGTGTAATGTAGTGTTTATTTGAATTTATAAAAACAAACAAAATTGTCTCATCCTCAGTTACAGTTGAAATCTTAGGCCCCTCAAACCGTTAAATCTATCACCATTATTTCATTCAATCCCTTTCTTTAAATCGTCTTCATACTTATTAAAACTCATACATCACTTCCACAAACTTCGACATACGTAGTCTTTCATTATACCTGCAATATCAACAGATCATTTTGAAATGAGACTGTAAAACGATGTACTCTATATATATATATATATATTTTTTAATACTGTTATGTTTTTTTTTTGTTATTAAAAGGGAAAACTTGTTTTAATTTCAGGAACCTATTAAGTATATTATGTGAAATATATTTTGTTTATTTATGCAACATGCAAAACTTATTTCATAATATTAAAACTAAATGTTTTATAACCATTACGCCAAACGCTAAATATTATACGCTGAATTTCAATTAATTACGCATGTCTATTTAAAAATAAGAACTTGCTATTATTCTTATAAGAAACATTTACGCCAAATGCAAAACTGAACTATCGCTAACTTCAAATAATGCCAAATGTACTTATATTGACACTATTTTTATTTAACTATGCCAAATGCTCAAGCTGTTTTACGCTAACTGCTAATTATTACGCTAACCTAATTATAAAATATAAGACATAATAAAATTAACAAGGTAATGCACTTGTAAATAATATTACTTCACCCTTCGCCAATATCTATAAAAAATGAAAGTCTGTTAAAATCTAGTTAGAATAACATGCCTAATAAGACTATTATATAAGAAATCATAAAATAAGGACGCCGCGCACCACACTATTTTTTCTAAAATCTGTAAAATTGAATTTTATCTAAAATCTAATGAGGTTAATTAACATGCTTATTGTTTTGTTTTTTTTTTTTTTTTTTAATAACTGTCAGCGCACCACCCAACCTATCTAAATCTAAAACGTCTATAAAAATATAAGGTTCATAATAATTAGATATGGAGTAACATGCTAGATATTATGAAATCTATTCTGTTCGCCATACGATCTATCCAAGCCTAATACCTGTAAATATGAACCGTTAGTTAAATATAAACTTAATTTTTCGAAGGCTAATAAGAATAACATGCTGAATCCTTTAAAAGAAATGTCAGCGCACCACCTTGACCTATCTAAAATATCTATAAAATTGGAATGTTAATGATATGTTAAGAGTAACATGCTAGATGTTTCAAATCTATTCCGTTCGCCCTACGACCTATTTAAATCTAATACCTGTAGAAATGGAAAGTTAATTAAATATAACCTTAATTTTTCGAAGTTTAATGAGACTAACATGTTGAATATTTTTTTTTTAATAAAACTGCGCACCACAGTACCTACATTTATCTCCGATATCTATAAACATTAAAATGTTAGTAATATGTATCTAGTAAAAATAACATAACATGCTAGATATTTTAAAAGTAATATCTATTCTGTCTTCTACACGAACTATTAAACTCGAATACCTGTAGGAATGGAACGTTAATTTCATTCAATAAAATATAGATTTTACCTTTTTTCAAAACTAATGTCTAGTCCTAGTATCACCTGATCTATATAAATTTCTTGAAGACAGCTGCTTCTGCTTTATCACACGTAGTTAATACCTAGCTGCAAAAGGATACACAATAAACACATACGTAACACAACACCATAAAATAATAGATATTAATTCTAATGAAGTATGTGTTCTGATTTCCATCCACTGAAAGTGTAGTAAAAGTTTCGCTCAAAGAGGTAAATGCACGACTACCTACGCCTTTATTTGCCTAACGACCAACAATTATACAACAGTTATAAATCCTCAACCTTAGCATAAACATAGACATACCTATGGCTAACGAAAAAACCGTTAACTTATTACAATGTTATCTAGTTTCAGTTCAAAACCCAAAATAACCATTAAGGGTCATAAGTGGGTCGACGTTATCAATAACTGTCAACTCAAAAAATAAAATATTATTTTGAAAATGATTTTAGTCGTCATGTAAGTCATAATGTGCACGTCACTTAGCGGATCTCTCAAGTGCTAGCATATTTTTGCCCTAGTCAATAAATTTAACATTTAACTATCGAATATCTGTCAACCCAAAGTAATATTTAGAACACACTTGAGGAACCAAACACTTTAACTAAGTTCTCAAATAAATTCGTTTAAAAGTTTTATCTAATGGCTCCCCTTTTTTTTCATGGCCGTTAAGATATAGTTTCGCTATTTTTAAGTCGTACGTTTTATAACAACCAATTTAATAATTACTGTGAGGATTGAACTCACACTCTAATTGTACCATCAGACAATGACTGACTTTATGGTAAAGATCTAAACAATAAAGTAGTGCGTATTGACTATAAATGACTTCTCTCTACCTAGCTATCAAGTAACTGTAAATTAAATAGCTTTAATTTATAATATTATCCGACCCTCCGACTTTAAAACTACAACCTAGTTTTTGGCAGATATTAATAACGAAATGAATCTACGTATACAATAGATTTTATAATAATGACATCTAATCAATGAAACTTAACGACTCGTATAAGATCAAATTTTATCGATTGATTGCAATCAGTCAATCCGTGAGGTGGGTAACTTAACAGCTGCAAAACTTACATCACAAAATAACGTATCTTCCTGGTACCTGTGCTTAATAACTCACTTAATTACCTAGCCTTTAAAATTATGGATTATGATTTATTCCATACCGACCCTCAGCCTGTACGATTATAAAACCT
Organism: Ecliptopera silaceata; assembly: GCA_932527185.1. NCBI lineage: Eukaryota > Metazoa > Arthropoda > Insecta > Lepidoptera > Geometridae > Ecliptopera > Ecliptopera silaceata. The sequence goes on along the minus strand of OW052215.1, from coordinate 6,010,899 downwards.
TCCTGTAACATCTACATATATATTTAATATACCTACAAAATAAATCAAATCGTGAGTCAAACGGGATTCGAACCCGCGATCTTCATTTAGTCAGCGACCTTTAAACCTCCGGTAGTTAATTATTTAGAATCTGGAAAGTTATTAGCTAAGCAGGATTCGAACCTGCATCCTCAATTAATTTTTCACAACTCTAAAATTCTCGTACTATTTATTTGTATGTTTAACGTATCATATATTAGTCAACCAGGACTCGAACCTGTTGTATTCAGTTAATCTACACGATTTTAAAACGTGGTTTGGTTAATACTTTCCAAAGTTATTAACCAAGCAGGTATCGAACCCGCACACTTCTGTTTTATTTATGGTACCGTAACATTTGTCTACTATTTTTAACTTAAAATACACCAAGTCCGACCTATATTATAAAAGCGAAGCTTGTATGGACGGACGTATGCCCGTTACTTTTCCACGCAAAAACCACCGAAAGGACTCCAATGAAACTTTACAACAACGTAGTTCATTCATTGAAACAACACACAGCCTACAACTGACAAAGGTATTATGCGAAATGTCAAAACCATAACGATAGCACGACGAAGTCGCGAACATCAGCTATTAATTATTTTAATATGCTTAAAATAATGATAAAGTCAAGCAGGAATCGAACCTGTGACTTTTCACCACAAAATAACCAACTAAACAGGATTCGAACCAGTCCAGATCCGTCCGCATTGCAATACTGTAAAATATGTATATTACCTACTCTAGTTTTTATTAACGATACACTTTATATTGTTATATTCCTAAAGTACTAAGTCGAGCAGGAACTGAACCTGCGATTTCCGCCACAAAATTATTAATCAGGACTCGAACCTGCGCAATTCTATTTTGTTTACAATATTATCTCCTATTACTAATTTTACTAACGATACAATACATATTTTTAATATTCTTAAGCTGATAAATCGAGCAGGAATCGAACCCGCTATTTCCCAGCAAAACTATTTATCAAACAGGAGTCGAACCTGCGAGATTCTAAGAACTGCTATTTATATTATTAACAAACGTTCTAAGGTTCATACAAATATTTTGACCTAATCTACCTACGCATTATCAACCCCTAAATACCTTGTAAAACCAAAGAACCTATTTTACAATGACTTGACGATTTGCCTCGTAGGTACACTTTAAGACCAGGGAGATCCAAGATCACAAACCCTAGATCCCAGTTAAAATACATAGCGACGAACCATATCTACCTTTTATCTATTAAATTTATAACAATCTATCATTGGAAATATACTAAAATACTGCAATTAGTAGCTACATTTCGGTCTGCCTTTTTTTTCTGCTATGTGCCACCTACCTACAATATATGAGACACCTACCTACAGTATATGTGACACCTACCTAAATTATATGTGACACCTGCCTACAGTATATGTGACACCTACCTACAATATGTGTGACACCTACCTACAGTATGTGGCACCTACCTACAGTATGTGTGATACCTACCTAGATCATTATGTGACACCTATCTACAGTATATTACCATGTTTGTACTACCAAATAACGCCAATAACCGCATTGAGTAATAAGACAAAACAGTTTTACGACCCTCGCTTTATGAAACTGTTCATCATATAGTGATAAAACTATTTATCTATACCTGACTAATAAATTACTTAAATTAATAATAGTTATTACACACAATTATCTATCTACACCAACAGTTTTTTTTTTTTTTAAACCTACTCACGACCCTCGGAGTGTAAAACTGATAGACCAAAGCTAATATTCTATTTATAAAAATAATCTTATAAAACCCTTCGGATAAAACAAGCTATCATCGACGCGACCCTCCGTGTCTGAGTTAAATAAAATTTTGTAAATCAAGACTACTAAATCAAGTTTGAAATCTCAACACAATTCCCCTACCCTATATATACGGCAGCAAATTGTGCGAATTTAATCGCACGTACCCTACCTATAAAAATAATCTAATTATAAAGTTAAATTAATTACCTAATATTTTAATAATAAGCAAGAATCGAAGTAATCCAAGTTCATCCTGGTCACGGAACTTTCAAATCGTAACGACCCCCCCGGTAAATACCCCCCCCGATATTTAAATACGCATGAAATAACTAAAATAATTATTTATGATAATTGAAGATCGAAGATGGCCATGTGATCGTCTAACTCTTATAGGACCCTACTGTTGTGACGTGAGTAACTCAAGAACTTAAGGAATCATGTTGAGAATTCAAACCGATATCTATTATAATTTATTACCTAATTTACCTATTATTATCTAAAGTATCTAATTCAATTATCTTACGCCGTAAAGTTTAACTATCTTCTGATTATTTTATCTCGTATGTAAAGGAATCTGTTAAAAGGATATTGGCTTATAAGAAAGAGTAAGAGAATGCAACGATTAAACTATGAGTAACCTTAAATTACTATTTTAGAATTCCTCGAACCTCTATAAAATATGAAAGAAACATTATAAAATACTAATAACTTTTATGTAATGTAATTATGAAAAGTAATGGATGTTAGTATTGTTATGCTAGATCTCTTAAAGTTTTATGAATTATGTATGAACATTATGAAGGACTATGTAAAGAGTTTTCGTGTAATAGACTTTATAGGAAGTATGTATTTGAAATAAATAATGGAAGCTGACATTGCTATGTCAGGGCCCTTCAAAGGCACCCCTCGCCCGTGCCTGCCAGTAGTCTACGACACACGCTATGTAACTTAATACATAAATAGACTTCCTCTTCCATAGAAGGCTTTCCAGCGTTTGAATAAGCTAGAGAAACGAATAACTTTTAATTATTACCGTTTACCTAACCCACCCAAACACTAGCACTACTATAGGGAGTTCAATGGGACTACAATCTCCTTAAGTTCCCTTTAAAAGAACTCAAAGACAAAGCAGACCCTAGGGGGTTAACTGCTAAGCAGCCTGGTCAAGCCATGTCCAACGGCACAAGTTGAGCTAGATTATTAGGATAACCAATGTCAAAGCCTTGAGAACATTCTCAGATGTCGTCGAAGAATGGGTCATAAAAACTAGATTTGCGGAAAGCCTCCCTCGCTTTTCTAAGTCCGGGATAAGCTTGGCAACTACTGTGCCGCTAGTTAGACCAAACGGTATCACTCGATACATAAAATGTATTCAAACTTTGTAGGTAAATACTTTCCTCTTTCCATAGATTCCAGATAAATACCGAGACACACGCTCACAAAGTTTGATATACACTCCCTAACTGGAATGTTGTACATAGGCTTTTCCAAAGGATTTTCCTTCAAAAGTAGTTCACTTGAACAGTCAAACACTGGCTACCTTTAAAGTTTGGACGAAAATAGTCCACGCGTGAATTTAAATCTACGAATCGTTAAAACTAGTCTTTACAAGACTTCCCATAATTTTAGTCATTACACGACATTAAATAAAATAAGTCCTTACAAGACTTGGTAAATTTAAGTATTTTTATCTCACATTTTAAAAGGCACAATGTTAGAAAGTTTACTTTACTTCTAACATTGTGCTCTACTGGGTTTAATAATAATAAAATGTATTCAAGTATAAAGTTAATTGAAGAAAGATCAAAAATAGTTCACATCAAAAGTTATATATTTTAATCTGACATTCTAAATGACACAATGTTAGTAAGATTACTTTACTACTAACATTGTGCATTCCTGAAGTCAATTTAATAAAATAGATTAAAGAGTTTATATCAGCAAAAGATAGATTAAATGTTTGCATAACTTAACGTCATTATAATCGGTCTAGTCTACCTAACAGTTTAGAGTTCTACCTATCTAACTAAGCCTTACGCTCTACCTATAATATGTTACTAATATCTCTAATAATAATATTCCTAGGAGCGAATCAAATACTATTTTTATAAATTAATTTAACCGGATGGAAGTTTAACACAGACTTAATTAAATATTATTATGAAGCAGAAATGTAACATACATAAATTAAATATTAAAAGACTTACAGGATTACTCGTACAAACCACATTTTTACAAACAAATAATATTTAAATTTATAACACAAACAAACCCCAAGGAAATTTAAAACTAATCTTTGCTCAAAATTAAACCCCATAATCGACCGTGAATTTAAATCTTAAAACCCCAATATTAATTATTTCTGAAAGACACTGCACAACACAAACGATCGCGAATCTAAATCTTAGGAAATTTAGTATTAATCTTATTTCAAAATTCACTTAAACAACACTACCGAACGCGAAGTTATTACTTAATATTACTTTTTCTCAAAACAAAGTTTAAGCAAACAATCGACTTTCAATCCGTAAACCGACCGAGGATTCAAAGGACCCGATACGCGAATTACATGTTCAATCGCTGAACCTCTCGGTCCGAGAGCCCGAAATTCAGTGTCCTGCCTCCTGCCTCTTTCAAACCTCATCACGTCGGTGCCTACGCGTCCCTTCCACGTTAAATATTTTTTTATTATAGTTAGTGCAGGGATTTTTTGTATTAAATGGTTTCTGGAAAGTCCCCGAAACATTTGCGATCTTAAGTAGACATTTCACTTGAAATATTTTTTTGTATTTAATTTATGATCTGACCTGGCTCCTATCCTTAAAAACAAAGACTTTTACGGACATGTGTTTTTAATGGGCGACGTCCAATTTCGAATGAACAAAAATATATTTTTTTGTGATATTTTAAATTGCGTCTATTGTGCTTAAAATAACATTGTTGCCCTGCAGATGTTCGAATGGAAAGTTTTAAAGAATAAAAGAATGTGAAATAAATCAATTAATTTCTTCAAACCTAAAAATGATCTCTGTGTCAATAATTGTGAATAAGAACGAGGCTGACGTAGTTCTGGCTCGTTACAACGACTGGTTACGCTCCTTAAAATTCTTATGAAGGCAATTAAGCCTAGGCGAAAATCCAACTTTGGCGACGAGGGTAAGACGGCCTATGGTACCTCCTGTGATCAAAGACTCCTAAAACGACTGCAGTACCTAGTAGGTAACATTTAATTCCATATTATGTAGTAGCCGTTAAGGTGAATAAATTACTAGTCCATATATCATGAATCCAAACAGGCTGTGTGCGAATTTCATAGTTACTCCTGCAATTAATACTCAGTTGCACTTCAGTTGATATGAAGGCCCGAATCCACAGACATAAAACCTGTACAAAACATTTCGATCAGACCTACTTTTCAATATAATAAAACCTATAAATAAGACTGCAGTCTGTTTGACCTAGCGGCACACAAGATTGCCGACTGCCGGCTGGGCGGTCATGCCGTTCATTCCATAATACGAGTGTAAACGTTCAATGCTATTTATGTCTAACAATAGACGCTTCATACTAGGCTATCGTTTTTCTTGACAATGCGTTCCTGTATCCTTGCATCAGCTGCCGACAGTTTATTTTTCTATAGAAATTGAAGATTAATACAATTGCCCCGAAAGCTTTAACGAATTAAATAGAAAACTATCCAGGAGTTGATTTACAATCTTATAAGTGCAGCAGTGAATTAGCTACACTACGTGGCAATGAAAGCTTTACTGCCGAGCGCTGGTTCATGCCGCGCAGTGTAACTCAACGCTCTACTAAACTCGCTACATAGGAGTGTGGAAATCGGTCGCTACTGCGGAGAAAGTCAGCGTACTAGTGTGGTTTATCATTTTAATGTGTGCTGATAGCAACACGATGTAGTTCTAGCAGTTCGCGGTTATTCCCATTTCCAATTGGAGCAGACTACAGGCAACAGCAATACTTAATTCAATGATTGTATAAACCCATCAGCGGTTCCGATCGCCAATTACTATAAACCTTTGCATCCATATTTCATCAGAGCGGATGGTTTTCTTTCCTTCGCAATTAGGTTGTAACTTGTAACACGAGTAATGACTGCGGCTGTTCCGTTATGAAACTCACCACATCTATTACACAACGATGCAGTGGCTTAATAATGCAGATATCCTGCTGTTTGCTTAGATAATCCTATTTTACTCGTCTTGAGTTCTTTGGGGGAACCTGAAATCGCTGAAACGTCTAAGTTACTCTTGTTGAAGTCGCTATTGACAATACAAACTGTATATACTTTATTATGGAGTATGGTTTGAAAAAACTCAAATTCCAATTCAATGTCAGGCGAGCTGATGCAAACATTCATTTACGTAATGTCAAGAGCAGCTCTAAAGAGTTTATGAGCAAACGCATCTGTACAAACATTAAGCACTTTATTGACTTCGTTTACCTTGAGTAAGTGTGATCTTTATTCTCATTTGAAGAATACTTCAGTATCAGTAACAATTCGTAGATGTATTTTTGAAATAAAAAATATCCTTAGTAGTTACCACCTAGTAGTTAAAATGTCATTAGATCTCGTCCTATGTCGTGCCTCGTTCAATAAGAACGTGCCCTGAAAATGTATCATTCCCGGAAGAGATTCCTCAATAAAATTTTGATTCGAGGATTTCAGATATCCCCAATCAAATATAAATAGAGCTGGAGTTGAAACATAATAAAGTTATGAACGAATAAAAAGACAAAATGTAATGTATACACCAGTAGGTGAAACAACTATTCAAAGGATTTTATTTGGGCAACTGTATCAATAGTTACGTAACAAAAGTTGGTATATTTACATCTACATATCTGATTACGTGCTCTGAATACCAGGACTTGGGGACCGTTACAATATGCTATCTGATAATTAAATTAAATTCTAAGTAAAAGCACATAACGTTATCATCACCCCAATTATTTTATTCTGGAATAAACAAGCTACGTTTTACTTTGTTTTAAAGATTAGTATTTCTTTGTAGATTTGGCACGTATGAAATTCTGAATGATCTTAAATGCTATTTTAAAAGTTTATTTTTTCGGTCGGACAAAGCAATTAATTTTGTCTATTTCGTTGAACTGTAATAAATATTTTGCGTTTTAGAAGTTAGAATTCGCGACACAAATCTGAATGAATCACCTTTTGATTCAAAAGTTACATTTTGACTTGTATTTCCATTCTTTGATCTATCTCGTTGATAAACTGTACGTTATTTGTCCATCGAGTCGTGTCGTATCATCTAAAGATATGTTCCATGTAACGCTGTTGGGCACCTGCCGCATGCCGTTGCATATTCATGCTGCTGTTGACTTTGTTCTGCTCCATTGTCCCGTAACAATGCTTCACTTCTAAGATATCTGTGCAAGATGCAAGGAGTTTTGGTGGTCCAGGTTAAACAACTTTTGAATTGTAACTAATGTTGGGTAATTGTTTTTTTTACTGCTGCACGCGACTATGACAAGCGTCTTTGTTGTTTGCTGACGTCACGAATTAAATGAAGTTATTACTTAACGGCCGGTTTCTGGAAACCCAAATCACGATTGATCCGAGTTTGACACATAGTAATTATTTGATTATTTCGTTGATCATCGTTCGAGAATGTGGGTGCTATTAATGAGGGAAGAAACTTTACAGGTGCTTAAAACATTTACGCAAAGTATGAAAAAGAAAACACTCTCCACGCAGTCTGAGAGGCCAGCCTCCTAAAGCACTCTTAAGACTCCGTTCTCGGAAACCTTGTAAACCTTTTCCTTTGAATTAATATTTTTCCAGTAACTTTTTGCTCTCAAACTCGGTGTAACTACCAAAAGTCTCAGTTAACAAAGAAGTAAGTGAAGAGGAAACTGTTGAAAAGAAAATATTAGGTTTTCAATGTATCAAAACGAATATTACTTTCAAAAAGACCTTACCTACTTAATAAAGAAACTTCTTTATTTCCAACTCCAATTCTACGGTTGGTTTGTTTTAGCTATTGATATTTTACCAACTTACCAGCAACCTCAATGTTTTCATATTCCAATGTAAATTAGCAGATTTAGTAAAAAAATACATCCTTATTTCACCTACTCTCTGATCTGTTCTGTCTTATATTCTATGAAGCAGATGGTAAAGTACTCTGTTCTGAAAACAGGGATATATATTGGTCTAGTCAACCCACATTACATTACTCATTTCATTTTCAGCCTGTGGTGTCCCACTGCAGGGCAAAGTCCTCCCTTCCTTTTCTCTATTACATTATACTAGATCTAGAACCTGGTGTCATATGGCACACCTTCACATCCTCACCTCTACTTGAACTCTCAAGTTTGGATATTCGCTGCAGGTGCCGAGAGTTTGTTACGGTAAAGTAGGGTAAACTGTTCCCTGAGGATGTACGTGAAACCTCGTACGCACGGCTCTGTATTAGTATTCCAGCTTTGTGTTTAATAATTAGATGGCGTGTTAATGTTGGCATCATAACTATTGTTATCTCTATATCTGGTGTTTAAATTCTAAATTTCCTCGTTTTAAAGAACGTGCATGTTGTTTTAACCACGATTGTTTGTTAGGTATCAGCAAATTCCATCGTAGGCTTTAGGATTACGGACTGATTGTCGGTAGTCGCGATGTTTTTTTACAAAAAGTCCAAATAAAATCTATTGATTAACGGCACGTTCTATTATTTTCGGAGGGAATCGAAAATAGCCTTATCCATATCTGTTTTATGAAAATGTACTCAACAGCACAAATCACTAACCTGATTGAACCGTCTGGTTCAAACAGCCATCAAATAAATCACAGACTTCCTGAGACCTTGTATCATCACTGCTGGCCGATTGCCAAACCCCCAAACTGACACAGACTAGACAGTAGACATTTTTTAATTTTAGATGGACGTTAGAATAAATAGGCGTATCCAGCAGCTGGCAGATTTACAGTGGATCTTGCGTAATATTTTGGAACAGCAAATGCATATTGAACTTCTTCTTATCGTGTCGATGCTATATAAATAAGTCTTGTGAGGTGTTTTTCCAGCTCTATAGCACCACTAGTGGCTGCATTCACATCCTCAGGTGTTAGGGAACATATTGAACTTACCAGAGTAGTCCTTAAGCTCCATCAAAACTTGTCTTTATAAAAGTCTATCGTAATGTATGAAGTGTAATAAGCACCTACTCAAAACCTAGTGTCTGTGTGTAAGCATTAAGTCCTACACCTACTCTTTTTGTCTAGCTTACGAGATTCGAAGGTCAAGTTGCAATCTATAACTAATATAAAAAACAAACTGGAGAAAGAGAACCAGTTAGACTAACTAGTAACTGGTTATCCTTGGGTTTTGACAACAATTTATCAAACTAAATTATTCCTTATACTGTAAAATCCCAAAGATCATCTAGAATCGTCTTATACTAACCCCCTATCTTATATTATGTCACCATTACGTATGGTAATCAAGACATCAAGTCTGCGCTACTTTTTAAAAGATAGACCGTAAGTAATTCTAGGTGACCGTTTCACGCCAGTATCAAACATTAAAAACCAATTCTGACCACTATTTCTGACCAGTTTGCGTCACCAGACTTGATCAAAGCCACAGGAGGATAGTTATAGCACATTTGTTAATTCATAAATCGCGTGGGCGTCCTATTCAAGGTCAAGTGTGAAGAAAGTGGGTCGCTCTGGTTTTCGACTGTTTCGTAACCCCGTGATTAGCTGATTATATTTGTGAGTGACGTGGGCTGTTGAGATTTAATCAATGTCTTGGTAATAAATAGTTTAATAATGTTTACTATTAGGTTGTATATTTTAATTAATTTTTGCTCAAATTGTGTTCAAACCTATATTTATTTTAGACTCTGTTTCACCGGGGTGAGGCTCAACATGTTATTTTCTTACATTCCCCTACACCATGAGCTATATCATCTTGAGAAAATATTTTAAAATATATTTAAGGTTCGCATATGGACGTAACAACGTGCTAATCTAATACAACTTTTTTCTTTTACATTTCTTTCTTGAAATCTAGCAAACTCGCTTCTCTCTTACAATAATCTATCTAACCTCCTTCTCGCTCTTTTCTTTGCTAAACTAAAAAGTACAAAAAAGAGAGGAGTACCTACCTAAGTGACTGGAATTTGAGCAACGTATTGTTTCTAAATTAGGGTCTATCATTTTATCTTTAAGGTGTTCGAGTTTCTCAACGCAAACCTACGCTCCTATTGTAGGAAGGGCTAGAGAAGGGCCTCAGGCTTTTCATTGACTTATCGATAAAACCGTTTTTTGAATCCTATAATTCTGGATCTCGTTTAACTTACCTATTCATAATAAAGATAAACATATTTATTGGACTAAAACTAAAAACCGTAATTAATAGCGCCTTTAAGCCACGGTTAGGTTTGACTAGACGTTAGGTTTGACTAGACACATCGTATTGGGTATACATAGCCAATATCTGATCGAAAGCCTTTTGAGTAGAATTTTCAGAATCGTTCATAAGGTCACGTATTCTTAAATCAATTAGCTAAAACAATATACACATTGCGCTGACTTTATAGATTCAGATGTTCTACATGTTTACCCACTAAGCACTATCTACTTTTTTCTTAACACTGATCTGCCCGCAACTTCGTCTGCGTTTCATCATTATTAAGGCATGTTGAGCTTTAATAATGATTGGTTATCAGTAAAGTTATTATTCGAAAATATTTAAGTAGTAAAATATATTCTAATTCAGTAAACATATATTTTAAGTTTGATCAAAATTGGTTCACTATTGATGGACTAACATAAAACTTTCACATTTATATTATTAGTAGGAAGTAGGATAATCTTTACCGTATTCATTTTCTCAACTACACAATACAGTTAAATCAACACAACGGCGAAATCTTGATTCCAAACACGAAAAACGTGTCAGCTCAGATCCGTATCGAATTTCAAATTGTACATCGATATTGCAGTCACGTTCGCATCACTAGTTACTACTACACGATGCTGCCTACGTTCTGAATCTACATTCAATCAAATAAATAAAATTGAAAGTTTTGGTATGGCTTAAGATTTCGAAATACCTCATAGTTTTGATAACGTTTTCATTAAGATGCTATTTTTAAAGTTACTGAAAAATTGGCTCAACTTGTATGAGTACTTGATGTGTTTTAGACTTTTAGAACGTTCTATTTGCATATCAAAAATCTTGTAGTTATTCTGTGATGAAAAGGAAAAACAGAAAGGATTTGGGAAGTTATTTTCATTGAACATTTTCTTGGGTACATTTTTTTTTGCCAATTCTCCTTCAACGTTAATCTAGGAAAAATAGACTATTAAAATAAAGTTTTGTCCTTCTTACTAACTATCCATTGAACGGATATATTGTAGCTTTCTAAAATTACATTATCGCCCTCGAATTTCCGAGGCAGAATATAACAATAGCCATTTTTAATTACTTTACGATGGGGAAATCTGTTTTAATTTAATCACGCTGCAAACTTTCAGTCGTTGTATTTTAATCATTTTCGCCTGAAAAAGGTTCTATTGTTCATGTTACTTTGGAATATTCTTTAAAGTAGGTTACTCTTTCATTGGGCTGCTCCATATAACTGGGAGTCAAAGATTCTTTGTTGTTCTCATCGGCTTATTCATGAGATTTAGGTCGAGGCATGACCTGAGATTATGGCTTTGAAATTAGGTTTATATTGTCCTTCGTGGCAACCGGTGTTGTGGCAAGTTAAAGGTACTCTTCAAATCAATACACAGGATATCTTTATTTTTATAGGACTCATTAGAAGCAACGCAACGCAACGCTTAAACTACCGCCTGTGATTACGGAGACTCATGTGACTTTAAATGCATTGGCACTTTTCAGCAAACTAACACCTTTCAAACCCAAAACAGCAAAACAACATCAGGAAATAAATCGGTGGTAGTATTTCCCCTGAACTCTTTCACAAAAAGCTTTATCTCTCCATTCGGTTCAATAAATACCACCAGCCTTTGTTTTGTTCGTGCACTGTATTTTTCGATTATATCGAGTGCCGTTTCACCCACGACCTTTTAGTATTTCTCTAGAGTTCTCTTAGAGTTCCTAGTAAGCTCTAGTGGAGTTGTTTTGAGTAGTACTTTTGAATTAGAATGTAATATTTGACCAAATTTTCATAGTATATTGACGCATTTCTACCATTGTTAAGTTACAATGTAGGAAACTGCTTCAGCTTTCGAAATGAACCCATGTAGAGTCCAACAATATTTGCTCAGATAAGGTCTAGAAAGTCCATTTCTCAAGTTTACACCCAAAATTGGCAGTTGACTTTGAAAATAGCATCATGATGTTATCTACTAATATGCGTGTTTGCTTGGTGTTAGAAAGGGATTTGAAACAGACAACAAAAGATTATTTAAAAAGATGAGTCTACGATTATATGTCATTGCAAGTCCAGTATTGTGACTTGTCCTATCCAAAATAAATGAACAAAGGTAAAATAGATAACATACTTCAAAAATTGGGTTACATGTATCGGAGCATGCGAGGTTGGTGTACAAACACATTTAGCTGAGCACTTTATACCCTGGAAATTGAGTTATCGTAGACTCCGTGCATGCCGATGCTCGTATAACAAAATAAGCTTAGTTTGAATCTGAAGTTTTATAAAACTTGTTTATAAAACTTCTTGCAATCTAGGGCAATCTATCGCAAGTACCACTTTGCAAGTCAAAGAACTGACTTACAAAAAGCTTTGAAGGTAAGCTAGGAAGTGAATCAGGTCAGGCCTCGGTCTACCGGTCGCATTCATTAACCGTATCTCGAGCATCAGACTGATAACGAATGCAGAACCGTGATGCGAGATAACGTTCGATATCCGTTTGTTTACATACACTATCATATCCTTATCCAGTAGGTCTATAAATATACAATTTAAAAAGTGAAAACTTGAAGTATTTTAGGAATTAGACGTGGCTAATGAAACTGGGTTTTTGTTTGTTTTGTGCAAAAACACGCAATATAAGTATTTTTAAGTCTGCACTGCAGGCTCTATCAAAATCTTTGTAAAAGACGAAAAAGTCGTAGGGTGATTACTAGGTTTACTTACATAAGTTTAAGAACATAGTAATAATAATAATATCTATTGCATTCTATTCTAATTAGAATAGAATGAAAAAGATATTATTTTTTGATTTGAAGTTTTCCGGCTGTTTTATTACTACTGTTAAAAAGTTTAAAATCAGTAAGTAATTAAAAAAACTATAAATAAGGAGAAAAATTAATTTTAAAACAATATATTAATCGATGAAAAATTGCCGCTACATTTTAACCGACACTTAATTACTTTTTTAAAACAAAAATTAGGAAGTTCGATTCTATTCTATTGTATGTTCGTTTTGTATGGTAACACTTAATGAAGTTAAATTAAATTGCATTGTAATTGCACTGATATGAGATCTATTATTGCAAATCTCACAATGTGCTTCAGACCCTTTAAAATTGTGCTTGATGAAAATCAATATGCGTTTAAATCTGAGCATGTCATTTGTTAATGCTCCGCCGGCTACGTCCTTTATGGGATTAAAAATGTCAATCGCTGGTGCACGGATGAAATCGTTTATATCCGATCGCAAAATCCGGCTTTTATTTAACGTTGCATTTTACATTGCTATCGAAAATAATTTAAACAAAAAAGTAGGTTTAAAAAATATAGATAGATATTGCACTTTAGTTAGAGTCGTTACTCACTGTCGACTTGTCGCCTGCGACTCGGTCGCTGGCGACTGTGACTAACTACACTTACTACAGTTTAAATAGGTGTTTACGCACTTGGTCGTCGGTCGACTTGTCGCCGGCAACAAAAGGACGACCGACGACCAAGTGCGTAAACACCTATTTAAACTGTAGTAAGTCAGAGTCGTCAGGGACCGAGTCGCCGGCGACAAGTCGACAGTGCGTAACGGCTCCTAAAGTAGTGTACAGGCGAACTTAATGCTACAAATAGCATTCTCTACCAGCTAACCTTTGTTATATTTTTAAATATACGTGGACTTATTTGGTGCATTTGACTAGCAGAAGGTTTCAGAAGCAAAAATTTAGATATTCAATTACATAATAAAGTCTTAATTTAATTCTATTAGAATCACGTTCCCCTAAGTGGCTCATCTCCCTAAATGACAGTGAATTGCCTTTCACAATTTCCATCCGTTTTTCCCTCGAATTTTAAATGTGCCTTCATTATTTTTGGAAGCGATCTCTAGGGGTAATATTTTTTTATTTACAATTGTTTTTCATCACCATTAAAAAGAACCTTCCATTCTCGTCCGGTTTTGGTCGTAGGTTCTACTTTTTCATAGGTTCTGAATTAATGGATTTTTTATTTCGAAAATGTGAACAATGTCAGTATTCTCAGATGACCAACGGAATCCTCATCAGCACGTATTGATTTCGTCTTTCCTGTAAATAAAGCCGCCAAGATTGAAAGCCTGGTGTATGTGTTGCAAGCCTGCACCATCTATAAATGCTTAAGCAAATACAGTATCCCCATAATGGTTTAGGTAAAAAGTGGTCGTCTGACGCTGTAAATCATCTAGATACCTAACGACCCTTTGGTTGCTTCTCGGAGCTGACTTGGAATACTAATTATTAGATCCATAAGTATATGCAGAAATTAGATAAGTGGATTGGTGTCTAAACCCTTCTGATTCACACTGTTTTAGGGTTCCGTACCTACCGTAAGACTCCGCTGTCCGTCTGTCTGTCAGTCTGTCTTCTGAATCGTGATGACTTCTATTTTTGTTGGTATATAGTATAATACAAAAAAAACATTATTTTATGGTCGTTTTAGGTTATATAAACTTATTAATTTGATTGACATCTAGCATTACAGCGCCATTGAGTAACATAAATCTAATTACAATATTCCTTTCAATAATATTATTAGGATAGAATCCTATCCATAAATAGTATATTTGATCCCGATTTTATCGAATATTATTACGGAAACTCATAATTAATGTAGTTATCCGTATCATAATGGGAATAGGCGGTCCCTTGGGCAATATTTTTGTAGTCTCCGAAATAGATACGAATGAATGCCGACACTGTTATGTCACTTTTATTATCAATAACAGCGTTTTGTAAATTAGTTTATGATAATTAGATTTTGAAAATGGATTGGTTTTAATATGGATTTTGTTTTGTTTCAGGTACATGAAGATCTCCACTAGAAAATGTTATTAACAGACTTTTTTGGTAACAAAAAAACTTGAAGGATCTTTGAAAAGCAAAACCACAAGTAGAGCTTATGCTTTTTTTATATTTGTCGAGTAACAAGTTCTATTATACAGTCTCAAAGAAACTTAAGAATTTTCTAAACAAGAGCTTTTTGTATGTCCTCAAACATCTTGAAATGTCATAAAAATAAAAAACCCTCTTCAACTGTAATAAAAACTATTAATTTACGCTCATTCCTCTGTATTTCTACAGTCAAGTGCGTCTAGCGTCACTGAGTAGATTAGCTGACAACACTCGGTTTATTGTAAGGTCGTCGACTTCCATAACCCCATCAGCCTTGAGGTTGAGGTGGTTTATTTGTAAACCAAGTTTTTGTTGGTGTTTTTGGGCCAAAACGGAAGAATACCACTAATGATTTGAGTGCTCTAAAGTAAAGATCATGGTAAAGTTTTTTTTGAGAAACCTACGTCCGGAGTCCATGATAAAGATGAGATTTGATGTATAGTTTTGTAAATGGGGTACAAGCTTAATTAGGGTCACTTTGGGATACGTCCCCCCCTGCCTATATTAGTATTCCACATGGTAGAAGTTCTAACTAAGTCAATCGCTGCCAGAAAGCTTATCTGTAAACAGTCTAAATTTAAAGAGTGCAAACTTTCATAGAGCCTAATTTAGATTTATCTAGACAACAGTGGACATACTGTTTTTGAGCGTATGTTAGCAGGTTGGGTACCAAGAAGCAAGGAACACAATCTAGTGAATAAGATAAACAGCCAACCGTCTTATCGTCGCTCTATCGTCTGTAGCGTAATACGCGTGCGCTAACGTAAACTTACGGTATATACTCGTACATGTTCCAACAGGGTTGTCACTTGTCATTGTCACGTAACTTTAATATTACCGCCTGAGCCCTATTCTCTGACATCAATTTCGTTTGTCGAAAATATGGGATGTTTTCGTTTGTAGTTTATTTTATATACAACAAGCAAATACTATCTTGGATTATGGCTTTGAAGTCTGAGAGTTCGCTATTGTTGGAAACCGGTGACTGTCAAGGTATCACGGCTGTCATTTGTCGCTAGACTGGTTTAGTGGTCTCTAATTGGAGACACCATCCGTGACTGCTAAAAGCAGATACGGTTAAGCAAATAAAATAATCTATTTGATATACTCAATAGATTATCCAAAAGGACCACAGTCAAAGTAAAGATTTATGGCTTTCTTGGTTTGTCCGGAAAACAAGAGACCCTTCTCGGATAATCAGCTCAAATTATCTTTTTGTTAAATAGAAATGAATTGTTTAAGAACAAGTGATATGAAAAGAGAGAGGGAGAGAGAGAACTAAGCTTGTAAATGTGTGATGTCATTCTCAATGAGACTGAAAACCAGTAAACAAAATATTTGATCAGGATTTGACCTGTATAATGATATTGTCCAATAAATTTATACCAGAATTGATCATGGCGCCATGGCCGAAAAGCTATGATATCATGCATTCCATTAATTTACATATCATCAACATTCGCAAACATCAATAAAATAATAATCAGAGGACATTGGCGCGTTCTAATTCGATTCCGCTTAGTTTTTATTTATTACTATTGTTTTGTGTCAAATTGTGTCAATGTAATCAAAGTGGATAATATCTGGCTCGAAGGACCAATCAGTTGTCGATTCTAGCCGTTAAATCTAGAAGATACTTTTCAGATGTATATGGTTCTAGTATACCTGACTCGAAAAACGAAATAGATCTTAGCTTTCGCTGTCATCCAAATCCATCTGGTTCATTCAAACTTTTGCATTCAAACAAATATTTATTATGTTTAAACACAACCCTATTGTGTCTTGAAACCTGAGCTCTTTAACTGTATTTTTATCGTGGCAGGTTGAATGAACATTTGTTTATGTTTCATGGTTATTTAAGGGATTCAAGCTTACGCTTATGAAATTACTGAGATAAGGTGTTGAAGTATAACTTTGTAAGACTGTTATACGGGAATGTGAACTGCTGAGAAGTACAGTTGAACTACGTACTAACATTATTTTTAACACACATCTTGTAATGTATCGTTCTTCTGTGACAGCGATGGTATGTCGTGTCCAGTCCCAATTTTAGCTCTAATCTAAATTTAAAATGAGGTGAGTAATTAATTATTTATTAAAAATTATCTTAAGTACACAAACTAGACACGAATACAAACACAAAAGTACTTATAATTAATAACACAAAAAAATAATAGCAATAATACCTGTAGTAGTTTGTGTACAGGATATTCCATTTCCAGCAATATGCTCCCGTTCTGCCAGCCTTCATAAATCAGCAGAACTACTAAATCAAATTCGTAAACCACGGAACATTTTGAATCCAATCTTAAAATGTTGTTTACCTCTCCCGGCGTTAAGTAAACATCGTGAATAGACTGGAATATGAAACGTTGTGTAACCTTTGTTTGGTTTGCTTTTAAACATAAGTCTCTTGGTTTTACCAGGTTTGATACATAGAAAAACTTAACATCCATTATTTCACCTTACAGATAGAACCTAGAAAGACTACTTTGGTTGTTCTTGTTGTTCTTTGGTTGTAAAAACATATGTTTTTCTTCTCTTGATAATATATTATAATATAATACATATATTCCCTTTGATTTAGATCACATATTTCTATGAAATACTTGTATGTTTATAGAGTATGCCCTGCTAAAGAAACACTGCAATATCCAAAAGCCAGAAGCTGATACTATGTTACTTAATAGGTAATTGAAATCGACTGCAACCTGTCGAATTCCCACTGCGCAAGTGTCAAAACACAATAGGAATTTAATTGATTCAGCCGACTTCTATTGTAGGATTATTATAAGTTTCGCTAGACCTGTTGATTTCGAAAATACATGCAGCATTTAATCTACGGGTAATATATGAAGTTATATTAAGGTACAAGACGTTTAAAATTATCCAAAATTCAAATAGAAAGAATTTGGTTAAACTCTTCACTCTATGTAGTGTTTGAAACAGAAAACAATACAGTATCAGATAGTATCCATCCGTGAAAATGAGGGCAAGGTTCTATTGCATCAGTGAGAGGCCCAATTCCGAGGCAACCTCCAGTTTGCGAAATATAACCGGAAAACTGTTCCCGCTTTTCCTAACAAGGCGCTTCGGGTCGTTGACTCGTGTTGCGATTAGACTTACTACGTGCGATACGATATTGTACGACATTGGTTCGAGCATACCCGCTGAAGTCATGTTTGCAGTAGTGATCATAAGAATAATGTAGCAAAAAACCCCTTGATGAATCCCCTCCATATTCACAATAGTATGATTCCATAATGTCTTATTCCGAAGGTAAGGTTAGCGAAGCGAAAGAAAACACAAAGTTTTTTGTTTTGTACTACCAACAGTGAAATTATAATGAAATAGGTTAACTTTGTTTTAATTAGTTTGGATCAAAATCGTTAGCTCTAAAAGTCAGTTTCGTGCAGCACAGGCATTATTACGGTCGAGTAGACCCGGACCTGACAATTTGGCCCACCAAGCCTCACCGAAGCCAGGATAGAACAGCCAGTACACTTACCCCCTTATAAAAAGTTAGCGTTGACATTATGTCACCATTACGTATGGTTATCAAGACATCAAGTCTGCGCTAACTTTTTATAAGATAGACTGTTAGATGTTAAAGAATCAATGTTATATCAGACAAATAAAAAATAACTGATTATATGAACTAAAGTTTGGAGCAAAATCTCCCAAACGAATCAAAAAACTTATATGTAGGAAATTCAGTAATATCTGTATACCATACGCAGCATCTTAAGAAGGTTGTGATTTTAACTTTATGTGTGGAAATTGGCTAACTAGTTTTTAACAAACGTTGAACAGAGCTGTTAGGTTAAGCTGTGCCCTAACCGACCTAGTCCGCTCCATGCATTCGAAACGAGGGTAGAAAGTACCCCACTCGTGATGATAGGGTTAATTGCGTGGCTTATTTTTTCCAATTCTCTTTTCGCTTGTTGTTTTGTTTTCACACTTTTTGTCTGGCTTCACTCCACACCAGATTGGGGTGTTTTACAAAACGGTTGCGTGTTTTTGACGTTTCAAATTTTCAAGCCTGTATGTTAGCTTTTGTCGACCTATTTTCAGCAGGTTATGTTTTGAATGTTAAAGCATGACAAGTGAAGGATAAGGGTATGCTTGAGTTTTGAATGGGTTGAGTCGTAATGAAATAAATATTTCCGCGTTACTATGCCACTATGGATTCCTTTACAAATGCTTATTTATTTTGCAAACATCAGTTTCCAGATATCCAATTTATCGAGAAACGACAAGTTCCAAGGGTTCAGGGATTAAAAGCTGGTTTCGAGTCTACGTTCTACGGCTTAATAAACCTATCCCCAATCCTGGTCACGATCCTAAACCAACTTGCCAGTTAATCCTTCATTAAATGGACAATAGCAAACAAATTAGGAGACCAGGGTTTACGGAATAGTTAAAGCGGTAGTTGACCTACTCTGGACTCATAACAAGAGCCTTTGATTTATACACGGGATCTGAAGGGTTGAGGTGAAATTATGTATGATTTAGCTCTTCGCTAATTTACTTAAAATACTGATAGTAAAGTCCAGAGACGATCACCGGTGCTGTGCGGTGTGTGGTGTCTGGATAAGATGGGTAGTTGTGGTAAAGCAATCGTTTTTGGTGTAGTAATATTCTGATACATGGAAACAAGTCACGCCATATAATGAAGCACTTGCGTAGCTTACGTTACGTAGTCATGGCAGATAGACACTGCATAAGGTGTTTCTAGCACCGTTTTCAATTAATCAGAAATCGTAATAATACGTCTCGCTACAGTTTCAGAAAATCGTGGGTTGATCCAATAGCGTTGGTGGAGCTTTTCTGAGTTAAAGTTCAGGATCCAAATAGAACCTCGACGTAGGCGTGCTGTATTTATAGAACATAATAGGTTATTTTCACCGAAATACACTATTAATTTGGTCATAATACCTAGTCATTTCTATTGAATTATACGTAACGGTTGGTAATATTAAATAAATTGGTATTGCTTTAAACATATTCAATTTCCGGCCGATAATGATTAATTTAATACCTATTTATATGACTACATTGCATTTAATGATTAAATTAAAATATTTTTTACTGACCTCGAAATTATAATCAATCTTACAAAGAAATTTATATAGAATTGCCGACGCACAGGAAGTTTTGCTTATTTGTTATTGTAGGCACTAAACATTAGTTTTAAATGTGTTCATTACTTGACTCGGCTTGGTCTGCTAATCGAACATGTACAAAATTAGGAAAATAAATATATTGTCTTAGTATGGCAGAAAGTAAAAGATAACATGAGGTCTTAAATCAATTTCGATTTGGTAGTTGCCTGAAATATGTTAAGTTTTATCAATAACTTGATTTAAGTTGGTTGTTTATTTACCAGTGTTGCATAATCGCATGTGCGAAAAAAATATGTAAACTTGTCTAAATAGAAACACCTTAATTGTCGGCAAAGTTCAAAGCTACATGCCGGCATGACATAATGACAAATGATGACGTTACAGACCCGGCACGACCATCAGATATCTTTAATGATCATGAGGGACGCATCCCGAAATAGAACAAATGTTTATATCACTCTAAACTCTACCACCCTTCATATAGATAACATTTTTGAACGGCCCATTGTGTAGCTGAATTGTTTTTGTGACTTTCGAGGTGATTGCATGATAAGAGTGACAACATGCAGTACCTCTACCATGAGTTGTCACAGTAAAATCGCCTGACTTTACTGCAGTAACTACTGCAGTAAAGTCAGGCGTTAATATTAGTATTACGAATTTTAGTACCCGGATAGTTAGGTATAGGCCCTGTACAAATCTTCATACATTTTTTTAACTACAGACGCTAGCGAGTATAGATAATTGTGACAATCGCGAACGTATCGAAACGGTGTCGTATTCGAGTGACACTACGCGTTGACGTCAGCTCGACTGACGAGCGTTGCAGCGTCACCGCGCAGTGTGTCTTGAATATGCTAACGTTTCTGCTCGCGACCCTGGCTTTGTGGGGGTATGAAAACTGAAATACGAATCAGCTGAATGTAATACCTTCTCTATCAAATGTGTCTCAAATTCTTTAAGATTAGAAAAAAATCCCCGATCGTTCGATTAATTTATTTTCATCTTTTACAGAATACAACGCCGATGTGGGAAGAGTTTATATCAAAGGCTTCCAAACTACACTCAGCTCTCAAGTAAGTATTTATCTCTTTTTAATATATCAAGAAGATTATTAGGAAGACGAGTATCCCAGAAGACTACTCACATCTCTCTCATCAAAAGTAGTTTTCGACACCGTCTAACTATTCGTATACAAACATGATTAGTTTGATCTCACTTGTCGGTAATCAAATCAAATTGACAGCTCACTGGAACTTTAGTATTTGAAAGATCATACAAAAACGGTAGGAACCAGGCCGTAGTTTCTTGTCCGTTCTTCTAGGCTCTAGTCGCGTGGAACTGGCAGGGTATGAAACGAATCATTTAGAAAATGTCTGAGATTTTACGGAGAATGTATATTTGAGTTTGAAATAACACTAGCTGTGTGCGGACAACCCAATTATCATTGAAAGGCAATATCAACCGTCGTACCACGTCAATGCCTCCAAGTCATGATTGCCCTTCAAAATCGCGCAATCAATTCATCAGAGTCATGCATCCAATTTGTGCAGGATCCATTGCGCCAATTGACACAAACGAGCTTTATTGTTGTCCGTTGCGCGAGTTATCTGTATCGCATACACAGTGACGAGTCTGAGTTACACTACGCAATAATTTAAACAGTGGTTACACTGCGCGGTTGTCTCAGCGCCTGTAGTTACGTCAGCTCGCAAATTACACACCTTTAGGGGCTATATTTCACCGGGACGCCATGGCGGCGCAAACAGTCGCCGCCACCATCAAAATGTATACAGCTCTATAGAGAGTTACTCACCTGGTGTCCGTTTGGTCGCGCAACCAAACGTACATTTTGTTGGTAGCGGCGACTGGTTGCGCCGCCATGGCGTCCCGGTAAAATATAGCCCTTAAACTCAAGTCACTTTGTAATTATTAAAATGCACATTATTGTTTGCAGATCAGCACTGGTGGCGATTGCTGCTTTTCTGGACGCCTTCCAGAAGATAGCAGACGCAGCCACCAATGCCAGAGGTGAGTGAGCTTTATAATTACATATTTAGCTGGAGACTAGAATTCCTCGTCTTATATCAAGTTCGACCATATGTAATAAACAACGCTCGGAATAATTTTCTTCGATATCTTGTTAACGAGTGGTTTGAGATTGATCATGGAACTAAATTAGTAAAACTAGCTTATTCTTATTCAAATTTTAAGTTATATTTTTAACACATAATATATTATAAGTACCTACTTTAAAAAGAAAACAAATATTAGCTGCTATCATTTGGAAAACCTTTCCTAAGGAACCGACTATTAATTAGGTAATAAAGCACTTTTTTTGTGATAAATTTTAATGAATTAAAGTTTTATAATTAATACAAGCCTTACAAAATATAAGCGAATTCTTTAAAGTGATTGCTCACTCAGTTTTTTAAGGCGTTATTTCGATACATTACTCTGTCAGAAACATATTTTAAGTCAAATATATAAATAGCATTAAGTTTCAAGTTTTTTTGTATATTGTAATATTTGTATTTAAAGACTAAACTATCTAAAATCAATTACCGACAATAATGAATAGGTGTAAAAAATATATTATGATATTTGAGACTAGCCGATCAGAAAGCTCATATATTTTAGATTTTAGTAATAATACAAATTCTGTCATATTTTATTAGAAATATTTAGTATTTTTGAAATACAAAAGTCTTACTTAAAAAATAATTGTAATGAAATGCTCCAAGTATATAGGTTATACCTAATTACCTCACTTTTACAAATACGTTTTTAATACTAATTATGAGAGTTGTATCTTCTATCTAAATTCGACATTATAACTATACTTTGTCAATCTTGTAATAATCTTGTATGATTCCAAACATTTGAGCGTTTGTAACCGCGTTCAAAACAGTTATAACAACGTACAAAAGATGGCGCCACTTAATCTTTTGCGTAGTTATACATGTCTTATTTTAAAAAGTCAGATTACATCGTGTTATTGGATTGATAAATATAATACATACAAAGTCAATAATTCCTTACCAACTACATATCAAGCTACACTAAACTTTCATCACACTCTTGATCCAAGGGATGTATTCAAACACTTTGGTATACACCCCGGGAATGTTTGGTAGTCCGCAAGGTGTTGGTCCGAAGCTGACGACACCTAGCACCTCGTATATTCCCTTGTTGAGGAGATCCTCATACATGAGAGGTCCCCCGGAGTCTCCCCTGCAGGAGTCCTTGCCTGGCTGACCTCCGGCGCACATCTGACCCTTCCAAAGCTCAGTGTTGCGGCCTGGGGCGCGGTATGCTGCTTGACAAACCTGAAAATAAAGAATAGAATAGAATATTCTTTATTGTACACCAATTAATATGAAAATAACACACAAAATACCTTAAGGTAATATAAACAATAATTAGTAAGTAGGTACAATGGACGGTCCTATTGCTAAAAGCAATCTCTTCCAGGCAACCTTTGGATGGACAGGATCAGATTAAGAGTTGTTATTAGTAATAGATACAAGCAACTTTTTTGGGTACCATTGAAGGTATGGAAATGTTATGTAAAACTTTCATTGAAATATCAATTATCAATACTTACATAAGTACTATATATTTTTTGTAAATACATACATACATACATAGAATACATAGTAACACCCAGACACAGAACAAATATTTACTTGACGAGTAAGTTTAAAACGCTTCCCAGCAAGGTGAAGGTAAAGCCTCCTAAAAGTTGTAGCGAAGATAAAGCTCAGTGGTCTCTGAGAGACCCACCAAATTTGAACCATTTTTGCATTGAACCTAATGACAAAGGTAGATAATACTCACATCACTGGACACGAATGGTAGGTCTACATAAAGCTTTATGGCGCTGAAGGGTTGGGTCTCGGAGACGGCGCCCCAACCAGCTGTGTATAATGTGAAGTTCACAGGGGGGTTGAGGGTAATGTCAGTTGTTGGCAGGCAGATTGGACGGATAAAATCTGAAAAAACAACAAAAGTTTTGTTTAATATAGAAATTAATTAAACTTTTAACATCACTCATTTAAACCGTGTATCTAAGATCTTTTTAAATTAAACTTACCAGTAAATGGTGCAGATTGTTTCAGTCGGATCAGTGCGATATCTTGCCTGCTCTGTTTGGCTTTTATGTTGTAGCCAGGATGGGCAATGCTTTCCTCTATGGGGATGGAGATGGCACCAGTGGTGCAGTCGCTACCTCCCGCCTCCACCTTGGCGCAATCTATTCCTGAAGTTGAAGTGTCATACTCGCCAAGTCTTACGCTCTTGCTGGAAAACAAACATTGTTTAATATCTTGTCTCTCTTTTGTCCAATTAATAGCCATATTTTGTAAGTTGGCAGTAAACGTGGCGACCAAGTGCTGTGCTATATTTAAGTGGTGCAGTGGTAGTGCGTTAGCGCTAAGCTTTAGAAGTACATGTTAGGTTTAGTAGAGAAGTAGTGCAGAAGAACCATAGCTTTGACGTTTCCCTAGCGTAACTTACGGCGTCCCAACATCTAAAATCGCCCCTATAACACAATGCGCTGCTGTCAGCACGTATCGCCCACTGATTAAAGTTCCACCGCACATAGTCCTGATAGGGCCTTCATTTTTTCTGTATTCTATCAGCGTCAACCATGGGTACTGGTCGATTGCAGTAGCGTTTCCTCCTGAAATAATCGTAATACTTTGAGAATGCAGAAAACTTACGGCGTGCCGTGACCCAATATAGCTCCGGTGACACAGTGAGCCGCTGTCAGAACATATCGCCCGCTGATAAGGCTACCGCCGCACATTGTCTTGATCGGGCCATCGTTTTTCCTATATTCTATTAATGTTAACCACGGGTACTGGTCGATCGCTGCTTCCTTTCCTCCTAGAAAATGCGAATGTTAGTCTGCCTTTGGAGCGCGTGTGTTAGTTGTTTATGCAGAATGGTTGTAAAATGAGCATAATTTTCAATGTAGTCAAATCATTCTGAAAAGAACTTATTAAAATAGTCAAATTTGATTTTATGTAGGTTTTGTTAACACTATTAAAATATCTAAATGAGACTACGAACATCTCATATATTCTTATTTAGAATTGGTGCCTCCATAATATAAGATTTCCTCTTATATTATTTAGGTTAAGAATAAACAATGGTCACTTTCACTTCAAACAAGTAATATACATCTTATCCTACCACTTCAAAGCAATCAAATTGAGATGAAGTTCTTACAAACCTGTAATTCTGTTGGATGATTTAGCGTCAACTCCGCAGCACCCCACGTCAGGATCAGGCAGGAGAGCGTTTATAATTCCCGTGCATTTAGTGTTTCGATTGTTGTATACTACGCGCGGTGGACCGCAGCATACGCTGTATCTATCGGCGCCAACGCATCTGAAATATTCAAAAAGCAATGCATCATCATCTGTTCTTCTCCTTTTTCTACTTATGTTTCTCTATCCGGCATCCTAGTTATCACTCCTTACCTTTCTTTCTCTTCTTTATAGCCGTGTGTCCTGTCACACAATCAATCTATCTTTGCTCAAAGCACGACAATTGTAAACGTATCGAAACATTGAAGAATTTTGATACACTGCGCGTCAACATCAGCTTTACTGTTGAACGTTGCAGCGGTAGCGCGCAGTGTGACTTAAATAAGTTACGTTTACGATTGTTACATGTATTCGTGTTCAGCCAGAGGGCTGAGTAAATGAAATAATACAGAGGTACATATTATGTTTCATTTTGGCTTTCAATTTATATCAAACACCACGTTTTGGTTTTGTGCAAAAACCTATGTGACTAGACTGATCTTCTGTTGACAAACAACATGTTCGTATACCAAGTAATATATTATAATGCGGTATCCTTGATACTTGCGATACAGGTTCTGTAAACTGGTTCTACATCTTTATCCTGTCCTGTGCAATGTCGCTAAGGAAGACGTGTGTGAAAAACATACCTACTGGTTTTAGATGAGATAGACATTAATTATGCCAACTAGTAACACTTCTGTTTTTTAATAGATGACTATGCAAACTGAATGTTAATATTATTAATTATTGTTCAATATTGAAATATTCAGTAATGTAGAGGACAAATGTAAGGCATCTTTTGACGCTAATGACATCACGATTGCACATGACCGTACTAGGATTTTGTGTGAACCATTTTGAGCTCCTAAAGTTCGTGTGAATTTTAATTCTGAATCACGACCAAGGATTTTACACAACTTCCTCAATTAAATTTGCTTCGTTTCTTGTCTGTCACAAACTGTCTGGTTTGAACTAGTACCTACTGCTACGTGTCACGAGTATGTGGTTACTCATCGTCAACAGGTTGCGTTGCAATAACAATCAAGAAGCATGTAGTGGTCTACGTACTTTTTAGTATTTAATCTCAGATATGAGTGGAAGAGTTTGAGGGAGACCTTTGCCCTGCAGTGGGACACAATGGGTGGATCTCTCAATCGAGAGTGATTGAATAAAATGTATCGATTACCGGTTGAAAGTAATCCTACCTTAGAGGTTCTATCGATAAAGTGGTTACTAATCTGACGATGAACTTTCAAAGTATAAAGTAGCAAGGATTCCAGCGGCACTAAGTTTGAATTGGCTGAATAAATACTCACTTAGAATTTTGGACATAAACCATATTGTCTGGTCGTGAGAGAGGCGGCTTCAGCATAGTCGCGAGGTGCGCACACTCGTAGATGTTGACGCATTTGCCCGGACTAGCGTCAGGATTGTAGCATTGATCTGGACAGCAAACCTGAAATGGAATTCAGTGAAGAAATAGTACATTGTTCACCGAGAGGAGAAAGTGACCGATTACCGTCGAGGGTGTCGTTTGAAGCCCGAGCCGCAGGCGAGGGCTTTAAAACACCCGAGATCGGGAATCGCACTTTCTCTTGAGTGATACATAGTGCTTTATACTACACCTACGAGGAAAATAAAAAACTAAAATTTTCACATGTTCTTTTTTCAAATTGTTTGACACCATCCAACACACAGCTAGTGGCCAGTGTCATTTTGCGAACTTGGAGATAAAAACTCACTGTAAAAACTTTTTGGCTTTTGATATTTAGGTTACCAGCGCATAGTCTTACCCAAAATTAAAAAAGAAAAACCACGTAAGAAATGGATTTTCATACACTTTTCTCTCCCGCTCAGATGCTTTTTCTCGCCGCATATTTGTTCGATATGCAATGACGTACTTTCTACCGTAAATTTGATAAAGTATCAAGGTACTTTCCGAGCAGGTGTAGTATAATAGTACATTGTTCACCGAGAGGAGAAAGTGACCGATTACCGTCGAGGGTGCAGGCGAGGGCTTTAAAACACCCGAGATCGGGAATCGCACTTTCTCTTGAGTGATACATAGTGCTTTATACTACACCTACGAGGAAAATAAAAAACTAAAATTTTCACATGTTCTTTTTTCAAATTGTTTGACACCATCCAACACACAGCTAGTGGCCAGTGTCATTTTGCGAACTTGGAGATAAAAACTCACTGTAAAAACTTTTTGGCTTTTGATATTTAGGTTACCAGCGCATAGTCTTACCCAAAATTAAAAAAGAAAAACCACGTAAGAAATGGATTTTCATACACTTTTCTCTCCCGCTCAGATGCGTTTTCTCGCCGCATATTTGTTCGATATGCAATGACGTTCTTTCTACCGTAAATTTGATAAAGTATCAAGGTACTTTCCGAGCAGGTGTAGTATAAATTATATTGTGACTATTTACAGCAATGTTTTGTCAAAAGTTATTATTGTTTTGTTGATAAAATCAAACAAATAATGAAGCTTTTCCAAAATGAAGGATGCTTTGTGCTACCTTCATTTTGGAAAATATGCTTATGCTTGTTCAAATGTAAATTACCTTCGGTGTGTTTTGCTGAAATCCGCACTGTGAATTTTTCAGCAGACTCACTTCCTCCGGCGTTCTGTTCTTCTTGTTGAGCAAATCCAACATCACTGGACAGTCGAACACGGAGATGCATGTTCCACTCGTGCATGATGTAGATTCTGGAATAGCAAAAATCAAATTTAAAAACTATGTATTGCTATTTATTTAATGTTTTTAAAATATTGTATGATCACCTTATGATCTTTTCTCTTTACCTTGGGAAATCCAAGTGTATAAAATTATAAGATATTTGATCTTTTCGGTATTTACCGAATTGGTACGCAACAGTTTCTGAATTGCCAAGGCAAACGGAAGCATCTACTAGTAGTTACTTTTTTGGTTAAGAACTGATAGTTTTGTGAGTCAGCTGTTCCTAAATGATTATTTTATACGTTTTCGTGATCATGCAAAGTATGGTATAAAGCTATAGTTGAAGTATACTGAGTCACACATACAAAGTGTTATGATAGTACAATTAATTCGTAGTTATACGATTCCGACAGTAAAATACGTGTCGATAGGTAATGCATCAAGTTCAATGAGATTGTTGGTTTGTATTAGTTTTTTTTTCGTTTCGACATGATAAGATGATAAGAACTTTTTGTTCGAATTCGCACCTTTTTTTATGTTTCAACCATTATAATGCAACCCGGAGGTGGCTCAATTAGTTGTATCCTTTTCTGATGCAGCTAAAATGTCATAGGTAGAAAAGAGCCAACACAAAAACTGTTTCATGGATTGGATGAGGATACTGGTATAACTTGATACCATGCCAAAAGTTTATTCTTATCTATTCGCAATGCATTAAAATCTACTTCGATAAAGGTCATTTTTTTTCCTCCTTCTTAAGTCATATTTTATATTTCAAAATTTAGAAGGAGTTATTGTTGCTTCATGTTTTTGTATCAGTATCAATATATCATCTTGACCAACCGTGTAAGAATATTTTTTGATATATTCGATATGCTTAATAAATAAAAGTGGGAGTTAGTGCCAAAATCCGTTTTGCATATTTGCACTTCCAGACAAATGTGAATAAGGATTGTTTTGCATACTTCCAGACAATGTAAATAAGGTGTTTAGACATGTGCATTTACAACAGAGTTACATAAACACAAGTCACGGATCCTAAGCTAATAATAATTTTGTAAAGATGTTTTCTTTACTAATGAGCTGGTCAGACTGCGCAGCAATTGAATATTTATTTTAATAATCCTAAATGTAATAATAATCCTTATAACGAAGGTGGACAAAGGCGATTAGGGAATGGTGGCCAAAGGCTCGTAGACCAAGAGGCAGACCACCAGCCCGATGGTCCAAATACATTACGAAACGAGCCAAGAATCAGTGGATGATAGTCGCAAGGGACCGGAAAGAATGGCATGATAAGAGGAGGTCTAAGAGTATATCACCATCATTTCAGCTCATTGGTAGTTTGGTACCCACTGAGTTGCTGAGCAGCAGTGGGTACCATCGGGCTGAAATGATGGTGATTACTCATAGACCTCCTCACACTTCAATCACACTTTTTACATTTAGGAAGAATGGAATGAGAGGAGGTCTATGAGTAATCACCATCATTTCAGCCCGTCGGTACCCACTGCTGCTCAGCATCTCAGTGGGTACCAACGGGCTGAAATTATGGTGATATACTCAAAGTGTGATTTCCTTATGCGTTCAATTGTGTTGAGTATTGAACCTGAAATAAGCACAAATATGATAAGTGTGATGATAAAGTTAATAGATATTCCTGGCTTCTTGACGCGCATTTGAGACATTATCAATTTTAATACGCTGTTACTAATTGTTTATGTGTTAAACTACAAAACAGCTTTCATTAAGCTTTTATTATTTATTTTAGCATATCATATTTTTGGAACGAAGTTCATTATCGCGCGTTGCGAAAGGGGATGGAAAAATTAAAACCAAAAGTTGTAACGTGCCGTTATAACTTTTGGTTAACGAGGTTGGTGATAAATAAATATTTATTTATTTATCACCAACCTCGTTAACCAAAAGTTATAACGGCTATAAAATAAATAAATAATGCTGGACAATCCACACAACATCATCTAGCCCCAAGCTAAGCAGAGCTTGTGTTATGAGTACTAGAAGACTGACATACTTAATATTATACATTACATAGATAGATATTTTTTATTATACATATAATACCCAGAACACCCGGAATAAATATTTGCAGAACATACAAACATTTATTCCGAGGCGGGAATCGAACCCGCAACCTTCCGCGTCGCAGGCGGACCATCGCCCACCGCGCCACATCGGTCGTCAAATGTATTTAAAATATTAAATAGTGATGTCATTTTGTGAATATTCAGCTATCATAAATCTGTATCTTTTTCGCTAGGTCAATGGCAGCACTTCTTTTTATTTATCAAGTTTATTACCAAATTTTATCAAATTCAGTTTAGTCGCTTAGGCCTGAAAGGGTAATAAACAGACCACATTGAGATTTGGTTTTGCGCACTGTTCTTCTCAGTTATTGTAAATTATAGGTAAGTATATTAATAGTGTATGCGGCATTCTTTTTTACATATAAGATTTCGTAATTTTGATGTATTAGTATTTATTTTAAATTTTCCTTGTACGGTACATTGATCTGCAGAAAATATTTGCACATAGTAGGTAAGTATATTTTCTAAATTGAAGGTTATGTAAATTAATGATTCATAATATGGAAGGTTTTCCTCAATTTGCTGTGTTGTTGGGTTCAAGAATGTATTGCATACTAACTCCCTTCGAAGCCTTTTGTAACAAGATTAGGCGTGCCTTGCATGTAGGGTGACCAGATGTCAGGAATTTTCCTGACATGTCAGGAATTTTAGACATATGTCAGGAATGCGGCCGGAAAAGGGAAATGTCAGGAATTTCTCGGCAAATAAATGAAACAATATTTTTTTTTTACACATAAACTATTATCTGTAGTCACAATAACAAAAAGGAAATTGTCACTTTCTTTACGATTTTGACATCAAACAATCAACATTGATATATAATATTAAACGTACTGGATTCAATAATTAATTTTTATTTTGAAATAACTTTTGAATTATTGCGGAAATGTAGAATAAAATTAGTTTTGTTATAAAACTTCTCTACCACAGACCACCATACTTTAAACCAAATCATAGAAAAATATTCCGAATTTCATAAACCTCTATACATCGCCTTTGTGGATTACGCAAAAGCGTTTGATAGTCTAAAGCATTCTGCTATACTTCAAGCCCTCGAAAATCAAGAAATTGAAAAAACTTACATAGATTTGATAAATAAATAAATAATACTGGACAATCCACACAAATCATCTAGCCCCAAGCTAAGCAGAGCTTGTGTTATGGGTACTAGAGGACTGACATACTTAATATAATACAT
Organism: Ecliptopera silaceata; assembly: GCA_932527185.1. NCBI lineage: Eukaryota > Metazoa > Arthropoda > Insecta > Lepidoptera > Geometridae > Ecliptopera > Ecliptopera silaceata. Next base: position 5,979,331 of record OW052215.1, on the reverse strand, counting down.
TACATAGATAGATATTTTTTATTATACATATAATACCCAGAACACCCGGAATAAATATTTGCTGAACATACAAACATTTATCCCAAGGCGGGAATCGAACCCGCAACCTTCCGCGTCGCAGGCGGACCATCGCCCACCGCGCCACATCGGTCGTCGATAAATTTAATATATAACAATAGTACCGCAAATATTAAACTTCACACAAATGGTCCATCATTTAAAATACGAAAAGGCGTAAAGCAGGGCGATCCGCTCTCTCCTATTCTGTTTACAAGCGCTTTGGAAGAAGTTTTCAAAGCGCTGTCAGATTCGTGGGGTACGAAAGGTATAATCGTCGAGGGCAAACGCTTAACTAACCTACGTTTTGCTGATGACATCATACTTTTCGCCCCAACACCACAATAACTGCAACAAATGCTTCAGGACCTAAGCACGGCAAGTCTTGAGGTTGGACTTCGAATTAACCGTTCAAAGACTCAAATAATGACCAACAGCACGAAACGTAGGGTCGAGGTAGATGGGCAAGTTATACAGTATGTCGATAAGTATATTTTCTTGGGCCAGTTAGCGAGCTTCGAAAACAGGCAGGACAAAGAGATCCACCGTCGTATCGAGAACGCCTGGAAGAGCTACTGGTCCATGAAAGAACACATGAAGGGTGACCTCCCTATATCACTTAAACGCCAACTTATCGACATATGTATCTTGCCCGTCCTAACCTACGGTGCTCAGACTTGGTCATTGACTGAGTCACAGAAGTCTAAACTCGATTTGCCAAAGAGCAATGGAGCGCAGCATTCTCGGCCTCAAACGCATCGACCGGGTGCGGAACACAATGCTGCGCTCAATGACAGGCATTGCCGATGTAGGGAGCAAAACAGCAAAGCTCAAATGGGAGTGGGCGGGTCATGTTAGCCGGATGCCAGCCGAGAAGTGGGCAAACATCGTCACCCCATGGGTGCCGGAGGTTGGAAGGCGACGGCGGGGTCGGCCGAAAAGGCGTTGGAAGGATGACCTGGACGCGCACGAAAAAGATTGGTGGAATGTCACCAAGTACCGGGATGAGTGGAAGACTTTGGGGGAGACCTTTGCCCAGCAATGGGACAATATAGGTTAAGAAAAAAAAAAAAAAAAAAAAAACTTAAACATGATGTCAGGAATTTTGGCCGAAAATCAGGAATTTTGTCAGGACTTTTAAAATTTGCATCTGGTCACCCTACTTGCATGGTAGCAAGTACAATTTTAATATTTTGTGGAAGCGAATTATAATAAGTTATTTATTTGTCTTTTTCCTTACAAAACATAAACATACTTTATTTTTAGAAACTTTTACTAATAATTCAAGTTTCCTTTTGTCAAAATTTACAAGAAACCTGATGAACAAGGTGACCTTCCGTTATCCTATCGTTATTAACAAATTATAACTCTTTAGCTGAGTAATGTCATTTTAATTGATCTATTATCGTATCAATGTAATTTCTTTATGAGTTGACTACTTAATTATTTTTTAATTATTCTTAGATAATGATTCTATGTATGTACTCTAAATACTCTAATAATTATATGTTGATCTTAGATAAAGATGTTTTCTTGATTAAGTTTTTGCTATAATTTTATTAAATACAGTATAAATCAATGTATATTCTATAATTAGATAGGCGTCACACGTTTGTAGGTAGAGCTTAGGTAGTAGCTCTGCCTTCAATGATGCGGGTTGCGGGTTCGATTCTCGCCGACAATAAACGTTAGTGTGATGAATACTGATGTTTGTTTTCATTGAGGATCTGTTTCTATTTACATAAAAAATGTATATATAAGTATTCTGTCAGCAATCTAGTTTCTATAGTACAAGCTTTGCATAGTTTGGGACAAAAGCGTGATGTGTAAAACGTTCATGATTTTTTATTTATTTTATACAATAAATATTAATGGACATTTTTAACAACGCCATCTAGTCCCAAACTAATCAAATCATGCAATAGGTAAATGTCTTATTTTTGGCCCCATTTTGCACCCGAAGACAGGTCTCAGTGGCGCGTCTTGGGCAAAACAGAACCTATTCAATGTACCGTATAACTTTGAATAACCAGACAAACTATCGGGAATTCCGTGGTTTTCCTGCTCGAATATAAATATTATTGTTGACAATAAAATAGTTTATTGGATTTTGTTAAATATCTATACACATACCCCCTATCTTATAAAAAGTTAGCGTTGACTTTATGTCATCATTACGAATGGTAATCAATACTTCAAGTATGCGCTAACTTATTATAAGATAGACCGATAGACATCACACATTGATCTATCATTTATTGCATCTTTATTCCACTAGTTCATTATTTCTAATATTCTTAAAATTATTGAGAGAACAAAGCTTGCATGTTGCAAGCTTTGCTTAATTTATGACTACATAGCGTTGCGTGAAAAAGTCTATTTAAGTATATAAGTTTTTCTATTCACAATGAAACAATGGCATCGTAATAAGCAGCTTTGCTACACTTTGACACTAAACTACTATAATTTCCAAGAAAAAATATAATCCTCGTAATTAACTCATTTTGCAAGTTTTTATGCTCGTCATAAATTAAAAATCTAAATTTACATATGTCCTATGCTCAACTTTGCAAACCTGTTTTACAAGATAATATCGCCACAATTCGTTTATTATACTAATGCGAAAAATATTTTTTTAGTGTGATAATTTACTCAAAAACGAGCTAAATTTCGATGATATCTAATATAGTTTAGCAGATTTTCGCGAGGACCATGTGAGAAAACCAGCTCTTTGAAACTTGTAAAGAAAAATCACCGGCTTACTCAAGGTTTTAAAATTAGTAGTATCCTGTATTTTGCACTTACGTCCATCTACGTAGCAAGCGTACACTGCCACAACAACACTGAATAATAATTTTGAATTCATTTTGAAGATGCAACACCACACTGACCACAGTAACGACCTCAGCGGTCAGCACCCAAAGCGCGACTGCCAAGTGCCAAGTAACTTGACAACAGTATAAAAATGTAGGCTTCCCAACGCACCGGCGAGGCCCTCTAATAGACAATGTAATAAACTTTATTATTATAACGTTACGGGTCATTTTTGTTTATCAGAAGGCGAGTTGTTATTGTTTGGCTGGACTGGTTTTGCGGTGTTTGGAAGCTCGTATGTTGATTATTCCGAGCGGTATCAAATTATCGCTTGGTCGTTCCATTTGTAAATTTTAATTTGTCAAAATTTTAAAATGGAAAGACCTGATAGCGAATAAGTTTGAGGTTTTAGTGTGTCGTTATTTCCTTCCGAATGTTTCAAACTAATGTTTGTGGTCGTGTATTTCCAAAATATAAACTTCAAATTACGATGCGGTTTTTACGTTATAAATATAATAGTGTTTTTTTTAATATACATAATTGTCATAATAAAGATTACCATACAAAATATTGGTCCACAATAGCCCAGAAAAGAATAGAAGGAAGGGAGGCCTTTGCCCTGCAGTGGGACACCAGGGATTGAAATTGAAAAAAAAATGGTTATTAATGAATCCGTGCAGTATAACTTGTAGTACTTTGAGATATTTTTGAGATTTTAGTCCTAACTTTTTAGCATATCGTGTTTATCGAATGTTTCAAGGATGTCGATTTTTTTTATCAGATTTACGTGTTAGAAATCTAAAAGTATTTATTCCTGAGTTACGTGTATGATTTTACCTTGTTAACCTTTGATATATCATAATAAAGATCTCAACGAGGTAAATAGGTTTCCAACTGTCTGGAATCTGGGAATGTTGATCTCAAACATTCTTGTGTGGTTATCAAGCGGTTAAAGTTCAAAGTAGAATGTGTGAAGCATTGAAATCACTATTTTTTATTGCCTTGTTTTTTAATCTAGTGTCATAATTTATTGCCTTTGTCCGTGTAATCTAGTGTCATTAATCTTGGAGATGGAGGTAGCAGCGAAAGGAGAATGGACAATTCTCTATGAAGCGTGGGCCACGTTTAAAAAGTCGTCCCTCAGAGTTGCCAGTAAATACGTTTAAAAGGAATTTTACAGGCCTGCCTTTTGCAATTTTTATTTAAAAACTCCGTCCGAATCGAGATATTTTGAAAACTATATTTTATTTAACGTCGTATCGTATTACTCCAAATTCTGAAAGCCCACAAAAACGCCTGTGATTGCGTTTAAAAGACCGTTAAATGGGCTTTTTTTGTTTTAAAAATATTTAAAAAACTGTAGAAGTTCGATTTTTTAATAATTTAAAAAGCACACTATAATAACTTACACTATTTACACTATACATAATAAATTTCCAATCCAAGATAGTCGCCACCACAAAATTACAGTTTTCTTTTCTCATTTATTTAATATGAGTATCAAATGCAAGAACTTCACTTGTATACTATACTAAGCGCAAACTTGACAAACTTCCAAGTCGTATTTTTTTTAATACTTGTAAAAACATACATAGATTTGGCTGGATTATGCCAAGTAAAGTGTGCCAAGTTGCGTGCGGGGAATTACCGTGTGCAGATATCCTGGCACCTTGAAGACAGATATTGCATTACTATTCCAGTGTGCAAATACTCTGATTATTTATTAACCACTAGCTGACCTGTGCCCACTTCGTTGGGCATAATTCGACCGTTTTTTCTCCGATTCACTTTGCAAAACGGACTACCACGTAATAGTATATTTCATTACTAGTTCGGAAAGGCTGTCATTACAACGAGTTCCGACAAATGTCTGCACGAGCCGAGGCGCAGCCGAAGGCGAGTGTTGACAGTCGGAACAAGTTGCAATGACGGTTCCGAACGTGTACTGAACGACTATTTTTAATACAGTTGCGAAAAAATGAAGCAATTTTATAAAATAATAATAATAATAACTAAACTCGCAAAGAAAATTTCTACAAAATGGCGCCAACCGTAGAATATAAGAAGAGATTTTTTTTTTCATTCATTCTGGTAGGCAAAGGTAACTATGCCCATACAGCCAAATCTTCAGTAGAATTTTTTTATTGATATGAAATGAAAATGAAATTTAATGAGATGAAATCAAATGAAACCCAACCTAACTCATTCAATCAAATCATTAAATCTGATAATGAAACAAATTAGTAGCTTCTTTTTAGAAATATACGTATTTGCATGAATCATAAAAACTTTTTTGATTTTTTTTTAGTAAAAACTTTATGGTTGGTTTTTCTTTTTAATCGACATTATTTTGACAGTTGGTAAAGAAAAAGCACTAGTGCGGTAATGGTAAAAAAAAAGCACTAGTGCGTAATAGCCCACTTCCCGAACGCTAAACGTCCCTGCAATATGCCACTTTTTGAGCAACTGTATTAAAAAAGTCTTTTTATTTTGCGGCTTTTGTATATAACCTATGACACTCAGCAATAATGTGGCTTTCTATTTTGAAAGAATTTTTAAAATCGCTTCAGTAGATCCCGAGATTACCCCTTACAATTTAACAAATATACAAACACACAAACTTTATTTCTTTATAATATTAGTATAGATGAGTACATTTTTATTCGATATTGTATAATTTTTTTTATATATATATATCCTTTGATATATATATTCTCACTCTAAGTTCTGTCACTCTAAGACATAAAGAAGAGTGTTTATTAAGCATACAGTTTCTCAAATGCATAAGAAATAGAGACAGACTTCACAGAAACCATAAAAAAGACCCTGAAAATTCTACAAAAGCTACAACATATAAAAGATACAGGAATTATTGCAATAATTTATTAAAAAAACTGAAGCGTGAATATGAAAGAAAAGAATTTGAGAAAGCCGGAAATAATACAAAGGCTACATGGGAAGTCATCAAAAAAATTACTAGCACTAAAAAGATAAAGTATAAACCTCTTGAACTTTTGACACTGTCAGATAATCCTCTAAACTCAGTTAACTTAATTAATAATTATTTTGCAAACATCGGGATAAATCTTGCTTCTAAATTGTCTAGAGAACAAACTTGTGTACTCGATGACCCTACTACCGCATGTAGTAGTGTCTGTAACTCGATGGGCCTATTGGACGTGGATAGCGATGAAGTACTAAGAATCATAACAGGCCTCAAGTCTAACTCCGCTGTTGGCTGGGACGGCATTCCATGCTCCATCATTAAAGCTGCTAAAAACACTTTAGCGCCAGTAATTGCACACGTGATCAACCTCTGTTTTGCTCATAGTGTCGTTCCACTTGTATTTAAAAAAGCGCTCGTACATCCTATCTATAAATCTGGGAACAGAGGCAGTGTCGATAATTATAGGCCAATTTCAGTTTTATCAGCACTGTCCAAAATTTTCGAAAAATGCTTAAACTATAGGCTCGTCAACTATTTGGATCATTACAAAATTATATCAGATTGTCAGTATGGATTTCGAAAAGGTAGATCTACAGAAGATGCTGTGCTTGCTCTTACTGACAATGTGGCCAAAAATATCGATCAAAAAATTAAAACAATAGGTATTTTCCTTGACCTGTCAAAGGCCTTCGACACTGTTTCTGTTCCCTTGCTTTTGAATAAACTCGAAGCGATTGGAATAAGAGGCTCGGTTCTTGACATTTTCTCCAGCTACCTAACGAATAGATCCCAATGTGTTGTCATCGACGGCGTCGTCAGCACTCAGGAATGCCTGACATATGGCGTACCGCAGGGTAGTGTTCTAGGACCTACCCTGTTCCTCTTATATGTCAATGATCTCTGTAACCTATCACTCACTAATACCAATATATACGCGTATGCTGACGACACAGCTCTTTTGATCACTGGAAAAACCTGGAATGATGCTGGAATCCATGCTGAGAACGCCATGCGAAAGGTATCGCATTGGCTCTCAAGTAATCTCCTGACCCTAAATTAAAAAAAAACCACCTACATAACTTTTTCGCCCACTACTTCGTCTCAACCACCCTTAGAATTTAACATCAAATCGCATACCTGTAATTTTCACTCTCCACTTGTCCCCTGTAATTGCACTTTCTTGTTTCGCTCAGAAAATATCAAATACTTAGGTGTGTCAATAGATAAAACCCTAAGCTGGAAGCCCCAAACATCCGTAACTTCAAACAAACTCCGCAAACTTATATATATTTTTAAAAAACTGAGATCAATCTCAGATTACGCCACTCTCCGAACTGTATACTTCGCGCTTGCTCAGTCAGTCTTGTCCTACTGTATTGCAGTATGGGGGGGCGCTCCAAAAACCACTTTAATTCGCGTCGAAAGAGCGCAACGTGCCCTCTTAAAAATTGTACATCACAAACCTATATTGTTCCCTACAGTCGCTCTCTATAACTTAAGTGGTATGTTATCTGTGCGCAAATTATTCATTCTAAATATCATTTTACGTGTGCATCGCACCCACGCAAGTGCATTCCCTATCCCATCTTCGAGTCGTAGAACCAAGAGTCTCTTTACTAATAGACCATGTCGAACGGTGCTTGCTTTTCGACACTTCATTTTCTTAAGCCCCATTGTCTATAACAGGATTAACACAACTCTAAATATTCATGCGCAACCCTATAATAAATGTAAAAATATTGTTAGGAAATACCTGTTCAATCTTAACTACGAGGAATGTGAAGAAATTATCAAAATTAAAAAGTAATTATCAACACCATATTTAATAAACACACTCACAAAACTTCCCACACTCTCGCTTGAACAACACTAAGACCACATCTATATTACACTCACAACATACACACACAAACACACCCTCTCACTCTCACTTCCTACACTCACACACACACCCTCTCACTTCTTACACTCACACACACACACACCCTCTCACACATACACATATATTTAGTTACCACAATTTTACATGTTTGTTTTTCTGACGTTTGATTTAACTTGTTATTTTTAAGTCTAAGTTTGTTTTCGTTAGTTTTGTAAGTTTGGTACCTCACAGGTACTAAACACGTTGTGAACGCCTGTCTCCTCTTTGTCAAAGGTTGGGTACTGGAAACTGCAACACAGTTTACACTATAGTAGTTTCCAGTGTTCGTTAAAAATTTGTAACTACTGTTAAGTTCACCAATAAAATTTCATTTCATTTTCATTTCATTTCATTTTCAGTTTAAATATTCTAATAAATAAAATACCGGGTGATAAGTGTACATAACTGGCACATAGAATCACCTAGTATATAAGACGATCCTTGTGATTTGATTGAATAAAGTAATTTTAACTTTGACATACAAACTATTTATATGCAAGATGTTTCTTGTGAAAACAAAATTGTCGCTATTATTACTTCCTCTAAGATACTCTAAGTAATGCCTACTATTACCTACCTAATAATTACCATCACATAACGTATAGAGTGTCGCAAAAATACTTTTATTATAACGGAGCTTTAACATTAGCGCCCTAGAAAGAGTAGACGACATTTTCCATTAAATTAATACATTAATTCGTCGTATCAATGGTTCATCCTCAAACTATTCTAGTCCAGTAAGTGACACTTCAATGGCCTTAAATAAATACAATTATATTTCGTCCCACTAACTGGCTGGTTCCTATTTTGTCAATCTGTATAGTCTACCCATAGTCCATCCACGAATCCCTTCTCCCAGCTTTCTTCCATTAACCTAACCTATCACGTTCCACTGCTGGGCAAAGGTCTACCTCAAGTCCTTTCACACATCCCTCTCCGTATTTATCCAATTCGTCTCGACAGTATCCCGGTCGCCACGCCATCGCTTCTTTGGTCGGCCATGATGCTGCCATGTCTCCATCCTAAAATGTTATAACTGAAATATGTTTAACGTAAGGCTTGCGTCACCTTATACCATAAACAGGTTTTTAAAGAATTAATGAAACTTGATTTACCGGATAACATATTATTATGACGTCTATATTATAGTTGATATTTCCTTGAGGAAAATCGAAATAAAAACAATGCCTTTGTTACAACAAAGTTTTACTTAAGTGCTACTATTTTAAACTGTTTCTTCTTCGTCTTTTAACAAGTTGTGAGGGAAAATATTGCGTGATTCTGGCGCTTTTAGATGAGTAATACTAATGATGATACGAAGTTGTAAAGTCCCATCGTAAAGTCACGTGGAGGCACGGCACACTGACAGCCATCACTGCAGTCGTTTTCAAATATGGTTATATTTATAGTTTTCGTTTAGTTTTAAGGTATAAACCCTCCAAAAGTCATAGTAGTACAAAACTGCACATTCCTGTGCAAAATGTCTAATGAGAAAGCCTACCAGTTTTCGGATATTGAACAACACGCATGAATCGATAAAAACCATCCATTTGCATATCACTTTTTGAAAATTAATAAAATTACGGGAATCTTAGGGGAATCAGTCGTAATTTTTAAGCCTGTTTCATAGCCAATATATCAAGGTCTTATTTCATTTGTTTCAGGTGCCACGAAGGAGATAGGCACAGCGCTTACCAGAGTATGCCTACGTCATCGCGCTATAGAGTCCAGGATGAAGATGTTCATAGGGTAAGCATTTGGTAACCCCAAACCTTACTGATGTTTTTGGGGTATAAAAGTAAATTAAGAACGTTGATGATTGCATCCCAAGTGCGTGAGGAGAGGCAAGGGTGGAAACTGACATACGTACACCTCATCTCCACATTGACCGGATATTGCGTACCATTTCCGTGCTAAAATAACAATGGATGAGCACAGAATAATGTTAAAATGTTGTCAATTATTTCAAGCTTTTGGTTTTTGATGAAAACGAATATGGTCCCAAAATTCGGGCAAAAGTACAGCGGTTTGTTCGGCAAAATGGACAATGGACAGCATATAATATGAGCTGCCTGAGTAACGATAAGCCTGAATGAAGGAAGTAAAGGAATAATACGCATAAAACATTTTGTGTGTTTGTATATTTGTTAAATTGTAAGAGGTAATCTCGGGATCTACTGAACCGATTTTAAAAATTCTTTCACCAATAGAAAGCCACAATTGCTGAGTGTCATAGGTTATATAAAAAAACCGAAAAATAAAAAGGCTTTACGTGGTAGTCCGTTTTGCAAACTGAATCGGAGAAAAAACGGTCGAATTATGCCCAACGAAGTGGGCACGGGTCAGCTAGTACTATATAAAAACACTTTGTTCCAGGACTCTAATGGAGACTCTCATCACCCCTCTATCTGAGCGTACAGAAGACTGGCGCAAGGGTGGTTGTGCGACCGGCGCTCTCAGTCGAGAACACGCTCGCGAGTGCAAGCGAGCACGCACAGAACTCAGGAGGAAAGTCGCTGATGCACAGAGACAGGCTAGGAAGGCACGCCGCCAGCCCACTGACGCTAGAAGACGAGCTGATGTTTCTATGCAAGTAAGTGTTCAATGTGCAGGGAGAGATAACAAGGCAAGTGAGGCCACGGGTTAGCTGGTATTGTCGCTATGGAAGTAAGTGCCATCAAGCAAATGACGAAAGAAGAAACGCAGAGACTACGGAAGAAGGCACGCCCCAGCCCAATGACGCTAGGAGACGAGCTGATGTTTCTATGCAAGTAAGTGTTCAATGTACAGCTGGGGGAGTAACAAGGCAAGTGAGACAGGTAACTACTGGTATTGTCGCTATGAAAGTAAGTGGCATCAAGCAAATGACGAAAGAAGACACGCAGAGACAAGGGAAGAAGGCACGCCCCAGCCCACTGACGCTAGAAGGCGAGCTGATGTTTCTATGCAAGTAAGTGTTAAATGTACAGGGAGAGATAACAAGACAAGTTAGACGACAGGTTACTACTGGTATTGTCGCTATGAAAGTAAGTGGGCATCAAGAAAATGACGAAAGAAGACACGCCACACACTGTCGCCATGAGAGGAGCTCATGTGTCTTTGCAGGAAAGTGTTGATAACTTTATTTTACAGCTGGCGACGATAGCTAGAGTTAGATGAGGCTTCAAAAAGATATACTGAGATCGCGATAGAATACAAACGCGCACTCGTCTCTCCTGGCAGAAGTGTCCAATCTGTGAGGGTTTAAGTCAGACATAACAGACAAAGCAGTAGGCGATGGATTTCCTCATGTACCTTAATCTTATAATCCTTTATTAAACAGAACTGACGGAAACACTTATAAAACAAGTAACACCCTATTACAGCTATGAAATTTTTGTTATTCCTGTCTTAGCATTAAATTATTCAATTCCAGGACGTACAAGAACGCAAGCAACAGCTGGAAGAAATGGAGGAGAAGGCCGTGAAGGCAGCTCTGATCGAAGAACGCAGCCGCTTCTGTCATTTCGTATCCCTGCTTAATCCTGTAGTGGTGAGTTGACCTGGATTCTTACAGTCATTCACTTTTTAATGAAACTTACATCTCTATTCTAGGTATTACATCGTCTTCTGAGACCACCTAAAACTTTAATTACTAGAACCGCAACAGTTCTGTAGGTTCAAACGCTTAACGATGGTGAAAGTATTTTCAATGTTGTGTTATACCGATTGGCTGCTTCCATAGGATTCCATGGATGTCTTTTTAGTAAACGACTCAAGTTACTAAACATTATGTGAATTTACGAGCAATCGCGAATACCTGACATATATGCCACATATTACCTTTCGTAAACTTAACGTATTCTAATCTCTACACTGTTTGACTCTCAAATGTACCGTCGTCATTCGAATCGTCGCCGTTACGATACGTTTACGATTGTCACGTTTCGCGATTCCCCCGCTGTACAAATTTTGTGTCTTGTTTTTCTTGAGCTACGTTTATACGTAGAACATATTCTCTTTATATTTTTCAGGAGAGTGAAGTGGCAATGTTAGCGGAAGTGGGCCATTTACAGGAAGGAAGCGAACAGCTGATGCGACAGACTGCTGAACCTAGGACCCTGTCTGCGGCCAGCTTACAGGTATGTAGCACTACTACACACACGGAGACAATACTACTGGCCAACGAATGGTTATCGATTTCTGTATAAACTGGATATTTACCATGATTTGTGTTTGTTTTTTGACGTGACAACGTCTTATTGTCTAATTCGATAGAGCCGGCTGCACGCACAAAAATACATGATTCATGCGGCGTTACCTCGCTCTGAGGCGTTGCATGAAGTGCAAGCGAGAGCGCGGAACGAACGACAAAGAAACACGACACGAAAGAATCGGCCTTTGCGTTCATTGTCACGTTCAACTATCGTTAGTAAACCGACTTTACAGACAACCATTTTGTTCTCTAACCTTTACTGTCCCGCTGTTGGGCAAAGTCTCCTCCAAAGCCTTCCACTTATCCCGGTCTTTGGCGACATACATTTTATTTAATCACGGAACGGATGCATGCCTGTTCCGAAATATTGGGAAATAATCAAACTCACAAATCATAGTAAATATCCCGTTAAAAATTCAAATATTGTTAATGGCTGTTCATGAATATAAAATATCAATATAAGTGAGGTATTCGTAACAATAAAATCTTCTAAAATTCACCCAAAACGCGGAGCTAACGGAGGTATATAACGGGATATGTGATGTCATTGTTAATTTGTTAGCATCGATAAAAATACAACAAAAATACCATGTAATTTTGGAGGTAAATAGCGTGTCAGTAAAAAAGTGAGCAACAGGCATTCCCATACATAAAATATGCAAATAATGATCGTTCGGATATTTTTTTGGTTTTGTACGCACAAAACAAGAAAACAAACTGAAATAAGCTTTAATTGGGGTCATAAAAATATTTAGTTAGATGGCTCATTAAAACTGTTTTTAATAATCTTGCGTTCTTATCTGGTAGGCATAATTTAGTTATTTTTTTTGTATGAATTTGGAAATTCCGCACGGTTATTTACTTTGAACCTGATACCAAGTATTTTATAGGTAATATTTTGAAATTATATCCGTCGAGTGTAAATTTAGAAGGCTGATTTACACTCATTGCTTGGAAATGATTTTAGGTGATTTCTTCATTAATCTTATCCCAAAAAGCTTTACTACTATTGACTAATCACAGACAGTTTCAAGATAAGTCAAAAATGGTTTTGTCCTTCTGTCGGTCTGTAGCTCTACCATGAGTTTTTACAATCTATACTCGCTAGCTTCTGTAGTTAAATCAATGTATGAAGATTAGTACAGCGCCTCTAGCGGATAGATGGGTACTAAAATTCGTAATACTAACGGCCGGTTTCTCGAACGATGATCAACGAAAAAAACAAATAATTACTATGTGTCAAACTCGGATCAATCGTGATTTGGGTTTCCAGAAACCGGCAGTAATATTTACGTAACTACTGTAGTAAAGTCAGGCGATTTTACTGTGACAACTCATGATACTGTTCTCGCTTTTTGCAAAATTTCTTTGTCGTCGGATTTTAGTTTTTAAAGTTGATTTGGTTGGTATGGCAGGTGATCTGCGACATAAAGTCGTGCTACAGCGGCTGGGCGGAGGCGTCGTCGGCGCCGCACTCGCCCAGCGCGTCGCGTCTCGGCAGCCGCAAGTCCAGTCTCACCTCCATCGCATCGCTCGCCAGCCACTGCTCCGACCATCACGGTGAGAACATTCTACGGCTATTCTAAGTCTATTCAATATACAACTCGCCATTGTACAACTATACCATAAAAAACTCATGTACATTTCAGTAAACTAAGCTTTTACTGATGATAGACCATTGATGTGACCAATCATAGAGAAGGAGCAAAATGGTGGGTTATATTATATATTCTATAGTATATGCATTATATTTTGTGCCTGCGACTTCGTCTTGCTATCGTTATGTTTTTGACCGTTTGCACATATATATTTTTTTATTTGGTTTTTTTTTTTATTTAAACCGTCCTTATTTTCAGGTGTATCAAGCTCAACAGTTAGTTGTTCGACTCCGATTTCAAACGCGTCATCCGTTGGCACGCTGCCAGCGCCGTCCAACGAAACGCATTGTCTGTCGCAGGTAATATTTAACGTTTAAATTAATTTTTACTTTGGCTTTTAGTACTAGACTGAGCTACAGATGGTTCAGCACGAATAAATGTGACAACCGTAAACGTAACGTATTTAAGATACACTGCGCTTTGCACTTATTGCTCCATTTGCGTGACCAGCAAATTTATTGTTGTAGTTTTTCATTTTTTATTTCAATTTATTTACTTTATAACAGTATATTTTGATCTATATTTAAAAAAAAAATGTGTATATTTTTTGTATATGCTTTCAGGCTTCAGTTTCCGAGCACTTAGCCTCACTTTATTTTTTATTTTGTTTAAATCTATTGTTTATATTCTAGCACACTCTATTATACCACCCTCATCTTTTATTTCTTATTTTCTGTTTTGTCGTTTCAGTTTATTATTTAATTTAGTACATTACGGCCGGTTTCTGAAACGTTGATCAACCGAAACATCAAATTACAATGTGTCAAAACTTGCTTCGTTTATTAACTTATCTGTTGTTAAATATTTCGCAGACAAGCGTTTGAGCAACTCAAATCACGATTGATCCTAGTTTTGACACATTGTAATTTGATTTTTTAGTTGATCATCGTTCGAGAAACCGGCCGTTAATATACCCTATATATTTTTGATTTTACCATTTTTTTTTCTGTTTTCGCTATTTGTTACCGTTGATTTAATAATGTTTTAGTTACATTATGTTTGCATGTAGATTGCTCGGCTAGCCAGTGTGTGTAGCGGCGACTCGGGCTTCCGTTCACAAGACGCGCTGCAACGACGTTCGCTCTACGTTGATAATGTAACAGCTTTTTATATTTTGTTTTTAAGCTTGTCTAGTTTAGTTTTTTTAAAGGCAGTTTTAATTAGATTATTTGTCGCTTTGTTTTATAGACACAGTTAAAATTAGTTTCTTTTTAACTGCAATATTTTAATTTTTTATTTTTTTTTACAAGTTATAGGCAAGCGTTTGACCGCGATCTCACCTGATGTTAAGTGACGATGCGGTCTACGATGTAGCACACTTGCATAGAAGATACCCATTTACTCGTCTCTTTTTTTTTTAAATTTCGTTTAATATTATAAAAATTACAAAATATAAGTTAAAACTTGTTAGTCACGTTGACGAAAGAGTCTGTGACATCCTGAAAGATTCTGTATTTTTATTTTAGGGTTTGCAAACTATGTATAAACTCAGTTATCGTGATGAACTATGAACAGACCAAAGACTCTCATTTTAATTAGGTTGAGAGGGCTAGTTATAATTATTTTATTAAAAAAAAAAAAATATTTTGCGATTAGGTTAGGTTAGGAAGCGATTTTTATACACCCAGTATAAGTTTTTTTTAATTAAGTTTTGTTTTTATTATCAGGGTTCAGATAATCAGAGCGTTAGCAGCGAATGCGTTACTCCAGCAAAGAGTGCCGCCGATGACAATATGGACGCAGATGATTGTGACGTCATGGGAAATGCAGGTAACTTTTTTTGACGTGACAACGTCTTATAATTCGATAGAGCCGACTGCACGCACGAAAAAACATGACTCATGCGGCGTTACCTCGCTCTGAGGCGTTCCATGAAGTGCAAGCGAGAGCGCGGAACGAGCGACAAAGAAGCACAATCGGCCTTTGCGTTCGTTGTCACGTTCAACTATCGTCAGTAAACCGACTTTACAGACAACCATTTTTTGTAAAAACATTTATTATTGTGAAAAATAAATACGGCATGCGATAAAATTCCGTATAATATAAATCTGTACTATAACTCAGTATCATTCATTACTACATTTCTAGAAAATATCAGAACTTAGAACCTAAAGACTGGTCTCTAACCTAGAGTATTTTGTAAGGTACTATGAGTCTTGTGTTTAAAAAGTTTTTAAGTCAAGCAGGATTTGAACCCTGCAAAATCCATTCCTCTCGATACGGGAGTGCGATAATCAACCGACAAGCGTCATAGCTCAGTTGGTGGTTCTGCCTTCCATGCTGTGAATCGTGAGTTCAATTCCCACCCAGAGCAAATGTTTGTGTGATATTTGTTCTATGTATGTATTCAAAAAATGTTTATAAATAATCTACCATCGATCTAGTTCTCATAGCTTTGCTTAGTTTGGAACTAGAGCGCAGTATTTAAAATGTCCATGAATATTTATTTTTTAGAACTACGCCGTCGACTCCTAATCCCATTCGACGATTAACTTTTGGGATTTTCTAAAATGGATTTTTCTAAGTATATTCTTGTATTATTTTTATAGCATCAGCAACATGGCCTGATTTAAAAGACACGGCACAGTTTGAAAGAGCCGCTTCAGCTATAATGGGCGGACGACCCCATACTATATCAGCCGGTGAGTTATACATATACATCATGAATATTATATATTTAAAATTAACAAAATAACATTATTTATCGACTGAATTCAAAGAAAATTGAGACTAAGGATTTTACTCAAATAGAGGGGTAAAAAGGGGGAAATTTTCTGTAGCGTTGTTTATCGAGGGAATTCAATGAAAATTTGAGAGCTATGATTATAGATTTCCATTTAAACAAAATATTGCAATATAAACTACAAAGGGGGTGTGGAGGGAAAAGGGGGAAGTTTGTTGTAGCGTTATATATTCACGTAAAATGATTTTCATCCTTCCTCATAACGACACGCTTGCACTCCTCGCTTTTTTGATAACAGGCGCTACTTTCAAACTTCCTCTGATATACTCGTTCCTTATCCTATCTAGTCTCGTAATATAAAACATTATTTATTTATTGACATTGTCCAGGATATGAACGCGGACACCCCCGCGCGGCGCTGAGCGTGCATACATTCGAGCACGACGAGTCGCGCGACCATGTTGCTTACTCTCGTCCACCGCTACCGACTGTAAGTATTGTATTCGTTATTTTTATAAATCCGATAGATGGCGTTGCCTAATTTTACATGAATATTTATTAAAAGAGGCCTATGCCGCCGAGGCGACTACTGCTGATAGTTAAGGAATCAGACAAAAGTAGAATAAAATACATAATCTAGTATTAACTAGTTTTATATATTTACGTCAGCAGTAGAAATAATGACTTTTTATTTCAATATTAATTAAAAATGTATAATTTCCAGAGATGTTCATCCCTGGAGCGTCCGATAGTGCCGGCTAAGAATCCGAACGCGAACACCGGACAGCAAGAATTCAAACCTACGAAACCGTCCTCACTGCCACCACACCTTACTAAAGGTAATTCAACAATATAACAATTAAAAAAAACTTACATTTTGTAATAACATTAAAATTGTTCCTTTCTGCTAAAAATAGCAATCAAAAATAAAATAATCTTGTATTTTTTTAAACTTCAAAATCTCCCATTGTATCCGCATATTTTATTTTATAAAGAAATTTCGATGATATATATACAACACAAATAAAAAAATACATTGAACTTAAAATTCTAACGTTGAGGTGTGTTACCTAAGTCCCTAATATGAAAATAATGTTTCCAACAGATATGCCGCAAGCGTTATACGTGAATATGTCCGAGTTGGCAACATTAGCAGCGTCCCGAGCACAGCAGAATAATTCTGAACATCCACATCAAGAAAAGGTAAATTTATTTACTTAATTCATACATATAGGTACCTTTAAAACTAATAAGTAGAAGTATAAATCTATATATATAAAAATTAAACCTGTTTTCCGTTGTCACGACATAGCATGAAAACGGCTTGATTTGGCTGTTTTTTTTTTTGTAGTTTTCTAATACTGTGCAAGGATCTTACGGAAAAAAATATTAAGAAAATCTCTCAGAAAAAAACTCTCTTTCAAGGCGGTACGAAGTTCGCCGCGACAGCTAGTAAATATACAAAATTAGTTTTTTGTTATAATAAATAAATAAATAATGCTGGACAGTAAACACAACATCATCTAGCCCCAAGCTAAGCAGAGCTTGTGTTATGGGTACTAGAAGACTGACATACTTAATACAATACATTACATATATAGATATTTTTTATTATACATATAATACCCAGAATATATAATGGTAACTTTGTTTGTATGGATAACCTGCTTATATTAATTATACTATTTATATTAACTAACAAAGCACGTCCACTGAGAACAAACAAAAAAATAGTATGATTTAAAAACAAATTATATTTCTACAAAAATAATTAAAGTAGGTTTTAAGAATTAACATTAAAAACACGCATATTGGTGGTCTTGTCAAAATGATAGGTAGGATCCTCTCTTCTTGAACGATTTGATCTGAAATTTTATTTAAAAAAAATAAGATATTATTGGACATGCGTCACAGCTCAGTTGGTAGTAGCTCTGCCTTCCATGCTGTAGGTCGTGGGTTCGGTCCCCGCAGAGAGCAAATTATGGTGTGATGAACATAAATATTTTCGCTGTGTCTGGGTGTTACTAATATTCTATGTATGTATTAACAAAAAAATATAGGTAGGTATTTTAGCTATCTAGTCTGGCTAATCTTTCCAACACGATGCTACAACAAAGTACAGTTGTAGCATCGACACGATAAGAAGAAGAAGCTATCTAGTTCCCATAGTTACAAGCTTTGCTTAGTTTGGGACTAGAGCGCGATGTGTAAAACGTCCGGAAATATTTATTTATTTATTTAGGCCTAGAGTGCGATATGCGAAATGTCCTTGATATTTTTTGAACAAATAAGGCAGAAATTATGTAAAGAAGACCTTTTGTTAGCTCGAAACATGGAGTTCCGAGCTCTAAGTAAGCCTTAGCTTGTATGTAGAAGCGCGGGCTCTTGCTCTGGCTAGTTCAAGGCGTTTATGTACATTTGGGGGTAGGTACAAATGACTAATACCAGAGACTAGTATAAACAAGAAGACTGCTAACCTCATACAAAAAAACGTGTCTCGGAAAAAGGTGAAATTCCGCGACTTATACTCAGGCTATTCCTAGATGGCGCTGTATTCCAATCAAACCTATGGTATAAATCATTGTTTACGATCACATTTTTCACACCTAAAAATAAAATGAAAATTTTGGTGTGCACTAACACAGAAATAATACAGATTTCTTGGCTTTTAGGATAATTTTACGGCTATGTGGCAGCGCCATCTAGGAATAGCCTGAGTATAACTCGCGGAATTTCACCTTTTTCCGAGTCACGGTTTTTTGTATGAGATTGGCAGTCTATTGTTTATACTAGCCTCTGCTAATACTTACAATTTCTGCCATTGGAACTTAGCAGCCAAAGTCTCTGATATCTGTCCTTCCTTCAACTGTTTCTTGACGACCCGTTCCATCATACGGAGAGATGAGAACATGTTCTGAACGTTTTGTGGCTGGCGGTTCCTTGATGTTGTCTGAAAGTTAGAAAATAAAAGCCTTTATTGCTACTGCTTACATACAATATATGACAGGCGTCACAGCTCAGTTGGTAGTGAAATATGAAATATTTATTTGCCTGAAACATGGTAGGTATATGGTCTTATTCTAAATAGTGTCTCACATTTCACCAATTATAAGTATGCAAATTTTTCGATTATTATAATAAATTAATTAAATGTCACACAAAAAAAAACTCATAATAATTGTAATAATAGGTATATCTGCATTCCATGCTAAAAAAAAGTAAGTATTAAGTATATTTATTTGGTTGCCTGGAAGAGATCGCTCTCCGCGATAAGGCCGCCCATTGTGCCATGTTACTACTTGTTTAAGTTTTTTGTTTTTATTTGTGTGTGGTGAACAATAAAGAGTTATCTATATATCATCATTTTCATTTTTTTCATTTTTCATTTCATTTCATATCAGCAATCTAGTTCCGATAATACAAGCTTTGCTTAGTTTGGGACTAGAGTGTGATGTGAGAAATGTCCGTGAATATTAATTTATTTATTCTTGACCAGAATACAATTCATAAATCTATCTCTATTATACTCTAGTCTAATTTTTTTTTACCATAATTTCGACCACATCGTAGAGTTTCTTCAATTCCTTCTTCTCTCGATCGGTGAGGCTCGCTTCGCTCTCCGAGAAAATACCACTTTCTTTCAACTTCAACTTGATCCCATTTATTGTTATAGGCGATGTCTGTTCCTGTATTTCTCCAGATTTATAAGCAGCTTTGGCCTCTACCATATCGTTTATAGGACTGGAAATTAGAAAAACTTTTTAGAGAATGGATGTATGTTGTTACTCTTTGACGCAAAAACTAATGGATAGGATGAAACTTTGAAATACCTAAATCAGAATAACACATTTATAGTTAATTTATTTGTATGTTCTATAATAATTTAATAAGTGTGATTGGTTTGTGTGGTCGTCCTAGTCTATAAATGAATAAATAAAATAAATTAAAATCTTATTTAAAGGATTTTCTGTGTTGTCAGCTTTGTGTTGTGTTTGCCGATTAAATAATTATCTATTAGTTGAAACTCAATTGTCAAATTATAAATATGTAAGTATCTTGTACTATCTTAAATAACCGATTGTATTCGGTATTTTAGATCGTCATTCTCACATAACAAATGACTTACCATTGAAAACTGCTGTGAACATTCACGAGAAATCTGAAATATAAATAATTGTGTTGTTTACAATCATTACATCATTAAATAATGTTTATTATGTTACTTTTTCATGCCATAACTACTGTATAAATGGATTTAATGAGGCTCTACAAGTCTAATGTTTTTACATATAATTACCAATAATGACTATATAATATACTAATTATATATTTAGTATATTACTAAAGATATTGCGAAAATTTACCAAAATATGACAAAAGAAAAAGTCGCTATCACCAGCTATTAGAACATGAAATACAATGTGATCCAAAAATGACCCTTCCTTGATAATTTTCATTCATTTATTTATTTGCAAAAAAACATGGTAGATTTTAATACAAGATGTCATAGTGGGTATGTAAGTTCACATATTTTTACCTAATTAAAATGATGCAAAAATTTAAGTCTTATATCTAGTAGGTACATATTATAATTTTAATTTAGTAGAATAATTTACTCACAGTATATTAAGTATTAGTTTGACTGAGCACATTTTCACAGTACAAGTAAGAACTATTCACTGAAAGATTACGCGCGAGAATGCTCGATAAGTTACGCGATCCACGATTATGACTAGTTTTATGAGGCCGGCTGCGTTGTGTTTATGGGTTTTGATACTTTCAGTCATTCATTTTCTAACTGTTTATTTAATATAGATACAGTCATATCATAGACTCTATGACACAGAGTATACAGTCGTATCATCATCAACCTATATCAGTCCACTGCTGGACGTAGGTCTCTCCCAAGACGCGCCACTGAGCCCGGTCTTCGGCTCTTCTCATCCAGTTTTTGCCAG
This sequence comes from Ecliptopera silaceata, assembly GCA_932527185.1. Taxonomy (NCBI): domain Eukaryota; kingdom Metazoa; phylum Arthropoda; class Insecta; order Lepidoptera; family Geometridae; genus Ecliptopera; species Ecliptopera silaceata. Next base: position 5,958,098 of record OW052215.1, on the reverse strand, counting down.
CTACACTCCGCAGATCGTCGCTCCATCTCGCCGGAGGGCGTCCTACACTACGCTTGCCTAAACGCGGTCTCCTCTCCAGTATGCGTTTGCTCCAACGGTTGTCGGTTCTGCGGCAAACATGGCCGGCCCACTGCCACTTCAGCTTGCTAATTCTTTGAGCTATAGTCGTACAGTCTACAGTCGTATAGCCCGGTCAAATTTGCCCAAAAAATAGGCTACCTTACCATTGCAACGGTCTGTAGATAGCTCAACTGTTTATTATGTATTTTATATGACAATGTACATTTTGTAAATACTGTATAGGCGTAAGTTTGTTTATTTTTGATTAAGACCTTAACATTAATTCACAACAAGCTGAAAATGGATACGCACGTAAAGGACCACTTTAATGAAAACCTGAAAAATCCGATAAAACCTGTGGATTTTTTATGTTTTGGCCTGCGACGCGGAGGTTGCCGGTTCGATTCCCGCCTCGGTATAAATGTTTGTACGATCTGCAAATATTTATTCCGGGTGTTCTGGGTATTTTATATGTATAATAAAAAATTAAGTATGTCAGTTCTAGTACCCATAACACAAGCTCTGCTTAGCTTGGGGCTAGATGATGTTGTGTGGATTGTCCAGCATTATTTATTTAACTGTTCAAGTATCAAACCCACTCAATCAGAGTACGATGCACATAAACAGCATTATACTCCGTAACCCCATTGTTCCAAGTACTGTTACACCGTGGACAATAACATTTATTTATACTAATATTTAAGTGTTATTGTAATAATGTTCTCTGGATTTTCGGTGCTTGTATTAAAGAGTTGGATGAAGTGAGATACATAAGAGAAGAAAATCATGGTATATTTATTACTACATACATTACTTTATTGTGTCTTGGTGTAAATAAATATCTTCTATTGGTACTGATTTGGATCAGTTGAACTATCTATAGATCGTTTGCAACGGTCTGTAGATAGCTCAACTGTTTCTTATGTATTTTATATGACTATGTACATTTTGTAAATACTGTATAGTCGTAAGTTTCTTCTATTCTATAAGGAGATGAATAAAGGAAAATTGAAATATTTATAGTAGGACGCATAACGTTATCTAGTCTCTAACTAAGCAAAGCTATGGAAACTCGATTGCTGATACAATTAAAACATAATTTTACCTATGCAATTTTCATCATCTAAATGATTTTTCTTGACGGGGATCAAACCCACGGTCCACAACATGAAAGGCAGAGCTTATACCAACTGAGCCTTTAATCAATATTTCGCTTGCAAAACATTGTACCGATTGCTATGTGTTTTTTGTAAAATGTAATAAAAATATTTAGCATACATTAAACTTGCGCTACAAGAATCCATCCTAACAGTCATGCTTATGATTGTATTTTTTTTTCACACAGCATTTTTTTTTATTTTGAAACAAACTACACATATGCATTATTTTCGGAATACTTTAGAAATGTACAATGGGCGGCTTTATCGCTCAATAGCGATCTCTTCCAGGCAACCTTAGGATGACTAGGTACAAATTAGAGAAATTAAGGTGTCAGGGGTCTACGCAGAAATAAATAATAAATAATGCTGGACAATCACAATCCACACAACATCATCTAGCCCCAAGCTAAGCAGAGCTCGTGTTCTGGGTACTAGAAGACTGACATACTTACATAATACAGTACATTACATAGATAGATATTTTTATTATACATATAAAATACCCAGAACACCCGGAATAAATATTTGCAGATCATACAAACATTTATCCTAAGGCGGGAATCGAACCCGCAACCTTCCGCGTCGCAAGCGGACCTTCGTCCACCGCGCTACATCGGTCGTCCAAACTTACTTTATTAATTTTTCAAAAATAATAAGATATTGTTTTTTTTAATTGCAGGTCTGCTCAGAGAGCAGTGCAAGTGAATCGTCCCTAGAATCCTCCAGCGGATATGGAAGTCAAGGTGCGTTTGCAGCTGAAGATCACGCCTTACAACAGGCACAGCAAGCTGAAGGTAATCAACCTTGTTTTGTGCGCAGTAAAGTCTATTTTAGTATATCGTGATTGATACACTAATATGGACTAACTGTGACTTTATTGTATGTGTGTTAGAGTTTATATGTGTGTTTGTAGCGCGTTTTTTTGTGTGATTGTGTTTTAATTTTTTTGTTTAGTAGAAGTTCTTGTTATATTTTGTTAATTTAGTCTAAATAACTTTAGTGAATTGGAAACCCCCTGGAAACGAGATTACGCTTCTCTCAATAGAAATTATTCATATTAAGTGAGGGGCAAATCATGTTTCTAAAACTTTACCCCTTGGGGTATAACTATAAAATCGATTGAATATAGCCCTATAGTAAAAAAATATATCACTAGAACTTGACAGGGTATAAAACATATTTACCCCCTAGAGGCGCTCTTTGGGGGGTTAGGGACGAGTTTTTTTATAGAAAACAATTTGGTTTTTGATGATTTAATGTTAAATGTTAGAAACCTATGGAAATATTATGCTTAAAAATAAAAATATTCTATAATTTGGTATGACAAGTAGTGCAAACAAAAAAACAACTACTTACTTTAATAATAAAATAGGCAGTCTTCATCAAAAGTGATTTTTGTTTCTTGTTTTTACTATTTTTTTGAAATGTGTTGCTTTTTTCATCCCCAATTTTATTTAAATATGTCTCTGAATTAAGATATTTTTAATGATGTGAATCGACAAATCTGAGAAAATATCTATTCATGAGATGTACGGCCGGTTTCTCGAACGATGATCAACGAAAAAATTGAATAATTACTATGTGTCAAACTCGGATCAATCGTGATTTGGGTTTCCAGAAACCGGCCGTTACCTTATTTAACCTCTAGTTAATGCTACTGAAAAAAAAAAACATTTTAAATAATTTAACACAGAAATTTTCTTAAAAATATATTTCAAGACTAGAGGTTAAATACACTTTACACTGTACGATATGATAGCCATTCTGTGAAAGACTTTAGAACTAAATTTAAATGAATTGAAAGGGTGTCACAAATTCAGTCGCAAATCGGACATTTTACTATACTTACATTTTTTTTATGCCATAGCTGGCAGACGAGCTTGCGGGCCATCTGATTTTACAAACTTTTCGTACTGTTTAGTTGTTTTTCTCACTGAGCGAATCACACATCGGCCGATATTGTACAATTCTTTAGTTGTTCTTCACTTAGCGAATCACACATAATAAATAATAATAATAATAAATAATGCTGGACAATCAACACAACATCATCTAGCCCCAAGCTAAGCAGAGCTTGTGTTATGGGTACTAGAAGACTGACATACTTAATATAATACATTACATAGATAGATATTTTTTATTATACATATAATACCCAGAACACCCGGAATAAATATTTGCAGAACATACAAACATTTATCCCGAGGCGGGAATCGAACCCGCAACCTTCCGCGTCGCAGGCGGACCATCGCCCACCGCGCCACATCGGCCGATATCGTACAATTCTATAGTAGTTCTTCACTAATAGTCCAGTCAAAATAGACATTCCAGTTTGCATTAATTCCCAACAAGCTGGATTTTTGTATAGGCCTTGAATACGTCATTACAAATGATATGTCAAAAGTCCCCATCGATCCCGCTTGTGCGTTGTTTTTTATTCGAGGTCAAAGGTCATAAATTTGCATTTTTTGCGTATATCTCTGAAACAACGAAAGCTATCGAAAAGTGGTTCAGGCAAAGTTTGTACATCATAAAATTGTCTCCAAAAATACTTCAACACTTTCCTTCTACAAAGCATCGTTTTCGAGATATAGTGACTTTAAACCGCAGGAAAATCGTCGAAGATGCTGCGTTTTTTTCATTTCAGCCGTTTTATCTGCTTCATTGCCACAGAACAAACAGTATTTCCTGAAATTTACTGAAAGGGGTGATGGGTTCGATGGGTTAGTCCTCCTCCGAGGTAATGAATCGTCTTTTTGTTTCTAGAAATACTGTTCGTTCAGTGGCAATGAAGCAGATAAAACGGCTGAAATGAAAAAAACGCAGCATTTTAGTAGATTTTCCTGCGGTCTAAAGTCACAATATCTCAAAAGCGATGCTTTGTAGAAGAAAAGTGTCGAGATATTTTTGTAGACAATTTTACGATCTACAAACTTTGCCTGAACCATTTTTCGATAGCTCTCGTTGTTTCCGAGATATACGCGAAAAACGCAAATACCCAGGTTAAAGTCATAAATTTGCGTTTAAAAGTCATAAACGAGAGCTATCGAAAAATAGTTTCAACAAAGTTTGTAGATCGTAAAATTGTCTACAAAAATATTTCGACACTTTTCTTCTACAAAGCATCGCTTTCGAGATATAGTGACTTTAGACCGCAGGAAAATCTACTAAAATGCTGCGTTTTTTTCATTTCAACCGTTTTATCTGCTTCATTGTCATAGAAAGAACAGTATTTCTTGAAACAAAAAGACGATTCATTACCTCGGAGGAGGACTAACCCATCGAACCCATCACCCCTTTCAATAAATTTCATGAAATACTGTTTGTTCTGTGGCAATGAAGCAGATAAAACGGCTGAAATGAAAAAAACGCAGCATCTTCGACGATTTTCCTGCGGTCTAAAGTCACTATATCTCGAAAATGATGCTTTGTAGAAGAAAAGTGTTGAAGTATTTTTGTAGTCAATTTTACGATGTACAAACTTTGCCTGAACCACTTTTCAATAGCTTTCGTTGTTTCAGAGATATACGCAAAAAATGCAAATTTATGACCTTTAACCTCGAATAAAAAACAACGCACAAGCGGGATCGATGGGGACTTTTGATATATCATTTGTAATGACGTATTCAAGGCCTTCACAAAAAACCAGCTTGTTGGGAATTAATGCAAACTGAAGTCATAATTTTAGTCTATTTTGACTGGACTATAATCGAATCACACATCGGCTAATATCGTACAGTGTAAAATTTTATTTTAATTTCGCTTTGTTTCGTTAACCCCGCTTTGCATGTCTACTGTCTAGTCGAATCAGAAATCGTGACGTTACGCCGTGATGGCGACGCCATAGCGGCCGCCAGAGAGACATTTTCTATATCTCTCGGGAGCTTAGCTGAAGCCGTCAGGTCTTTAGATGAAGCAACCGAATCTCCAACTTTCGCTACTATTGGGAAAAAACCGGCGGTGCCGAAACGACGGCCCGTTTCTATGACTGGTAAGTTTTGAAAGAAAGAAAGAAATGTTCATGGACATTTCACACATCACACTCTAGTCCCAAACTAAGCAGAGCTTGTTCTATGGGAATGAAATTGCAGATAGAATACTTTATATACTTTTTTTTGTAAATGCATATTTAGAATATATAGTAACACCTAAACCATCATCATCATCAACCTATAGCAGTCCACTGCTGGACGTAGGTCTCTCCCAAGACGCGCCACTGAGCCCGGTCTTCGGCTCTTCTCATCCAGTTTTTGCACTACACTCCGCAGATCGTCGGTCCATCTCGCCGATACAGAACAAATATATAGGATCATCACACAAACATTTGTTCTGGTTGGGAATCGAACTCACGACCCACAGCAAGATATAAATAAATAATTTTTGATTATTTTAACTTTGACCTATTTGGTCATTCTGTCTGTAACTTAATCTCAATATCAAGAGGTTTTTTCACAATTTTTTGTGTCATCTTTGATTAGTCGTTTGAGTTTTACAAATTAAGAATAAAATGATTATATTTATACCTGTTTACTAATATAAGTGTATATTCCAGCGACCGTGTGGTCTCGCCGCGGCTCGTCCAGTTCAGTGGGCAAACCTCCCCCGCCGGTCCGACGCTCGTCCTCCATATCACGTCCTCAGCGACCTTTATATTCACCGGTAAATATATTCATCATCATCATCATTATCAACCTATGTCAGTCCACTGCTGGACGTAGGTCTCTCCCAAGACGCGCCACTGAGCCCAAATATATTCACTAACCTAGAACTTCTGAGGAGATATAGGTATCTCCTACGAAATGGGAAGATCTGCCACGGCGATCGTTGGCTCGGGGTAACTTCTGAGGAGATAGGTGTGGTATCCCCTATCATGTGGCGATATAGATGGCGCTACAAGGAGATAGGTGTGGTATCTCCTACGAAAAGGGAAGATCTTCCACGTCGAGCGACCTTTGGCTCGGGGTCCGAGGACCGATAGTATTCGGTTCTATTATTTATGTTCGAACTCCGTGATAAATTCGTTTGCGCGATCTAGGATTTGGAAGTGCCATCTGTTGGTCTGTTGAGTAAACTACGATGTAGTTCACCATGTAGCGATATAGATGGCGCTAAACTTCTATAAAACTTAACGCCGAATACTATACTAGTAGTTCTGTGAAAACTGTTTTAACTTACAGTGCTAATGATAATAAATTAATTAATTGTATATTCCAGGCAAATAACCAAAGTACCCAAGGACAAACAGATGTGGATAATCTTCCTCCCCCGCCAGCATTTCTATTGAATCCGGAAGAAGCTACGGGTACTTACTACATTTACTTTTAACAGACTTGAAAGTCATCTATCACAATCTGTATTAAAACACATTTAAAGTAGTACTAGTCAGATCTTAGTTAAATTTATGAGGCCACCTATAAAGTATAAAGAAATAAATAACAACGGACATTTCACACATTACACTCTAGTCCCAAACTAAGCAAAGCTTGTACTATGGCAACTAGGTTGCTGTCAATCTAATATGAATGATCTAAACAAAACTATCAAAATTGGTTTACACTTGGCGGAGTAATCGCAAGATTCTTCTTTCTGTCTGTCTGCCTGTGTGTCTCTCCTTATTTATTTTTGTACAGAAACTTTACTTCGGGCGCACGACACGCACTTGGCATATTTATTTATTAATTTATTTTTATACATATCAGGTGCGAACGTTGCCGAGACAGTGAAGCAACTGACCGAGTTAAAGCACACGCCAGCATCGCCCGGCCTCTCGCGACGCGCCTCACAGCTGCAGCTTGCACCTAACCAGAGCCAACTCTCTACATTCCAGGTGTCTATTTATTTATTTGATAAAATTCACAGCTCTTAAGATTATTTTTTTTATAATTTATTGAACAGGGCAGGTCAAGGCAGACATGGTCTGAGAATCCATGCCAATGTACATAGTAACACCCGAACAGAACAAATATTTATGTTCATCGCACAAACATTTTGCTCTGGGAATCTAACCCACGACCAACAGCATGGAAGGCATAGCTAATACCAACTGAGCTACGACGCCTTTTAAAAACCTTAACAAAAAAAGTGATTTGTTATTTTTTTTAATTTACTTAACCTATTGTGTCCCACTGCATGGCAAAGGTTTATTATTTTTTATATGTTCATTACATATTTATGTAATGAACATACATATTTGCTCGCCATATAAAAACGCGATAGAAGTGGCTATGTTAGGGGAAAATTGTATATTTTTTTTAGATTTGCTATAATAAACTAAAATTTAATTTCACAGCAATCTCGAAGCACATGGGGCTCGAACGCCAGCGTAAACAGCGCCGGCAACCTTAATCCCATTTACGGACAGACGGGACATCGGATACTGGCCTTCGAGAACTCCGCCTACGCGAGACAAGCGACACACAACGCTAGCAACACCGATCTGTATCGAGACGGTAATTCGGGTAACATTTTTTAATTTATTTATTTTTATTTATATGCCCTCGATTTATGAAATTAATCAAATCAAAAATTTCTTTATTCAATAACATCACGCAGATCATTTAGAATCGTCTTACATGCTAGGCGATTCTAGGTGCCAGTTCCACGCGATCAGTACCCCAAGTACGAGTTTGTGCACACACGGATCGCAGAGACGCAATCGCCGAGCGCCACCGATTTTGTATGGAGATTCAAGCTTCTCAAGAAATCTACTAGGGGCGCTGCTTGGATCTCCATACAAAATCGGTTACAAAATCGGCGATTGCGTCTCTGCGATCCGTGTGTTCACAAACTCGTACTTGGGGTACTGAGCCTAGTAAACAACTGCATACTTAGTTTTTTCATAAATCTCTTGGTACCTAGCTAAGTAAGATGCAAAAGGCCCAAAACAGAAGTGTGGTGTTTGAGGGAGGCGGACTATTAGGGGCTGCCTATGATGGTGGTGATGATGATGATGGTGATGATGATGATGATGATGTAAGCAACATGTAAAAATAAATAAATTAATGTAAATGTAAATCTATATAAGCATTGGACAATTGTTTATCAGGTGGTATATACGGCGAGAGCAAAGGAGTGAGCAGTGGTGTGGGTTCGAGTCCGTCCACTCCGAGCTATGGAGACAACTGCTTCTCCAGCTTCGGGCCGCGCGGGAACGACTCGCATTACGGACAAACTGGTACATATCGCGGACTATATATTAATGTTACTATATTAGTGTCGCAGAATACATATAAAAAAATATACAAAAAAGTTAATGCACGTGTTTTGTAATATCTATTTAAAACTAGCTGACCCGGCCTTAATCGATAAATAAAGTTTAAATTGACTCTACATTATATTTTAGAAAACGTTTGTATGGAAAATAGAAAAGGGCTATTTTGAGGGTTTTCCCGACAGTTGTCTGAATTTTTCATACCTCTTAAACCTTCCCTAGGCCTCCACGAACATTTCAAGACCAAGATAAGATAAATCCGTTCAGCCGTCCTCGAGTTTTAGCGAGACTAACGAACAGCAATTCATTTTTATATAAGTATATATCTATTTAAAATTATAAAAACTTAAAGTAATATCTGAATCAAAATAAATTAAACTTTATTCAGTAAAATCACAAAGAACATTTAGATGTATTAAATTAATCAAATAGTAAATTATAGATAAAAGTGGAAAGAGAAGGAGGAGGGTAGTAAAAAATCAATATCTGTTTTTTTTTATTCATTATAGGCAAACGCTTATTCGAATTTTTAATAATATCTCACCCAATTCCATTCTTTCAGGCTTCAAACTAGCACAAGAGAAGAAATACAGCCAGAACAATACAATATACGCGCAGCCCTCGCAGATTATAGGCGGCCTTACCGCCAGACACGACACCCTCAGTCCGCTCGCTCTCAGGAAGAATATCGCGGCAAGATCGCACAGCGCAGACAGACAGCAGATTGAATGTAAATATATTATTACTATAGATTAGTAACTTTATTCACAAACAAACTTACGACTATACAGTATTTATTTACAAAATGTACATTGTCATATAAAATACATAAGAAACAGTTGAGCTATCTACAGACCGTTGCAAACGATCTATAGATAGTTCAACTGATCCAAATCAGTACCAATCGGTAGTACTTTATTCAGTAATATAGATTAGATGTGTCTAATTAGAGACATATCTCTAGTGAAAGGATACTCGGTCCTAATGGGTCCTAATGGGTGAAAATAACGGTGTGCCAAACGGCGTGCCAAACAGAGTGCTAAACGACGGGTTCCTTGACGTGAGCCAGGCCAACAAATATGTACAAACATTTACAGTTTGTCCGTTTGTCTGTCTGTCACAGGGTTGTATCTCAAGAATCGTGATAGAGCGACAGGCATCACAGCTCAGTTGGTAGTAGCTCTGCTTTTCATGTTGTGGGTCGTAGGTTCGATTCCCACAAATCCCAACAACAATTCTCCCAACAATTCTCACAATTCCCAGAACAAATGTTTTTGTGATGAACATAAATATTTGTTCTGGGTGTTACAATGTATTTAAAATATATATATATAAGTATTGTATCAGCAATCTAGTTCCCATAGTACAAGCTTTGCTTAGTTTGAGACTGGAGCGCGATGTGTAAAATATTTATTAACAAGCTCTGCTTAGCTTGGGCTAGATGATGTTATGTGGATTGTCCAGCATTATTTATTATTATTGATTTATGACTTTTTATTTATTTGCAGTGCAAAGCAGTCTGATAGCGAGTTTAAGCGCTAAATTGGCTCCACAATTATCTCCGCGGACCAATCGACGTGTTGTCTCTAACAACACTCAGGATTCCCCGCCCAAAGCTAAAGGTACCGAGCCTCTTATTTTGCTGTGTAAAACTACAAAAATATAATGTAAATTAACAAAAATCCTACTCCTAATATTATAATTCTGGGTATTATATGTATAATAAAAAATATCTATCTATGTATTGTATTGTATTAAGTATGTCAGTCTTCTAGTACCCATAACACAAGCTCTGCTTAGCTTGGGGCTAGATGATGTTGTGTGGATTGTCCAGCATTATTTATTTTTTATTTATTTATAAACGTTAATGTTAGATGGATGTGCGGATGTATGTGTTACTTTTACACGCAAAAACTACTGTAGGTCTACCATGAGTTTTTACTATACCATATTTACTACACTCGCTAGCGTCTGTAGTTAAAAAAATATATGAAGATTTGTACAGCGCCTCTAGCGGATAGTTGGGTACTAAAATTCGTAATACTAATATTTACCTAACTACTGTAGTAAAGTCAAGCGATTTTACTGTGACAACTCATGGTAGAGGTACTGAATGGATTTGACTTTGACTATTTTCTATTCGTTGCATAATGTATACAAAATTAACTAATAAACTATCAAAAATTATTCATTTATACGTTTTCACGGTCTCTGAATATTCTTAAAAATACAAATAAATTAAGAAGCTTTTTTTAAGCGTTTATTAGTTTGGGACTAGAGTGTAATGTGTGAAATGTCCGTGATTTTTTTGTGTATAATATAGTATTAATTTTCCGATTAGGTTCTTTACCAGCCGTGGTTCAACCAGCGTTCTTAGACAAGCTGTCAGCCACGTTGCAGGCGCGGCGACGGCAAATGTCGCCGCGAGCCGGCGCCATCAGAGAAATCATCAACCAGTCAACGCAGGTAACATTCACATACACTGGGTCGTTATAGGTAACAAAACCATAAACCAGTTTAAAGATCAGAGATTATAAACTAATAATCACAAGTAACATTCACATACAACGGCTCATTGTAGGTAACTTAAACTAGTTGATTAGAGGTAACAAAACCATAAACCAGTTCAGATATCATAAACTAATCATCACAGGCCACATTAACAATGGGTCATTGTAGGTTACGTAAACCAGTTCATTAGAGGTGACAAAATCATAAACCATTTCAGAGATCATAAACTAATCATAACAGGCAAGATTCACATTTACTGGGTCATTGTAGGTAACATAAACTAGTTTATTAGAGGTAACAAACCAATAAACCAGTGCAACAGATATCGTAAACTAATCATCACATAAATCATATAATATTTTATATTGGTAACAAAATCATTGACCAGTCATAGTAACATCAACTAGTTTATATAGGTAACAAAATAAACACAGGTTACATAAGATCATCCCATTCGCTTCACCTGTAATATTACTGCACTCATTTTCAGCCAAAGATATTTATATTATATTCTACTAACGCAAAACTCAATGACTAACCTACGAATCCTATAAGAATATTTCTGAATCATTATTAAATAATAAAATGCACTTTATAAATAAAATGACTTATTCAATTCTAAATACATTTGGGAAACTCCCGGTTATAAAATAGTGCATGTTTTTAATAGGAATTGTATTAGGATATAAATGACTAATAATAAATTGTTCTTTACTTTTCAACCGACTTCTAAAAGAAAAGGGATATTTTCAATTCGTTCTATAATATAATATCGTAAAACACACACGAAAAAAACATTTTTGAAACTTATGTGTCAATTTACGTTAAAATATGCTCAAAAGTGACCCGTGCACAAAACTATCGCAAGATTTCAGTCAAATTAAGAATCTTTTTTAAGCTATTGCATAGCTTCTATCGCGGGCCTTGAGCGTGGAGTCCGAATCCAGAAATTCCGTAACGAAAATAACCGTTTGTTACAGCCTGATCCTCGAGTATGTCACAATTCTCTGATGGATCAAATAAAACGAGGTGCAACGTTGCGGCGCAACAAGCAATGCAACGATCGATCTGCTCCGAAAATACGATAAAATAAGGTATGTATAATAATCATTTTGTTTGTTCTATGTTTGATTGTTACTATATATTATATAATAATGTTTTTACAAAAAAATGTAAGTAGGTAATTACAGGTAAAATATTTTTAAAATGTAGTCGCACTAGGCTTTTTGATACAGTGACCTCTGCCGCGGTTGTCTTCAAGAAAAAAAAAATGGTTGTCTGTAAAGTCTGTTTACTGACGATAGTTGAACGCGACAACGAACGCAAAAATCGATTGTGCTTCTTTGTCGCTCGTTCCGCGCTCTCGCTTGCACTTCATGGAACGCCTCAGAGCGAGGTAACGCCGCATGAGTCTCAGAGCGAGGTAACGCCGCATGAGTCATGTTTTTTTGTGCGTGCACCCGGCTCTATCGAATTATAAGACGTTGTCACGTCAATAAACTGTAGAACATGTATTGTATTGCACTGCTACAAATGAAAGGTCCAAAACAGGACTGCAGGAACTGATCGGGTCTTGTTCATCTCTATCGCCATCCACCACACCATCGGGGATGCTAGAACAATGCTGCCACCAACCCAAAGTCCTTCTCCGTTACTTTAAGGAGTTGTGCTGGGGTGAGGTTAGCAGGGGCACAATGCACAATACACCCCATTGCGGGACGTCAGTGCAGATCTTATTCCCCCAATTAGAATTAACTACTTGGCCGACAAATCCAGCCATTCTTTATATATAACGTATGAAGACGGTGACTGAACATTTTAAATTATTTTATTGTTTGGAATATCATTAAAATAAGTATAGGAAACAACAAGTCCAGTCGGTACCTATATTTTCAAATCATGTACGTCAGAGCTTGTCAATGAATTTATATATTATTTAATTTACTTATTTGTTGTGAGGTATAATTTTGTTCTATTTTGTATTGTTTTGTTTGCGTTACGAGTAAACAAATATATTTTCTGAGATTTTACATGAATAAAAGGGGAAAATTCAACATAATTGTTACATAAATATTTATTACTATAATGATATATTCTTAAGAACTTTCCGAATAAACTTAAGGCATAAATATAATTTTGCAGATATTTATTTATTTAGGGAAAACCAACAGCTTGACACTTAATATAGTTGCAAACTAAGAAATCTACCTACTAAGGCAAAACATGAAGCAATACACCTCGAGATATTTAAGGCTTAAATAAATAATAAGTATTAATGGACATTTTATCGCCATCTAGTTCCAAACTAAGCCTACTAGTTGTACTACTTACACTTATTTATGTACAGATACAATACAATTGAATTGGTTTTTGTCATTAGTTGTTCAGTCACCGTCTTCAAACTTCAAACTTCAAACTTCAAAATCATTTATTCAATAAAATCACAAGGATCACTTTGAAACGTCTTACATACTAGATGATTCTAGGCGCCAGTTCGTCGCGACCAGTGTCTAGAAGAACTGGCAAGAAACTAGACCTGGATTCTAGCGTTTTTTTCATATGATCCTTCTTACAATTGTTTAACAAAGTTGGAGCTAGTTCGTCCCAAGCTTGCTTGTCTTCTAAATAGTCAGATATTTTATAATATGCTTTTGATAAGAGTTTTCGTTTTATTACGTTTTTGAACTTGCCAATCGGCAATTGACAAACATAGCTTGGGACTATGTTATAGAAGCGTACACATTGCCCTTTAAAAGATTTATTTACTTTGGTGAGCCTAGTAATACGTCTTGACATGTTATTTTTTTTTATTTATTTAATTTACAGTATATAATTTATAGATATGAATGTGGATGGATGTAGAAGTAGAGTCCAAAGAAAAGATGGATGGACTGTGTGAATGATGACATTTGTAAGAAAGGTGTGAGCATTGAGATGACGTCTGATAGAGGAGAGTGGAAGAAGAGGACGTGTTGTACAGACCCCACATAATGTGGGACAAGGGTAGGAAAATGATGATGATTTACAATGCCTTTACAGGTTTCAACTAAATCGACAATGTAAACATTTATAAACAATAGTCAATATCTCTCGGCCAAGTGCATCAAAAAGCCTAGTGTACCTACATTTTTTTTGTAAATACATATATAGAATACATAGTAACACCCAAACATAGAATAAACATCAATGTTCATCACACAAATGTTTGTGCTCGGTAGAGTGTCTCGAAATCAAGCCAATAGTCAAAAGTCAATATTACTTTGTTCAGTAAAATCACGCGGATCATTTAGAATCGTCTTACATACTAGGTGATTCTAGGTGCCAGTTCCACGCGACCAGAGCCTAGAAGAACGGGCAAGAAACTTACGGCCTGGTTCCTACCGTTTTTTTATATGATCCTTCTTACAAAAATACATATTATACAGGTATTTGTCGCGTATCTTATTGTTTTTTTTTATATTAAAGTCAAACATGCGGACCAGAAATCACGACTTGGATTGTACAGTGTTTTGTAAGATCCATCTTATAAAATCTATTTAAATAATTTTCAAAAGTATAGGGTTAAGAGGTAACGAGGAGGCTGACACGTTGGCAAAAACTGCAATTTTAGAAGGAGAGGAAATTTTAATTGAACCGAATTACACTGAGCACATTTGTTTATGTAGAAATATATGTTATGAAAAATTTAGAGAATATTTTGACGAAAGAAGTAAAGAAAAAGGTATTTGGTACAAAACAATTCAATGTCAGCCTCCTCGTATACCATGGTTTGTTAGAGGAAAAATAGGTAGGTCATACATTGTTTTAATTCATAGGTTACGTTCTGGTCACTATCCATCAAGAAAGTTTGCGTACCTCATGAAAAAATCTGATTCTCCAAATTGTGAGGTATGTGGTGTATTTGATGACGTGCACCACCTCTTGATGGATTGTGACAGGTATAAAATAGGCAGGGACTCATTAATTCGTATGTTAAATTTGAACAGATACGACGTGGGTATGTTTACACATATTTTGGCCGAACCTACCTCAGACGCAGCGGAGTTGCTCGTCAACATGTTTTTGTGTTAGTAATAGTACCTAGTTTTATTTTATAATAGTAGTTGTTTTTTTGTTATTATTAGTCTTTAGGTTACGATGGGGCTGGCATACCATGTTTGGCAAAAGCCCCAAATTAAAATTGAATAAAAAAAAAAAAAAAAAATCACAATTTTTATATTTTATTTTGATATGATGTATTTATTTTTATGTATTTTAATATATTTTTTTTATTGTAGTAGGATTAATATATTTTCAACATGTTTTCTTTCTATACCACGCCACACCATCTTTCTGCGCACCCAGGAAGACTGGCAGACAATGCTCTTAGCATTAAGTCGTCCTAGCACTAATGTTATGTGCGAAATTTTCAAATAAATAAAGCTTCTTCTTCTTCTTATAGTGTCGACGCTACAACTGTATTTTGTTGTAGCATCGTGTTGGAAAGATTAGCCAGACTAGACACTGTTTTGCCGTGCCTAGCTGTTACCGGTGTGCGCCACGAGGAGGCTCTTTCCATGCACCCTTAATAAATAAATAAAATAAATAATAATATGCCATAGAAACAATTGACGTAAATCATTGTATCATTTACATCATTACATTAGTAGAATTTCCGGAAAAAATCCGGGAACTTACGAGGAAGTTATACGCGATAATAATATAATTCTTAATTAATTAATTAAAGCAACTTTATCATATATTACGCGCGCCCATTCTACTCGATAAGGTTTCCATTAATGTGAGATGATTCGAGCCAAACCTCACTCAATCTCACATGAGAGATCACATAGTCGGACACGCTTAGCTGGTAAATAAAACATGTTTTTTATACATCTATTACAATATTGATAATTGAAGAAATCTCACGTAATATTTGAAGCAAGATCAAAATCTCAATAAATCTTACTAAAGTCATAAAGTAGAGGTAAGGTTAGGTAATAAAAAATATAATGTCCAAAAATGAAATATCACAAAAAGTAATGAATCGAAAAATAGTAATTATAAAAAGTAATACTAATATAACTTTTTTTTGTTCACAGGCACGTCCAGCGAATAACATTTAATCTATACATCAGACTACTATTTTTTTTAGTTTATTTGCTACAAACGATTCACGAAACTAACATTTACTGACACAATTGAATGATATATGTATACCTAAACAAGATGATTTTGCCATTGACTGGCACAAACTCTCATTATAATTTTAATGAATGGCAAAAATGTAATGTAAACTAATAACTAAATTAAAAACAACGTGGCACTCGGGGACTGCCGCGGTAAAGCTGTTGCATAGCATTTTTTGCTGGATTACGCATGCGCAGTGTTAGGTTATTTTCGTTACGGAATTTCTGGATTCTGTCTTCACGCTCAAGGCCCGCGATAAAAGCTATGCAATAGCTTAAAAATATGTTTCAATTGTACGTCATATGACATCAGTTCGTTATCGGAGTGTACGGTTTTCCTTTAAAAGTTATTTTTACCTATTTAAAGAATGATTTCAACTTCATTGAGGGCAATGGTCATTTGGTTTATGACGTTACATTACATTCATATTATATTTATAAAATTAATACTTCCGCTACTAACGGCCGGTTTCTCGAACGATGATCAACTAAAAAATAGGTTAGGAGAGTGAATAGGTTCTATCTAGGCAAACGCGTTACATCGTAGGCCGCATCATCATTTAACATCAGATGTGATTGCGGCCAAGCGTTTGCCTATAATCCATAAAAAAAAAACAAATAATTACTATGTGTCAAACTCGGATCAATCGTGATTAGGGTTTCCAGAAACCGGCCGTTAGTTTTAAAAAATTATCATGTATGAGTCGATATTATAAGTTGATGTCATTTCTCGTTATAACTGAAATTTACGGATATTTCTGATCTAGATTGTCTGTCTGTTTAATATCAAACATGTGTTTCCTATGATTGAAAAGAATTATAGTCAAAAAATGTCATCTATAAATCGACATTTTATTTACGAAATTTATTGAAAATATGATGAAATACTCGAAATAACTATGTAAAATAATAATAAATAAATATTACAGTGTTTATTGGATGTTTTATATATAAAATGTATTGTGAAAACTTCGTCCGATTATTTATTTCCATTGACATATTAATTAGCTAATCGATATGATGTTAGATTAAATATCTATTCTAAAAAATATCTATCTATTCTACAAAATATCTATCTATTCAACTTCACATAACATTTGCTTATTTATATGTCAATGGTTAAGATACAACACAAAATATGTCTGAAAAATTAAAATTGTTCGTGCTTGTAGAAAATGCCTAAGAATGATATCGATTTGAGAAATAGTTTTAAGAAAATATATCCATAATGCTAAGACATAAAATTCAAATTTCAAAAGTTAAATTTAAATAAATGTTTGATGTTATAGTAAGCTGTTTTTTCCGATAATAAAGAGTATTTTACACTAAGGCTAAGTTATCTGAAAATTTTAGCCTAGTGTAAAAATCCCTTAATGTATACTTATCACATATCTAAAAAGGTGTTTCGAGAGTTGGATTTAATACATTAATATATACTTATATTATTAAATTAATATAATGTGACTATACAAAAATGTGTAAAAATAATCTTGTCTGCATTGTTCGTAGTTTAACGTTTTATACAGCTTTGTCTTAACTGAAATAATGACTGTCTGTAGAACAAGATAAGATAATTTATCTTATCTTAATTAATGTATGTTTATATAAAAACTAAACTTTTAAGATATTTAAGTAGTTAATGCTATATTTTACTTTAACATTAGCTTGTAATAGATTTTTCGTTTGTGGTATATTTTTTTAACTTCTGTTGGTAATTTTATATTAAGCTGTTTTTGACCAAATTCCTACTATAGCATTAAAATCAAAAATAATGTTTAAAAACTTAGAATTTGGTGAAAAACTGCTTTTCGTTGTGTGTTTTAGAATGATCTTTAAAATTGTTTATATTTTGATTAGATTGTTAGATGGATGTTGTCGACATATCTCTAAATAAATGAACGTTCATATTTTCATACATATTTTAAATGAAATTACTATATTACTTCAACACTGCACTTTTATGTATGACAAGATATAGGTATTGTGTTAGAAAAAGACGTACGTACATAAGTAAATTTCAAATTTGCTCCATAATGCGATATAGCCAAAGTTGATTTTTCATTTAAAATTATTCAGTAATTTTATTGTCACTATTGCGTCACAGCTCAGTTGGTAGCCTTCCATGTTGTGGGTTGTAGGTTCGATTTCCACCCAAAACAATTTTTTGTGTTATGTGTGATGAACATGAAGATTTGTTCTGTGTTTGGGTGTTACTATGGTTGCTATGTATGTATTTACAAAAAAAAATATTTATATGAAATCAGCAATTTAGTACCTACTGCAGCTTTGCTTAGGTGAAATGTCCGTGAATATTTATTTATGTATGAAGGATGTTTTTCTGTTTTATTTAACACAATGTTATCTGAACTTTATATTATTACGTATATTAATTTAAACAATGCATTATCCGTCATTCAATATTAATATTATTGCATAACAACAACCTTTATTTTGGGGAAAAAAATATAAATAAATATTTTAATATATTCTTATGGGATATATTATCATTGTATTTATAAATAAACACTAATGACGTTATTTGTCGTTCATTGTTGTAATATCATTGATAAAAACATAAAGTATGACATAATTCAAG
The DNA here is from genome assembly GCA_932527185.1 of Ecliptopera silaceata. NCBI lineage: Eukaryota > Metazoa > Arthropoda > Insecta > Lepidoptera > Geometridae > Ecliptopera > Ecliptopera silaceata. The sequence goes on along the minus strand of OW052215.1, from coordinate 5,939,393 downwards.
TATTTCTTTAAAAACTGTTTTTATTAATATGGAATATGTAATATGATAATGAGAAACATTTAAATAAATATTCACGAAAATTTCACACATGCTCAGCCCTCTGCAATCTTGTCGACAGTGTGCGCACACCCTTAAGAATTTCGGTTCAGCGCACATTTACTACGAATATAAAATGTTCAGAATACTAAACCACAAAAATGGTGACTTTTTCAAAATGATTCATATAATCGAAGTTCGGTCAGGTAACTTGACTCACATGACACCTAACTAGGTGTCTCAACTTGGTTACTTGACTCTTCATATCGTCATAAGTTGGTCACAAAGTCCCGATTAGGCCTTTTAAAGGGCTAGTCAGGGGAAGTACTACCACCTTACCTATTTCTGCCGCAGTGACGCATTACTTTTCGATGACAGATAGTTACTTTAAATGTATTTATTTTCGAACACATACATGAGTACATAACATATTATTGTGTAACATAATATATTACTTACATAACATATTATTGTGTAATGATCTAACAAAAAAAGGCACAGAAAAGAACAAGATCAGTACAGCCACCGATTTTGTATGGAGATCCAAGCAGCGCCTCTAGCAGATTTCTTGAGGAGTTTGGATTTCTATACAAAATCGGTGGCGCTCGGCGATTGCGTCTACGAACTTAATATGTCTACTAAATATAGTAATTTCATTTAAAGTAATAATATATATCTGCATTATTAGAATATTAGTTAAGAGAATGTGTATTGTAATGATTTGTCAATAAATCGATATTATGTCCCGAGAAATGTTTGTTTTATTACTTTTTTCCACAACTTTTATAAGGCATGGGTAAAGTCCCATTATATGCAAAGGGCTGATTATTATACTGTACCTATAATAATGCGGGTCCTTTCGGGTATTTTTATTTTACGACAAAAACAGTATAAATTATACTGTTTTTCATATCCTGTCAGTTTTCCTGTTCGGATATCCGGTATCCGATATCCAGTTGATATGTTCATAATTTATGATTTATATTAGTCAATATCAAAATTAGTCTCTTTCAGAACCTAGTAGGTATATCTAATATCCAACACCTAGTTACATGCTACCTAAACATAGTTTAAAAAATCTTAATAAATGAAAATTTTATTTGACGACAGATGTGGCGCGTTGGGCGAAGGTCCGCCTGCGACGTGGAGGTTCGCGGGTTTGATTCCCGCCTTGGGATAAATGTTTGTACGATCTGCAAATATTTATTCCGGGTGTTCTGGGTATTTTATATGTATAATAAAAAAATATCTATGTATGTAATGTATTGTATTAAGTATGTCAGTCTTTTAGTACCCATAAAACAAGCTCTGCTTAGCTTGGGGCTAGATGATGTTGTGTGGATTGTCCAGCATTATTTATTTAAAATTCCTAGATAATCCTTGAGTAAAATTCTTAGTAGGTGCAAATTCCTTCCCTTACCTAGACAATTTTTCCTTAAATGAGGTGAGTAAACTGTTGTTATATATTCAATGAATAACCGGTCATGGACTTGAACCCACTACGTCACTGATGAATGTTGAATCAGAATGCCACGTGTCACACGCATGTCAACAAAAACCAGTGCCCAGCAAAACAAGAGCTTTCTAGCTCAAAGGGAGTTATATAAAATAAATTAAATTAATTTTAATGATTATTATAAATAATTATTCCAAATTAATTTGCGAAAGTCAACGAGGAAAACTTTTAAGCTATTGCATAGCTTCTATCGCGGGCCTTGAGCCTGGAGACCGAATTCAGAAATTCCGTAACAAAATAATCTAACACTGCGCATGCGTAATCCAGCAAAAAATGCTATGCAATAGCTTTACCGCAGCAGTCCCCGAGTGCCACACGTCTTTTTCCATCAAGATCTTGTTACTCTATAAACAAGGAATCTAATCCAAATAGAGACAATCTAAAACCTATCTAAAAAGTGAGTGAGTATTGAAAAAGTAACTTTAGATATTCATGCGTCAATCGTTATTGATGAGCCAATTTTGATGAAACTTTGGTTATAAAACGTTCGTTTCTTAGCTATTCAGCGTTTTTATTTATTGTAGTTACTAACTAGTCTTATTATTTTACGCGTTGATCTTATCGATTTTTTTGTTTATATGCATGTAAATATAAATATACCTAAGTGTTACCTATTTGTTTCATGTTGTGTCACCTATATCGGTCAGTACCCGACCTAATTTTAAAACTATGACGAAACACTTTTTGGAAATTACCTACTAACTTCAATGCGTATATATTTGAGCTTTTTTTGTATTGACGTAATGATAAATTCATTTTAAACTTTGCTGCACACTACTACACTACATACAAGGTAAATGAATATGGCGGCAGTAAAGACTTGATATAAATATGAATAAGCGTTTCATTAGCCGTCAGTCGTGGCTTAGACCCCGATCGGTCAACATAAACAGGGCTATGTCCTTGTTGTTGTACCGTTAAAATATCCTATAAACCTTAATGAGGTCAGGATTTACAAAGTGCTCTAAAATTTTCAGAAAAATGTGTATCAAAATAGCAGTTATTCTCGCGTGGATTGCCATCAGTCAGGCCGGTAAGTACCTACTACTTTTTTTTTTAATAAAACTATAAAAGCACATAAAAGTTTGTTAGAAGGAAGTTATTTTTTTATTATTACATTAAATTCTGTAAGTACCTACCTACTTACTTGTATAATTCTGTGGGAATTTGTTATGAAAATACTTATCTAACTTTACACGGAAAACTAATAAATTCCTACTTAATACCTAATCACATTAATATGTAATTATAGTTGCTATTTATAAATTTATCAGCATATAATAATTACATATTAGGTGTTTGCAGAATGAGGTTGATATACCTACCTACTTAATACTAATTAAATCTCTTTGACAGTTTAATTTAGGACTTTGAAAAAAATATAGAAGTCCGCGTATTACAAAATATAACTTTAATTTTTTAATTTTTAATAATAAAAATTGAAAATGTCGCACAAAAAGTGCAAGCCAAGAAAAAAAATATAGAGGCATAGACAAAAATAATGGGCATAGCGTCCTTTAGGTATAAAAAAGGCGGCAAAGCATGAGAGAGATAAAACAATCGCGCGGCCTATAGTCTATTTTGCACATGAATGCATCATGCTGCATCATGCATCATGTTAAATGATGCTATTACCCAGTCCATTTTCTATGTCTATGATTTGAGTTATATTTGGAGTAATTTCATTAATTTTACATATAAATATAACAAAACTAAATGATAAGGAAAATAAAGGAAGGTCATTCTTATCTCGGATGATACCTATTAGCTTTATGTAAATTCCCAACATCTCTACACGGGTTTTAATAGGTAGGTACCATTTTTTGCTAATTAATATTTTCGCGTTGGCATATTGTGATCGCCACCTGTGTACCTAGGTGCGGGGTTTTTATAGATCACAAAATGTTCAAAGGCTCTGATAAGTGTACCTACTTTCATTCTTGAAATCCTCGTGTATTCTTTAGCTATCGCGAAAATGGGCGCCATTTTTATTCTCAAAGAAATTACAAAGATTACAAACTCTATTTCCAAATCAAATCACCACAGACATTTCAATCTATTAGTCAACAACACATTTTTTTTTAAAGTACAGTAGGTTACATATTTATCATGGCTTAAACCTATTATAAGTATAAACTCGAAAATGCAAGCGTTGAAATGTTGATTTTGCAACAGAATATCAAAACATGGGACTTTTTGACAAAGTTATCTATCTAAGTACTAATTTCTAATATCAACTTCTAGCTATATTGGATTGTTTTTTTTCAGCTCAAGAATGTGGTGTAGAAAAGAGTCCTAATCTTGTTCACCACAACCCTTGGCTGGTCTATCTGATGTACTTCAACGACGATCGCCTTAGCTTCGTTCGATGTGGAGGCACCCTTATCGACAGCCGACACGTTCTAACAGCCGCGCATTGCATCAAGAGTCCTACATTCACGAAGTAAGTTGTCTTTTAAATTAGCCTTTCTTGTGTTTAAAATTTTGTTAGAAAATCTCGTGTGAACTTTTTTGAGGTTGTTAAAGCAAGCTGAACTTTGACAGCTGTCAGATTATTAACGGCCGGTTTCTAGAAACCCAAATCACGATTGATCCGAGTTTGACACATAGTAATTATTTAATTTTTTCGTTGATCATCGTTCGAGAAACCGGCCGTTAGTCTTTATTTATTTTTTTATTTAATTATGCCCATTGCTATTCAAGACTGTCGTCTAAAAACTCGAAACGCAGGCAGCGTTATATCACTTTCTGTGGTACAGCGGGTGAAAAAAAGCTAATTTGATGTTATGTGAAGACTTCTGCTAAATTAGTACTAACTAATGCATTATCTCACTGAGTACGTCCACTGGGACGTATTCACTACGCCCTTATCCTGAGTTATAAAAGTGTTGTGTGTTATTACACCGAAACCATACCTTTCAAATCAAAACACATATCGCTACTTTGCGTTAGAAATTCTGTCATAGAACCTCTAAAATCTAAATAGTAATTTTTGTCAACAGTATAAAAGTTCGTCTCGGAGAGTACGATATAAGCAAGAAACTGGAATGCATCCAGGGAGTATGCACCGAACGTGTTCGCGAAATAAATGTGGAGAAAATCTTCGTCCATCCAGGATATGATGGCAAGGAACACGATCTGGCGATCCTGAGGTTGGAGGAAGATGCCCCATATACTGGTAAGCTTTCCGTCAAGTTAGAAATTTACCCCCTATCTTATAAAAAGTTAGCGTTGACTTTATGTCATCATTACGTATGGTAATCAATACATCAAGTCTGCGTTGACTTTTTATAAGATAGACCGTTAGTAAATAACTCAGTAATATACAATTGCTATTAGTAGGTACCTATTAATTAATCTACAGTCTTTTGTCTGCAATAAAATAAAAGACAATCGCAAAAATATTGTTGTTGTATTTATAATTTACATAAAGTATGTTGACATCAGTTTTCGTTCTAATTAGTTACAGATCAGATTCTGACATAGGTATTCTTAATATTCAACACAGTTTTGGATACACAATTAAGTATTTTTTCTGATTTTATACAATTTGTCTCTAGATTTCATCCGACCAGTCTGCCTGCCCACCGGAGATTTAGCGGACGATGCCACTTTCATCGCCGCCGGATGGGGAATCATCCCCCGCCGCGGGGAATACAGCCAGGTCAAAAAAATCATTCCCCTCCCATACGTCAAAAGTGACATCTGTCAAGCCGGGTACAAAAATACCGAAATCCCCAAAACCGCCATTTGCGCGGGCGGGAAAGCGGGCATTGACACTTGCAGTGGGGATTCCGGGGGCCCTCTTGTCTGGATAAAGGAAAGGATTGAATTGTGGGGAGTTACTAGTTCGGGGAATGTTCACTGTGGTACTAAAGGAACACCTGGGATCTACATGAACGTGAAAGATCACTTAGACTGGATTAATAGTACTATAAAGTAAAAATTAAGACTGATAGTTTCAGTGCTTCGAATTCCTTGTTTCAATATAGAGACGATCGTTTGTGGTCAGGAATCTGGAATCTCTCCGAGTGGATGTTTTGGGAATTTTAGTGCTAAAAGTACTAAAATCCCCGTCCTGAGGCAACTTTCAGTGATATCTGGGATATGCTACATGTTTGAAAGGAATTGAGTAAACTTTTCTATATTCCAATTGTCTAAGACATAAACACACGACAAATTGAAATTGAATCTTCTGAGAAAAATAAAACAGATTAAGCAATAATGAAATGTATTGTCACAACAATGTGTTAATTACAAAGAAGTGTAAAATACATAAATAATGAGCAGTGCAATGTTGTAAAACGCGTTCCTCTCGGCAACTACAGTAGAATGAAAAGCGCAAATCTTGCGAAAGTAGATATGGCAATAATTCATAAAAAAAAATATTGACTATTTTTTTTAATGATTTATTAACATATCTATTATTGCAATACAGTACATTAGAGTATTAATATACTAATGAGACAAAAATGTAAAGAAAAAAATAATAATTAGGAAAAAATAAAAAAAAACTTTTAAACCTTATCTAAAGAATAAAAAAAACACATTTGATACTAAGTATTCTAAGTATTTAAAGCAGAATTTAAGTAAGTTAAGTGCCATATAATTTTTAAGTAATGTCGGAATTTAACTTATTTTGTTAGAGCTTTGTGATATAATTGCATTTGTAAATCTAAACATAATTTTATATTATTATAAATATAAATTTGTAAATCGATGACCTCATTTAAAGGTTGACAAACGAAAAAAACGAAACTAGATGTATGACATTGTACCTAATAGGTATTGTTAAAAATTTTGAAAAAATAAAAAGATTTAGTACAAATAATTCTTTAATTAAATACCTTTAGTATAAATTAGGTACCTTTTGAACTTTTAACTATATTTTCCCCATATTTCCCCATTTCATATCTACTACACAAAAGACATGGGACTAACTTGTGCAAAAATTAACATTATGATAAAATGTTTTCTCGGAAACGTAAATATTTACTCGCACTATAATCGAAAGTATTAGACTTTTTAAGACAATTAAAACAAAAGCTGATAGATATTTTTATTGCACATTATTTAGGTGTCATTATTATGTCACACATAATTATGTTAAATAAATAAATAATGCTGGACAATCCAGACAACATCATCTAGCCCCAAGCTAAGCAGAGCTTGTGTTATGGGTACTAGAAGACTGACATACTTAATACAATACATTACATAGATAGATATTTTTTATTATACTACAGAACAGCCGGAATAAATTTTTGCAGATCGTGCAAACATTTATCCCAAGGCGAGAATCGAACCCGCAACCTTCCGCGTCGCAGGCGGACCATCGCCCACCGCGCCACATCGGTCGTCAAGTCAAATATTTTATTGTAGCCGTAACAATTAGCAAACAGATTCAACATAATCAATATTAGTTATTTATTATTTTTCCTCTATTACTCTTTACGTAAGCCAGCGGTGAACGAGATACTTTAAACGGTTCAAATCCATTAAAATATGATACAGTAAACATCACAAATAAGTACATCAATATTTTAATATTGTTCAGTTAAGGCTCCTATTGAAGTCTTTTAACTGTCTTACTTCATTTAGGTAATACTAGTAAAGACATACTCGTAGCATTATTGTTTTAGGATATTATTTATTATACATAATTATGGTAATACCTATATGTATATATTTAATATAATTGACATAATAATAACAGTGAGAGAACAAAAAATATTTTAACGGCCCTTTAAGATAGCATAATTATGAACAAGTATCCAAGTAATATGACAAAATATATCACAAAATCTTAATCTATCATTAGAAATTTAAAAATCTAAAAAAATAATATACTTAGTCATCATCATTATCAGCAACCTATCAATCCACTGCTAGACGTCTCTCTGCAGACGCGCCACTGAGCCCGGTCTTCGTCTCTTCTCATATTGTGTTTGCCAGCTACACTCTGTAGATCGTCGCTCCATCTCGCCGGATGCGTCCTACACTATGCTTGCCTAAACGCGGTCTTCACTTCATCCGTTTGCTCCAATGATTGTCAGCTCTCTGGCAAACGTGGCCTGCCCACTGCCACTTCAGCATGCTAATTCTCTGAGCTATGTCGTACACTTTGGTTTTCTGTCGAAAAGGTTAATTTCGGATCCTATCTCCCGCGATTCTTGCTGTGAATTCACGCCGCGGTTCGAGCCGTGCACTTCGCGTTTCGCGCTTGTTTCTCCACACTCGCGGAGCCTCGCAGCCGGAGAACGGCGCGAAGCGTGAACGCGAACGCGCGAAGCGTGGACGTGAACGCGCGAAATCATCTACACTCGCGTTTCGCGGCTTTCGTGGCCTTTCGCACCGCGAGTGTAGAGCGCGCTTTAAAGAAATCACGTTTTGCAATTCTTTCTCACACTTTTTGATGATGCTGACAGTACTCATCTCCTTTTTATCTTGTTTTTACCTTTATTGACGTGCGTGTGCAATTCGTAGGGAAAACCTAATCCTACAATGACGTATATGCAACGAGTAGAAGGAAAAAGCTCTTGAGGAAATTCGAATTGTTACTAAATAACCGGTTAACCTATACATTCTGTGGGTTAACGGCGTACAAGTTTTTTATTAAAAAAAGAAGTATTATTTTAGAAAATTAGGTATTTGAGAATAAATAAAAGTAATTAATAAATACTAAGCCAAGCAAAGTTTGGTATACTTTTGTATAAAAACGTTTGCAACTAAATGTCTATTTTGTAAAAACTGTTATAGGTAGGTACCTACTTACTTACTTGTTTGTTTTTTTTATAGGTAAATGATACTTATGTATCACCTCTGTAGTTACCATGCCATATAACAATAATATGTAGGTACCTACATAATTAATGTCTGCTCAAAAATTGATAACACAATAATATCTGTATGATATTTCCTTGTGTTATCAATTAAAATTAAGCATTATTTATTTAATATTTCATATAATAACATTAAGCGTAATATAACGTCATACTGGAAAACCCATACTTAATAATTTACTTTAGTTGGTAGTGTTTAAATATTAGACAGTTTAATAGACCAATAATAGACCAAGAGCCGGCGTATCAAACTCATGAGCACTGTAACGTAGCTATAGTTCAAATAGATTCCAGGAACGCAGATTTACAAAGACGGTTTTCCTCTAAAATAGATGGAAGCCTTTAAGCTTTGATTATTTTCACATTTTGACTTGTAGACTTGTGACTGTGACGTTATTATTGATCGGATTAAATTTAGCTCAGTCATTTTAGTCCACGATAAATGCCACAGAATACCGATGTTACTATAGAAACTGAACGTGATTGAAAACGTAGCAGGTTTTGAGATGGTTAAAGACGAGACAGAGAGCTACAGGCCTGCTCTTGGTCTAGTGAAAACTGTCCTATTTTTAATGCAGATTGCACCTCTTCTTAAATTCTAAATCTTTAGTGTGTTTGCTGAGGACATGCACATCAAATTGGACGTAGGTCTCGCTGCAGACGCGCCACTGAGCCCGGTCTTGTCTCGTCTCATGTTGTGTTTGCCAGCTACACTCCGCAGATCGTCGCTCCATCTCGCCGGAGGGCGTCCTACACTTTTTTTGTATAAAGTTGTGAAACCATACTGAGTTCATCTTATCCTGCCATCACCACAACGGAATGTGGCTTGTCTACTTAAGCTATCTAAGTATATCTATATAATTATATGTCAAAACCAACGTCAAAGGCAGGTTTATTGAACCGGTTTAAAGCAATTTGTATATTTTTTATCTGAGTCTAGGTTAAGAACTGAAAGCTGTGATACCTATAGGACTTTTATAATGATCAAAATATATATTCACGGACAATTCACACAGTCCCAAACAAAGCAAAGCTTGTAGGTACTAGGGGGACTAGATTGGTGATAGAATACTTACATAATATTTTTGTACTTATATAGGTAGGTACATAGTACATACATAGAATACATAGTTGCACTCAGACACAACAAATATTTATGTTCATCATACAAACATTAGCTCTGGGTGAGAATAGAACCCACGAGCTACTACAAACTGAGCTGTCTGTCTAAATGATTATGAAAAAATGAAAAATGAAAAATATTTATTAAACACCATATTACAAGTAGATACAAAAGATATTGAGGAGGGGTGGCAAAATTAAACAATACCTATGTAGAAAAGGTGAGGTAATGGTAAGTACTTATAACAATATGGAGTGCCGTAGGTAGTCGGAATGTGTATACTATGATACCCACACTAGATTATATGTTTAAACTTTTCTCAAGGAAGTTCGAAATTATGTACCTATACCTAATGCATATTTATTTTTTTGTTTGATAGACTTTAGAAGTGGTCCCTATATAAATTTAATAAGGACTTACATAAATAATACTCAGCCATACATATTTGATCTGCCCAGGCTAAAAGCTATAGTTCTAAAATTACTATGACCATCTATGACCATCCATCGTCGTTTGTGTAAAACTAACACTTAAATGGTGCTACTACCCGATAGATGTCGTAACTAAACAACAGCTTCATTGCTAAGTTCATTACGTATTTTTAGCCTGTGCAGAATTTCATATGTTTATTTTTTATCTATGACCGACGTGCAACGGTGCAAATGTGCTAACTTCACACAATTACAACAAAAGGAGTCGTTCAATATTGGTACTTTATTCCGGATAAAATTGCTCCAAAATGAAATATACCTTATTCGAAAGCTTATTTGATTTACTACTTGAATACATCAAAAAATGTTTTTTTGAGCGCTCCCTTTTTGAAATAAAATGTATAATAAATAATGGCGGGAAAGTCGCAAAAGAAGTACTTTAGCCTACATTTTGTAAACAAAAAAAAAAAAAAAAAAGAACAAAGATGAAATAATGTCATTGTCAAAGTCAAAACGACGTTAATGATGTACCATCACTCGTGTTTGATTAACTTGACGTGGAAAAAAAGTAAATGTAAACAAAAACAAATAAGTATGTGGCCTTTCGCCATCACCAAGATGGCGGAAGGACGTTGTAAATAAAATACGAAAGAAAAAAAATAACAAAAATACCGTCCAACGTTGCCCATAAACTTAAAATACGAAAAAAAAGAAAAAAAATTAACAATTTACCGTCCAACGTTGCCCACAAACATAAACAAGCCTTGCAACGTGACATTGGCGAAATTGGCTAACCCCCAGACGCCATTAAATAAAAATTGAATTGAATTGAAATAAGTATGTAATGCAGAATTTGAAAATTCAACTCATGACTAGAGTAGGTATGACTAGATTCTAGTCTAGAGGATGTGACTAGAGTAAACAGACACTAGCAAACTATGACAAAAGTCGCAAAAGCCATAAACCAAGAAGATAATGTTGACTTTTATGAGCTCTTGCAGAATGTATGTACTAGGTACAGGTACTAATTGTCAGCTAATAGGAGACCATATGACAAACAACGCGTACTTCGATCATGTACTTCTATCCAAATCTTCTCGATTCTATAAGTTGCGGCCCTGACCTGCTCTACTTAATACTTTGACATGACTAGTAGGCCTACCTAGAAATCTTGGAAAAGAGGCAAATGTAGGTAATAACATAATAAAAGACAGTTATATTTTTTTGTGTGCTTTATTCTTCTTTTCTATATCTTCTCTAATTAAAATGCTATTTAAGAAGCTGGCTGGTGGAAATATATATTATTTTGGTCACTGAGCCAAAATACCACACAATGGTCATTACATGTGCGCAGCTCCCAACAGCATGTTTTCCTATTATACAAGAACAGTAATATTGAGAAATTCGTTGACCCCAATCACTAATACCAACACTTAAATATAACAAAATATAGGTATAGTATACTTTATTACTTTGGTGGCGAGATCTTATTCTACCTCTCGATGAAATGAATTTCTTAGGTGTGTTAGCAGACTAGTGTCAACCTCTACAACAAATGTTCTATTGTCCCTAATGTGTTCTCCATAGTAGGATCGGGCCTGTTTTATTTGGTAGGTACCGAGTGCAAATAAAATTAGAAAAATCTCATCAACATGCTGGTTTATGTGGTGGTCATTCTCTGGCACAGGGTCATACACTGGCATTGGGTCATAGACTGGCTGTGGGTCATCCGCTGGCACTGGTTCTTCAACATGTTCCTCAATTATAGGTTGTATGGGCTGAAAGCGGGGTGCATTTCGATGAGCTTGTAACCAGCAGGTATTACATGCCCAGGCTTCAATTTGGTTCTGAAATCAAAGATAAAAACTTTTAAATGATTTTAAGTGATTGTATTTGCAATACTGCTTGATGTAGACATATCAGCAAAAGACACATTTATAAATAAATAACTCAATTACCTGTCTTGGAATTAAATGATTTTCAATATAACATCTTTCTGCAGATCTTTCTGACAGCCTGCGACAACGTCTTCCAGTGCATCTTGACAATGAAACTCCACAAGATATGCATACACACATATGACCAATTTGACGCGCAGATCTGTAATCTGGATCTGCAATGCGGTTGTTCAATTCTTGTACAACCAGGTGCACACATTCCTCACACAACTGATCACTATTAGTAACCTGTAATATAAAACAATTATTAATAATTTAGCAGGTATAAGTCACAGCCATTTTGTATCTCTCAAAAGTTAAACACTACACCCCCCACCTCTCACTTTCCTGCAACCTGAGCCAAGAATAGGGTATGCAGAGCTACCTGCAGCTAAGTTTGGAGAGACATAATTGAGTGTGACTCCTGTACATTAGATGGTTTTGGGTAGAAATATAAAATGATTGATAACTTACATCACAACCAACCCATTCTTCAATTATTATGACTAGCTCAGGGTTCAAGTCCACAGCATGGTATTCACGCTGCTGGAGGCCAGACCTCAAGAATATAATGGCAGTTAATACATACAGCCATGGTAGATAATCTAAAACAAACAAAACTAATAGTCACTACACAAGAAATACATGAGGACGTGGGATATCTATATAGCTGAGCTATTGTGAATTGTGATATTGTGAATCAGTACATACCTTTCTAGAAGATGATTCCTAGAAGACGTGAACGAAGATACCAAATCCAAATCACAAGAAATATCATAGTCCAGTTTACACAAGCGCCAAATCGATTACAATAGGTAGAGGGTTCAGAGCCCGTTATGCAGATGACGATTTCTAATAGAAATAAAATTCACAAAACACAGAGCGCAATGAAATTGCGAACAACGGGGAACGAAGTCGGAAAGCCGTGAAAGCCGACTGGCTCTAGCAAGTAGCAAGCATGCTTTGCAATCAAAATAGAGCTATGTTCCAAAATCTGATACAACTTTATTAACATTTTAAAGCGAGACAGACTTCTTTATCTATGGCGTTGTTTCTTTCATGCGGTGCGTTCCATAGCACGACAATGTAGAAATACTGCTTAAAAAAGGTTGCCAGAGTTAAGATAGTGTTGCAATTGAGTAATACTTCAAACCAAGTTTTAAAAGAATTGGAGGGACCAAAATTTTTTTTTAGTACTTCATATTTTTTTTTTAAATATGTTTTTTCAGATAAAATTAAAAAAGTCTTGGAGAAAGTTCATGTTTATTAAAGTACCAGCCCCTATACAATTTTTGAACGTCTCCTTTCGTAAAATGGCATCGGTGAAGTTTGCATTGATCGATGTAGACGATTTTCTGACTAAAAAACAGGCCGCTGAGCCTGAACAGGCAGCGGACTGGGCAAAACTGGAAGAGCTATACAATAAAAAGTAAGGTTTTCTGTTACCCATAGTTTATCTCGATTATTAAAATTGTTTGTCATGTAACCTATGTTGTTGCCTTTCAGATTATGGCATCAACTTACTCTAAAACTACAAGATTTCGTGAACCACCCTTCCCTGCAGGCCGGCGACAACCTTATCCAGCTGTACAACAATTTCCTCATTGTGTTCGAGAACAAGTCAGTGAAGCATTCCATGTCATTCTGCTCATAGCTCAAGTCTTTTTGTAAACATTTCATTGTCTTTATCTTTAAGTTCTTGTAAATTGTTAAAAACTCTTTGTTTAGTAGCTAGGATATGTTACTCAACAAAGAGCTTTTACTATTTAACAAAAAAAAATAATGTTTTAAAGCTTAGATTATATTTTCAGAATCAAAAATAAACTTAGATTATATTTCAGAATCAACCCGTTATCGCTTGTAGAAATAGTCTCGATAATCATCTCACAGTTCCAAGACAAGCGTGAGGCTATAACTTTTCTTGAAAAGATTGAAACCAAAGTCAAGATCAATGACGAGGCTCTGGCACTTTGCAAGGTAAGTTTACATTCTGCTATTTTGGCTGGAATATAAGTAACAGTTGTACATTAGGTATGCCATTAGTTTATTCTATCTAAATAGGTGTTTCCAGATTCATATAATTTGGATGTTTTCAAGAGGAGAGTGAATAGGTTCTCACTTTAATAAATCTCTCCTCTCTACCTTGGAAGGTTTGCTGGTAGAGAACTCTATTTAGGGTTAAGCTCACCTTTGTACAGTTTCCTGTTTTTCTGTAGTTTTTTTTTGTGTGTACAATAAAGAATAGGTTCTATCTAGGCAAACAGGCTGCATCATCATTTAACATCAGATGTGATTGCGACCAAGCGTTAGCTATAATGCATAAAAAAAAATATATATTCAGAAGTTTGTTTGTGAATCTCATTCAAAATGTAATCTATTAGGTATTTTTTTTAATTAATATTGTGAGTCTAGTAAAAGTTTCGATTCTTTTGAAGACACATACACATAGAAAATTCTTGAAAGTTATTTGATTCATTATATGCATCGAACATCTACATTTAAATTTAAATTGTAATTACTATTTTGTAATTTTTGTGTGCCCAAATAAATTATTATTATGTTAATTGAATTAGTCACAGGAGTATTGAATAGCCCGATAGGCCTGTTATTAGTACCCCAAGTACGAGTTTGTACACACACGGATCGCAGAGACGCAATCGCCGAGCGCCACCGATTTTGTATGGAAATCCAAGCTTCTCAAAAAGTCTACTAGGGGCGCTGCTTGGATTTCCATACAAATTTGGTGGCGCTCGGCGATTGCGTCTCTGCGATCCGTGTGTTTACAAATTCATACTTGGGGTACTGAAAACCTTGCATTGCACATGAAAAATACTCTGTTAGTTTTCTACCAAACACACAAGACAGGTTAAAATTACTTTAATTCTTTGTAGGTGCTCCAAGGCCAGCTTTACCTGGAGAATCTAAATGACCTGGATGCCACCGAGAAGATCATCAATCAGCTCGAGGGTACTTTAGAAGATGCAGACGGCGTCACTCCAGTCCACGGCAGGTTTTACAAACTTGCCTCAGAGTACTACAGGTGGGATGATTAAATTATACTTAAATAAATAATGCTGGACAACAGAGTCCGTGCTATGTTTAGTTGCTACTACTAATATTCCTTGTTCTTATGCCTGTTATTATTTTTAATATAAATTGAGGGTAGGCATATATTTTTATTTTTGTTCATATTAAAAATTTTGATATCTCAAATTGAGTGTACAGGTATAAATATTGATCAATTTAATTTGTTTAGTTTTAAATTCCGCACACAATGTAATTGTTTCTATATATGGAATAAAAAAAATGAAATATTTTATTCACAACTTAAAGGCATATAAAATAAATAAGAAACAGTTGAGCTTATAAGTATGGTTGTCTGTAAGAAATCGCTGCCTGCGATAAGACCGCCGATTGTAGAACAGTTCCTTAATTAAATTAGTTCTATTAGTTTTGAAAGCCTATGTAAAGTCTGTCCTCAATAAAGTTTATTTTATTTATTTATTATTTTATTATAGCTGTCTATAGTTTGTTGCAAACGATAAACTTACGTGGTAGGCATGAGACAGATATATCAAAACGAAACTGAAATCGGATTGCAGTCAGAAATCGTATCGCATCGATATTCCAATACCGCAAACGATATAATCCGAACGAAACCGAACCGTGAGCTAAGTTTGCAAACCAAACTGCAAACGAAATCTATCTACAGTTTTAAGTTTTTGATGGTTTTGAATTTCATTCGTTCTCTATCACTCTACCGTACGACTACTTAGTTAGAATAAGACAGCGAATTTTATTTACTTTTCTTTTTAACTTAGTGATCCGTCGAAAGGGCAAAAGAGATGAAGCAATCTTAATGGATTTTTGACGGTTTTATGAATTGAACATCGAAAACTAAAAACGAGGCGATAGGGTCTAATTCACTACGCTCCGATATTCGCTACTGAAAACGATTTCTAAAAACGGTTTTTAAAATCGATTTCAAAATCTGAAATCGGGTTTGTATTGGTTTGTGAAAAAATCTAAAAACGCCCGTGCCTATTACGTGGAATAAATGAATATGAATATGCCCCGCAGTGTCCGTGGTCCCATGTCGAGTTACTACCGCTGTGCCCTCCGCTACGTGGGCGTTATGTCGGGCGGTGCGTCCCTGCCGGCCGAAGAACGCACCGCTCTCGCCACCAAACTAACATATGCAGCGCTCATCGCTACCGATGTCTATGATCTTGATGAATTGGTGAGGGTTGCAGTTACGGACTAGTATTATCACAAAATATGTTGAACAGCCCAAACAAGTGAAAGTTATTATAAATAATAAATAATGCTGGACAATCCACACAACACCATCTAGCCCCAAGCTAAGCAGAGCTTGTGTTATGGGTACTAGAAGACTGACATACCTACTTAATACAGTACATTGATAGATATTTTTATTATAAGTACATATAAAATACCCAGAACAGCCGGAATAAATATTTTCAGATCGTACAAACATTTATCCCAAGGCGGGAATCGAACCCGCAACCTCCGCATCGCAGGCGGACCTTCGACCCACCCAATAGTGCAATCCCTGGAAGAAACGTGTAACACAATGTTATCCTTATATTCTAGCTCGCACACCCAATAGTGCAGTCCTTGGAAGGAACGTGTAATATAATGTTATCCCCTAAAATGCAATCCCTGGAAGGAACGTGTAACACAATATTATCCCCCTTATAATGCAATCCCTGGAAGGAACTTGTAACACAATGTTATCCTTATATTCCAGCTCGCCCACCCAATAATGCAGTCCTTGGAAGGAACGGGTAATGCGTGGGCCCGCGCCGCGCTGTCCGCGGCGGCGGCCGGCGACATCTGCGCGTACGAGCGCGCCGTGACGCACGCGCACGCGCCCGCGGATCTACAGCGCGCACACAACGATATACGAACCAAGATAGCATTGCTCTGTCTTATACAGGTAACTATGCTAACTATCTATACATGAAAATGAAAATGAAAATGAAAATGAAAATGAAAATGAAAAAATGAAATGAAAATGAAAATATTTATTCGTGTAACATATAGGTACATACATATTAACAAGGTAGGGACCTTCTTTTAAGTATATGTACTTGTGTTAGAAGGCCCCGCTCTTCCATATCCATGGAATGTTACAATAAGGTACGTTCGTTTACTTATAACATTATACAAATTATTTTATGTATTTAAGTTAGGTTAAGTTTAATTTTCAGTATAAATTTAAGTACTAGTATTAATCAAAGCAAACAGAGTGTGTTAGTAAAAGAGGGTGAGTTAGTATGTAATTAAAGCAATACTTTGTGAGGATGTCAATCCGGTTTTCATAGGTATTGCTCAAGTGTAGAGTGTGTGTGTAGGGGAGGGCTCTCCTGGTACGCCAGCCTCGTAAGAGTCTGGTTATAGAGGAGAAACCCTCCGGTGTGTAATGTGGGTGTGTGTGTTGTGAGTAGGGTGTGAGGGTGTGTGCGTGTGGGGTGAGGGAGAGGGTGTGTGAGGTGTGTGAGGGTGTGTGTGTGTGTGTGTGGTGAGTGTGTTGGTGAGGGTGTGTATATGTGAGAGGGGGGGTGTGGGGGTATGTGTATATGTGAGAGGGGGTGTGGAGGTTAGAGAGGGTGTGTGTACGTGTGACTAATGAGTGTGAAATAGTATGCAAATTTATGTAGTGGTGGGTTCAAAGCAAATGTATTTTGTAGCGAAGTACTATCAAGAAACAACTTTTAAAAATTCTTCAATTTCCTCATAATTTTTTGCTAGTATCCAATCGGTCAGAGTTTTCTTACAGTCATAATGTTTCATTGGATATATATTTAGAATTCTGTTAACAATATTAAAGAGATGTGCGGATTGTATTGAGTATTGACTCCGTGCAAAAGATGTTTTGGTGCCAATGACCTTGGCGATCTTATCCTTTCTTCTACGTTTAACCAATCGGGGGTCATAAATGAGAGATTTGTGCATTTTTAGAATAACCTGAGAAATGTACAGTTTTCTTACTGTGAGCAACTGGCATAGAGAATAGAGTGCATCAGTGGAGAAACGATAGGGCTTGAACAGCATTACCTTTAGCAATATCCGCTGTGCTCTCTCAATTTCTATGAACTTGGTTTTCGCTGCTCCTCCCCAAATTGTAATACAGTACCCTATGACAGATTGCGCTAGTGTAACATAGATTTTCTTTAGCAACGGTTCTTGTGCTACATGTCTTAACATTTTAAAGATCCAGATTAGCTTTCTTAATCTATTGCTAAGTACTTCAATTTGTGGATACCATGATAGATTTTGGTCTATCATGATTCCTAGATATTTGGTTTTTGACACTTTATCAATTGAGGGACAATTGCACTGCTGGGATGTTATGTTTGTAGAACTGCACGAATGTATTCGTATGTTATAATGACTGTCAGGTTGGGTTCTATTATAAATGGTGTAGCACATGAAATTAGTTTTTAGCGTGTTAAGTGTCAGAAGATTTGTTTCTAGCCATCGAGCAACTACAGCAAGTCCCAGCTCAGCATCTGATCTAACGCTTTCCCAAGTTTTGTTACTAAATATCAAAACCGTGTCATCAGCATAGGAAATAATTTTAGCGTTTGGAAGTCCAAGATTGCAGAGATTATTTATATATAATAAAAATAGCGTGGGCCCCAGAACACTCCCTTGGGGAACACCGTAACTAATATCTGTGTCTCCACTAATGTGATTTCCAATTTTAACTCGTTGTTTTCGGTCACTTAGGTAATCTTTGAGTAGTGCTAGAGGCGTTGCTCTTATTCCAAAATGTTCTAATTTGTTAATTAGAATAGAAATATGAACGGTGTCAAAAGCCTTTTTTAAATCAAGGTAAACGGCAATACATTTATTCCCCTGATCAACTTCATCGACAACAAAAGAAGTCAGTGCTGCTACAGCGTCTTCGGTGGACTTACCGTGTCTAAAGCCGTATTGCGAGTCAGAGAGCAATTTGAATCGATTGAGGTATTGAATTAATCGTTTATTTATTAATTTTTCTATTATTTTAGAAATCGATGGTAGCATCGAAATGGGTCTATAGTTGCTTATATCCCCAGGGTCACCATTTTTATAAACTGGAGTGATTATGGAGTGTTTTAAAATACTAGGGAATATACCAGCTCTAAAACAAAGATTAGTAAGATGGGTAATAACTGGACACACTTCGTTTGCAGCAAGTTTTAAAAAACTGGTCGGAATATTGTCCCATCCTGGAGCGCTATCCGACTTAAGGCTCATAAGCACGCAATGTACCTCTTCGGGATCGGTTTCCAAAAGAACAAAAGAGTTGAGTTGTGGAATTTGTGCCTGATGTTGATTTAAAGTGTTAGGGCTAACCGAGATCTCTTCAGCAAGATCTTTTCCTATGCTTGCAAAGTATTCATTTACGTGGGTAACTGCTTCTTCAGGTGTTCGTTTTATAGTTAGTAGTTTATTGTTATCATTTTTTGTGTTATTTTTAAGATAAGTTATGGATTTTATAGTTTTCCATAAGTGACTAGAGTTTTTTGTAGATTTTGCTAATTGTTCTCTTTCATAATTTCTTTTACATTTTTTAATAATATTATTACAAAAATTTCTATACCTTTTATAGGTGATTTTAAGAATTTCGTTATGTGGGTCTGATTTTACTTTTTTGTGTATTTTATTTCTGTTTCTAATGCATCTTAAGATGCCCGGGGTTAACCATGGCTTTATTATTCGTTTGCTGTTTGGTTGGTGGTACGAAGTAGTATTCTCTTGTAAAGACGCAATAATTTTATGAACAAGGCGCTCTACCACAGTATTCGGATTATCGCAGAAGAGCAGTTCTGATAGGTTTTTCTCTACCAGACTAACAAGTGCTTTATTAAAATCTGTGGTAGTTTTTATCCTAGTTCGAAAACACTTATCAAATTTGTTAATATTTGACAAGTTAAGAAATATCATAGAATGATCAGTGATAGTAGAGCTCAGGATCGCAATTTGGGCCGATAGATTTTCTTTTTCTAGTTTTATCATAAAGTGATCCAAGCAATTGCTTTCCCGAGTAGGAAAAGAGTGGCCAGGCATCAAACCGTGCATAGATAACATGTTCAGGTAATTTAGCCTATTATTGCGTTCCTGCGCTCTATCAGTAGTTCTTGATATGAGGTTTATATTAATGTCACCTGTCAAAATTATATTTTTACAGGTTTTAAGGGATTCTAAGAGAGAATTTAAAGAGTTAATAAATAAGTCCGTGTTTGTTTGAGAAGGCGAACGGTATATACCGAGGATAGTGCTATTGTAAGTGTCAATTTGTATACAGGATGCATGATCAAGCTTAACCTCTTTAATATTTACTACAACGATCCCATTTCTTACATAAGCCACCACTCCATCGTTTTGATTAAGCTTGTAAGTAGTTTCGAAAGCAGTGTAATTTGATAGAGTTGGTGTGGGTTTATTTTTATTGAGTCGACATTCGGTTAGTATCAATATATCTGGAATAGTTTTTAATGTACTAAGGGTGACCTCTAGATCATCAAAGTTAGCATAAATGCTTCGTATATTCTGAGAAATAATTTTTAGGTCAGTATCTTTTGTTGGTATTTTGCAATTTACATCCTCGGGATCGCATTGGATAGCATAAGCTACCTCTATATCGTCTATTTCATTTAAAGTTGTAAGAGAACTATCCATAATGGAACGGCATTAAAAGACTGCAAATGTTTTCATGAAGAGAATACGTGATATACACGTAGATCGATTGGCATACTTCGTACATAGTGTTTATGATAAATGAACACGAGAGATGTTTGATTGTGTAATGTGAAACCCATAATTGTGTGTAAGTTGTGTAGCTGTGTACATGTGTATTAATGTTAGATGAAATTGTTGAGTGTGCATACATGCATGTGTGGTCAGTGTTGTGTGTAATTTGACAGGTAATGATTAAATTATACAATAAAATAGAAATATTAAGCAAAAATACAGTTAAAAAACCAGCAAAGAACAACTTCAGCAAGCCTAGTCACTTTTCTTGTAGCAATTGATGAACCTGCGCTTCTGTTTTGATGGCTATTATAGGAGAGTTTTCTTCTTTTCTGACATAAACCTTTCCGTACGCCGTCCAGCAAAATTTGTAATGCTTTGACTTGGCGAGGTCTCTGGCCAAAAAGTGCAATCGGGAGCCTCTTGATGTCAATTGCTCCGATACATAAATAGGCGTATCTTCAGATGTGCGGAGGCCTAGGTGTAAGGCACGTAGTTTTGTTTTGTGTCTTATATTAAAACTCTTGCTGAGTTTCAAGACGTCGGTCTTCAGGATCGTAGAAGAAGTTTCCACTACAATTGGAGTGTTTTGTGGGCCTTCCTTTTTTCCTCGAACTCGATAGATGTCTCTAATGTCCGATTTAGTTAGGCTTCCACCAACATTTTTCGACAGACATAAGACCATTTCAATAAGGTCCTCCTTGGTTTCTGTGGTTTTTTTGGGAACATTTTTCATTTCGAAGCTCGCTTTGCGAGTTCCCATCTGCAAATCTTCAACTCTATCTTCCAGGGTTGTGATGTATTTTTGGTCTTCCTGAATTTTTGTTTCTAATTTTTCAATCTTCTTTTTATACTCTTCATTTTGAGCAGCGAGTAAGGTAACAGAGGCCTGTATGCTATAATTGCTCTGTTGTATATCCAGAAGGATTTTTCTGAGGTCATTGTCTTGATTTGACAGCATAGATCTTATTTCCTCTTTAAAACTACTCAACTCTGGCGAGTGTTCTGTTGCTCTTTTTCTTTTGTAGCGTGTAAAGACGTTCGTTGGTGTTTTATCTGTCGCATACCGGCTTAACTCAGAGTCTGAGATCGATTTATCGGCTATGTTGTCCGTCATTTTACCTTGAGCTAGTAGCAGGCTAAGGCAAAAGCACTGGAGAGCTCGTAGCAAGCAAGTTGCAAAAGTTAGATTGTGTTTGGTAAATTCGACGCGATCGCTCACGCTCCGTTGGCTCAGTAGGTCCTTCACCCGACTGCGACGCCACCGGCCGCCAGTTCGATTCCAGCAAAATTGAAAAAAATGCAAAAAGACGCGCTCACCCGCAACCGTCCGCGAAGTGAAGGGACTCCGAGGGCGAAGCTCCAGCCTACGCTACACAAACCGAAGGCCCGGGGCGCAGTCCCAGCAATATAATATTGTGCAGATCAAGCTCAGTACACGTCCGCTACGTACGAAAGCCGCGAGGGAAGAGGAACATATTTTCAGATATCAGAAATATTTTATTGTTTAACTCTAATAAAAGAATATGACAGTTTAATAGTATACTTATATGTTTTTTTCGTTGATCATCGTTCGAGAAACCGGCCGTTAGTATTACGAATTTTAGTACCCAACTATCCGCTAGAGGCGCTGTACAAATCTTCATACATTGATTTAACTACAGACGCTAGCGAGTATAGATTGTAAAAACTCATGGTAGAGCTGCAGACCGACAGAAGGACAAAACCATTTTTGACATATCTTGAAACTGTCTGTGATTAGTCAATAGTAGTAAAGCTTTTTAGGATAAGATTAATGAAGAATTAGGCAGACACTAATTTAATTAATTAAATTACTGAAAAAAAAAACAGTTCAATCTCAAAAATTGATACAGGGTTACACAGAAAATTATTGTGTATGTTCGCAAAATAGCTTAAACTAGTCGCAATAAAATAAAAACCCT
Source organism: Ecliptopera silaceata (assembly GCA_932527185.1). NCBI lineage: Eukaryota > Metazoa > Arthropoda > Insecta > Lepidoptera > Geometridae > Ecliptopera > Ecliptopera silaceata. The sequence continues at coordinate 5,916,799 of OW052215.1, read as the reverse complement.
AAAAAAAAACCCCGCTAGTGCGAGAGACCTTAAAACTCCCAACTCTTTTTAAAAAGAACCTCGTTTGCGGCAGTTGGTTGACATTGTGTTGTTACAGATGGCGTTTAACAAAAGCACGGCTCAGCGCCGCCTGACGTTTGCAGAGATCGCGACCGCGGCGCACGTTCCTTTATACGAGGTGGAATTACTCGTCATGAAGGCGCTGGCAGAGAAACTTGTCAGGGGGCATATTGACCAGGTAATATACCAATAAATACTATGATCAGAGACTAGTAATATAAATAGACTGCCAATCTCATACAAAAAAACGTGACTCGGAAAAAGGTGAAATCCGAGAGTTGTAGTAACTTATTTCTAGATGGCGCTGAAAAATTATCGTAAAAATTATCCTAACAGCACTAAAAGCCAAAAAATCTGTATTATTTCTGTGTTAGTGCACACCAAAATATTTATTTTATTTTTAGGTGATCGTAAACAATGATTTATACCATAGGTTTGATCGGAATACAGCGCCATCTAGAAATAAGCCACTACAACTCTCGGATTTCACCTTTTTCCGAGTCACGTTTTTTTGTATGAGATTGGCAGTCTATTTATATTACTAGTCTCTGCTATGATAAAGATAAATTTATTTCAGAAAATATGTAATATAAAATCTTTGTAACCATAATCAATAAGGTACCAAGTTACATGGTGTGAGGAACAAAAATAACTGTAAAAATAAGGTTACAAAACCATACCCTCCGTGGTAGATTTAACTGAGTTACGGCAGGGTATTGATTCAACACAAAATTTTAAACTAAAATGTAACAGTATGGTCAGATCGTGTTTATGTCAAATATTAATTTAAATATACAAGTTATCGTAAAAAAATATATTTGTCTATGAATATATTAAAGTCGGTTTAACTCCAAATATAGTATTATTATCATAACTAAATATAATTATTTTTAAATCAACATTTACTCACTAATTTCATACATTCCAAATTATTTCAGTTTAACATATCAACAACATTTAATAAAAAAAAAAAATTGAATTTTGCGAAAAGTTCTTGTTTTTTAAATAAAATAACGTCTACATCACGGCAATTTATATACTTTAACTGCGGATTGTAAGCGTAAATGGTTAATATGAGTTGACACAGTCAAAATTACTTTATTCAGTAAAATCACAAGGATCATTTAGGATCGTCTTACATACTAGGTGATTCGGTCGCGTGGAACTGGCACCTAGAATCACCTAGTGTGTAAGACGATTCTAAATGATCCTTGTGATTTTATTGAATAAAGAAATATTTGATTTGATTTGATTCTAGGTGCCAGTTCCAGTATGGAATAACAAAATGTGTGTTTCAGGTGTCTTCAGTGGCATACATATCGTGGGTGCGGCCTAGGGCTCTGCCCCGCGAGGGCGTGGCGCTTCTCGCGACGCGCCTGGAGGCCTGGTGCGGTGCAGTTAGTCTCACATCCGATCTACTCGCCAGGAGAGCGCCGGATCTACTTACTGTATAAAAAAAATGTTTTATATAAACACGTATATAACATACTAGTACGCCCCGGCTTCGCACGGGTAGCCTATATAAAAAATTAGGTATTTTTATACACCTTGGGTTACATAATTGAAGTTTAAATAAGGATCCCTATTTTTTTTTATTTAATATAGCCTATGTTCAACGCAGATAATGTAGCTTCACAACAGTGAAAGAATTTTTGAAATCGGTCCAGTAGTTTCGGAGCCTATTCGATGCAAACAAACAAATAAACAATCAAATCTTTCCTCTTTATAATATTAGTTTAGATAGAAGGCTGAGCACGAATCTATGTGACTATTGTAAATGTAACAACGCAAGACGATTCAAGTCTCAAGTGTAAAGTGTGTTAATATATTTATTTATTAAGTTTACTAAACTATTTTGTTCGAATAATTCCTTTGTACTTAGTCCATATTGTTAACTTTTAAACCTTAAATAAATAGGCTTATTTTCCGCCAATTTGCAAGTTTAATTGATCCTAAACACTTCAATCTCTATACATACCTAGTCTAATTTTAACTAAGGCCCCCGCAGACTGCAGACTTTTTATCGGCCGATAGTTTGGCTGGCTTCTTAATCAATATGAAAACTGAATCACTGTAAGAGCGTTTTCACACTATCCGATCCGATATCGGTGTCGGACGCTGGCGCCGATCCGATATCGGGGTAAGTAAAATGTATGAAATTAGATTTGTACAGCGCCTCTAGCGGATAGTTGGGTACTAAAATTCGTAATACTAATATTTACGTAACTACTGTAGTAAAGTCAGGCGATTTTACTGTGACAATGACAACTCATGGTTGAGGTACAGTTACTCCCATAGTGTGATGTCGTATGGAAATGGGGAAAATAAAACCAATAAGATTTAGCTAACATTTATTTCTAAATCAAAATTGTATAGAAACTGAACAACATTAATGATAAATAATCAGTCTTTTTTTAGATATAATTTAATTAATACAATATTTTTAATCACTACGAGCTTAAACCTGAACTCGAATTATTTACACTAGAATATAATGTTGGTTCGTAAGTATTTTATACACAAAATTATGTCGATGACTGTACCCAAGCCGCAAATACTGAGAAACATTACAAAATCTAGCTTGGATTATAAAGAACTTACATATGTATAAGAAATTATTAAATTATTACTTAAGAAATCTATGAAAAAAAAAACCTTTGTAAGTCATACAGATTTTGAATCAGAATTTGAATTTATAATATTTCAAGTCAGAATAATCTATTTATTGGTAAAGTCTGTTAAAAACAACACCATTATTAACAACATAAACATAAACTCTAGATTAGAAAATAAAAAAAAAACTATTTTTTTTCGAAATTTCAACAGTTCCTCTTGAATTTTGTAATTTTCGAATCTTTCTTTATACATGGGATATTTACTATGATTTGTGAGTTTGATTATTTCCCGATATTTCGGTACAGTTGCATGCGCCATGACCACGGTAAGTAAATTTCATTTTTCAAATTTTTATTAATATGTATTCCACATTAATATAGATATTTATGTACAGTTAAAAAACTATAACAATATAGGTACATATCAATGTGTAAAAAAGGGATTTTTTTTCAACTTTACCACAAACAGTACCTAATACGAGTTACCGTTACTACCTATTTGAATGATTTATTAACATTTTTGTAATATCCCTTCAAAATAGAAAAATTTTTACTTCTGGGGATTTTAAAACTTTTAGTACTAAAATCCCCGTTTCCCAACATTCCATTTACAAGGGAATTGATTGTAATAATTAAACATTATTAGACTAAATATAGCACGCCCAACAAATTAACTATTAACATTAAATAAATAAACCTATGACATGACTTTTACAGTCAATAGAACAATAAATAATAGTAGTAGGTACTAATATAATTCTAATAATTTAAGTACATAATTACAATTAATTTTCATTCTTAAAATTGAACAACATCTACAAATAAGAGCGTGTATAAAAAACATGAATCTTTAGCTAAAAGGTAATAATATAATAAGTTTGCATAAAAAGAAAATATGATAAAAAAAAAGGTAGCACTCCGGGAGTGCCGGCAGAAGTGAAAACTTCAATATTAACGTTGTGTTTTCACTTCTAAGTTTTCACATAAAAATATAACCACAGACGTCATAATGACAATGACAATCACAATGACACAGACACATTCGCGCAAGCGCCCTGTGCCGCCTAAACAGAGTCAGCACACTCAGGCACGGTAGAAAGAGTGGGAGATACTAGTTCCTCTCCCTTTCCCTCGATCTTACGCTTCGATCAACGTCACGTGACCCTGACGCGAGTTTGAAAGTTTTTACCCACCCAGCGCCGCTAAAGAAGTTTTCACTTCAAAAAACTTTTTTATAAATATCGTTTATCTTAGTTAACAGGTAACTGTCCGGGCTCCAGAGTAGGAATGGTCTATAAGTCCGGTAATGTTTTTATTAAAAGTCGGTATACTGCCAAGTCCGCATTAATAAGTAGACTTTCTCCTTACGTCCACAGTGTCAAATGGTTTAGAAGTTGTATGGGCGAACAAACCACATACGGTCTGTGGACGGGCATGGAAATGGCTCTACAGACCATATGTGGTCTGTGGACAGTTTCATTCTTTTGTATACAAATTGTAGAATGAGAACTTAGACATCGACAAATAAAAATTGAAAACTCAACTTTGTCAACTTTTTAACACATTTTTTTTAAATCGTATTAATTGAATAAATAAATAAAATAAATAAACACATAAATTACGGTATGGTCCTCGATTAAATATATATTAAAAATCTAATTATTTACAATTAATTGTTACATAAGTAGAGTAAAATTGATAAATACACAGTAATATAAAATAAACTAAAAAACATTAGTTGACTATGACAAAGATTTTTAATCCCAAAAGTTTTTGAGTCGAACAGGACTCGAACCCGCTGCCTCTTTATGACAATACTATTGTTATGTACGAAATGTATTTTTTTATAAGAAAAATATTCTATATTATTTTATGTGATAATGTTATTGTTTAGTTATCTATGATGTGGCGTTCTGCAAACTTCTGAAAAGAAATAAAATCAATTATTGCATTAAAACTGTATTCAATTTGACAGGCGTCACAGCTCAGTTGGTAGTAGCTCTGCCTTCCATGCTGTGGGTTGTGGGATCGATTCCCACCCAGAGCGAATGTTTGTGTGATGAACATAAATATTTGTTCTGTGTTTGGGTGTTACTATATAGGTACTTATTCTTTGTATGTATTTATTTATAAAAAAAAGGTAGCACTCCGGGAGTGCCGGCAGAAGTGAAAACTTCAATATTAACGTTGTGTTTTCACTTTTAAGTTTTCACTTCAAAAATATAACCACAGACGTCATAATGACAATGACACAGACACATTCGCGCAAGCGCGAATGTGTCTGTGTGCCGCCTAAACAGAGAACACTCAGGCACGGTAGAAAGAGTGGGAGATACTAAGTAGTTCCTCTCCCTTTCCCACGATCTTACGCTTTTTATCAACGTCACGTGACCCTGACGCGAGTTTGAAAGTTTTTACCCACCCAGCGCCGCTAAAGAAGTTTTCACTTCAAAAAAAATGTACAAAAGTATTCTATCAGCAATCTAGTTCCCATAGTACAAGCTTTGATAAGTTTGGGACTAGAGTGTGATATGTGAAATACATATTCGTGAATATTTATTTAGGTATTATTTATATGTGTAAATCAATTTTGAAATACGTTTTAAGCTTGGATTTCATTAGTACCTAACCAAAATAGATGTATAATTGACAAACAAGTAAAAATCTCACCTTTATATTGCTTGGAGCATTTGCTTCTTGGAACACTTTTAAGTGTTGATTTTGATATGCTATCACTGTCTTCTGATTCCGAACAAACTTGGAAACTTGTTTCTGTAACAAATGTTTTAACAAAGTTAAGCTATTATATATGTTGTTAGTTTTACAGACAGGCGTCACAGCTCAGTTGGTAGTAGCTTTGCCTTCCATGTGGGTCGTGGGTTCGATCCCCACACAGAACAAATATTTGTTGTGTGTCTGGGTATTACTATGTATTCTATGTATGTATTTACAAAAAATGTTTAGGTATTTATGTATTATATCAGCAGTCTATTTCCCATAATACAAGCATTGTTTAGTTTGGGACTAGAGTGTAATGTATGAATTTTATCCGTGAATATTTATTTATTTATTACACATATCGCACCCAGGACACTGTCACTTTTGCAAAAAATGTGCAAAAATGAGTTGTTTTGTGAGGTGTCAAAGTTTTAAATGCTTCACTGGTGCGATATTACCACATTAGTTAATTAATGCATAATTATGAAAATAAATTTAATTTACAATACTATTACCTGTATCATATCTCTGTTTATGGAGTCGTGTTGGTAAATCTTGATTCTCCACATGACCAAAGGTTCTAAAGCCAACTGCGAACTGCGCGTACGGACTTATTTCGTACAATTCTGAAAAATGCGGTAAACTTTAGAACAATAATCACAGGCGTAACAGCTCAGTTGGTAGTAGCTCTGCCTTCCATGTAAGTAGGTCGTGGGTTCGATTCATACCAAGAGCAAATGTTTGTGCGAGGAACATAAATATTTGGTGTGTCTGGGTCATCATCATCATCAACATATAGCAGTCCACAGCTGGACGTAGGTCCCAAGACGCGCCACTGAGCCCGGTCTTCGGCTCTTCGACATCGGTCGTCAATTATTAATTGATTATTAATATATTTATTTATTATTTAAGACTATTTCTACATCTCACCGTGTTTACTATTATTCCGCATATGTATAGGTGCGCTGTAGATACGATTTTGAGCGTTAATTGCGTTGTCTTTCGTATTAGCGAGGTTTGTGTGGGATGTATTTGCAGTTAAAACTCCACTTTCCGATTTATTGTCAATAGTTATTGAGTCTCTGTATTCTGTGAGATTGCCACTTCTGAAAAATAAAACATACCTACTATATCCATGATTATTATAAGTATTACTAATTTATCACACAATATATTTATAAATTATAAGTTTATAATTTTCGCATTTAAAATATTAGTAGGACTAGGTTGTCCTATCTACTAATCATACAAATTACAAAAACATTCAATTACCATGTTTTCAATACTAAATTTCGCGTGGAACTGGCACCTAGAATCACCTAGTATGTAAGACGATTCTAAATGATCCTTGTGATTTTACTGAATAAAGTAATTTTTGACTTTGACTTTGTATTTTTCCCTAGTAACACTAACAATAGGGCCATTGTTTTGGTTTTATGAAAGAATCTCACCTCTGTCGTTTTACTAATATGTAAATGCAGCTTAGAAGACATATTGCGAGTAATATGGAACTGCAGACGATGACCAACATGTTGAGATCGAAGAATTCTGAAGGTGGACCCACTTCACCTGGAAATAAGGTTTACCTAAGTTAGCAAAGACTGGTAGTAATCTTAAGCATATACCTACGGTCTATCTTATAAAAAGTTAGTGCTGACTTGATGTATTGATTTCCATACGTAATGATGACTTAAAGTCAACGCTAAATTTTTATAAGATAGGGGGTTAATATTTGAAACTATCATGGTTTTGAACATAGTTTCAGTTCGACCCGTGATCATGGCGCATGCAACTGTTCCGAAATATCGGGTAATAATCAAACTCACAAATCATGGTCATCATATTCTTAATTATTCTTATTCTTAAACATCTTCATGCATATGAAATCAATTGTAGGTACTTTCATTTAGTCGGAAGGTAAATAAAGAATTTTCATTAATTCATTATTCCAACGATAAGATCTAAAAACGTGGTGAGGACTTACTCCCGTCGTCGTTCTTGGTGGCAAATGTGTAGATGTGTTCGGCGACGCCCGCGGCGTTACGCGCGCGAACGCGCATCTCGTGCCAGGCGGCCGGCGCCAGCGCGCGCGCCGCGAACGCGCCCGCCGGCCGCGCGCCGAACTGCGCGATAGACCACGCCGGCTCCTCGTACGACTGGACATATTCGTTAAAAATATGATGAAAACTAAGTTAATATAATGTCTCTCATCATCATCATCGTCATCGACCTATATTAGTCCACTGCTGAACGTAGGTCGCTCCCAAAACGCGCCACTGAGCCCGGTCTTCGGCTTTTCTCATGTTGTGTTTGCCAGCTACACTCCGCAGATCGTCGCTCCAAATGCGGTCTCCACTCCAGTATCCGTTTGTGGACCAGCCCCACTGTCAGTGTCTACGTTTCAGCAGCATAGGTCATAACGGGTAGGACACACTGGTTGAAAAAATGTCTCTCACAATCTAAATCAAACTAAATATCTAAGTTCTTAATAACACTTAGTTCAGTACAATCACAAGGATCATTTGAAGATCCAGTGCGGTGTCAATTTAATTTAGTAATGTTTAAATGCAACATAACGACAATAACAGAGCCAAAGACCGGGCTCAATAGCTATATAAATATTTAATAATATTTTATAAAGTCAGCCTGCCATCCTGTAATATTGTAGTGCCATCAAACAGAGTTCATTGTACCAAATCTTATTGTAACAAGCTAGTCAGCAATATGAGTATTGAGTATGGCGGGCCTAGAGACCTACATCCAGCTGTGAACCGCTACAGCTGGATAATTACCAGGATGTTCTGTGCCCGTGTCCAGGTCCTGGCGCCGAGCAGCCTGTAGTCCAGGTCCCAGCCCGTGAGTTCGCAGCCGCCGTCGTCATGGTCTAGATACGTACATCCAGCTGTGAAGTGCTTCAGCTGGATCCTTACCAAGATGTTCTGTGCCCGTGTCCAGGTCCTGGCGCCGAGCAGCCTGTAGTCCAGGTCCCAGCCCGTGAGTTCGCAGCCGCCGTCGTCCCAGCCCGCCACCTGCACGTAGATATGCGACGAGTTGCTCCAGAACCACTCGTTGCTCGATGGAGCTATTGGAACTGGAAGGTACAATTGAACAGCTGGTTAGATTTTAACTGGACTATAGAGAATTTAAAGTAGGTACCTACCTATATGGAGGTTGATTTGTAGTTTCATACTTACATGTGAACACAAATTGCAATATGCCACCCACAGAAGAATGAGCTTAGCTAGATAATAATAATATTCCTGGACATTTCACACATCACACTCTAGTCCCAAAATAAGCAAAGCTTGTACTATGGGAACTAGATCGCTGATAGAATACTTATATACATTTTTTTCGTAAATACATACATAGAATACAGTAACACCCAGACGCAGAACAAATATTTATGTTCATCACACAAACGTTTGCTCTGGGTGGGAATCGAACCCACGACCCACAGCATGGAAGGCAGAGCTACCACCAACTGAGCTGTGACGGCTGTCAAACATACAAACACTGTAGGTTATGTATCTAATAAATATTATAATACTAGTTAGTTACTAGTTCAATAAAGTTTTTCAATTTTGATTTTCTTTTACTTTTCCCCTTACCTCCACCAATCGTGCTAACATCCATATACGCCGGTTGCGAGGTCCCCACTTTGTTGGTTGCTGTGATCCTCAACGAGTACTTAGTGCCACATTTGAGGCCTGTGAGGGCATGCTTCTGTACTCCCGACAAGTTGGGCAACTTGTTGGCTGGCCAGGCTTCTTGCCAGGGACCGTTTGATTCTTTCCAGGTTAGGCTGTAAGCTAGAAAATAAAAATGAGTTATAGAAACTTTAGATAAGTCATAGTCTTGACGAGGTAATTAATAAAAAAAATATGGACATTTCACACTCTAGTCCCAAACTGAGCAAAGCTTGTACTATGGGAACTAGACTGCTGATAGAATACTTATATACTTACTTACATTTTTATTGAAATGAACTTAGACTCAAAACGAATGCTTGTGTTCACCACAGGCGTCACAGCTCAGTCGGTAGTAGCTCTGCCTTCCATGCTGTGGTTCGTGGGTTCGATTACCACCCAGAGCTAATGTTTGTGTGATATATGTTATGTATGAATACAAAATATGTTCTGTGTTTGGGTCAGCTGCTTGGGTTGGGTTAGGCTTGCTTTGGGTTGCTGGTCAGCGAAAGTGACGGATGAAAAAAGAGTGCATGCTACAGAGATGAGAATGTTGAGATGGATGTGTGGAGTAACGAGAATGGACAAAATTAGAAATGAGTACATAAGGGGAAGTCTGAAAGTAGCTCCAGTGACTGAAAAAATGAGGAGTAACAGGTTGGCGTGGTATGGACATGTTATGCGAAGAGAAGAATGTCATGTGACGAAAAGAGTGCTAGGTATGAATGTGGATGGATATAGAGGAAGAGGTAGGCCTAAGAAAAGATGGATGGATTGTGTGAAAAATGATATGGATGTGAAAGGAGTGAATACTGAGATGACGGATGATAGAGGAGAATGGAGGAAAAGAACATGTTGTGCCGACCCCACCTAGTGGGATAAGGGCAGGAAGAAGAAGAAGAAGAAGAAGAAGTTTGGGTGTTACTATGTATTATATCAGCAATCTAGTTCTCATAGTTCACTTTGCTTAGTTTGGGACTAGAGTGTGATGTGATGCCCATGAATATTTATTTATTCTTTCTACAGATACTTACAGATCTTCTGGCTAGAACTTCTGTTACTGATAGAGTAGTACGGTTGCTCCCACTCTACCAATATAGAGTCTTTGTATGGCGTAGCTCTTAAGATCGGGGCTTCAGGCAATGGTAGAACCACAACCGTGTATTCCACTGAATCTGAGCCGTACAGGTTTTTGGCAAGGCATGTGTAGTTTCCGCTTAAAGATTGGTCAATATCTGGAGAAAAAAACAGAAATAAAAAAAAAAGGTAGCACTCCGGGAGTGCCGGCAGAAGTGAAAACTTCAATATTAACGTTGTGTTTAATTATAAGTATAAAAGTACTATCATTTATGAGGTAGAATACAATGTTTATGTTTTTATTATTTTTTATTTTTCGCCCTGTGCCGCCTAAACAGAGCAGCACACTCAGGCACGGTAGAAAGAGTGGGAGATACTAGTTCCTCTCCCTTCCCCTCGATCTTACGCTTTTTCGATCAGCATCACGTGACCCTGACGCGAGTTTGAAAGTTTTTACCCATACAAAAAAAAGTGCTCAGCGCCGCTAAAGAAGTTTTCACTTCAAAAAACATCAATATAACATATCACAAAGATGATTTAGAGTTGTCTTATACACCAGGCGATACTAGCTGCCAGTTCCACGCGACCAGAGATGAATCGTAATAGGTCATATTACTTATGTTCAAACTCCGTGATAACTTCGTTTGCGCGATTTAGGATTTGGCTCTGCCATCTGTTGGTCTGTTGCGTAGACTACGATGTAGCTTATCATGTAGCGAGATAGATGGCGCTATTTTGAAGAGATCAAGAAAAGTAAATGAATATTAATAAAAGACGAGAAGGTTAATCAAAGGTTAAAAAAGGTTAGCAAATCTTCTCGTCTTTTAGATTGAAAAGTTTTTTAAATCTTTTCGTGTTTTATATTGAAATGCCCTCAAGTTATAAACTTACTGTTGATGAGCAGACTATCATCATGGTTCCTGGTGAACCGTGGATGATGCGTGATGATGTTGTGCTTGTGGTACCACACGGTCCTAGGAGCAGGCACTCCCACGCACTCACACACCAGCAGTAAGGAACTGCCCACTCCCACAGACACGGTTCCCCCTAGGGACGCCACTCCGGCTACCACTGGAAAGGAGAGTCGAAGTTAGAAGTAAATAATCATATTTGTACGAGATTTTGCATATAAGTGACCTAGTAAAGAGTCTTTGACATAATCTGCATAGCAGTGGTGGTATATCTGTAAGGAACGGGGTTAGCTCTTACCCCATGAGCTAGGAGAAGAGTCTATGAGGTAATCTGGATGAGAAGTTATATCTGTAAGGAACGGGTCAGTTCTTACCCCATGAGCTAGGAATAACGCTTCTATGAGGTAATCTGGATGAGCAGTAGAGTAGGTATAGATTATCTGGAAGGAACGGGTTAGCTTACCCCGTGAGCTAGGACAAAATAGCCTATGAGATAATCTGGATATCAGTGGTGGTATTTAAAGTTTGAGGTATATCTGGAAGGAACGGGTTAACTTACCCCGTGAACTCGGTGTATGCGAGACGCGCCTGCTGGCGGCGCCCTCGCCGGCGCGCGTGCTGGCCGTCACCCAGCTCTCGTACGTCACGCCGCCAGTCAGCCCGCCCAGCTCCGCCGACTGGCGGGACGCGCCCGCGCGGTGAGACTGCGCCACGCTCGCACTACACATCACAATATGATAATGAAAGAGAGAGAAGGGGGAGAGATATAGAGAAAGAGAGGGGGAGTGGCAGAGAGTAAAAGGGTGAGAGTGGTAGGGAGAGGGAGGTAGGGAGAAAGAGGTAGAGAGAAAAAGGTAGAGACAGAGTGGTAGAGAGAGGGAGAGGTGGGAGAGAGTATTGGTGGATTAACTGCTACTATTACTACTTAGCCATAAAACAAAATTTAACCCTTGCTTATAACAATTACAGAACAGGTAAATGGACGTACTTTGCGAAACATTGAACTACGTACTGTGAGACGCATTTTTGGTGATAAAAACAAGACGTCTTCGTATTTCCCAAAAACTTTTTATTAAGAAAACAACTTGTACTAAGCCATAGCACTCACCTTGAAGTAGGCTTCGCATAGATAGTGTAATGAAGGATCTCTCCATTCGGATGCTCGGGTCTCTTCCAGCTGACGAGGAGAGATGAAGAAGACAGGACCAGCACTTTAGTGTCCGATGGTGGACCTGGAACTGTTAAAAAAACTTATAACTTGAGGGTGAAAAATCCTTCTAATATTATAAATACGAAAGTTTGTATGGATGTATGTTTGTTACTTTTTCTATCAGCAGTCTAGTTCCCATAGTACAAGCTTTGCTTAGTTTGGGACTAGATTGACTTGTGAAATGTCCATAAATATATATTTACAGTTATTTTATTTAATAAATAAATGTATCTTACCATCTTGTAGAGTAGCGCAGACAATTGGATACGAGAACGGTCCGACCCCAAAGTTGGAGAAACCAGCTACCTTCACGGTGTAGTTGGAGAATTTGAGGAGACCTTGGATGTACAGTTCCGTGTGAAGAGATGTTTGGTTCATCCATGCACCTTCTGGCATCAACAAGTTTTAAAAAGTATGAGCCTCAAAAGTCCAACGGAGAGACATCTAGACATCAAGTCTGCGCTAACTTTTTATAAAATAGGGGTAGGAGTCTGAACAAATACAAGTCTGTATGAGTAAGTATTTTTATAGACATAGGTAACTGTGTTGTGTAGTGCATTACCGTAAACTTTTGTTTATATAAGTAAGTATCTGTTTTTTTTTATTTTGTTAGTTATGTATATACATGTAAGTAACATGTAACACAAACACTCTTCGTAAAACACAAATAAAAATTTTTTTACTAAAAAAAACAACTTTGTTTGAGTATTTTTTGTATGTTTAGGTAAGATGACAGATATTCCTTCAAAGAGCGGTCTTATAGCACAGCGCGGTTTCTTCCAGACAAAATCCAATCAAGCAAGGGTTTTACACAAACTGTTCTTGGTATCCCGTTTAAAAAGAAAAACGTTTAGAACCCTGATAGTTTCAAATATGTTATGTGTTGAGAGAGTTAATTCATCAGTTTTATTCAAATTATATTTACCTTCAGTGGCGTAAAGTACAGTGTACCCTACAAGGGAACTGCCTTGACCTGGAAGCACGATGGGCTGCCAGCCGACCCGCAGCGATGTGGAGGATACAGCGGTGCACTCCACGGACGATGGAGCCTGTTCTGGAGCTGGAACCGAGAAGATCAGGCTAGCAAGTTTCGACAGACTTTTCCCCTATCTTATAAAAAGTTAGCGCAGACTTGATGTGTTGATTACCATACGTAATGATGACATAAAGTCAACGCTCACTTTTTATTTTGTCTTTTAGCAGTAAAATAATCATGGTATCTGATAGTTTTGAGTTTGCAAAGGAGTAATAAATAAATTCATAGAATCGAAGTCAGACTCGAACACGAAAGGTACCGTAAAAAAAATAACACTCTAAGAGTTCCTTTAAATATATATATACTTATATATATATATATTTTGTTAAAGGGGCAATGGAAAACTTTGAAAAAATCAACTCTTTTACATAATATACAGTCTGATGATAGACGGACAGTCAGACGGCGGAGTTTTAGTGACAAGGTGCTGTTTCACTTTTTGGGTACGGAGGCGTAAAAATTAGCATTTCTTGCTTTTTGGGAGTAATAAATACATACCTCCCTCTCTAGTATCTTGAAAAACTGGTAGTGAATAGGGACCAGAACCAGCACTCGTGTAAGCCGATACAGATACAGCGTACCTGGAAATAACATCACAAAAGTTTATATAACAAGTAAAGTATAGAGTCCACTTTACAATCAAAAAATAAATAATGCTGGACAATCCTCACAACATTGCCCCAAGCTAAGCAGAGCTTGTGTTATGGTACTAGAAGACTGACATACCTACTACAATACATTACATAGATAGAATTTTTTTATTATTCATATTAAATACCCAGAACACCCGGAATAAATATTTGCAGATCGTTCAAACATTTATTCTAAGGGGGGAATCGAACCCGCAACCTTCGCTCACCACGCCACATCGGTCGTCAAAATTAGTAGAATTAGGTACCTCGTATTTTTCAAAAGACCGCTTAGTAGAGATTCCTGTTTTCCAGACATCGAAGCCACTTTCACAGTTCTTGAATCTGCATCATCTGAAACTGATAAATATTACCTATAAAAAATAAAAAACTGGCCAAGTGCGAGTCGAACTCCCGCACGAAGAGGCTGTACCGAAAAATCTTGTTATAGCACATGCTCTACACTCTACAGTTTCTTTTCTTGAAGACAGTTCAGTAGATCCCGATATAACCCCTCACAATTTAACAAATATACAAACACACAAACTTTACTTCTTTATAATATAGATTAAGACAAATCTACATTACTCTTCAAACAAATCTGCATTACTCAATGGAAGACTCACCAGCTCCAGTATTCTGTGGAACTGCCCTCACATGGTACCCCATGAGGAGTCCGTTATGCGTCTCCTTCAGCGGGGGGAGCCACGTCACGCGAAGCTCCCCCGGGTGGTCTGTCGGCTCCACTTGTACGTTGATAGGAGGTGATGATGGAGCTGGGATGAATACCCAACATTTAATACTTACTTGGAACTCAATTTAGAACATAAGTAGTTTTCTTTATAATCGGGATATTCAACATAGAACTGATTTTAAATGACCTTTGTGGGTCGCACATGAATGAGACTAGCAAAGGACAGAGTGGCACAAGAAAAGGGAAGCCTATGCCCAACACTGGGCGAAATCTGGCTGGCGAATGATGATGATGATGATTGTGATTGAGTTTGATGACGAATTGAGGTTACAAATTAGAAAGGATAGCAATAATTCGAGATTTTTTTAGTCCAATGTCCAGTGACAAAGATGCAGCAGCTGACTTTTTGGAAACACGAGCTAAATAGTGATGACTGCCATCATCAATTTTGATTGCTGTAGATCAGTCTTGAAAAAGTTGCTGTAGAAAACTATGACTAATAGTCGGCATCAGACATCATTGAACCTGAATGAACCCCATTTTCTTTGTGTTCTGTGCCAAATCTAATATAGCGCTATGGATTATGGATCAGTGCGTCTGGAATCTGCAAGAAGTAAGATACCTTCTTCATGAGTGGTGAAGTGTATAGGCGAGGTGTAGACGCTGGTGCCGACTTGGTTCCCCGTCGCAACGCGCACAGCGTATGACGTCGCGGGTCGCAGGTTTTGTAGTTCGATAGACTGCCGGATTTCGCTGTCTTTTCTGTAAATAACTCTATATGGTACTCTATGTAACGTGGAACTGACACCTAGAATCACCTAGTATGTGAAACGATTCTAAATGATCCTTGTGATTTTATTGATTAAAGTTATTTTAAACTTTGACTTGACTTTGACTTTAATTCTTTATTCTACAAGTTGCAGCTTTTGGCAATGTTGTACAAAAGCTTGTATTATTGGTGATGACAGTATCTACGTTACAGTTGATTGACTATTTTATCGAATGCAATCTACTTAGTTAACAAAACTTCTGGTAATCTGTTGGTGAGGTCAAAGGGTACCAGAAGACAGAGGTCTCATTTAGAGGGTACTACATATGAATGCGAAATATTGAAGACTGTTCTAAGTCTGTTATAGAACTCTAAATGATATACGACAGCGCCTATACTGTATATTCTACTGACTGCTTGTTCGCTAAACGTCTTGATTTATAAGCCATAGTTTCAATCAAGGCTAGATTCAGATGAAGATAATACCTGGATACATTAACGCTGATCGCGCGGTCCCATGAGTCAGTGTAGTGCGAGTGCGCGTGCGCGTGCGTGTGCGCGTGCGCGTACTGCAGCGAGTAGTGCCGCGCGTGCGCACGCAGCGTGTCGCGCCACGACACCGACACGACGCGCGACCCGACAGACTCCACGAGCACGTCGGACGGCGGGGTCGGAGGCTCTGGATATAAATAAATAATGCTGGACAATCCGCAAAACATCATCTAGCCCCAAACTAAGCAGAGCTTGTGTTATGGGTACTAGAAGACTGACATACATAATGTGAGTGACTAAGATCATAACGTGAGCTATGCCAAATTATTCAGTGACGTGTGAACAACTTACAGATGTTCTAAAATGGCCGTGCATTTTTGACGTGACAACGTCTTATAATTCGATAGAGCCGGCTGCACGCACGAAAAAACATGACTCATGCGGCGTTACTTCCCTCTGAGGCGTTCCATGAAGTGCAAAGAAGCACAATCGGCCTTTGCGTTCGTTGTCACGTTCAACTATCGTCAGTAAACCGACTTTACAGACAACCATTTTTTTCTTAGCGAATTGTTTTTATGAACTAAATACAAAGTCGACTTAAACGGAATAAACAACAGAACAGTTCTCTTCAGCTTTGCGGGTTTGTTTAAAACCATTGTAAATTGCAGGCGACTAACAGAAAACCTAAACGACTTACCAAGTATTGTAAGATGCACGTTGAAGCTAGCCGCGCCGTACGGATTGCTGGCTCGGCACTGGTACAGACCGGCATCGTTGATCTCCGAGTACGCCAGGTTAATGCTGCTCGACAGACCGAGGGTGGTCTTAGTCTCAGCTAGCTTTAACCTGGAAAAATAGAATAGCTCTTAATAGTAAGCATATGTATGTATGGGTCTTATGACATTATCTCTAACTATTGATATCTCTCTAGGTATAACAATCTACAGCTGATTGGTAAACCTAGATCGATTATTTCACACCTTTGGGTTTGGAACTCCACCGGGATCCCGTCGTGTGTCCAGGTGACCCTGATAGGATCGTCTCCGAGCGGCTTACACTCCAGCAGCACCGGGTGACCCAGTCGGGAAGTCACGTTGGCTGATGATGCTTCGAAGTGGACTGGCTCTTTAAACCAAGAACGATGATTAGTATCACTGTTCCAGATAAAATAACCATATTCAAGATATTCTCGGACATTTCACACATCACACTCTAGTCCAAACTAAGCAAAGCTTGTAATATGGGAGCTAGACTGCTGATAGAATACTTATATGTATTTTTTTAAATACATTCATAGAATACATCACAGACACAGAACTAATATTTATGTTCATCACACAAACATTTGCTCTGGGTGGGAATCGAACCCAAGAGAGAATAGCGTTTAGGTGCAGAGCTAGCGTCTTTTCTAGCCAGGCTTATAAATTTCATCAGATTTCATGAACAATGTGATCATTTTGTAGCAGCACGTTCTCAAATGAGATTTTAATTATCTATCTTCTGCCATGCTTGTTGCACCGAAATTTCCTTTCCAAAATTAAAGCACATTTTGCACAGCGTGCTGATTTGGAGAGACAATAAAGTAGGACACGTAAGCACGTCCAGGTATGAACAATAGGTATGAACTACAGGTATGGAACTACAGGTATGAACTATAGGTATGAACGAGTTAACGCTTGTGACACGCCCGATACAAGGATGCAACAGGTAAGTTTGAAATCTGTCAAACCATTGTCAATAATCTTATCATGAAGATGGTATGATGGAATGGTTTCTATAACTAATAGTTCTTTTCAAATTATTGTTTATTCATTAACGAATAGGTTATATGTTTTAAAAGGTTTTTTTAAATCTCTCACTGAGCACCTAGCTTGGGACCCAATTGACTATAAATACATTAAAACATCCCTAAAAAAATCAATCATTAGTTTTTTATATTGTTTATTTATTTATTATTCCAAAAGTTTTAGCAACATCACGTAACTTTACTATGTCCCTACCTAACTGCGACTTATGTAAACTAGTTGCTAGTTGGTACGTGATTGCTCTGAGGTTTCAGTTTAGCTCAGTCAAGCAAAGCTGTAACTAGGTTGAAACTACCGACTGGATTCAGGTTCGCTCGAGAGATTTAGATTTTGGAAACTTGATTGGTTTTCGCAATTAACGATGTCGCATTCCGTGATTGCTGTTAACTTAAATCGGCCCAAATTTGATAGATGAACTCTTTATAAACGAAAAATTACAAACTGACGTCTATTATATTATTAATTATAAAATGTACCTACATAGGGTATGTATAAAATATAATAAGTAGATACGTAGGTTTGTTAGTGAATAAATTATTAAGCTATTGCATAGCTTCTATCGCGGGCCTTGAGCGTGGAGACCGTATCCAGAAATTCCGTAACGAAAAAAACCTAACACTGCGCATGCGTAATCCAGCAAAAAATGTTAAGCAATAGCTTTATCGCGGCAGTCCCCGAGTGCCACAAGTCTTTTTTTTTGTTTTTAGAACCAAGTTCCTTATCGCGCGTTGCGAAAGAGGGCTAGACGGAAAAAATTAAGACCAAAAGTTGTAACGACACTTTTTATGGTTGTAAGCCGTGCGGCGTGCGCGTGTTTCTCTCTCTCTCATAGAAAACCAGCCAGATATTAAGAACTTCGTTCCATCCGGGTGTCCCTTGACACCTCACTTCCTCCTCTCCTTTTATCTCACTTACTATTGACACTCATCCAAACAGTCTTGCTCAGTGGCTGCCCGACGCTATTCTCCACATTGCAGGAGTAGAGTCCCTCGTCAGTGAGAGACACTTCATCAATCAGCAGAGTGCCATTCGGCAGGCTTAGGACCCCTCCGCCAGCCAGCTCTAGCACTGGCTGCCAGGTTCCAAGAAGCGCTGGAAAATCAAAAGGTTAAAAATTACTTTATTCAATAAAATCACAAGGATCATTTAGAATCGTCTCACATAGGTGATTCTAGGTGCCAGTTCCTCGCGACCAGAGCCAAGAACGGGCAAGAAACTTACTTACCTACTTAAAATACAATAGTAAATAGTTTATTTGCAACACAACTAAATAAAACTAGAAATTTTCTTCTTCGTGTCGGTGATGGTCGCAAACATTATTTACCTAAAACTTCGGCACTTCTATAAATTTGAAATAAAATAATAACAAATATTCATGGACATTTCACACATCATACTCTAGTCCCAAACTAAGCAAAGCTTGGAAGTATTCTATCAGCAATCTGTGCCCATGCCCATGCAAGCTTTGCTTAGTTTGAGACTAGAGTGTGATGTGTGAATTGTCCGTGAATATTTATTCATTATTATACGTTGTACTTAATCAGACCTACCATCTTTCTTCATCCAATGAACTTGTGGTTGTGGGTACCCACTGGCACTGCAGGATACTGTTCCTTTCCTGCCGAGGAGGAGAGACGAATTCGAAGGTTCTTCCAACCATTTTGGAGCCACTGAAATAAAAAAAATAATTTTCAAAATGTTTCGACATGTCCAATAGTAGTAGAATAAAATAGTAGAATAGTTTGACGATGAACCTTTGATACGACGAATGAATGAATGAAATGTCCAAAAGGCGCCACTGAAATAGAAATGGTCTTAAACTTAACAATATTTCTTCAATGTAAACTTATTTTCATGTCCAAACTACAACTTAGCATAATTGGTACGCAAGATACAAGATATTTATTTTGCCAAAATAAGTGTTACAAAGGTCTTAAAATTAGGGAGGCACTTAAAAACTTATTCACCTTTTCCAGGTATCGCAAAAAAGGGTTGGGCGCTTAGACATTATATTATATAGGACATTATATTACGCTTCCGATTGGTACTGATTTGGATCAGTTGAGCTATCTAGATCGTTTGCAACGATCTGTAGATATCTCAACTGTTTCTTATATTTTATATATACCTGTACATTTTGTAATTACTGTAATAGTCGTAAGTTTGTTTTTGATAGAATACTTAGAAATCATCGTCTTTCGATCGCGGCCCTAGTTGTGCACGAAAACGAAATTACTCCATAATGGTGATGATAAAATAGGAAATGATACCTTTGATATATAGTTCAGTAGACCGGTTGACCTTAGCAACGTGGTTCGAAGCGACGCAAGTGTAGGTCCCACAATGTTCTAAGGACACCTTCTTGATGACTAGGGCACTGAACAACTCCGAATTTCTCTCTGTAACCTAAAAATATTAAATTATAAGAATTTGTTGTTACGCTAATTTTTCAAAATCAAATTTAATAATTTTGGTATCGATTTGAATGATTTTTTCGCATTTATAAAGTTAGTAGGATAGGATGAGTCTTAGTAGAAACTAGTGGTAATGTTATTTCTTGAATTTACTCTAAGCCAAAGTAGACTTTTGTTGTAGGTTCTTAGTTCGTCTTGTCTAGTTACAGTAGTTTATTTCAACATTTCTTCATTACACAGATATTCATATTTTAAATTAGTCTGTCATCATACATAAACATTACATTACTAACATTGAAAACTAGCTAATCAATTAGAATAGTACGTTTACCTTCAAACTGCTCGGTATTCTTTTCCCATCCTTCAACCATTCAAAATGTATCGGCAAATCTCCAGTTCTAACGTTACAGTAAATATTAGCGTTTTGTCCTTCTTGTAGATTGTTGGCTAATAGTAAGTCATCTATAACAGGTGCTTCAACAACTTGTATTTCAAAAGCCCGTCTCGCCATCTCACCAGATGGACTTGTGACAATGCAGGTGTATACAGCTGCATTGATCTCTTTGTTGACTTCATTGATTGTTAGAACGCCGTTTATATTGACGCTTGGAGCATTTCGTCTGATTTTTCTATGTACAGCTCTTTTGTAACGGGATTGGAACAGCGTGTTTGCTGATAGAGGCTTTCCTTGGTATTCCCAATCAATTTTGCTGTAAATAATATTATTTTTGAGTTTTAAGTGGATTCTTTTATAGGTCTGTTAAAAATGCCAAAAATGTATGTTACCTGATAGGGTATCCATAGAAAGGACATCTCAAGTTGACTGATTCTCCACTCTGCATTTTGATTGGAGGTAGAGATCTGATGTAAGGTGGACCTTAAACACAAAGCAATAGAGACTATAATGGAATTACTGAGCAATATTTTTAGGGATACTAGTTAAATACCCGAGGAAACCCGCTGGGTCTTCAGGTTTTGCTTAGTCAAAATGACCCGTATTCCGATGGGACAAGAATCCGTGCCACTCAGAAGCTTAGTCTGTACCAGCGCATGATCACCTATAAGTCTTTAATTACAGAATTGTAGACATACCATAGACATCCAGTCTGTTTTCATGACTGGCAGTATGTTCTCCTTCTCTCGCTGTGCAGGAGTAAAGTCCTCCGTCTTCTACCCTCAGTCTACTGATGTTCAGCTGGGTTACCACAGAGTTGTCTGAAGTCATTACTTGTCCTAGGGCATACCTGGGGAATAGTACACTGTAGAAAGAAGATTTGAGTGGTACAGATAGGTACATATCTATTGTAACTTTTGTTTTAAATGTCTGTGCATGTTAATATAAATATAAATAAATATTCACGGACAATTCACACATCACAGTCTAGTCCCAAACTAAGCAAAAAAAAAGGTATTAGCTTTGCCTTCGATGCTGTGGGTCGTGGGTTCGATTCCCACCCAGAACAAATGTTTGTGTGATGAATAAAAATATTTGTTCTGTGTCTGAGTGTTACTATGTATTCTATGTATGTATTTACAAAAAAAAATGTAGGTAAGTATATAAGTAATAAATCAGCAGTATAGTTCTTATAATACGAGCTTTGCTTAGTTTTGGACTAGTGTTATGAGTGAATTGTCCGTAAATATTTATTTGTTATTAACTTACCTAGGATCCGTATTACTGGATACCACGATGCTATCTCGCTCCCACACGAACTGAGGTGGTCTATCACCGGTGGCTGCACATTGCATACTGATCTGAAATGAGAACATTTATGCAGTTTTAAAAGTAATTTTTATGAAACAACTTACTAACTTAAAAGTCTGTCTTAATTACTATTTTTTTTTACTAAAAACAAGAAACAATTATCAAGTACGGAAAATAGATGCAGTTTTATGAGTAAATTTTCCGCAACACTTCGGGATAACCTAAAAGGCTGTAGGCTTGTTGCCTACAAGGATCACTTTAAAACGTCTTACATACTACATGATTGTAGGCGCCAGTTCGTCGCGACCAGAGTCTAGAAGAACAAGCAAGAAACCAGTACCCCAAGTACGAGTTTGTGCACACACGAATCGTAGAGACGCAATCGCCT
The DNA here is from genome assembly GCA_932527185.1 of Ecliptopera silaceata. Taxonomy (NCBI): domain Eukaryota; kingdom Metazoa; phylum Arthropoda; class Insecta; order Lepidoptera; family Geometridae; genus Ecliptopera; species Ecliptopera silaceata. The sequence continues at coordinate 5,894,587 of OW052215.1, read as the reverse complement.
AGCTTCGTTTTTGTATGGAGATCCAAACAGAGCCCTTAGCAGATTTCTTGAGAAGCTTGGATTTCCATACAAAATTGGTGGCTTGCGATACGAAGGCGATACGTTCGTAGGCATGTGCAAAACTCGTACTAGACCCTCAGCTCAAAATCCTAGCGGTTTTTTCAATCCTTATTACAATTGTTTATTATTTACCAGATTTCTATTAGTATTACTTACATCACCTCCTGGTGTTACAGTTCTTTCTGTGAAATGCTGTGTGATGACAACTCGACTGTCTGCCAACCGCTTTCTTCGGTCCAAACCTGGAAATTACGCACTTAAATATTTTCGCCATTAATTAAACGTAAAACAGGTTCTGACAATCTTGACTTTGATTTATTACGTCTACTTTTCATTGTTTTCAATACAGAACAGTTCTTTAAAAAGACAAATTAATTGCGCTTTTTTTTATTTCATAATTGATTTAAAAATATTGAAACAACAAAATAGTTATATTTTCAAAATCAAACAAATAAATCGCGTCTTCTTTCTTCATTGATTGACAGGAAAACATTGTATATTCAAAAACAAAATCAACTTATGTAAGGGTTTGCATTTGTGGACAGCAAATATTTTAGAAATAAGGTCGTATAGCAGTAGATATTCATACTTTTTATGTATAATACTGGCAACTATCTGTGAATTTAAGAAAATAAGCGAGCCTCGAGAGTCAGGGGCATTCAAGGGTTGGCACGCAAGCGAGTGACATGTCGTAAGCTAAGATCATAAAAGTCTGTAAAATATTGGAATAAGAAAATAAATGGTCCTATGAAGTTTACTGGAGTTTACATTTGTACAAGGAGTCCTGAAATAGTACGCGGCTACATTTCAGAAGTGGGATAAAAATCAACTTTACAGTAAGTACACGCCCAAAATTTGAAAATGTTGTTTTATTATTGTGATTATTTGAATTTTCAATTATAAAAGTTATAATTTCATAAGCGGCTTTTCAGTTTATTTTAATTTTGAACGAGTGGCATCCTTATGTTTCGTTACCATGCCAACAAGACAAGATCAAGTTGTCAGTCAGTTGTTGTTATTTCTTGTCATGTTTGACATTTGAGTAAATTTTTCTGAAAATATAATAATAAATAAAATGAAATCGAAATAATATCTATTAAAAGAGTACTTATTAGAAGAAGGTATACGAAACAAGATAATATTTATTTAAGTATTTGTATGTAATACGGAAATTTCGTAAGGTGATATGAATTTTAATATTTTCTTTGTAAGTAGGTATCTAATACATTTTTTTTTTCTCTGCGATTGCTATGCAACGCAATCGTTTAAGATTATGAATGAAGCGGATCACCGGCGGCGTTGAGATCCCGATCGGGACAGACAACGGCGCAAGACTTCCGAGCACCGGGTTCGTCGTACTGCGCGTCGAAGTTGGAGCCGCATTCGAACTCGGAGCCCGGCTTTTTCTGAGCGGCAATGGATTCACGAACGAGTGGAACTCCTAAAGGAGTTGCAGCATGCACGTGAACGAATCCGCGAGCCAGAGCGACATCAGCGAGCACCGTTGAGGCAGACCAGCGAGCTGTATGAGAGGAGTCGAGACAGTCGTGATTCGCGTCATGGCTAAGCGAATCTGAATCTCGTGCCTGGAAAACAAAGGTCATGTAGTATTTCGTTATCTAAAAAAAAATAAGTTGATATTTTAAAATCATTAGAAGACAACTAGTATCTAGTCTATTTCTAATGCACCTTTGCACAAGATAAGTAGATTTTAAAAACGTTCTTCCGAGTTTTGTTTGATCCTTCATCAAAGAGTTATTTGGTACTAGTAGTACGTCCCGGCTTCGCACGGGTAACCTATATAAAAAACTACCATTATAATATAGCCTATGTCCAGCGCAGATAAAATATCTTCACAACAGTGAAAGAAATTTTGAAATCGGTCCAGCAGTTTCGGAGCCTATTCGATGCAAACAAACAAACAATCAAATCCTCTTTATAATATTAGTTTAGATGAGGGTCTTATTCAATAGTTTTTCTTTTGGAAAGAATGGGCGGAGAAGTTTGTTAGCGCATTTCATTGGAACAGAATTACGGTCAGATGTTAGAAGAAATGCTTGGAAGGAAGAATAGATTTAATAAGTCTTTAGCTTATTATTTATAAACGTTATGAAATTGAAAGTGAACGGGCAACAGACCGATGATACTTGGTATTAGTGATCTTACTTTAAAGTCCGGAGTTTTGGCGTTGCGTTTTAGGTACTCATTCTGATTCATTGTTACAGCATTTGGTCAGAAATTATAACTTGAGTCAGGTTATACTCCGTTCATACATTATTTTTCCAATTCTGGTTAAAAATTTTAATAAAAATTAAATAGTTTTCTTAAGGAGGCAATAATAAATGGCAGAAGAAGGGGCATAGTTTCATCTACCAAACCATTATTAAAATGTTCTAAATGTACGATAGTTGTATTTTCAAAACTACTGATTCTATGAATGTTAATAACTCAAGTGTGCAGAAAACGATGTACATTGACTCAGATAGTAAATAGTAAAACCTACCTTAGGTTGAGTCTAAATTTAAGAAATTATAAAAGATATTATTGTACTTGGTATAACATTACAAGCTTTCGTTGATTTTGGAAGTGACAATACGTACATTAAAGAGTCTGTTGCGCATAGTTTGAATTTGATTTATAATGGAGTTTCTTCTGCGATGAAAGGATTTGGAAATGAGGTAGTGTATTTGTTATGGAAACTAATTCTAAACCTTTTTTTTCGATGACGTTAGTGTGGATGTTGTTTGTAAGGTCGTGAGCGATGAGTAGTTCGAAAGGCCTAAAAGTGTTCTTAATGTCAAATAATTTCTTAGTTTTAGATATTTTCGTAAATTTAATAAACATTTGCTTACCCGCTGAGTAAATTGTTTAAAAATAAGACACAGTTTGGGAATGGTCTGAACGCCAGGAATAGTATTTTAAGGATCTCAACTCTAGATTGATAGATAGACCGATTCTTGCAGTATACGATTCGGCGACAGAAACAGATTTGAACACTGATGCTAGCAGACTTGGTATAGGTATTGACATACTCCTTCAGCATACGTCGGGAAAAGAATCTTTCCATTCAATATAAATGTATTAAGTACATTATTATTGTACATTTATTACAGCAGGCAAACATCGCTAGACGACGAATTATTTAATAAAATCACAAGAATCATTTAGAATCGTCTACATATAAGGAGATTCTAGGCTCGAGTTCCACGCGACCAGAGTCTAGAAGAACGGGCAAGGAACTTATGGTCTGGTGTCTACCGTTTTTATTTTTTATATGATCCTTACTGTAGGTGATCGAATGAAACCACAGCTTTTAAGTTAACGACAGAAGAAAGTTGCGGTTGCAAATGGGGTTCTAAGGTTGCTATTTCCGAAATCTATGATATTTTAAGCTACGAACCATGCTGTGACACTCGTAGGTTCGTGAAGACTCGCCACTGTGTATGAAACCGAATCCACCCACAAAATCTATTTTTTTTTTATTATATTAAATTATTTAAAGTTGCCAAAAGATGGCGTTACAAGTACCGATTTCACAAATAAAAAAATATATGATTCTGAAAACGAAAGTAAATTTAGCTCTAATTGACAACCTTTTTTTTTCTATAAGTTGGTTAAAATGACAAAATACATACTATAAGACATTTTAAACTAATTTTAACTTGTGTCACACTTACAAAGAATTATAATCAAACAAAATTAAATACTGAAGTTTCAGTACGGTGTCAATCTAAGCTAATAATAATACACATAATTATACATGTTGATACATTGTCTGGAAATCAAGTTGCTGATGAAGGTGATGTTTCAATGGAGCAGTTGTCTACAGTATTGACGATCTTCGACAAAGTTTTGCTGCATACTTTACAATTCGGAGATTCAGATTGTGTAGGATATATAAAAAAAACATTTTAGCACTTAAAGTTATACATTTTAATTATATGCTTGAAGATAATAAGTTATTACGTTGTTTAGGAGGAGATATAGAACGAATACGCTGGTTAGTATCAAAAGGACTTAGGTGGCAATTGTGTCGCTTAAATCATGATGATATAGGACATTTTGCTTTTAAAAGAAAACATCATAGAGAATTAAGAATAACTATCGGTTTGCCAAAATGTTAAATTTGTAAAGAAGTATGTAAAGGTTTGTATAGAATATGCATTTGCTAAAAAAGATGATGGCCGAAGCGAAGAGTTTCTTTATCCAGTTACTAAAGTAAATGTACTTACCTTTTCACTCTCTATACGTTGATCATCTGGGACTTTTCGTTAAGTTTGGCAGGTGCTCACTTGTAGATGTAGATTATTGTAGATGTTTTCACGAAATTTCGTTTCGTGAATCCAGTCAGAAATAACACACAGAATGTTATTAGATGGTGGATGTATTTTACACTTAAGATTTCTGTTCGTTTATTAATGATTGCAGTAGTTGTTTCACGTCTCATTCGTTCAAATGATTTGTTCTTGATTTGTCAAAGGTATCAAGCATATACTCAATGGTTGCTAGTTCTAGGTGAAATGGTCAATTAGAACGTTATAATCGCACCATACTTTATTCTGAAAGCGTTTACTAACTTAATGAGAAAGATTGGAATATAATAATGTTTATTTTTCATACAAAAGTATACATTTACGGGGGTAAGTATTATAATACCTAATTGTAGGAAGAATATGGCAAAATAGTTTATTACTTGTAATGTTTAAGATGCGAGTACCTGTTTTGTATAAGACTGGTGCCTGTTAAAGATTAGAATACTCATATATTTATGTAAAGTTCGTTTGGGTCTGAACATTTCTGTCCAGAAGATCATTAGAAAAACCCCTGCGGAAGTGTTATTTATTTATTGCATAAATAAAGTCCTATTATGAATTGAATTGCTCATGAGACACGTGAATGTAATGATCGTTCTATTATACGTGATGAGGTTAAGAGGAAAATAGAGAGCAGATGAAACAGAAAGAAAGATACGATAGAGGGAGAGGAAATCAGCGCGGGAATATGAGGTCGTTATAAAAGATTACAAAAACTTGTTTATAAAGATGACCAGAATAAAAAAAACTTAAGAAAAAAAAAAAATTTTTTTTTTTAAACATTGTCGCAGACGATCGTATGAGACCTTGGATACATATAGCTGCACTAAAAGTGAACGACAATGATTCCGATTCAAACATGTTGGTGATAGTGAACAATAATGATTTATATTGTGCTTCAATAGTATGTTTTTTTTAACAATTTTCACTATAGATCATTATTTTGTTGTTTCAGGCACAAGCGAATCGATCGTTCGTGCCCTGCGAAGTTATACAGAGGTGTTCACAAGAAGAATCGATCTTCTACATAGTTCGAATAACACGATTCGAATCGATCGTTTCGTGTAGGTCCAAGGCAGAGAGAAGAATCGATTTTCTACATAGTTCGAATAACACGATTCGAATCGATCGTTTCGTGTAGGGCCAAGTCAGAGAGAAGAATCGATCTTCTACATAGTTCGAATAACTAACGATTTGGGTGTATTTCATGACTCCAAACTTTTATTCGATGAGCATATCTCTCATGTTGTTAGTAAAGCTTACAGGGCTTTGGGATTCATTATGAGAAGTTCCATTGGATTTAAAAAAGCTAAGACACTAAAAATACTCTATTGCACTTTTGTTCGTAGCATATTGGAGTATGCGTCGCAATTATGGAACCCAAGGTATGATGTATACATCAATCGAGTTGAACGTATTCAGAAGAAGTTTATGAAATTCCTTTGTTATAAATTACACATTCCGTATAATAGTGACGATTATCTTATATTTTGCAAACGGTTCCATCTCTTACCGTTGAATATTAGGCGTAACATTTCTGATACAATGTATCTACTTAAAATAGCATCCAATCAAATAGATTGTCCAGACTTACTTAATAAGATTAACTTATATGTTCCCCCCAAACGTAAAAGATACAGTCCCCCTCTTTATATTCCATTTGTTAATACTAACTATAGACAAAATTCATTTATGTATAGAGCGAGTAATTGTTTCAATGTAGCGTGTAAAAGTGACAGAACATTAGACTTGTTTTGTACGAGCGTCCGCTCGGCTCGACGGTTGCTGAGCAGTCATTTCTTTGATGAATAGGCAGAATGATGTACTTATGTAACCTATTTGTCGGGTTGCATAAGTGCATCATTTTGTTTAAAAGGTGCGGATTAGGTAGGATTTGAGCAGTAGGATATACCTACACTTATATTGTTTTATACTTTCAACCTGTAAGTAAGGTTTATTGCTTCATGTTTTGCCTAAGTAGGTAGATTTTTTAGTTTGAAAAGATATAATACTTATATTATTACATATTTAGATTTATGTTTGCTTTAACTGTCTTGCGTTTCGTTTCCTAATGTGTCACTATTCGTGAAAACCTTTAATTGGCTGATCCAGTTCTTAGTTTGTAACTATATTAAGTGTCATGCTGTTGGTTTTCCTTAAATAAATAAATAAATAAATAAATAAATAAATAACACGATTCGAATCGATCGTCTCGTGTAGGGCACGTCAGAGAGAAGAATCGATCTTCTACATAGTTCGAATAACACGATTCGAATCGATCGTCTCGTGTAGGGCACGTCAGAGAGAAGAATCGATCTTCTACATAGTTCGAATAACACGATTCGAATCGATCGTTTCGTGTAGGGCATGTTAGAGAGAAGAATTGATCTTCTACATAGTTCGAATAACACGATTCGAATCGATCGTTTCGTGTAGGGCATGTTAGAGAGAAGAATTGATCTTCTACATAGTTCGAATAACACGATTCGAATTGATCGTCTCGTGTAGGGTCATGTTTTATATTATTTTTGTTTGTTAATTGAATTAGAGACTGAATCGATCAGTAAAGTTGAGTTGGTTAGTGTTTCAAATGTTTTGTTTTTATATTCAAAACTGTTTATTAATTCAGTGTTAACAATGTAATGTATAATTCATTGATATCATTTCAAATTTCTTAGTTATTGTGAAATATTTTTTTTTTATAAGTTTTGGTCACCTAAGAGAGTTAGTCAATTTATTTTGTTAATATTGATACTTGAAGGGTTAATGTTATACAAACCAGTTAATACGGTTTTGTTTTTGTATATGCTATCGAGGGATTTAATAGTTTTGTTTGTATAATTATAAAATGTTATAATGTTTATTTTTGCTGTTGCAGTTATGATATAGGTATTATACCTACTTATACTAATCCGATTGTAAGGGTTTCCACCTGGTGTCGTGTGCGAGACGCGCACGATGTCAGGACGGACGATTGTAAGGGTTTGCATTTGTGGACAGCAAATATTTTAGAAATAAGGTCGTATAGCAGTAGATATTCATACTTTTTATGTATAATACTGGCAACTATCTGTGAATTTAAGAAAATAAGCGAGCCTCGAGAGTCAGGGGCATTCAAGGGTTGGCACGCAAGCGAGTGACATGTCGTAAGCTAAGATCATAAAAGTCTGTAAAATATTGGAATAAGAAAATAAATGGTCCTATGAAGTTTACTGGAGTTTACATTTGTACAAGGAGTCCTGAAATAGTACGCGGCTACACTTATTTCAATTCGAGCTGTAATTTGAGCCAATCATAGATGGTAATCTATTCCGTCGTTGCTAGGCAACCGTACCCCTAGTGCGGGCGCGCTCACTTTTAGCTGTCGCATATACGATAGCTAAATTAGACGCAGTCGCTACGAAGCCTACGCCACGTTACCGAGCGAGTACGAGTACATACGTAGCAGCTTCTGCCAGGTATCGCCCCTGCGATACCGGAAATAGGATTTGAAATTGACAGATTAGGTTTGTTTAGTTGGTCCTTGGCTGTTTTGATGTTTGTTTCGTTCATTTCATTCGATTTTGACTGATTTGAAACCGAACTATGTGTTAAAATGTCAATGTTAGTGTCTTGTCATTCAATATCAAAGAGTCAACGTCATTTTCCCAATAATGCTATTCTTAAAATTAGGATAAATACATAAATATGCTCAAACATGAAAATTCGTATGAAAATTATATTTATAATATTTTTAAAAGAAATATTAATGTTATATTATCACTTTTGTAAAAAAAGTTACAGATAGTTCTAAACGAAATTAGCCGGATTCAGTGTGCACAACTAAATTTATTATTGGATGCTTAGGGTAATTGTTATGGGAAAATATTTTCACAATAAATAGGTGAATATGAAACAAACAAAAATAATAGGCTTCAAAATGTTTGAGTAAAATACTGTGAGTAGAGTCCCTTCGTTGAGTTCTGTGAAATTGGCGAGCTTTCAAATAAGATTTTTATAAACAGAAACGTTTCACGGTTATAAAAAGATATACATATCAAAGAATGATTCTTCAAAAGTTGTATGTCATCATCATCATCATTTCAGCCCGTTGGCACCCACTGCTGATTATAGGCCTCCTATTTATTATGCCATTCTTTACGGTCCCTTGTGACTCTCATCCACTGATTCCCGGCTCGCTCCATAATGTCTTTGGACCATCGGGCTGGTGGTCTGCTTCTTGGTCTACGAGCATCCCTGTCCAGTTGTATGTATTAAAAAAAACGATTTATTAATTAACAACTGAGAAATTTATTATTTGTAGACAAGGTTTTCGAATATTAGCAAAAATAGCGTACTTTCGATCGTGTATGTTGTGGTCAAAATAATAATAAGGATGTAATTTAAAAAATGAAGTATGAAAGAACACTTTGCCGTGAGTAGTACCTACAAAAAAAGCATATTATAAAATGTTATCCTTCATTAAAACCGTTATTTCTACGAAGATTATAGGGACTACAGTTGAAATATACCAACTATATAAAAACTCAGGCTTTTCTGATAATAATAAAATAAAAAAATATTTCATATAATTGTAGGAAATAACACTCTCTACCACTTTTGCCAAGGTCTTTTTTTATAACTTGTACCATTTGTATGATAGTCAAAGTCAAAAGTGAAAATTTCGTTATTTTACACATTTATTGTAGATATATCGTTTTTCATTGGTTTTATGCTATATAAATGTAGAATATATATCATAGAGAATTAAACTCTCTACCACTTTTGTAAAGACATTTTTTTTATAGCATGTACCATTGTCAAGATAGTCAAAGTCAAAAGTGAAAATTCGTTATTTTACACATTTATTGTAGATATATCGTTTCTTATTGGTTTTATGCTATATAGATGTAGAATATATATCATAGAGAATTAAAATCTCTACAACTTTTGTACAAACTTTTTTTTATATCTTTAACTATTTTTGAGATATGAGGGCAGAGCACGCACAGTTTTAAACATTAGTATTCGATAATAATAAATATATTATATAATATAATGTAGCATAAAAAAAACCCATGGAAAGTCAGACATTTTCAATAAAGTGTAAAATAACGATTTTTACATATCAATTTAGCTATCTCGAAAATGATTCCAAATATTTAAAAAAACGTCTCAACGAAAGTTATAGAGAATTTAATTTTCTACATTATACCTATGTTTTATATTCATATTGCCTAAAATCCATAGAAAGCGAGATCTGCAATAAATACTTTTTTTTTAATTATTATTTTATGATTTTTGTGGTACTTTAAATTTGCTAGACTTGGCAACACTGTTGTCTACTTTATGGGTCCGGTTAATGTACAACCATGGAAAGCACGACCCGGAATGTACGACCACGGAAAGCACAGCCAGGAATACGCAACCAGGAATTCGCAGCCAAAATGTGCATGATATACGGGCTACGCATTCCCGACATGTGTTGGGAATGTCCAACCACGGAATGTACAGCCGTGGAAAACACGACCATGGAATTGGCGACCATTGCTCTGATTGGTCGAAAGCCTAGCCTATGTTTCGTTTAGATGAAACCAAAGATTAAAATGTTACTATCCCATTTTGATAAAGATAAACTGCACAGATTATAATATGAAAAGAAAACAATCCAATTCAATAATTTTTTATTTATTTATTTCATTTACTTACATCTATTTTAACAGGGTTATCCTAATGTAATAGTGTAGTTATATTTTATAAAATTAATAATTAATAAATTACTCGTTGTCATTGTGCTCAAATAAATTATACAATTACAATAATAATAATATATGTCAATAATAATAATATGTCATTAATTATTTCATGCAAATCAAATTTTATAGTAATAAAAAAAAAATTAAAAACAAACATACAACACAACACAAACTCATTGTCAAGAATAACATAAAATAAACATTGTGGCCTTTGTAAATTCATTCAGAGAAACATAAAACACGTCAACATTCTCTGCTACTAGATTGAGTGTGTGCATGGCGCGGATAAGAGGCGATTTAGCCAACAAGTTGGTTCTGCCGCGCGGCACACTGAACAGGCGCGGCCGCCTTCGCCGCAGCACGTATTCGTCGGGTACGCACAAATTAATAGTCTTCAAGACGCCTGGGTTAGTGACGTCTCCCCGAAGCACCCTCACGACGTAAACAGCCAGTGCAAGATCCCGACGTGTTTCCAGCTTATTGTATCCAACCATACCCAGAACGAACAAGGTCGGATACATTAACGGGTAGAAGGGATAGACGCCGTATCGCTTCCAGTATAGGTAACGAGTGAATTTGTTTTGTATGCGCTCCAACATGAGACTGTACTTAGTTTCATGAGGAGCCCACGCAGCAATATTACACTCTAACTGACTTCTGACTAACGCATTGTACAGGGCTGTCAGTGCTCTTATGTTCGTAAAGGAGTGTGCTCGACGCAATATAAAACCCAGGCTTCTAAATGCCTTTTTACAAACACTAACAGCCTGGTCCCGGAATCTCAGCTCAGAGTCCATACGAACTCCCAAATCTCTGACTGAGTCAACGCGCTTCAACAACGTTCCGTCTACTCTATACTTGTAACGTTCCGGTGTTTTAGCTCCGCTGAAGCTTAATACTGAGCATTTATCGTTATTAAACTGCAGTTTGTTGCTATGGCTCCACTGAACCACTCTATCTACGTCTTGCTGAAAGCGACTGCAGTCTTCCTCTTCTTGAACAGGTAAGAGCAACTTTAGGTCATCCGCGAACAGAAGACATTTTGCATTCCTAACAACCTCAGGCAAATCATTAATCATAATGATGAATTCCAATGGGCCTAAGTTACTGCCTTGGCTTACTCCCGTTCTGGTGTAGTAGGGTTGAGATCTATATCCCGCGTACTCCACAAACTGTTGCCTATCCCTCATATAGCTAGCAAAGAACTGCAATAACTTGGTTGTGCAGCCAACTGTCGCCAGCTTTGTCAGCAAAATATCGTTGTCAACTAGATCGAAAGCTTTTTTAAAATCAAAGTAGGCTACATCGACTTGCACTCCTGCATCCACATGAGGTATCACATGGGCCATGGCGTCAAGAAGATTGCTCGTTGTACTGCGTGCTGCTCGAAAGCCATGTTGCGCATCCGACAATTGGGGAGCCACCTGTTCCTGCATACACCGCTGCACCGCCGATTCAAAGACCTTTGCTGGTGTGGAAAGGATAGCTATGGGCCTAAAGCCGCTAACTTCTGAACCGGTTCCACTTTTAGGTATCGGGATTACTCGGGTTACTTTCCAGCGTTGTGGAAAATAAGAGAGCTGCAAACAAAGGTTGTAAATATGCGCTAGCGGCTCAGCCAATGCCATCCTACAATCTTTAAATATGAAAACTGGAAAACCATCAGGTCCCGCGGAGCGTTTAGGCTTCAGCTTCGCCAGCGCCTTTGTGACTTCGACGAGCGAGAGCTGAGGAATATGCAGGCGTGCAGCACCGGCGCGACTATGTGCCTCCGCCTCAGCCACATCTAGTTTTGCTGGGGTACTGCCATATACCGAGTGGAAGTATTTCGCGAATTCTTCCGCACAATCCGCATCAGGTAATGTAATTCCATTATGAGTAATTTTGTTACGACTCGTCGCTCCCTGTCTTGATCTCACGTAGTTCCAGAATGATTTGGGGTCACTGACTATATTACTCTGAATTTGCTCTTGATGATGCTCCTGAGCTGCATGTATCATGACTTTTATTTCTGATCTGCTTTCTGAGAATGCCAAATAGTCCTTCCTGGTTCCGCTTGTCTTATACCTCTTATGCAGTCTAGCTTTGCGTTCTATTCCACGTATTAAATCAGCCGTATACCAATTTGGATAGCTATACCTCGAGTTTTCCCGTTTTTGTCGTTTCTTAGGTACCCACATGTCAAAAATATTATTAAGCGATCCGTAGAAATAATCTAAAGCTTCTTCTGAGTCCCGCATCTCATATAATGGGGTCCAATTTGCTGACGCTATCGACGAGTACAGCGAGTGATAGTCAGCTTTTGAGAAGTTCCAATCATTAAGAACGGGTTTTGACTCAGCCAAAACTACAGGACGAGATGCGCGCGTCACCATGATCGTTAGTGGTGGGTGTTGTGTGTCCACTGGCACCAATGCCTCGTCTGCGGTGCACACACTCACATCATCCATGACCTCTGAAACTAACACTAGGTCCAACAACCGATCATTACAGTTCCTAACTTCGTTTTTCTGATTGTTGTCTGGCAAATGGTTAAACGCATGTAGGTTCTGGCGCGGTTTTCTATATCAAACTAACGCTCGTCGCTTCGCTCCTCGCACCTACTGTGACGCATCACGCATGAAAAAAAATAAGTTTAAAAATAATATTTTGACAGTGGCATAGTTAGCTACTTGTACATGATCGGCTAAACGAAAAATTTGAGTAAGTGCAAACGAAGCATATGCTATGACGTCATTTGGCATCAAATTCCCAACACGTGTCGGGAATGTACAACACAGTAGGAAAACACAGCCACGGAATGCACAGCCCGGAATTGGATGCCAAAATGGTCACCGATTCCGGGCTGTACATTCCGTGGCTGTGTTTTCCTTGGTTGTGTAATCACGGCACCCTACTTTATGAATAAAAAAGTTCTATTTGCAGATTTTGCAGGTTATTTAATCAAAAATAATAAAATAACATGTAGTTTATGTCTTGAACATTAAAAAACACTTTATCAGTGAGAAAGTTGTAATAGTTGAAACTAATATCAAGATACGATATATGAAAATGTAATGAACGATCTTTTTAAATGAGTATGTATCTAATTTTATCACTGTTTATAATATATTATTGAGAGTGTTTCAAACTGGATGGATAAGTCTATGTAAACTCAGATTATCAGAAACAAACACCTTGTTTAAAATATACCTAATAATACCTTTGAATGCTTTATCTTACTTAATATCTAATGTTACTCATTTCAGGCACGAAGAAAACAATATCAGTAACTGATCAGTAACTTAAAAGATTATACGTAATTGACGGGTAGGAGCCCTGTCACAGCTTTGAGGTTTAGGAGAACTCGCACACTCAATATGTTTCAAAACTATTGTTTTTCCTACAAGCTTGTTCAGTTTGAGTCCTTGTATTCGAAGCCAATTGGTCACAGGTTTGTACTTCATAATAAACTTGCATGCTCAATAGATAAATAAAAATATTTTATATGAGACAGCTATTCAAACTATGAGTATAACATTATATTATGTTGTCCGGGATGTGACTTCTTTTCAAATGCATTGTTTTCAACTAATGCTATGCTTCTAGATTGGCATGAGGCTGAAGTCAATCCACTTAACTAGCTGCTAGCTGCATCGGTGGTAGAACTTGAAGCTGATATTTAGATTTTTTGACAACTGAAATAAAAATTCTATTCCTAATTCTTTATGATAATTCTTATTCCTTCTCTATACTAATATTATAATGAAGATAGCTTTGTTTGTTTGGATTAAAGTAAAAACTCTGATATTAAAAATTCTTGAAGGAATGAAGCCGAGTAATATAGGGTATTTAAAGTTTATGTTTTTTATAAAGGCTACCTGTGAGAAACTTGGAGGCCACTAATATATTCATAGTAATATAACTATCAAATACTATTTCAGCCGCTGGGGCCAGATCTGAAGTTGTCATCTAGTACTATCTTGGCAGTGGCACTGCAACAACACTTGGCTGAACAAGGAACACAGTCAGATACACTGAGACAAGTTCAGCGAACTGCCTTCAATACATATAGTTTCAACAGATAATAATATTTAAAGTTTAGTTGATGTACAGTACATACCAAATATATATAAATTAGTTCTTTGTTGGCTTACTGGTTTTTTTTTTGGAATAAAATTAAAACAGCTACATATTTATTTGAATAAGTGTGTGTATTTGAAGTGAATAATACTTACTACCTATAACATTATTAAAATCTTTGAAATATTTATAAATTGGTTCAAGAAACATGAGATTGGAATTCGATCTGATAATATCACCATTGTAGTGTTTTGAGCAACTCAAAGTTAGTGTAGCAGTAACATAGAGTTTAAATTTTGGTTGACTTTTGAGCTTTCCGAGTAGTGCAGCTCTGCTTTCAATAATCTGTAACAAAGACAAAAATATCAGTAGATGCACCAAAATTAAAGAATATAAAGGTCTGTCTTTGAATACTCAATTGTTTACAACAAATGAATGTTTTAGACATATTATTAAATAATTTAGAACTACACAATAATATACAAACAGTATCAATAAAACTAAACTGACCAAGTTGAATAACTTGCTCTGAAGTTGTTCTCCGGACCAGTTGATTACACATCCTTGTCTTCATTCTTCACACTTCCATCGGTACCATCCTGACCTGAATGAATATGAACACTAATTTAGTTATGATAGTAAATGTCATTCACTGAGTAGGTGGTGTAAAAGCTGATTAGATAAATCATAAGGTTCATCGGTATCAGATTTTAGGTATAAAAATCAGAGTTTTTATTCTCTACTTATGCTTGGCTTTACAGTAGATAGTACTGAATAAACTATGGAAAATATTATAAGTTATACAGCAAGGTGAGAGTATGTAATGTTTTTTTTATGAAAGCTATTGGTAAGTGATTAGGTACAAGAAGTAAAAATGTCCTTGAAAGATTGAGTACTTATTTAAGCTATTGGTAAGTGATTAGGTACAAGAAGTAAAAATGTCCTTGAAAGATTGAGTACTTAGTCAATTCCCTGACTGATGGTTGTACAGAAAGTAGGATAAATTAAAAGTACACAATAATATATAAACAGTTTCAATAAGATTAAACTGACCGATTAGCTTGCTCTCAAAACTGTTCTCCGGACCAGTTGATCACACATCCTTCATTCTTTACACTTCCATCGGTACCACCTTTATCCTGACCTGAATGAATAAAAACAGTAATTTAGTTATGGTAGTAAGTGTCATTCGCTGAGTAGGTGGTGTATAAGCTGTTTAGATAAGTTATGTTTCCTTTATGGAAGTTATTGGTAAGTGATTAGGTGACAAAAGTAACAGGAAAAGACAAAAAGAATTTGTAATTCTGAAAGATTGAGTACTTAGTCAATTCCATCAATGATCCTATAGATACAGAAAGTAGGATAATCAATATAAATGACAATATGAGACATTCACAAAATACCAATTCTCAGGTAGTAGGTACATTTTATCTAGATTTTTACTGAAATTACCATTCTAACCTATCCTTTCTTGTTTGGGTGGTTAGATAATGAGATCTAATAAATATAATCTTGAGACCTTTTGTAAATAAAAGCAATGGTAAGAAACAACCTGCAAAGACAGTTTAGCAAAAAAAATAACTCACCTTTACCATAGGAGTATCATAACAGAGAAGGAGTCCTAGGCAAGCGTGTTCCAGTCTTTGCGAAATATATAAGCAAAGTGTCTTTGCTTGGATGGAGATCCAAAAGCAGCTCGGCCTTGGAATGACCATCAACAGGGTCGCTTGGTGCTTTGGGAGCTCCGTTTCTCGTTTGATTTTTGCAAAACTACACTAGCACAAATAAAACTTATGAGTCACCACTTTCACTATGTTTTTACTTCTTAGAAGTTATAAACACTGCAATTAATATAATTTGCAAATTTATTTATAATTAATAAGTGAGTTGTTACTATAAATATTGGTTCCTATTCCAATATAATTTTAGATATGAACCCTATTTTGGTTCAAACTCGAACCATTTCGCACAGATAGGCTAATAGTTAGTACTGCCACACCAAGAAATTTGCGGTGTTGCTGCGATATCGCCGAGCAAGCCGGAGACGCAATCGCAGAGGCGTCTAACTGTCGCTCAAACTCGCATAAAACAGCGTAACGGTCAAACATCATCGCATGCGATGGTCATCTTGCGATTACGTGGCGACTTCGCTACGTAGGCTACCCAAATACTCGCAATGCAAGCTTCTCAAAAAATCTTATAGGGGGCTCTGCTTAGATCTCCATACAAAATTGGTGGCTTACACTGCGAAGGCGATACGTTCAAAACATGTGCAAAACTCAAACTAAGCCCACTGATATCATCAAGATGGCGGACGACGCAAGGCATCTAGTAAGGTGGTAGACCGTAAAAGCCTTGATTGGAGCACTTCCACTAAATATAACTAGGTAGGCTTGCGTACACTTCATTGCAAATAATTTTGTTATATTTATTAATCTAGCCACTAGTTTTAATAAAACTACTGTAATAATCCTCCAAGTGGTCCTTTATCATAAAATACTCTTGTAAGTATGTATAGGTTTTTGTGATTGCAAAAGTTTTAATGTCAGCTACTAATTGCTCGGTGATTGATTCTTACACGTTATGTTTTAATTTTATTTTTTACAAAATTAAATAAATATATCAGTCATATTTTTTGGTACTACGTTAGATGCTACTGAAATATTGTTTTTCTTTAAGACATGACTAAAATAACATTAAATATATTTTACCAGCAGTGTACACACTAGGTCCAATATTAATTTAGCAGTAAATGCGTCCGCCAGTGCCTGTCTCCTGTACCCCAAGTACGAGTTTGTGCACACACGGATCGCAGATACGCAATCGCCGAGAGCCATCGATTTTGTATGGAGATCCAAGCAGCGCCTCTAGCAGATTTCTTGAGAACCTTGGATTTCCAAACAAAATCGGTGGCGCTCAGAGATTATGTCTCTGCGATCCGTGTGCGCACAAACTCGTACTTGGGGTACTGTAGCTAACTATGAGAAATGCTACGCGGTATGTTAGGTAATTTTGTACTAATTAGTAAGTAAATTGCTTTGAATCATTTTACTGAGAAATAGCTCAAATTGACGTTGATTTGTGTATATGACAATTTGTTAACAAAATTGAGACTGAATATTGAATTGACAGTAAATTTAATTTAATTTCCAGTTATAATATATGTTAGCCTTTGCATCTAATTTGAGATGATTTATAACATTTAAGTAAACTTACTTAAACGTTTTAAAACTTACGGTCTATCTTATAAAAAGTTAGCGCAGACTTGAAGTATTGATTACCATACCTACGTAATGATGACATAAAGTCAACGCCAACTTTTTATATGATAAGGGTTTAGTAATTTATAATTAGTATCGAATAAAAATGTATTAGTTTGTGCATTTCAGTTTTTTCAGCGGATTATTTCTTTTGTAAAAAAATATGTAGATACCTATACCTATACCTATACAAAACTTTGGTTTCTAAAATAGCTTTGTTCGACTCTCGCTCATATCACAACTAAATCCCACAACAACATACAGTAGTTTAGATATGCCCTTCCTTGCGCACGTCAAGCTGTCTTTACCTAAGCATAGTTACTTATAGAAATGTCTCAATTTCCTCAGCTCGCAATACGGCAAAGTTCTATTGCCTGTAGCACCGTGTTTCAGGAACTGTAATGTAATTCGCCCGGAAGATTGCTTCGGGATCTGTAAAGTGTAGGTTTTGAAAAGATGCCACCGCTATTTTGTTCCGTTAGAGACTTTATAACTGTATTGTTTATAGCGCCATCTAACTCGCTACATCGTAAACGAAAAAAAGAAATACTACCGAATATCATTGCTTCAAGGAATCCGAGCCAAAGATCGCTCGGCGTGGAAATTCTTTCCCTTTTTAGGAGAACCAACATTTTTACCCTGTTCTCAGATTTGTAGTTGAAAATGAAATGAAAAGGCATTCTAACATAAGAATTATGAAAACCCTAGTTTGCACAAAACCGTAGTTATTTATTTTATTAATGATTGCATAGAAAACTGTGTTATTAAACTTATTTCTGTGATTTGTGTTTGGTGTTGATAATATATCTATAAAATAAAATAAATATAGGTTACTTCTGTGTAGATAAGAAGATTATACACAAAACAATCTGCGATCTTTTTCAGGTAACCTAATAAACGTTGTTAAGACTAATAAAGGACTCCCAAACAGTTGAATTTTTTAATGTTTCAGTTTTTTCAAGCGTTACATAGCGGTCTCCGTATTTTAAGAAACTTAAACTAAGGGTAATGATATGCTAACCAATGGACGTTCCCATTTAGATTCCAGATTGGTGGCAAATTGATGCTAATACGAGGTTAGGTAATAAATATATATATAATAGTATATGTTGGTCTTTGTATCTGAACTGAACGATTTATAGGTGTTATGAATTCTTTAAAAAAATGTAAGTAACTACGTAGTATTATATCAGCACCTCTACCATGCGTTCTCACAGTAAAACCGCCTGACTTTACTACAGTAGTTCCGTAAATATTAGTACTTACATATTACGAATTTTAGTACCAAACTATCCGCTAGAGGCGCTGTACAAATCTTCATACATTTTTTTAACTACAGACGCTAGCGAGTATAGATTGTAAAAACTCATGGTAGAGCTACAGCAATCTAGTTAACCGTAGTACAAGCTTTGCTTAGTTTGAGATTAGAGTGTGATATGTCCATAAATATTTATAATTATTTATTATACTTAAGTTCTATAAATGGAGACCTACATTGTCAGGACTTTATTTTTACAATTTTAAAAATTCGAACCCTTTATTTGTTTTATATCGTGCATTGAGAAGCATCTTTATCTATATAACCGTAGACAGCAGTTTGAAGGTAATATCTAGGCAATCTAGATTCTAGGTACCTACCTTTACCAGCCACCTCTGGACGTAATCAAAGGTCCATAATTGGAGTTTGCGGTTGAATAACGCCAGTGGTCGAATATTGGGGCATTGGTCTGAAATTGGACTACCTATTTGTCGGAAATTGTAGGACGTTGAATAGCAATAATTATATTAAATCGTTACAACTCAATTGGTATAAGCTCTGCCTTCCGTGGTCGTGGGTTCCATCCCCAACGAAGAAGAAACCTTTCTGTGATAATATTTTTATTGATTTTAGTCTTAAAATTACATAAACCTAATTACAATCTTGTAGTAGAATGAACACAGATGCTTTGGTTTGTGTGTTGCTATGTTTGTATTTACAAAAAAATGTTTATAAGTATTCTATCAGCAATCTAGTTTTCATAGTACATGCTTTGCTTAGTTTGGGACTAGAGAGTGACGTCTGATATGTCTTTAAATATGACACACTTTTTTACTAAGCTTACTAATACATAGAAATACCCAGACACAGAACAAATACAAATATTTATGTTCATCACACAAACATTTGCTCTGGGTGGGAATCGAACCCACGACCATGGAAAGCAGAGCTACTACCAACTGAGCTGTGACACCTGCCTGAAAATGCACTGGCACCTTGTCGATTACCATATAGATCTAAAAATGCGGGTAGTTTTTAAAGCTTTTCCCAATAGTGCCAACATACACGTAAAAACGTGTTTACGATAGGACACGTAAATAAGTCACACTTACCGTAAAACCAGAATTGACAACTTGACGTAAAACATTTGCAAACTTTTCCCATTTTCCCCCAAACTACCCGCTGATACAATGGACCTGAGAGTAACAAGAGCTAGCTACGGATATTATTTACAACGACACGATAACTACACGATATTGTGAAAGATAAACAGTACTCCAAGTACGAGTTTGTGCACATACGGGTCGTAGAGACGCAATCGCCGAGCCATTAAGTGAGCTAGTAAAGAGTCTATGAGATGGTCTAGCTAGATGAGTAGGTAATCTGTGGTGGTATGTCTGGAAGGAACGGGTTAGCTCGTACCCCGTAAGCCAGGAGTAAAGAGTCTATGAGGTAATCTGGATGACTAGGTATATCTGTAAGGAACGGGTTAGCTCGTACCCCGTAAGCTAGGAGTAAAGAGTCTATGAGTTACTCTGGATGAGTAGGTATATCTGTAAGGAACGGGTTAGCTCTTACCCCGTCAGCTAAGCTAGGAGTAGTCTATGAGTTACTCTGGATGAGTAGGTATATCTGGAAGGAACGGGTCAGTTCTTACCCCATGAGCTAGGAATAACGCGTCTATGAGGTAGGTAATCTGGATGAGCAGTAGAGTAGGTATAGTTTATCTGGAAGGAACGGGTTAGCTTACCGCGTGAGCTAGGAGTAAAGAGTCTATGTCATATTATGGATAGCAGTGGCGGTATATCTGGAAGGAACGGGTTAGCTCTTACCACGTGAACTCGGCGTGTGCGAGACGCGCCTGCTGGCGGCGCCCTCGCCGGCGCGCGTGCTGGCCGTCACCCAGCTCTCGTACGTCACGCCGCCAGTCAGCCCGCCCAGCTCCGCCGACTGGCGGGACGCGCCCGCGCGGTGAGACTGCGCCACGCTCGCACTACACATCACAACATATTGATGAGAGAGAAAGAGAAGAGAGAGAGAGGGGAATGAGTGAGAGAGAGAGAGGAGAAGAAGAGAGAGAGGGCAGAGGGAGAGAGAGGGATACATGGAGAGAGATATGGGGGAAGAGAGAGAGGGCTAAAGGTAGAGAGATATGGGGGGAAGAGAGAGAGAGATTGGGCAAGAGAGCGGGGAGGTGGAGAGAGAGAGAGAGACATTCCATGAATGATCAATTCGTTCAATTTAACTGACGGCTACAGGGTTACCAGCAATTTTTAACGTCCAACGTTTTCGGGAAAAATCATAGCCGTAAATCTGCCCAAGACTGAAAAACGGCGCTTTGTCTTCAAACTAGGCACAATAGCTGTTTTTGACTTTTCATTCTTTACACAACACGTGTACAAATCACTGACAAGAACATGACTCTTAAATAAAAAATCACTAACCTGGAAGTAGGCTTCGCATAGATAGTGTAATGAAGGATCTCTCCATTCGGATGCTCGGGTCTCTTCCAGCTGACGAGGAGAGATGAAGAAGACAGGACCAGCACTTTAGTGTCCGAAGGTGGACCTGGAACTGTGAAAAATAACTTAAAACTTGAGATCCTCCTTCGTGTTTTTTCGTTATACTTATTATAAATGGGAAATTTTGTACACATAATCGGTGTGAATGGAAACCGCGACCCACATGGGAGGCAAAGCTACTACCAACTGAGTTGTGACACCTGTCAATTTGGATTTACATTATACATTCCCATAAATATTTGTTCTATGTCTGGGTGATACTAAGTATTTACAAAAAAAATGTATATAAGTATTCTATCAGCAATTCAGTTCCCATAGTACAAGCTTTGCTTAGTTTGAGACTAGATTGTGATCTGTGAAATGTCCCATGAATATTTATTTATAGCTGTGGATTTTCTTTAATAAATAAATGTATCTTACCATCTTGTAGAGTAGCGCAGACAATTGGATACGAGAACGGTCCGACCCCAAAGTTGGAGAAACCAGCTACCTTCACGGTGTAGTTGGAGAATTTGAGGAGACCTTGGATGTACAGTTCCGTGTGAAGAGATGTTTGGTTCATCCATGCACCTTCTGGCATCAACAAGTTTTAAAATGTATGAGCCTCAAAAGTCCAACGGAGAGACATCTAGACATCAAGTCTGCGCTAACTTTTTATAAAATAGGGGTAGGAGTCTGAACAAATACAAGTCTGTATGAGTAAGTATTTTTATAGACATAGGTAACTGTGTAGTGCATTACCGTAAACTTTTGTTTATATACCTAAGTAAGTATCTGTTTTTTTTTATTTTGTTAGTTATGTATATACATGTAAGTAACATGTAACACAAACACTCTTCGTAAAACACAAATAAAATTTTTTTTACTAAAAAAAACAACTTTGTTGGAGTATTTTTTGTATGTTTAGGTAAGATGACAGATATTCCTTCAAAGAGCGGTCTTATAGCACAGCGCGGTTTTTTCCAGACAAAATCCAATCAAACAAGGGTTTTACACAAACTGTTCTTGGTATCCCGTTTAAAAAGAAAAACGTTTAGAACCGTGATAGTTTCAAATATGTTATGTGGATGTCTTGAGAGAGTTAATTCATCAGTTTTATTCAAATTATATTTACCTTCAGTGGCGTAAAGTACAGTGTACCCTACAAGGGAACTGCCTTGACCTGGAAGCACGATGGGCTGCCAGCCGACCCGCAGCGATGTGGAGGATACAGCGGTGCACTCCACTGACGATGGAGCCTGTTCTGGAGCTGGAGTTGAGAAGATCAGGCTAGCAAGTTCGAAAAACTGTGCTGTTTGTTTTTCAGGGGGGCTATCCAGCAAAGGGAAACTTGCGTGACCGAATATCCTTTCATTTGCAGTTCAGTTTTCGATGATTTTACTATAGTAACTCATCAGTATTCCGTGGCATTTTTGTGGACTGACGTGACTGAGCTGTTAAAAATGACGTCAATGCTGCGGTTTAGCACGTGGCCTACCTGATTTGAGCATGGCCTACCTGATTTAAGCATGCCCTACCTGATTTGAGCATGGCCTACCTGATTTTTCTCTATCAAACGGTATGAAAATCGATCATTCAAAATATCAATAAAAGACACTTAACTGCAATTTGATCAAATGACAGTTCAAAAACTTGTCAGGATACCCCCCAGGAGTAGAAAAATATAAATAAATACATACCTCCCTCTCTAGTATCTTGAAAAACTGGTAGCGAGTACGGACCAGAACCAGCACTTGTGTAAGCCGATACAGAAACGGCGTACCTAGAAAAAATATCACAAAAGTTTAATAAAAAATATAGAGTCCACTTTACAATCAAATAAATAAATAATGCTGGACAATCCACACAACATCATCTAGCAGAGCTTGTGTTATGGGTACCTACTAGAAAACTGACATACTTAATACAATACATTACTAGATAGATGTTTTTATTATTCATATTAAATACCCAGAACACCCGGAATAAATATTTTCAGATCGTTCAAACATTTATCCCAAGGCGGGAATCGAACCCGCAACCTTCGCCCACCACGCCACATCGGTCGTCAAAATTAGTAGAATTAGGTACCTACCTCGTATTTTTCAAAAGACCACTAAGTAGAGATTCCTGTTTCCCAGACATTGAAGCCACTTTCACATTTCTTGAATCTGCATCATCTGAAACTGATAAATATTACCTATAAAAAATAAAAAACTGGCCAAGTGCGAGTCGGACTCCAGCACGAAGAGTCTATACCGAAAATTTTTGTAATAGCACATGCTCTACAGTTTCTTTTCTTGAAGACAGTTCAGTAGAAATCGGTTCAGTAGATCTCGATATTACCTCTTACAATTTAACAAAAATACAAACACACAAACTTTACTTCTTTATAGGAAGTATAGATTAAGACAAATCTACATTACTCTTCAAACAAATCTGCATTACTCAATGGAAGACTCACCAGCTCCAGTATTCTGTGGAACTGCCCTCACATGGTACCCCATGAGGAGTCCGTTATGCGTCTCCTTCAGCGGGGGGAGCCACGACACGCGAAGCTCCCCTGGGTGGTCTGTCGGCTCCACTTGCACGTTGATAGGAGGTGATGATGGAGCTGGGACGAATACCCAACATTTAATACTTGGAACTCAATTTAGAACATAGTTTTCTTTATATACGGGATATTTTCCGTACGCACATGAATGAGACTAGGACAGGACCGGTACAAGAAAACGGAGGCCCATGTCCAGCACTGGGCGGATGATGATGATGATTTTGATTGTGATTGAGGTTGATGACGAATTGAGGTTACAAATTAGAAAGGATAGCAATAATTCGAGATTTTTTAGTCCAATGTCCAGTGACAAAGATGCAGCAGCTGACTTTTTGGAAACACGAGCTAAATAGTGATAATAATTCGAGATTTTTTAGTCCAATGTCCAGTGACAAAGATGCAGCAGCTGACTTTTTGGAAACACGAGCTAAATAGTGATGACTGCCATCATCAATTTTGATTGCTGTAGATCAGTCTTGAAAAAGTTGCTGTAGAAAACTATGACTAATAGTCGGCATCGGTCATCCTGATTGAACCAGAATGAACCCCATTTTCTTTGTGTTCTGTGCCAAATCTAATATAGCGCTATGGTTTATGGATCAGTGCGTCTGGAATCTGCAAGAAGTAACCTTAAAGTACCTTCTTCATGAGTGGTGAAGTGTATAGGCGAGGTGTAGACGCTGGTGCCAACTTGGTTCCCCGTCGCAACGCGCACAGCGTATGACGTCGCGGGTCGCAAGTTTTGTAGTTCGATAGATTGCCGGATTTCGCTGTCTTTTCTGTAAATATTTTATTATTTGGAACAAAAAACAGTAAATACATTATGTGGTTAATCAAACTGTAAAAGTTATAATGAATAGTTAATATGTAACCAATATCAATATCCACAGCTTACAACAAGGAAAGTAAGATCTTGCTACCTACATTGCGCTAACAGAATATAAATATACTTAAGTAATCTAAAATTCAATTTATTTCAGGAGAAGTGCATAGATACTATTTATTAAGCGCGGCAATGCAACCAACATCTTACGGGTATCTACACTTCCGATTGGTACTGATTTAGATTAAGCCTTTTTTTTATCTGGATACATTAACGCTGATAGCGCGGTCCCAAGAGTCAGTGTAGTGCGAGACCAAAATCTTACGGATACACTTCCGATTGGTACCGATTTGTATTTTTGAAGTGAAAACTTCTTTAGCGGCGCTGGGTGGGTAAAAACTTTCAAACTTGCGTCAGGGTCACGTGATGCTGATCGAAAAAGCGTAAGATCGAGGGGAAGGGAGAGGAACTACTATCTCCCACTCTTTCTACCGTGCCTGAGTGTGCTGCTCTGTTTAGGCGGCACAGGGCGAAAAATAAAAAATAATAAAAAATAAAAACATAAACATTGTATTCTACCTCATAAATGATAGTACTTTTATACTTATAATTAAACACAACGTTAATATTGAAGTTTTCACTTCTGCCGGCACTCCCGGAGTGCTACCTTTTTTTTTACCTGGATACATTAACGCTGATCGCGCGGTCCCAGGAATCAGTGTAGTGCGAGTGCGCACGCGCGTGCGTGTGCGCGTGCGCGTACTGCAGCGCGTAGTGCCGCGCGTGCGCACGCAGCGTGTCGCGCCACGACACCGACACGACGCGCGACCCGACCGACTCCACGAGCACGTCGGACGGCGGGGTCGGAGGCTCTGGTAATAAATAAATAATGCTGGACAATCTTAACTTATTGAAGTGAAAACTTCTTTAGCGGCGCTGAGCACTTTTTTTTGTATGGGTAAAAACTTTCAAACTCGCGTCAGGGTCACGTGATGCTGATCGAAAAAGCGTAAGATCGAGGGGAAGGGAGAGGAACTAGTATCTCCCACTCTTTCTACCGTGCCTGAGTGTGCTGCTCTGTTTAGGCGGCACAGGGCGAAAAATAAAAAATAATAAAAAATAAAAACATAAACATTGTATTTTACCTCATAAATGATAGTACTTTTATACTTATAATTAAACACAACGTTAATATTGAAGTTTTCACTTCTGCCGGCACTCCCGGAGTGGTACCTTTTTTTTTTATAACTATTGCTTAATGTACCTTCTGGTTTTTCAATATTTAATTATTGTGTAGTTCTTTACCTACTGCTTAAATAGTCATGCTGTGTACACATGTTTTAGAGTGCTATCTAGCTCAAAATTTATGTTTTAACTCACTTTTTCAAAATTGTATGTGATTGTGCTTTGTTTTGTGTGCCTTAATAAATAAATAAATCCACAAAACATCATCTAGCCCCAAACTAAGCAGAGCTTGTGTTATGGGTACTAGAAGACTGACATACATAATGTGAGTGACTAAGATCATAACGTGAGCCAACTTATTCAGTGACGTGTAAACAACATAAAGATGTTCTAAAATGGCCGTGCATTTTTGACGTGACAACGTCTTATAATTCGATAGAGCCGGCTGCACGCACGAAAAAACATGACTCATGCGGCGTTACTTCCCTCCGAGGCGTTCCATGAAGTGCAAAGAAGCACAATCGGCCTTTGCGTTCGTTGTCACGTTCAATTATCGTCAGTAAACCGACTTTACAGACAACCATTTTTTTCTTAGCGAATTGTTTTTATGAACTAAATACAAAGTCGACTTAAACGGAATAAACAACAGAACAGTTCTCTTCAGCTTTGCGGGTTTGTTTAAAACCATTGTAAATTGCAGGCGACCAACAGAAAACCTAAACGACTTACCAAGTATTGTAAGATGCACGTTGAAGCTAGCCGCGCCGTACGGATTGCTGGCTCGGCACTGGTAGAGACCGGCATCGTTGATCTCCGAGTACGCGAGGTTAATGCTGCTCGACAGACCGAGGGTGGTCTTAGTCTCAGCTAGCTTTAACCTGGAAAAATAGAATAGCTCTTAATAGTAAGCATATGTATGTATGAGTCTTATGACATTATCTCTAACTATTGATATCTCTCTAGGTATAACAATCTACAACTGATTGGTAGACCTGGATCGATTGGTTCCACACCTTTGAGTTTGGAACTCCACCGGGATCCCGTCGTGTGTCCAGGTGACCCTGATAGGATCGTCTCCGAGCGGCTTACACTCCAGCAGCACAGGGTGACCCAGTCGGGAAGTCACGTTCGCTGATGATGCTTCGAAGTGCACTGGCTCTTTAAACCAAGAACGATGATTAGTATCACTGTTCCAGATAAAATAACCATATTCAAGATATTCTCGGACATTTCACACATCACACTCTAGTCCAAACTAAGCAAAGCTTGTAATATGGGAGCTAGACTGCTGATAGAATACTTATATGTATTTTTTTAAATACATTCATAGAATACATCACAGACACAGAACTAATATTTATGTTCATCACACAAACATTTGCTCTGGGTGGGAATCGAACCCAAGAGAGAATAGCGTTTAGGTGCAGAGCTAGCGTCTTTGTTTGCGCTAGCCAGGCTTATAGATTTCATCAGATTTCATGAACAATGTGATCATTTTGTAGCAGCACGTTCTCAAATGAGATTTTAATTATCTTCTGCCATGCTTGTTGCACTGAAATTTCCTTTCCAAAATTAAAGCACATTTTGCACAGCGTGCTGATTTGGAGAGAATAAAGTAGGGCACGTAAGCACGTCCAGGTATGAACAATAGGTATGAACTACAGGTATGGAACTACAGGTATGAACTATAGGTATGAACGAGTTAACGCTTGTGACACGCCCGATACAAGGATGCAACAGGTAAGTTTGAAATTTGTCAAACCATTGTCAATAATCTTATCATGAAGATGGTATGATGGAATGGTTTCTATAACTAATAGTTCTTTTCAAATTATTGTTTATTCATTAACGAATAGGTTATATGTTTTAAAAGGTTTTTTTAAATCTCTCACTGAGCACCTAGCTTGGGACCCAATTGACTATAAATACATTAAAACATCCCTAAAAAGATCAATCATTAGTTTTTTATATTGTTTATTTATTTATTATTCCAAAAGTTTTAGCAACATCACGTAACTTTACTATGTCCCTACCTAACTACGACTTATGTAAACTAAGTAGTTGTTAGTTGGTACGTGATTGCTCTGAGGTTTCAGTTTAGCTCAGTCAAGCAAAGCTGTAACTAGGTTGAAACTACCGACCGGATTCAGGTTCGCTCGAGAGATTTAGATTTTGGAAACTTGATTGGTTTTCGCAATTAACGATGTCGCATTCCGTGATTGCTGTTAACTTAAATCGGCCCAAATTTGATAGATGAACTCTTTATAAACGAAAAATTACAAACTGACGTCTATTATATTATTAATTATAAAATGTACCTACATAGGGTATGTATAAAATATAATAAGTAGATACGTAGGTTTGTTAGTGAATAAATTATTAAGCTATTGCATAGCTTCTATCGCGGGCCTTGAGCGTGGAGACCGTATCCAGAAATTCCGTAACGAAAAAAACCTAACACTGCGCATGCGTAATCCAGCAAAAAATGTTAAGCAATAGCTTTACCGCGGCAGTCCCCGAGTGCAACAAGTCTTTTTTTTTGTTTTTAGAACCAAGTTCCTTATCGCTCGTTGCGAAAGGGGGCTAGACGGAAAAAATTAAGACCAAAAGTTGTAACGACACTTTCTATAGTTGTAAGCCGTGTGGCATGCGCGTGTTTCTCTCTCTCTCATAGAAAACCAGCCAGATATTAAGAACTTCGTTCCATCCGGGTGTCCCTTGACACCTCACTTCCTCCTCTCCTTTTATCTCACTTACTATTGACACTCATCCAAACAGTCTTGCTCAGTGGCTGCCCGACGCTATTCTCCACATTGCAGGAGTAGAGTCCCTCGTCAGTGAGAGACACTTCATCAATCAGCAGAGTGCCATTCGGCAGGCTAAGGACCCCTCCGCCAGCCAGCTCTAGCACTGGCTGCCAGGTTCCAAGAAGCGCTGGAAAATCAAGTCGAAAATTACTTTATTCAATAAAATCACAAGGATCATTAAGAATCGTCTTACATACTAGGTGATTCTAGGTGCCAGTTCCACGCAACCAGAGCCTAGAACATATAAACTTACGACAAGACACTTACTTATTTAAAATATAATAGTACATACCTAAATAGTTTATTTGCAAAACAACTAAATAAAAACTAGACATTTTCTTATTTTTCGTGTTGGTGATGATCTCAAACATTATTTTTCTAAAACTTGGGCACTTCTATAAATTAGAAATAAAATAATAACAAATATTCATGGACATTTCACACATCATACTCTAGTCCCAAACTAAGCAAAGCTTGGAAGTATTCTATCAGCAATCTGTGCCCATACCCATTAATAGTGCAAGCTTGGCTTTGTTTAGGACCAGAGTGTGATGTGTGAATTGTCCGTGAATCATCATCATCATCATTTCAGCCCGTTGGCACCCACTGCTGAGTATAGGCCTCCTCTTTATTATGCCATTCTTTACGGTCCCTTGCGACTCTCATCCACTGAATATTTATTAATTATTATTTAAGATACCTTGTACCTAATTAGGCACCTACCATCTTTCTTCATCCAATGAACTTGTGGTTGTGGGTACCCACTGGCACTGCAGGACACTGTTCCTTTCCTGCCGAGGAGGAGAGACGAATTCGCAGGTTCCTCCAACCATTTTGGAGCCACTGGAATAAAAATAAAATTTTCGAAATTTTTCTTTTCCTTTTTTTATTTCTATATGCCACCACTGAAATAAAAATGGTCTCAAACTTAACAATATTATTTTAATGTCAACTTATTTTCATGACCTACAACTTAGCATAATAAATAAGTATGCTTCCGATTGGTACTGATTTGGATCAGTTGAGCTATCTACATCGTTTGCAATGATCTGTAGATATATGAACTATGTATTTCTTACATATACCTGTACCTTCTCTCTCTCAATTTTAATCAATCATTTCTCTCAATTTTATTGTACCATGGTTTTTGTTCCAAAATAAGCATAATTATATAAAAACGTTTATATTTTGTAAATACTGTAATAGTCGTAAGTCTGTTTGTAATAGTACTTAGCATTATCGTCTTTCGATCGCGGTGTAGTTGTGCACGAAATTACTCCTTAGTGTGATGATAAAATTGGAAATGATACCTTTGATATATAGTTCA
Source organism: Ecliptopera silaceata (assembly GCA_932527185.1). Classification (NCBI taxonomy): domain Eukaryota; kingdom Metazoa; phylum Arthropoda; class Insecta; order Lepidoptera; family Geometridae; genus Ecliptopera; species Ecliptopera silaceata. The sequence continues at coordinate 5,864,702 of OW052215.1, read as the reverse complement.
GTAGACCGGTTGACCTTAGCAACGTGGTTCGAAGCGACGCAAGTATAGGTCCCACAATGTTCTAAGGACACCTTCTTGATGACTAGGGCACTGAACAACTCCGAATTTCTCTCTGTAACCTAAAAATATTAAATTATAAGAATTTGTTGTAACGCTAATTTTTTAAAATCAAATTTAATAATTTTGGTATTGATTTGAATGTTTTTTTCGCATTTATAAAGTTAGTAGGATAGGATGAGTCTTAGTAGAAACTAGTGGTAATGTTATTTCTTGAATTTACTCTAAGCCAAAGTAGACTTTTGTTGTAGGTTCTTAGTTCGTCTTGTCTAGTTACAGTAGTTTATTTCAACATTTCTTCAATACACAGATATTCATATTTTAAATTAGTCTGTCATCATACATAAACATTACATTACTAACATTTAAAACTAGCTAATCAATTAGAATAGTACGTTTACCTTCAAACTGCTCGGTATTCTTTTCCCATCCTTCAACCATTCAAAATGTATCGGCAAATCTCCAGTTCTAACGTTACAGTAAATATTAGCGTTTTGTCCTTCTTGTAGATTGTTGGCTAATAGTAAGTCATCTATAACAGGTGCTTCAACAACTTGTATTTCAAAAGCCCGTCTCGCCATCTCTCCAGATGGACTTGTGACAATGCAGGTGTATACAGCTGCATTGATCTCTTTGTTGACTTCATTGATTGTAAGAACGCCGTTTATATTGACGCTTGGAGCATTTCGTCTGATTTTTCTATGTACAGCTCTTTTGTAACGGGATTGGAACAGCGTGTTTGCTGATAGAGGCTTTCCTTGGTATTCCCAATCAATTTTGCTGTAAATAATATTATTTTTGAGTTTTAAGTGGATTCTTTTAAAACACTTGCAAGTAAAAATGTATGTTACCTGATAGGGTATCCATAGAAAGGACATCTTAAGTTGACTGATTCTCCACTCTGCATTTTGATTGGAGGTAAAGATCTGATGTAAGGTGGACCTTAAACATAAAGCAATAGAGATTATAATGGAATTACTGAGCAATATCTATAGAGATACTAGTTAAATACCCGAGAACACTAGCTGGTCTTCAGGTTTTCCTTAATTAAAATGACCCGTATTCCGATGGGACAAGAATCACCTAGCCGTTACAAAGTTTGTAACTAGCAGGGGATAGGTATGGGCTCTATTGACAATGTGGCGCCATCTATCTCGCTACATGATAAACTGCATCGTAGTCTCCCCAAACATACCAACAGATGGCGTTTACTAATCCTAGATCGCGCAAACGAAGCTATCACGGAGTTTGAACACAACTAATATCTTTGCCGACTATATTGTCTACCTTCCCTCAAACCCTCAAAAATATGAATTAAAACAAGTATGCCTATAAATTTATAAACAAAATGTCTAGCTACATTCAGTTTTTTTGTGAATAAGATTTTTTTTTAACCTATACTATCCCACTGCTGGGCAGAGGTCTCCCCCAAACCCTTCCATCTATACCGGTCTTTGGCGATACTCCACCAATCCCTCTCCTGGGCGTCCAGATCATCCTTCCAACGCCTCTTCGGCCGACCTCGCCGTAATAACATATAACTAAGATAAAAACATACATACCATACACATCCAGTCTGTTCTCGTGACTAGCAGTATGGTCTCCCTCTCTTGCTGTGCAGGAGTAAAGTCCTCCGTCCTCTACCCTCAGTCTACTGATGTTCAGCTGGGCTACCACAGAGTTGTCTGAAGTCATTACTTGTCCTAGGGCATACCTGGGGAATAGTACACTGTAGAAAGAAGATTTGAGTGGTACAGTGGCTCTACCATGAGATGTCACAGAAAAATCGCCTGACTTTACTACAGTAGTTACGTCGATATTAGTATGGCGAATTTTAGTACCCAACTATCCGCTAGAGGCGCTGTACAAATCTTCATACATTTTTTAACTACAGACGCTAGTGAGTATAGATTGTAAAAACTCATGGTAAAGCTACAGATAGGTACATAATGTAACTTTTGTTTTAAATGTCTGTGCATGTTAATATAAATATAAATAAATATTCACGGACAATTCACACATCACAGTCTAGTCCCAAACTAAGCAAAAAAAAAAGGTATTAGCTCTGCCTTCCATGCTGTGGGTCGTGGGTTCGATTCCTACCCAGAACAAATGTTTGTGTGATGAATAAAAATATTTGTTCTATGTCTGAGTGTTACTATGTATTCTATGAATGTATTTACAAAAAAAAATTAGGTATATGAGAATTATGTCAGCAGTATAGTTCTTATAATACAAGCTTTGCTTAGTTTTGGACTAGAGTGTTATGAGTGAATTGTCCGTAAATATTTATTTGTTATTAACTTACCTAGGATCCGTATTACTGGATACCACGATGCTATCTCGCTCCCACACGAACTGAGGAGGTCTATCACCGGTGGCTGCACATTGCATACTGATCTGAAATGAGAGCATTTATGCAGTTTTAAAGAGTCATTTTTCCGCAACACTTCGAGATAATGAAATGAAATGAAGTTGTTACGTACAATTATAATAGGGTGCGATCAACATTGGGTATGAATCAATTCCTGGTTGGACAACATTGATACCCAAACTAGAATTACCCTGTTTTATGGCATATCAATGCCCTCCGCCAAACTAGGTGTTTATTAGGTAGGTACATTATTAAACATTACAGTATTTAGTACTATTATCTGTCACAAGGATCACTTTGAAACGTCTTACATACTACATTATTGTAGGCGCCAGTTCGTCGCGACCAGAGTTTAGAAGAACTGGTAAGAAACTAGACCTGGATCCTAGCGGTTTTTGTATAATACATATTACAATTGTTTATTATTTACTAGATTTCTATTAGTATTACTTACATCGCCTCCTGGTGTAACAGTTCTTTCTGTGAAATGCTGTGTGATAATAACTCGACTGTCTGCCAACCGCTTTCTTCGGTCCAAACCTGGAAATTACGCACTTAAATATTTTCGCCATTAATTAAACGTAAAACAGGTTCTGACAATCTTGACTTTGATTTATTACGTCTACTTTTCATTGTTTTCAAAACAGAACAGTTCTTTAAAAAGACAAATTAATTGCGCTTTTTTTTATTTCATAATTGATTTAAAAATATTGAAACAACAAAATAGTTATATTTTCAAAATCAAACAAATAAATCGCGTCTTCTTTCTTCATTGATTGACAGGAAAACATTGTATATTCAAAAACAAAATCAACTTATTTCAATTCGAGCTGTAATTTGAGCCAATCATAGATGGTAATCTATTCCGTCGTTGCTAGGCAACCGATATCATCAAGATGGCGGACGACGCAAGGCATCTAGTAAGGTGGTAGACCGTAAAAGCCTTGATTGGAGCACTTCCACTAAATATAACTAGGTAGGCTTGCGTACACTTCATTGCAAATAATTTTGTTATATTTATTAATCTAGCCACTAGTTTTAATAAAACTACTGTAATAATCCTCCAAGTGGTCCTTTATCATAAAATACTCTTGTAAGTATGTATAGGTTTTTGTGATTGCAAAAGTTTTAATGTCAGCTACTAATTGCTCGGTGATTGATTCTTACACGTTATGTTTTAATTTTATTTTTTACAAAATTAAATAAATATATCAGTCATATTTTTTGGTACTACGTTAGATGCTACTGAAATATTGTTTTTCTTTAAGACATGACTAAAATAACATTAAATATATTTTACCAGCAGTGTACACACTAGGTCCAATATTAATTTAGCAGTAAATGCGTCCGCCAGTGCCTGTCTCCTGTACCCCAAGTACGAGTTTGTGCACACACGGATCGCAGATACGCAATCGCCGAGAGCCATCGATTTTGTATGGAGATCCAAGCAGCGCCTCTAGCAGATTTCTTGAGAACCTTGGATTTCCAAACAAAATCGGTGGCGCTCAGAGATTATGTCTCTGCGATCCGTGTGCGCACAAACTCGTACTTGGGGTACTGTAGCTAACTATGAGAAATGCTACGCGGTATGTTAGGTAATTTTGTACTAATTAGTAAGTAAATTGCTTTGAATCATTTTACTGAGAAATAGCTCAAATTGACGTTGATTTGTGTATATGACAATTTGTTAACAAAATTGAGACTGAATATTGAATTGACAGTAAATTTAATTTAATTTCCAGTTATAATATATGTTAGCCTTTGCATCTAATTTGAGATGATTTATAACATTTAAGTAAACTTACTTAAACGTTTTAAAACTTACGGTCTATCTTATAAAAAGTTAGCGCAGACTTGAAGTATTGATTACCATACCTACGTAATGATGACATAAAGTCAACGCCAACTTTTTATATGATAAGGGTTTAGTAATTATAATTAGTATCGAATAAAAATGTATTAGTTTGTGCATTTCAGTTTTTTCAGCGGATTATTTCTTTTGTAAAAAAATATGTAGATACCTATACCTACAAAACTTTGGTTTCTAAAATAGCTTTGTTCGACTCTCGCTCATATCACAACTAAATCCCACAACAACATACAGTAGTTTAGATATGCCCTTTCTTGCGCACGTCAAGCTGTCTTTAACTAAGCATAGTTACTTATAGAAATGTCTCAATTTCCTCAGCTCGCAATACGGCAAAGTTCTATTGCCTGTAGCACCGTGTTTCAGGAACTGTAATGTAATTCGCCCGGAAGATTGCTTCGGGATCTGTAAAGTGTAGGTTTTGAAAAGATGCCACCGCTATTTTGTTCCGTTAGAGACTTTATAACTGTATTGTTTATAGCGCCATCTAACTCGCTACATCGTAAACGAAAAAAGAAATACTACCGAATATCATTGCTTCAAGGAATCCGAGCCAAAGATCGCTCGGCGTGGAAATTCTTTCCCTTTTTAGGAGAACCAACATTTTTACCCTGTTCTCAGATTTGTAGTTGAAAATGAAATGAAAAGGCATTCTAACATAAGAATTATGAAAACCCTAGTTTGTACAAAACCGTAGTATTTATATATTACGGTATGTCTCTTATTAATTGTAACATTTTGCATATTGAAAATTGTGTTTTTAAACTTATTCCTGTGATTAGTATTCGGTGTTGATAAAATATAAGCTACTTCTGTGTATACTGTGAATAGATAATATAGATAAATACACAAATACACAAAACAATCTAAGAACTAAGAGTGGTTTCTTCCAGGTAACCCATAAACGTCATTAAGACTTATAAAGTAACCTTAAAGAAACTTGAACTACTTATCAAGTTTTATCAAACGTTATATAGCGGTCTCCGTATTTTAAGAAACTTAAACTAAGGGTAATGATATGCTAACCAATGGACGTTCCCATTTAGATTTCAGATTGGTGGCAAATTGATGCTAATACGAGGTTAGGTAATAAATATACCTATATATGTTGGTCTTTACATCTGAACTGGACGATTTATATAGGTGCTACTATGAATTCTACGTATAAATTAAAAAAAAAATGAACGTATATTTTTCATTCTATCAGCAATCTAGTTCCCATGGTACAAGCTTTGCTTAGTTTGGGATTAGAGTGTGATATGTCCATAAATATTTATTATTATTTTTTATACTTAAGTACTATAAATGGAGACCGAGATTTAAAATTGTGAAAATAATGTCCCGACAATCGCAGTTTTAAAAATCTTATTTAATAAGCACTTCCTCTGAGGACGTGTCTTGTGAAGCATTACACAGTTTGAGTAGTAGAGATTTCGTTTACGTCAGATCCAACCATTTTTTATTGCCTCCCCTTTGTTTTTTCTTCTAAAGTCCAAACTATGCTATTCCCAATCTTATCTTTATCTTTAGCCTTAGACAATAAATAATAATTAATATTACTGGACAATCCACACAACATCATCTAGTCCCAAGCTAAGCAGAGCTTGTGTTATGGGTACTAGAAGACTGACATACTTAATACAATACATTACAATATTATGTTTATCTATATAACCGTAGACAGCAGTTTGAAGGTAATATCTAGGCAATCTAGATTCTATACCTTTACCAGCCACCTCTGGACGTAATCAAAGGTCCATAATTGGAGTTTGCGGTTGAATAACGCCAGTGGTCGAATATTGGGGCATTGGTTTGAAATTGGACTACCTATTTGTCGGAAATTGTAGGACGTTGAATAGCAATAATTATATTAAATCGTTACAACTCAATTGGTATAAGCTCTGCCTTCCGTGTCGTGAGTTAGATCCCCAACGAAGAACAAACATTTCCGTAATATTTTTTTATTGCTTTAAGTCTTAAAATTTCAAAAACCTAATTACAATCTTGTAGTAGAATGAACACAGATGCTTGATTTGTATGATACTGTATATATACATAAATAGAATACATAGAAACGCCCAGACATAAAACAAATATTTATTTTCACACAAACATTTGCTCTGGGTGGGAATCAAACCCACACAATCACAACATCAAATCACAACCCACAGCATGGAAAGCAGAGCTACTACCAACTGAGCTGTGACGCCTGCCTGAAAATGCACTGGCACATTGTCGATTACCATATAGATCTAAAAATGCGGGTAGTTTTACGAAGCTTTTCCCAATAGTGCCAACATACACGTAAAAACGTGTTTACGATAGGACACGTAAATAAGTCACACTTACCGTAAAACCAGAATTGACAACTTGACGTAAAACATTTGCAAACTTTTCCCATTTTCCCCCAAACTACCCGCTGATACAATGGACCTCAGAGTAACAAAAGCTAGCTACGCTATTATTACCAACGACACGATAACTACACGATATTGTGCAAGATAAAACATAATTTATTATTTATTTATATTTTTTAGTGCTTAAATGCTTTCGAGAGGAACTGGTGGACGAAAGCGGAAAGCAAAGATGAGTGTAAGGATTTGGGGGAGACCTTTGCCCAGCAGTGGGACAAGATAGGTTAGGAAAAAAACGTCTCGTCTCTCCTCACGTTGTGTTGCGCTACATTCGGATCGTCGCTACATCTCGCCGGGTGCGTCCTACACTACGCTTGCCAGTACCTCTACCATGAGTTATCACAGTAAAATCGCCTGACTTTACTACAGTAGTTACGTAAATATTAGTATTACGAATTTTAGTACCCAACTATCCGCTAGAGGCGCTGTACAAATCTTCATACATTTTTTTTAACTACAGACGCTAGAGTATAGATTGTAAAAACTCATGGTAGAGCTACTGACGCGGTCTGGCGACTGAGACTAGATGTTTTTACAGTCTATGGTTTGGTATTACCATGCTAAGGGTTTCTACATGGGCGGGGAGTTCAATTCAGAGCGGCAGATAAATAATAGCAATAAATAATCTGGCCATGACGCGGGCCGTGTGGAGTGCCCTTTACTCGCGTCAACGGTCGTGTGGGACTGTGTCACACCGAAATGAGCAAAGTCAAAGTCAACAATTATATCCAGCTAAATCACAAATTTAAAAATTATATCCAGTTAAATCACAAATATTATTTAGAATCGTTTTATGTACTAGGTGCCAGTTCCTCGCGACCAGAGCCTAGATGTCTCTGGTTGGCTCTGGTCGGCTCTTTCTGTTGTCTTGCTAATTTCTTGTGAGAAGAATCATTCTAAAACGGCAGGAAACAGGCAATAAGCTTTTTGCCCGTTCTTTTAGGCCCTAGAATGCATGCTTAAAGTCGATTCGCTCTCCAATTATAATTATTATTATTGCTAGACCCAAACTTGGGTGTACATAATGACAATAAAAATACTGAATACTGAATCTGATACGTAGTTATGTAACCGGCTAGTACATTGCCAATAACATCGCATCATGCCTAGACGCAAGCTTGCAGTCTTGCACCTGCGGTCGGTTGCTTATCTCTGCCACCCACGCGTCTGTGCCTTGTGGCCCTTAGTTAGTAAGTTTGTTTTAATCATTCGTCTAGAGGCTAACCTTTGCCTATGACGTCTCATTTATTGTAACTAATTTCAATGAATTAAAGTTTTCATGAAATAAAGTTTAGTTTTTTAAAACGTTCACCATGTTCCCGTAACTTTCACTACGCAGCCGGCAGTCTGTAAAGTGGAGTCACAGTAATTCTTCTCTACAACGTGCTGTGAATTACACATAGGTGTGAACAAAACCCGCCTTTATTGGAGCGCCTTTGTTGTGAAGCTGGATTACGTTTGTTTTATTCTCCGCACGCAAACGCTAATGATTCATAGCGAGAACATACAGAGTAAAACTACAGTTTATGAAATAACGACCGCTATATTAAGATCAAAGTACAACTTAATTATTCTTTAATGTATAAAATCACAAAGAACATTTAGAAAGAATCGAAGAATCGTCTTATGCTCGTATTCTAAGTGATTGTAGGTGACAGTACCACGCGACCTAGAACGGACAGTAAACTAAGCACACCTTGGGTTACATTATTGAAGTTTTTGTAATAAATAAATAAATAAAATAAAAATCGTGTTTTTCAGACAACTTAATCCATAACACAATTCATTAATTTAACTTATAAACTATAGTACGCCGAGGTCAGTAGGCAATCAATGAAGGCGCAGAATACCTTCATTGATAATAGTAAGTAAGTTTAAGACTTTATTTTTAATTGATAATTGTAATGATCCCTAATTTTATCGATGTTCATGTCACTTAAGAATAGTGTAGCATTCTAACGGTGAAAGAATTTTCAAAATCGAGCCAGTCGTTTAGAAGTATCTTCGTTAAATTAAAAAATAAAAATATTTCCTTTTGTAGTGTAGATTTATCAATATCATTTGATCAAGAGGTGCTTAATTTAATGACTGTTTATTGTGTTAAATTTTAATCAGACACAGTGTAATGAATATATGGCTTACTATGTAAATTACTTTGAAAATAATTTTAAGACTGTTTTGAAAATTTTGCCTTTGGAACAAAGTATGATATGGGACTTTGAGACAAAAACTATTAAAATTCCCATAATGGAGATATTGGGACTAAGTCCTCGAGCTTTCCAAAACAGCCTCTAGTATGAGTTTTATTTGATTTGATTTTTAAAAATTAGAATGAGCAAAGATTTTATGATGAAAAATAGTATCGTCTAGAACAGCGAAACGTCTAGAAGTTTTTTTACTCCAACAAATAATCAATTCTGGATAATAATATCATTTTGATTATTTGCTGATAAATAATTTTTTTAATATAAAAAACTAAGAACATTACCTTTATTGTGCGAGTCATCAACTAGCTGCTGCAGATTTTGAGTTCTGAAACAAAGAGAAAAAAATTGACAATTTAGTAAGGCAGCTTTTCTGTCAGAGCTTTTTCGTTTCAGGCACTCTGAGTTTATTTAAATTAAAACGAGAATTGCTGATTAAAAACATTTTATCAGCAATCCTCAATTACGATTAAAAAATAATGTAATTTTGTCACTTGAAAATTTTTTTTTTTTCTCTACCCTGAATCGTCCCACAGCTGGACAAAGGCTTCATAATTTTACTAAAAATATATATTTTAAACGGAATTTTTGCTTCGTTGTGTAAAAAAACCCCATCATAATGAAAGATTTTACGAATTCCTATCCCATCTGCCGCCGAATCAATCTCACAAAAGGATATATTATTCCTTTGATATTCGCCTCAAGGGATCTTGTCCAAACTCATAACCTCTCGCGCAAACATTGTTGGGAATCTAATAATATTATTAAGGAATGGAGAAAAAGGGGGGAGACCTTTGCCCAGCAGTGGGACAGTACAGGTTAGTAAAAAAAAAGTAATATTACGTATATAACCTATTTCACAAAAAGGAGGTTCTCAATTCAATAGTATAGCGTCAGCTGTGACGCACAGTTGGTTAACTCTGCTTTCCATGCTGTGGGTTGCGGGTTTGATACCCACTGAGAACAAAAAGTGTGATAAACATAGATGTTTGTTATGTGCGGGGTGTGACTAGGTATTCTGTGTAGGTATGTAATTAATAAAAAAATGTTTAAGTAGTTATTCTATCAGCAATTTAGTTCTAGTTCAAGCTTAGTTAGGGACTTGATCGTGATCTGTTAATATTTATTTATTTAGAAATGTGATATATCCTTTACTTGTTGAAATTGAAATCATTTCTTTTCAACAATTCACCATTGCCTACCTCAACAAATCTTTAGTGGACTATAATATTTTAAAATTGTACCAAAAATATCTTTAAAGACAATTGATTTATATTAAAATCTATATTCATCAATAAAATATATAAAACTCATTATCTGTCTCACATTTTATTAAACACTCAGTGAATCGGCAAAACACGGAACTTCAATAACCAGTGTATACAGACCCCTCAGCTTTATCAATATTGTGGAAATACGGAACGATATCAATCTAAGTTCTGGAAAGAGAGGTCAGGCTATGATTGTCGGTATCGAATAATACTCGTATTTTCTTGTAATACTTTTTGCTTGAAGTTGGTACATATTTAATGGTTTTTAGATGTCTTCGATAAAGGATAATATTTTATGAAGATTTCAATACTTAAGAATATGAATAAAAACTTATATTTGATACCAAGGTTTCGAGAAGCGATTTAAATAAAATTAAGACTACTGGTTCTGGGAGGAGGAGGGAGCATGAATAAATGTGACAATCGTAAACGTATCGAAACAGTGACGTATTTGAGATACACTGTACGTCAACATCAGCTTTACTGTGGAACGTTGCAGCGTTAGTGCGCAGTGCGTCTTATATACGATACGTTTACGATTGTCACATTTATTCGTGCTCCGTACCTCTACCATGAGTTGTCACAGTAAATTTGCCTGACTTTACTACAGTAGTTACGTACATATTATAGTATTACGAATTTTAGTACCCAACTATCCGCTAGAGGCGCTGTACAAATCTTCATACATTTTTTTAACTACAGACGCTAGCGTGTATAGATTGTAAAAATTCATGGTAGAGCTACAGTCCTCTGATATTCAAAGATTAAATATGATGATCGTAAACGTATCGTAACGTTAGCACATTCAACACTGCGCGGTGACTTTGCGACATTCGTCAATCGAGCTGTACCCCAAGTACGAGTTTGTCACTCGAATACGACACCGTGAAGTTCCTCTACCATGAGTTGTCACAGTAAAATCGCCTGACTTTACTACAGTAGTTACGTAAATATTAGTATTACGAATTTGAGTACCCAACTATCCGCTAGAGGCGCTGTACAAATCTTCATACATTTTTTTTTAACTACAGACGCTAGCGTGTATAGATTGTATAAACTCATGGCTACATAATGTTTGCAATTGTCACATTTATTCGTTCTCGGGCATCTGCCTTCAATGCGGTCATTCAAAGACTCTTAAAAACAGGAAAATATAAATATATTCCGCGCTAAAAACTAGGCCATTGGACTTACAAACCACGGTCGACTTGAGCCGAAAAAACTGAGAGCATAAATATCAAAAGGAAAACCCTCGGTTCGCGGGACAAATTATGAAAATAGTCAGTATTTTCTGTGAGGTCAAAGCACTGCTTTTTAGTGGGTGCGAATCTCTCCCAAGTCTTCTTTTTCAAAGGCCTGAGTAAATGTGACAATCTGTGATCACTCAGCGATTCATTATCAAAATACATAAATAAATAAATAATGCTGGACAATCCACACAGCTCCAAGCAAAGCAGAGCTTGTGTTGTTTGTACTAGAAGACTGACATACTTAATACAATACATTACATAGATATATTTTATTATACATATGAAATACCAATAATACATAAATAAAACAATAAACAAATAACAGGTATGTTACCTATATTACCTATATTTAAGTTAAATATTGTACACCCCAAATGGGTAAACTGAAACAATTACTTATGTATAATGTAAGATCTCATGTTCACAGTTTTACAATAAATTATTCTTATTCATATACATAATACATAGTATTTTACGAAAACTAGTGCTAATATCCAAAGGATGCGTGAATAATTCATAATCCCGCTCATCTTTAGCCAGAAGTGAGGGTAGGACGGCTTTCAAACGGGAAAATACGCTCATACATTTTGGAATCATGTTTTGGAAACTGGCAGCTTGTCCTATAACTATATAAAATACATGGAAGAGCGAAAAAAATATCTTTATTTGGTATAAATATTTTTTTTTTAATTTAGATTGTAAGTGCTTAGCCCGAGGTTGCAAAACGGACTACCACGTAAAAGCCTTTTTACTTTTCGTTTTTTTATATAGCATTCAGCAATAATGTGGCTTTCTATTGGTAAAAGAATTTTTAAAATCGGTTCAATAGATTACTCTTTTCAATTTAACAAACACACAAACTTTGCTTCTTTATAATTATTAGTATAGAAGTATGTTAAAGAAGTATAGATATAGAAGAATAGATATAGAAGTACCTATAGATTTAATGTACGAAAAAATATTGTATTCGAATCTATTCATTTAAAGCCATTTTGTTATGAACATCCTGATTTCTGTTTCAGCAAAAGTTGTCTAAGCTCATTGACATAAAGTCTATTTTCTTTTGAGCATTCAAAACGGTACTGACGTGTCACCCGTTCGCGCTCCAACAGACCGAAAAGTCTTCAACGCGGTATTTCATGAAATAAACAGTATTTTTTGGGAAAATATATTTTAAAATATATTCACATACTGCTCTGAATGTGGGTCGTAGGTTCGATCCACACCGAGAGCAATTTTTGCGATAAACACTTTTGTTCTATAACTGGGTGTTGCTATGTATTCTATAAGTATGTATTTACAAAAATGATTATAAGTATTCTATCAACAATTTAGGTCCCATAGTACAAGCTTTGCTTAGTTCTAGTAGAGTGTGATGCGTGAAATATCTGTGACAATTTATTTATATGTATTGTATTTTTCGACGAATTCACGCGAATTTTAACGAATTTTATTGGACCGGTGATCGCTATTCATTCGTGAGCGTTGGATGATTAAAGTACTTAGTTGATTTAATATATCGATTCTTAATCGATTAAATCGCGTTATCGATTAAATCTCAAGTATCATCGAGAAGTTGTAAACTCTGCCGCAAACACAATGCACTATAACAAGAAAAGTTAGCCAGCGACAAACAGCGCCGTATTCACAAAGAAACCGAGCTTTTAGGCAACGGATATCACAATCAGATTATATTGGCAACCGATCACAAATACTGTTCTATGGAAAATTATTTTTTGTGACATTTGTGATAAGTATGTTACTTAAAAGTGTATTTTTCGTGGGATAGTTAAAAAACGGTAAACCAGATTAGTTGTGCTTAAAAGATAAAATAAATGTACAATGTACCTACACGTTATATGTAGTTTATATAAAAAGTATTATCAAAGTCTGCCTGTTCCGTCCCGTCTTTGTATATTCAATGTTTACCAATAATAAACATTTGTGTTATATCAAACAATATTTATTGTGTGTATTTTGTTTTTATTGTTGTTCCAGTAGCACAAGCTTTTCTTTATTTATCTAGGTTGTTTCAATATTATTTTTTATTAATATTGATAATACTTTTTCTTATAATAGCCATTGCAATAAATTACCTTGATTGATTGACTTTTTTTTTGAGTGATCAATTTTGACAGTTCCATTTCCGTTCAGAAGGCTGAGAACGACCAAATTTGACAATCCTTAAGTTAATGAAACGCAGCGTATTCGATTCACACTGCACAATAACGCTGTAGCATGTATCTGTCAAACTGACATTTGACTCAATGTGAATCTAATACTATGCGCTACGCTTACTTTGCAGTTGTCACATGCTATGTACAGTAGCTCTACCATGAGTTTTTACTATACTATTTAAACTATACTCGCTAGCGTCTGTAGTTAAAAAAATGTATGAAGATTTGTACAGCGCCTCTAGCGCATAGTTGGGTACTAAAATACGTAATACTAATATTTACGTAACTACTGTAGTAAAATCAGGCGATTTTACTGTGACAACTCATGGTAGAAGTACAGATTCGTGCTCACGTCTCACGTGTTATGTCATCCGTCGCGCAGCCTTCTTTGAGAATAAGGACGAGTTTACTCATTATGTCATTGAAAACACCTATTTCGCAAATTTTCTGTCTCAAAGTTCTGATGAATAGACTTTTCTGGAATGTGAAAAGTTACAATTTATGAATACGAATTGAAAAAAGGGAGATAACTTTAATTGACTTCTTGTTGGAGTTTTATTTATATTACTATCTAAGGGAGCTTTTTTAGCAAAAATGTGACCGGATTTTCGCGCCATTTTGGCGCCATGTAGCGTTATTTATGATAGAACAATAAAAATACGTTTGTTTTTTTATGTTTTGGTTTTAGAATACTTAGGTCGTTGTTAATACATAAGTTCAAACTAAATCGAGTAGGTAAGAAATAAACAATAACATTTCTTACACCATAAATACGAACCTACTTACATAAAAATTTTTATTTCAAGCAATTAAGTCCGATATAAAAAGCCAATTTTCAAACCCCCTATCTTATAAAAAGTTAGATTTGACTTTATGTCATCATTACTTAGAATCAATACGTCAAGCCTGCGCTAACTTTTTATAGGATAAACCGTAAGTAATTGGAACAAAAAAAAACCAAAGATAATCTACTAAAATTTATTTCAACTAACATTTAGTAACTACGTCAGCATATAAAAAATATCGTGTCGTTGGAATGTAAAGCGATACTACCTCGCTCACGTTTCATAATTTATGTAACCATCTGTCATGTACAAACAGCATTGCAAATGTAAATGACAGTTTCAGAGGCCTCGGCTTTATTTGTACATCAATATTAAAAAAAAACATGTGTTTTATAGAAGTTATGAAAATAACACTGATCTATGATACTAGTAGTACGCCCCGGCTCCGCACGGGTATCCTATATAAAAAATATCATTATAATATAGCCTATGTTCAGCGCAGATAATGTAGCTTCACAACAGTGAAAGAATTTTTGAAATCGGTCCAGTAGTTTCGGAGCCTATTCGATGCAAACAAACAAACAATCAAACCTTTCCTCTTTATAATATTAGTTTAGGTATAATCTGTATACGTGTCACTTATTTTTGGTTACTTTTCACACTGCTATTGAAGCCAAATAAATTAATGAAATTAAATAAATTTTAGTAAAAATTATTTGTTATAAGATAAGATAAAGATTTATTTAAAAATAATGTTTTACTCTCTAAAGTAAAGTAAACTATAAAACTTATACACTAAGGTACACGTGCTACTGAGTTTTGGTTACCTTCAGACTATAAAAGCCAAATAAACCAATGAAATTAATCTTTTTAGTGAAAATTATTTGTTATGTTACCGATAAGAGTGCTCTGATCTCATTTTTACACCCCTGGCTGCCAGGGGTGTAAATCGAACATTTTTAAGAGACGAGTGAATAGGTATCTTCTAGGCAAGTGTGCTACATCGTACGCATCGTCACTTAACATCAGTACCCCATGTACGAGTTTGTACACACACGGATCGTAGAGACGCAATCGCCGAGAGCCACTGATTTGTATGGAAATCCAAGCTTCTCAAAAATCTGCTAGGGGCGTTGCTTGGGCAAACGCTTGCCTATAACTAGTAAAAAAAAATCTTTTATGCATTATAACTTTTTTTCTGGTCATTTTACGGAACCTCCTCCGTTATTTTAATTGGTTAAAAAGGTCGAATATATTCGAACCCGCACCGATGCCAGTACCTACCTACTAATCTCGTCACTGCATAATTAATCCTTCGGGACGCGAACGTACCAAACAGCATTGTAAATGTGATGAAAGTGGTTTCAAAATACACATTTTTATTTCGATACTATGTTTTTTGGCTCAATATTAGTGAAATTTTCAACCTTCTTCAAAAATAACCATTTTTGTAAAAATATAATTATTATAATTCGGCCGTTTTTAGAATGCGTTCCTGACACATCGCGATTGAACTGACGACGTAACTTTGTAATGGCGTTGCAGTTACGATAAAAATATTTTTGCTGGTTGTTTACCGTTTTAACAATTGATGAGCATTAAAACAACGTTATTATATCAATAATCAATGAATGTTATAATTTTGTGCCAAACTGAGAGTCAAATGACTTTGTAAACAATATTTTTCTAAATCTATACTGCGCTATAACAAGGTTATGTCAGCGCTTGATATTTGTAGTGTTGTGCTAAAAATAGAACCTATTACCTATACTAGTATCGTAATCCGTTCTTATACAGTTACGGTCTATCTTATAAAAAGTTAGCGCAGACTTGAAGAATTTATTACCATATACGTATAAAAATAAAACTACGTACGCATATTCAATTCAATGTACTTTATTGCATAGAAATACAGATTGTAACTTTGTAACAAAGAATTACATTAATATTACCTTTTTTTGGTTTCCACTTAAATAACAAAAACATAAATTTTAAATGATTTCGCCAAATTAAAACGAAAATAATCTTAAAAATAATACGGCGGTTCATTTTAGAGTGACGGTAACGAACTCAGTGTTATGTTGTGCCCATCACTAGACGTGACTAACTGACATGTGTCAGGAACGCATTCTCTGAGCGGCTAGATATAGAAATAGGTAAGTTTCTTTGTTTTCATCTTTATCAATAAAAATCCATTGGCTTAAAAATTCAGATTGTCTTTTTAAGGTTCCGTTCCGAAAGGGTAAAACGGAACGCTATTACTGAAACTTCACTGTGCTTCTGTCTATCCGTCTATCAACAGACTATCTCATGAACCAAGGTAGAGAGTTGAAATTTTCACAGAGCCCCGATTGTGCTTGATTGTAACGTAAACGGTTCGTATAAGCAGCAGCTAAGGTTCACCGACGTACGTAGCGTGTGCAACTTCGTATCGCTCATCTTTTTTCCCTTCGTGTGACAGCGGTTATGTCACAATCTTCGGCTCACTAACGTTCGAATGTTGAACGTGGTTGGCTACATACTTATCGCGATCCGTGTACGTACACGTTACGTTGGTCAACCTTAGCTGCTGCTTAGACGAACCGTTTACGTCACAACTTAGCACGATTGAGGCCCAGATGATGTATATGTTGCCGCTATAACAACAAATAGTACATAACCGGCCAAGCACGAGTCCGACTCGCACTTGAAGTCGCTCGAAGTAAAAGTATTTCAATAAAAACATACCTACTAATCTTAGGTGGTACGGAACCCTTCGTGCGCGATTTTAACTCGCATGAACGATTTTTTTATCATTCGGTTCCAAGAATAACATATTTACTTAGATAAAAAAATACTAAAGGTAGGTAATTTTGTATTTGTTACATACATTAACCTTTTTCAAAAATAGCTTTTAGCTTTAATATTCTGTTTGGTTACAAATGGGATGTATCATTGGATATTGTTCAGTAGCTCTACCATGAGTTTTGACTATACTATATATACTATACTCGCTAGCGTCTGTAGTTAAAAAATGTATGAAGATTTGTACAGCGCCTCTAGCGGATAGTTGGGTACTAAAATTCGTGATACTAATATTGACGTAACTACTGTAGTAAAGTCAGGCGATTTTACTGTGACAACTCATGGTAGAGGGCGGTACGGTTGTCATTCTCACAGTATTTGCAATGAAAAATATACCTTTTACACTGTACTTAGGAGTTAGTTTAGCTTGAACAGTTTTTTTCCTTTGATACTGTAATATTGAATTTGATGTGTGAAATGTCCGTAAATTTTTATTTATTTTTACTAGATTGATAGAGTATTTTCAACAATATTAATTCTGTGATTAACAAGTTTTGCTCAAAATCCGGGTATTTTTGAGCGATTTGAGCGGGAATTACTGACGGCCATCGTCATCTATGGTTTTGTAATTTTTTTTTTGTTCCTCACACCATGTAACTCAAGTTAGTTATTATTGTTACAAACACGTTATGTTACACATTTTTGGAAATAAATGTAAGTACTTATCTTTATTTTTTGTATGAATTTCAGGTAACATACAACCTAAGCCTTATACAAAAAAAAGTAGCGTTTTTTTACGTTTTTTATCACACAAATATTTCTTCCTGCTGGGGATCAAACCCCCGCACGGAACGCAAAACTAACCATTGACGTCTCTTCTATTATACCCATATTTCCGAATCACGTTATGTAATCTATCACTCCTAGTTTCATCAATATCTGTACAGCATCAACTAATCATGTGTCAGTGAACATATTGGTTTGAAATAACGATACACAATAATAAATTAAGGTTTCTATACGTTTGGTAAGTTAAATAAATAAAAACTTTATTGTACACACAAAATATAAACATAATATATGTAAAAAATAACATAAAATAGGCTAGCGTCACAGCTCAGTCGGTAGTAGCTCTGCCTTCCATTGTGGGTCGTGGGTTCGATTCCCAACCGGAGTAAATGTTTATGGGATAAAGACAAATATTTAATTTTGTATTTAAATCAAACTTACGACTATTACAGTATTTACAAAATGTACATAGGTATATAAAATACATAAGAAACAGTTGAGCTATCTACAGACCGTTGCAAACGATCTATAGATAGTTCAACTGATCCAAATCGGTACCGATCGTCGCGTACCCAAGATACTGGCTGCATTGCCGCGCTGAATAGCAATGCTGATACGCTGATATTTTGTTGTGTCTGGGTGTTACTATGCATTCTATTCCATGTATTTAAAAAAAATACTTGCAGTGTCTCTATTACGTCACTGTTACGATACAGTGCGATTTTCTAAGCCGTTCTTTTACAATACTTTTGTACAAGTAAATAACTAAAGTCAGTATCGATTAAGTTCAAAAAATCCTCAAAAACATGTTCTATATAGAGTTCAAAAGCCTCTGAAGATGAAATGATTTACTTATTTATATCGGATCCCGTCATTTCAGTAGATAAATAACATTATTCGGTTCAGTGAAGCTGAAAATTGCTCGCATAAAGGCGGGGCTGCAGTGACAGCGGACTAACACAACAAAATTGGAGATTAATTTATTTTACATGGAAATTATCATGTGTTGTCAAAAGCGGTGATGTATATATAAATAAATATATTTTATAAAGACATTTCACACATCACACTCTAGTCCCAAACTAAGCAAAGTTGTATTATGGGAACTAGATTGCTAATAGAATACTTATGCATATACATTTTTTTATAGATAAATACTAAGAATATTAGTAACATCCAGTCACAGAACAAATATTTATGTTCATAACACAAACATTTGCCTTAAGTGGGAATCGAACCCACGACTACGACCCACAACACGGAAGGCAGAGCTACTACTAACTGAGCTGTGACGCCTGTCATTGATGTATCATTCATGATTATTTTCTTAGCTGGTATATCATACAAAATCGCGCTTTCCATCAGGCGAGATTGAAGCCAAAGGATAGTTTAGATTATAATAAAAAAAAAGAGGTGGTCCCATATTTTGATTAGGTAAGATCTGATTAGTATATACATACTTAACTTACCTAATTTTGTGTCATTTTCAAAAATGTGTTTTAATATTACATATCGATATCGATTGAAGTCGATTTTGTTCCATTATTAAGTTGAATCAAAAACATTTGTATAAAAACATCTATTGAAATTTGTTCTGGTTTAATTCGTTTAAATGATTCTTTTGATGCCTTTAATGGGTAGATGAGAAGACCCGAAGACCGGGCTCAGTGGCGCGTAGTGGGAGAGACCTACGTCCAGCAGTCGACTGCTATATGTTGATGATGATGAATGGACACTCAGGCCACAATCGCGGGTTCGAGTTTCACGCGCAAATAATCTTTTTGGTTTTTATTACGCTAGGGACGTGTTGAATTAAATTGTATTATACAGAATTTTATATAATATCTTTATCAAAAAAAATTAGGGGTAGTAAACTAGCGAGCAACTAGGTTAGGTTTTAGTCAATCTGCCCGGGACTATTGCAACTTAGCCGAAACGTCGGAAATAACAACAATATATAAGGTACCCGATAAATTAATAAATAATGCTGAACAATCCACACAACATCATCTAGCCCCAAGCTAAGCAGAGCTTGTGTTATGGGTACTAGAAGACTGACATACTTAATACAATACATTACATAGATAGATATTTTATACATATAAAATACCCAGAGCACCCAGAATAAATATTTGCAGATCGTACGAACATTTATCCCAAGGCGGGAATCGAGCCCGCAACCTTCCGCGTCGCAGGCGGACCTTCGCCTTCGCCCACCACATCGGTCGTATAACATATCTCTTTACTAATAAGTATCCAGCATGTATTTACCACATCTGTCACATATCAAATGTCAAATGCATTCCAAAGCTAGCACTTCCGTGTTCAGTGACAGTGACAGTGACAACGGCTGACATTACTGATTGACAGGGATTAGGGGACCCGCGTCAGTGGACAAATTTACCCGAATGTTTGACGCGCTAAGGTTAACGTGTGCGTAAGCCTTTTATTGATTACGAAGATAGGGTTAAATATTTTATTGATTACGAAGATAGGGTTAAATCTTTTATTGATTAACAAGTACTTGTATCTTAATAATAGTCGGGAATATATCTTTTTTGGCGATAAGACCGCATTGTTTTTTTTATCTTATCTAAAATTCATTGCGATAATGTTAATAACGTCACATAGTCCATAACTTAAAATATCTTGCAACATAACAAATTTTTGAAAAAAAAATGTTTTTAATACTTACGACTACTTTTTTTATTATGAAATATGATTATGTAGGCATTATTCATAATTTGTTTCTAGGTCAAACGATTTTCATAATTTTTCTTTGATAGTTGGTGCATCTCATGTTGGAAAATTTGATCAAAATCTGTCCAGTAGAGTTATCCTTAATATACACATATTTGTAAATGTCAATGTTTTAAAAAGACTACTATTTATTTATTAAAAAAAAAGTCTACAAAAACATGTTTTATTTATTATTATTTAAACTCTACATCATATACAAAGAAACGTACCAGTATAAATCTGGAAGAGACACAGCTCTACTAAAATGGAAATAGACTGACAGAAACAGCCTCAATAGTTCGTCCCATGCAAAATACTAGCAAAAATGCTAAGAACACATTATGCAAAACATAAACATCCCAAACCATTTTCAACTTAATTGCATACGAAATCCCAAGCGAGATTCATCCTTGCATCAATTGTAATACGGTTGGTTTTTGCTTGCTATCGCGAAGAAGACATTTACTATATTGAATGGGAATTTTGTTTCAAGATTTCCCCGGGAATACAAAGGGTGGGAAGAAATATTGCGGGCTAAATGTGAGAAGACAGCTCGTTGTTTGCTCGCCAAATGTAAGGTAGGATAGGGGTGTCGCTTGGCTTTACCCGACAGCATAAAGATCATGATTAATAACATTACTGTATCATAAAATATATAAGAAAAAAATGAGCAAATGATCATGATTAATACCATATTTTTTACTGTATCAAAGAAAACTTTGGGATCTTTGTGATTCTTTTCCGTGCTGAAATAAAAAATAACAACAAAATTATTTATTTTTTTTATTTTTAACTCGAGTGTTTTTTGTGTCGCAGAAGTAGTTTTGTTTTTTTTAAAGATGATATGTTTAATTTGGTACTGTTTAAAGAATCATGCCCAAACCCTGTACCAGATTGCATCAAAAGCTAATTATCATCAAAATTAATATTTTATTTATACGTGTACTTTGTTAATTTTTAACCGTCTTTTTTAACCGGGTTTAGAAAATTGTAATGATTATAACACATGATTATCAATTTCCTACTTCCGAGTGCTTAGTCCGAGCTTGCATTTTAAAACTCCCGACTCTCGAGTCGAGAGTCGTTTTTCGGATATCCATACAAAAATACAAGGACATCCGAGAGACGACTGTCGGCTCGAGAGTAGGGAGTTTTAAAATGCAAGCTCGGACTAAGCCTTCCGCACGTCAACTATTTTGTTCCGATCCCAGCTGTCACCTATTTTCGTGAGTGGACATTGAGCATAAAAATCTTGTTTGCCAAGTAAGCTTTATAGTAGGGGAGCCCAAGAGGGGATTTCGGGATTTACTCGAGCGCGGCAGATTAACATACAAGGGGTACCTTGTACCCGGTTAAGTACCTCCACCAAATATGAGCTTCCTATGTATGGCCGCGCGTGAATTATAAAGGATCAGATTAGTAAAAAAAAATTGATCATCTGACATTCTCGAGCGCGTCAGATAAAGATAGGGTAGGTTAATTACATGCTAAAAAGTGTATATTCCACTAATCTGACAATTTGGAAGTGACGAAAAGAAAGGGGAGCGCAGCAAAGTTGTAAAAAAAAAACGCCATCTGGACATTCTCGAGCGTAGCTAAATTTTTTTTTATTTTGAAGGATATAATTCAAGGATAACGAAAAATATATAATCTGACGATTTCCGCAAGCCGAAGTAAGAAAAATCCGTCGATAAAGACCACAAGACCCACGCTTTTGAAATGATAGATTTTTCCGCGTCACGTTGTTTTGTGAGGTGAACCCATATATGAAGTGCTCATATATGGGTGTTACTACGTACATAATGTATTTACAAAAAAAAATTATGTAAGTATTCTATCAGCAATCAGTTTCCATAGTACAGTGTTTGCTTAGTTTGGGACTAGAGGGTGATGTGTGAAATGTCCGTGAATATTTAATATTGAAATTTAAAAAAAAAAATTTTTTTTGTCAGATCAGGCGAATCCCTCTAGATAATCGTCAGATTAAGAAACAGTACGCTAAGAACATAAAGTTGAACTATATATATCTTAATCTGACGCGCTCAAGTATGTCAAATCGGCGACTTTTTTTTGCACATTAAAATAATGGCCACGAGTTTGCGTCACATCGAAATCGTCTGATTAGTGAACTAGAGCTTTGTTGTGGTGCACTTAACACTCCTTTAAAAAATCTGACGCGCTCGATAACTTTTATTTTTTTTTCATTTTCAACCCTTAAGTACAGCCACCCCCACCATGCAAACGATCAGATTAACATAGTACGTTATTAAAACTACGTAGGGAATTGATGGTATCAATATCTGACGCGCTCGAGAATGTCCATGCGGCAGTTTTTTTTTACATATTTATAAATCTATAGCCGCTTCCCCCACCGATGAAAGATATATGTTATATAGCATTTTTTTCTTCTTAACATCTAAGCTTTGCAACCCAATAGGTCTCTATGACGCTCGAGAAAATCCACACTTAGCATAGTGGGCTCCCCTACTATTAGCTGAGAAGGCAAACATGATATAAAATAAAATACATTTTTAAATATTTTGAAATGCGGTTAAACATTGAAAAAAATATTGTTGGTAGCGAAAAGGTAAATAAAAATTAGGGCTTTGAGAGTAAATTTAAATTGATGCAAGTTGGTACAGATTCCCATAGCCCATTGGGCATTGTCCTTTGATTACAATCTAACCAGTAGACTAAGAACAAAAGGTTTTGATTTTTATAAGTACTTCATTTCAAACGAAATGAAAATTACTTCGTCAGTTTTATTTATTCGGTTAAAATCATGTAGATAAGTAATTTAATTTGATTATAATCGATGTCGTAATTACGAAAATATGGTTGATAACTATACTATTAGAAATACATACATATAACTAAGTTTTTAACCGATTTACCGTAACTTTACTTAGTGGGAGACAGAAGGACGCAGTGTGAAATGTTTATAATAATTTATTTAGCATGAGGCAACCCTAAGTATGTAAATATACAGAACTTTCAAACCCTCATTCAAACTTTAGGTCCGTTATTAATTTAGGCCATAAAGTCGAGTCTAAGTTCAGTGCATTTGTTCTTCAGTGCTATTCGGAAACTTATGTTTTCAAAATTCATTTTTTTTTCGTGTAAATCACAATTAATATTTGTAAGTAAGTATTTTTTTAATAGAGTTTTCAATTTTGTGTTTAAAATGTACTTTGAAAGATGGTACAGCTCGATGTTTGTGAAATTGGAACTTAATACAAACGGGGTGAGCTAAATAAAACCGTTTAATAAATAATAATGCTGGAAAATCCACACAACATCATCCAGCCCCAAGCTAAGCAGAGCTTGTGTTATGGGTACTAGAAGACTGACATACTTAATACAATACATTACATAGATAGATATTTTTTATTATACATATTAAATACCCAGAAAACTCGGGATAAATATTTGCAGATCGTACAAAAATTTATCCCAAGGCGGGAATCTAACCCGCAACCTCCGCGTCGCAGGCGGACCTTCGCCCACCGCGCCACATCGGTCGTCAAAGTTGAATTCTGTTTTCTTGCAAAAAATATAATTATTATGATAATTTTAGTTCCAGATGAGAATTGAATCTACGACCCACACTACTTGCAAAGACTTTAGTTAGACCCCTAATCATGGCGCACGCAAATGTGCCGAAATATCGGTAAATAATCAAACTCACAAATCATAGTAAATAAATAAATAAATAATGCTGGACAATCCACACAACATCATCTAGCCGAAAGCTAAGCAGAACTTGTGTTATGGGTACTAGAAGACTGACATACTTAATACAATACATTACATAGATAAATATGTATTGTAAATATGTGTTAGGTAATTTCGTTACGGAATTTCTGGATTCGGTCTGCACGCTCAAGGCTCGCGATAGAAGCTATGCAATAGCTTAAAAACAGCTTAGGAACATCACAGCTAAGTTTCTACTAAGCTGTGATGTTTCTACGAAAAGCATATAAAAACCACAGGTAGATAATAATATAAAATAGCTATCAGAAGGCAGATAACAAAGATCCCAGTACAATATTATCTTAATTTCCCTGTAGGATTGTATCACGTGTTTGGGTTCGAGCCAATATCCGGCGGATGTGACGTCACACGTACAGACAGACACCATTTTTAGTGACAACTTTAGTGAAGACTAGAAGGAAGTGAGATTGAGATTTGAATGAGACAGATCTTAGAGAAGAGAACGGATAATTCATACATCACACTTTAGTTCCAAACTAAGCAGTTTGTACTATTGTAACTAGAATGCTGATAGAATACCAATTTTTTTTTTTGGAAATATATGTATTTACAAAAAAAATATTGGCATACATAACATTAGTACCTAATAGTTCATCACAAACTTAAACATTTGTTCTGGGTGGGAATTGAACCAATGATCCACAGCATGAAAGGCTACTAGCAAGCTGTGGCCTATCATAAATAAACAATCGGGGTCGGCCGAGGAAGCGTTGGAGGGATGACCTTGACGTATTTGACTTGAATTGGTGGGACACTGCCAAGGACAGAGAGAAGTGGAAATGTTTGTATTGTCCCAATATACTACATTGTCCCACTGCTGGGCAAAGGCGGGAGGCCTTTGCCCAGCAGTGGGATAATGTAGGCTAGGATAAAAAAAAATATATTTTAGTCAAAACCAGCGTTAAACTTTTAATAACTATCGCTTTTTGTCATTGACTGTACCTGATATAAATGAAGTTGGGTATATTTGTTTAATTATAGGGATAATGTTGTTTTCTGTGTTTATTTTAGAAGATTTCATTTCTATACAAATAATGTGTTTAAATTGCTGAAAATGAAAACCAAAAATAAATAATTCATGCTGGACAATCCACACAACATCATCTAGCCCCAAGCTAAGCAGAGCTTGTTTTATGGGTACTAGAAGACTGACATACTTATTACAATACATTACAAAGATAGATATTTTTTTTTAATAAAATTTAATTTTTTGAAAATATATTTTCAAAGTCTAACCGATATTTATTTTAGTCCAAACATGGCCGCGTGGCTCAGAAACTGTTGTTTTCTTTAAATTTTCAACAGCCACTTACAACTTGTGAATTTTTCATCAGCTTCTAAGAGCACCTGTCGTAAACAAGAGTCTATATCTACTGGAAACACTCCTACAAAGATATCCACCGATATATATTTTTGTAGTCACACTCTCTACTCCCAAACTAAGCAAGAAGATTTCATTTCTATATAAATAATGTGTTTAAATTGCCTAAAAATGATATTTTAGCTTGTACTAACTTAAAAGTTTATTTTTGGATATCGAACCCACGACCTTTGGCCTCAGGTCCTCAGTGGTTGATTTACATCAGGTGAGTCTAAATGAACCATTAAAATCATTTAATGAATAGTCATTGTATTCTCAGTCTCAGAATTCATCTGCAAATCTATGAACACTGTATACCTCTACCAGTTGATAGGATGATTATAAACTAGTATAAAACGCTTCTTCTTCTTCTAATTTAAGAGTCTCTTGTCCGCGTAATGAGTGCAAGTCACGCCATTTATGTACAATAAAAAATATCTAGGTAATGTATTGTATTAAGTATGTCAGTCTTCTAAGACCCATAACACAAGCTCTGCTTAGCTTGGGGCTAGATATTGTGTGGATTGTCCAGCATTATTTATTTATTTATTTATTTGTAAATCTATGGAGAGTATATATACCTTAACCGGTTGACATGATCATGATAAACTTGTATAAAACGCTTCTTCTTCTTCTTCTTATTTAAGTGTTACGCTTTTTCCAGGGCAGTCATAAAACGCTTAACATACCGCAAATATTGTGTGTTCAATTCCCACCAAGCATCACAGTAAAATGCTAATGTAACCATGCTGTTAGAAAAGCAGGGATTTTTCCGTACATTTTGTGTATAAATGTCTTGTATCCTTCTAGTGAAGCTTCATCCGGAGAGACACTGGGGGTCGAGCAATCACCCAAAGTGCCTCCCGTAGAGGCAGTAGGGTGGATATGATGCTAGGTAACTGTAGGATAAAATAAATAATAGGATGGACATTTCACACATCACGCTCTAGTCTCAAACTAAGCGACGACCGATGTGGCGCGGCGGGCGATGGTCCGCCTGCGACGCGGAAGGTTGCGGGTTCGATTCCCGCCTTGGAATAAATGTTTGTACGATCTGCAAATATTTATTCCGGGTGTTCTGGGTATTTTATATGTATAATAAATAATATATATCTATTTAATGTATTGTATTAAGTATGTCAGTCTTCTAGTACCCATAACACAACTTGGGGCTAGATGATGTTGTGTGGATTGTCCAGCATTATTATATTATTATTAAGCAAGGCTATGGTTATTGTGCTATGGTTACTAGATTGTTGATAAATATTATTAAAGTATTTTTTTGTAAATGCATACATAGAATACATGGTTACACCCAGCAAGACACAGAACATATTTATGTACAAACATTTGCTCTGGTTGGGGATCGAACAACGACCCACAGCATGGAAGGTAGAGCTACTACCAACTCAGCTATGACACCTGTCACAGCTCAGTTGGCCTTTATTTGTAACATCAGTTTGATTCGCTAGTTCCCTTTCTCTCTACCTTTCGTAGTATTGTCTAATAATCACGGTCTATCTTATAATTGTTAGCGCAGACTTGATGTATTGATTACCATACGTATTGATGACATAAAGTCAACGCTAACTTTTTATAAGATAGGGGTTAGAGTTTTTGGAACATATTTTTAGAAAAGTCCATAAAACTCATTAAGCATGGTCACCATACAACCACAGAGATACGTTCTTGAGTGATAAATGCGTGACATTTCGCGAAACATACGTTAAGATCATTCTTTACCTGCTCAGGGACTTAAAAACACTTTTTTAATTGATTTATATATACAGGGTGGTGTTTTGATAAGGATGGTGATAGGCAAGTCAATTAAGGCTCTAGGTTAATCTAGGCTCTGGTCGCGTGGAACTGGCACCTAGAATCACCTAGTATGTAAGACGATTCTAAATGATCCTTGTGATTTTACTGAATAAAGTAATTTTTGACTTTGACTTTGACTTTGACTAAGGTGGTAAGGCTTAAGGTGGTGATAATACGATGTTACGATATATGATTATTACCTACTATTTATGTATTTACAAAAAAAATATGTATATAAGTATTCTATCAGCAATCTAGTTCCCATAGTACAAGATTTGCTTAGTTTAGGACTAGAGTGTGATGTGTGAGATGTTCATGAAAATTAAAAAAAAAATCATATTATTATGATTGATTAAATAAATAATTGTAAAAACAGCAATGACAGTCATGTAAGCTGTTTAATTCGTTTTCAAATCATTTGAGTGTATGTAATTTTCAAAAAAAATATGATAAAAACTTAGTAGGTATGCAGTTACTACTTAATTATCTCACAATCAGAAATCGCGATCGAGAAATAAATTAAGAAACATGTTTCATATGATTGGTCGACTTCTAAGTGAAAACAGACAGAAGTAAGTATAAAAACATCCAATCTTTCATCCAAATTTTTCATCCAAACAGCCAATCGTGAAACTGAGACGCTTCGCTCGCTCGCTCAATGAATAAATCAAATGTACTTACATATCTGAAGAATATTCTCTGCTTATTCTCTGAGTTACTCCGATAGCATCTGAAAAAAAAAACATCTAATTAGGGGATACTATGAATTAAAAGTAATCTACTAAAAGCCACGTTGGCATTTCACAAGTATTGAATCCTACTCGATATATTTTTTGTCAAAGAGAGCTCATCCAAAAATAGATATTTTACATAAATTAGTACATAATAATATATATAATGATAAATGAAAACTTTATTGTACACCCAAAAATAATAGAAAAAGTCCAAAATAGAAAATAAACAAAAAAAGTTAAGTAGGTACCTACTATAGTCTGGCTTATTGCTAAAAGTGAATTCTTTCAGACTAAAGATCAGTTTTAGTATGTTTGTGTTTTAATAATTTATCCGACAATGATCGAGTTTGTGTAAAAATATTAGAAAATATTTTATTCATTCAATTAATTCGAAGACTAAAAGCCTTTTCCAGTCGAAGTCACCTTCGAGTTCCGGTGAAGATATAAATTAAATTGAAGTGACATGAAATATAATAATAATAATACTTTATTGTAACTTTTTTCACAAAATATGCAATATGCAAGTAGATATATCGAAGAAAACGTTATTTTTTGTTTACTCGCTAGTAATATAATTAAATAAATGTTCACACATTACGGTGTTCTAGCTCAAAACCAAGCAAAGCTTGTACTACTGAAACTAGATTACTTATAGGTATTCATGCAGTTTTTGCGGTTCGAAAATGTTTTACACTTGACCATCACTGCCATTTCCAAAAACCACTTTGTATCCATATATTTATTATAATTAGCATGTAATTAAATTAATATTTTTATAGTATATACATATTCTGGAGCAAAGTACATGTATAAAGACATAAGTATGTATAAATATTTTCAAAAACCATTGTGTACTTACATATTTTTGGTATATTTAGCAATTTCAGGTATCTTTACATGTAATAATTATATCGTTAAATATGTATCATATCATATTAAGTTTTATAATATCTGAAATAAAGTGTTCTATTCTATTCTATTCAAATAATTAAATAAATATTTTTATAGTGTATACACTATAATATCTATAGATATTCAAGAGCATCATAATAGTACATGTATAAATACATACATAAATAATCAAAAGTCAGTTCCAGTTTTTAATACAAAAGGTTGTCATTTCCAGTAAGTTAATTTCTTTGTTATATCAAGTTGGATATTGAAATTTTGTGAAACTTCCGGCGGTTCCGATGTTTGACAGTGGCTTGTAATTAAAAATCATTTTTGAAATGTCACAGACGCATTTACATAGAAAATAGGTCGGCATTTGTAGGTAGCCGAAGACCAGGCTCAGTGGCGCGTCTTGGGAGAGACCTACGTCTAGCAGTGGACTGATGAAGGTTGATGATGATGATGATGATTTGTGACGCAAACTGGAATGGATTGTCAAACCATTTAAAATGCACTCGCCTGCACCGCGGTTACACTCACACTGCAAAAATGGTGTACAGATACAATACAAACAAATTGGTTTTCTCATTGGTTGTTAATGTTTTTTAATTGTTTATGAAAGAATATCTTTACAGGCGTAATAGTTTATTTGCTCTGCGTTTCATGTTGTAAGTCGTGGGTTCGATCCCCACTAAGAACAAACATTTGTGTGACGATCACTAATGTTAGTTTTGCCTCAGTGTCTTACCTACCTACAATGTATTCTATGTATGTATTTCCATTAAAATAATAAATGTATTCTTTCAGTTATGTTCCTATAGTTTGGAACTAGAGTGTGTATAAAATAATCTAATCTACACTAATATTATAAAGAGGAATGATTTGTATTTTTATGTGTGTATCTACTCTATTGATATACTCAAAAACTACTGTGCTGATTTTAAAAATTCTTTCAATATTAGAAAGCTACATTCACCCTGAGTTCATAACTTACTTAGATTTATTGCTAGAAAAGATCAGTACCCCAAGTACGAGTTTGTGCACACACGAATCGTAGAGACTCAATCGCCGAGCGCCACCGATTTTGTATGGAGATCTAAGCAGCGCCCCTAGCTGATTTCTTGAGAAGCTTTGATTTCCATACAAATACGGTGGCTCTCTACGATCGCGTCTCTGCGATCCGTGTGTGTATAAGCTCGTACTTAGGGTAGGTACAGGGATCCCGTGCGAAGCCAAGACGGGCCGCTAGTTTTAAAATAAATTTGTAACCTGCTTTTTACGTATAATGCTACAAGTTGTGAAACTCTGTGACTGAGCTGTGTTCTGGAACAAGAGAAAACTCTGAAGTGACATTTCAATTTGTATAAACAATCTTAAACAAGTAGATGTATTTTTTATTTACACAAAAATATCGGCGATTTCGAAAAATATACTAGCTGAAACCCGATGTTCGTACGTGCGGGCTATTATAAGAAATTAGGATAGAATAAAAACGATAGATATTATTTTTAGCTTTTCAATTTTTGACGTGACAACGTCTTATAATTCGATAGAGCCGGCTGCACGCACGAAAAAACATGACTCATGAGGCGTTCTGAAGCGTTCTGAGGCGTTCTGAGGCGTTCCATGAAGTGACGTTGTCACGTTCAACTATCGTCAGTAAACCGACTTTACATACAACCATTTTTTAGTTATTTTTTTTGCAAAAAGTTAAAAAAACTTAAGGGACACCCGGATGGTACGAAGTTCCTTTTAATTTATTAGTATTAATATTTATTATGTACAAAATACACTCAACAATAATCATTGAACCACATTGAACATTGTGGTTCAATGCGAAACTGGATTGCTTTCTATGAGAGAGAGATAGAGAGACGGACAGAGAAACACGCGCACGCCGCACGGCTTACAACTATAGCAAAAAGTGTCGTTACAACTTTTGGTCTTAATTTTATTTATTTATTTGAGGAAGACCATCAGCTTATAATAACTTACATAACAACTGTATATTTTGATGTAGGTATTTATGTATTACATTAATATAATATTCCTCAACAGCTAAGTCCTTTACCGCATACACCCCCGACCCCTTTTCTAAAATCTAGTCCTCCATCCAAAGGTTGCCTGGAAGAGATCGCTATTGAGCGATAAGGCCGCCCATTGTGCATTTATATTCTAACTATTGTTCTACTTGTATTTTTTGTTTTGGTGTAATTTGTGTACAATAAAGCGTTATTCATTCATTCATTCATAACAACAGTTTAAGGTTACATGCGAGCCATTTACAGGTCCTCACTAATAGATCTTATAGATTTTATCTTCTAGGCCCCTTTCGCAACGCAAAATAAGGAAAAATAATTTAATATGATTTTAATATGTAAAGAAAAAAATCCTTGCACATCGCTATGCAAAGTATAATGTGCTCTGTTGCAGAATATTTTTAAATTGAATAAATTCCTTGCGGTACTACACCATCTGTGCATACCACATTCTAGCTTTTACCACTATAAAATTCGTTTATTCTGAATTATGCTTTATTGCACTGTTTTAAGGCTCTTTTTGTTATTAAAAGGTACAATAATGATATATGCATTGTATGAAGAGCACTGTGATAAATATTGTTGCAATAAATATCCATGGACTTTTCACACATTATAATGTAGTGCCAAACTAAGCAAAAGTTGTACTATGGGAAATAGATTGCTGGTAGAATATATTTATCGTAAATACATTGTAACACCTAAACACAGAAACATTAGCATTCATGACACAAACATTGTTTCTAAGTGGGATCGAACCCACAACCCACAGATTGGAAGGCAGAGCAACTACCAACTGAACTGTGACGCCTGTCTTTTCAAGTGCACTTGCATGCTATGATCAATGTCTATGGCTAACCGACTTACCAGTAACACATGTCATGTTATGAGATTCGTTGATAAATCAAATTGGTCTGTCACGTACAGACTTCGATCCTGCTACTATTTGCGATAAGTGATTTTCGACCGTTTTGTAGCTCTGGGGAGTGTGCACGAATAAATGTGACAATCGTAATCGTATCGAAATAATGACGTATTTGAAATACATTGCGCGTCAACATCAGCTTTACTAACGAAGCTTCTCAAGAAAGAAAGAAATAAATAATGCTGGACAATCCACACAACATCATCTAGCCCCAAGCTAAGCAGAGCTTGTGTTATGGGCACTAGAAGACTGACATACTTAATACAATACATTACATAGATAGATATTTTTATTATACATATAAAATACCCAGAACACCCGGAATAAATATTTGCAGTTCGTACAAACATTTATCCCCGATATACGGAACGCTGTAGAAAATAAGTAAAACTTAACTTAATTAGTAGTAGTAGCATAGTGCATATAAGTGGAACTATTGTATTAACTAGTATTATTTATTCTGTGGCACGATGCAGAACAAACGGGAAATGAATAGGAAATTAAACGTGTAATAGAAAATCGAAGCGATATTATATTTTTATTTTCTAGAGAATATTCTTTTAAACTCGTTCAATTTCTATAATTGTGTAGCGCGAGTAGCAGTGTTGTAAAAGGTGTGTGGTTTGATTCTCGGTGCATGACAAAACAAAAGTTACAGTTACTTATACATTTTTGGGGACTTTTACCTTGTTATCTAAGTATATAATAGATTATTTAAGTATATAATAGATATGCTCTCAATTTTATTTTCCAAGCCTATTTCTTTAAAAGCAATTTCTTTCATAGCCTAGACTTTTGCATTAAATATTTTTTTTGTATAGATATGAAATTGCTCAAAACTCTGATTAAATACGCATACGCAGTTTCAGCTAAATAAAAATAATATAATATATTAAATAACTGACCTACTCTTTCGCGTAAAAACTACTGAATCGATTTTCAGGAATCTTTGCAATAATGATTTGACAGGCGTCACTGCTCTGTTGGTAGTAGCTCTGCCTTCCATGCTGTGGGTCGTGAGTTCGAATCCCACCCAGAGCAAATGTTTATGTGATGAACATAAATATTTGTTCTATGTCTGGGTGTTAAGTAGGTACTATTTATTCTATGTATGTATTTACAAAAAAAATATAAGACAAGTATTCTATCAGCAATCTAGTTCCCATAGTACAAGCTTTGCTTAGTTTGGGACTAAAGTGTGATGTGCGAATTGTTTATAAATATTTATTTATTATTTATATCCAATGTAGTAAGTACTAACCATAAAAAGCGTTTTAAGTTGCATATCTACACAATGTATATTTTATGTTGAAACTTAGCCGTATTTCCCATCTTGTTTCTGTAACATTACAGCGTCTCTCAAACTGTCACTTTGCACTGTAGTAGTTGTACTTTAACAAGGGCGTGTACACTTCCTTGCAATAAAACACAACAGTAAAAACCTATACGAGTTTGTGTACACACGGATCGTAGAGACGCAATCGCCGAGCGCCACCGATTTTGTATGGAGATCCAACCAGCGCCTCTAGCAGATTTCTTGAGAAGCTTGGATGCATACACTCGTATTTGGGGGTAAAAATAGTGTCAATTTTTTTTTAAATCTTATCTTTAAAATGTATTGGTAAATAAAAAAATAAACACAGTCTTTATAAACGGGATATTTACAATGATTTGAGAGTTTGATAATTTCCAGGTATTTCCAATAATTAAACTAACAAATCAAGGTATCTCGTTTATAAGAAACAAGTGTGATATTTTGTATTAAGCTTAAAGTTTTATGGACATTTAATGTTATATTATATTGGTATATATATTTTCAAACATATAGGTAAGTAGGTATACTATCAGCAATGTAATGCTCAAAGCTCAAACAAGATGGCGTTATTCATGATGATTAAAACACTTCTTCATAAATCTTAAATGATGCATATAAAGTGAAATTCAGTGGTCAAAAAGCAAATCTATTCATGATTTATTGCATGCTGATAATTCATGCTGAGTGGCGGCCTTTTGACACTTATTTTGAAATGTTTTATGTCATATATGTGAGTAAGTCATGGTGTAAATAAATATTTATTTTTTTTCTTTTTTCACTCATCATCATCAACCTGTACAGTCCACTGCTGGACGTAGGTCTCTCTGCAGACGCGCCACTGAGCCCGGTCTTCGGCTCTACTCATCTAGTGTTTGCCACACTCCGCAGATCGTCTCTTTATCTCGCCGGAGGGCGTCCTACACTTTTTTCTTTAAACCTATTCTTTTAAAACTTCAAAACGAAGTCACCGCGAGCAATCCATTAGTCTAAACAAAAAGTTTTTTTGCATGCGCCCATTTCTATGTCCTACAGTACACCAAGCTCGTTACAAGCCAAGGGTCTAGCAAACACGACCCCTGTTTTTCTTCATTGAGTCTCAATTTAAGGGCCTTTTGTTCTGTCCTACCGAAGGGCACTCGTGATGATAGTGATAAGGGCAGATAGGGACCGGTTACTCTAATCTTGATACAAGTACCATTTTGTTGGGTAAACGTTTAGTATGGCAACACTGTACGATGTAGATATAATCCTATATTTATGTAAACACAAAGCAGCAATGTACTGCGTCTACTGAGAAAAGATCGCTAATCTATACACCCAAACACACCAATAAATACTTACAAAATAAGTACATAGGTACATAGGTATTCATAATCATTCATTTGAATATAATTTATGTATTTATTTTGTTTGATTAACATATTCTTTTTTTTTATTTTAAGCCGCTGCAGAAAACAATTGAACTATTTTTATAAAATAGATATGAAAACAATTTAAAACATTTTTACTTATACGAAATTTATCTGAAATATTTATTTCGATTTTTTTAGTTTTTTTTTATGAATTTACGCGTGTGACTGTACTTGTTGAAGGTACTTGTAACAAGGGCTGTTTCGGATCAAAAGGCGATAAAAGTGGATTAGGTAATTAAGTTAAATGTTGAGATAAAATGACGATATTGTTTTAATATAATCTGGATAAAACGATACTAAAAAGTTTTCGAATTTTTAATTAGATTTATCTACTTACTTTAAGGTTGTGACTAAATATATTTATTATACATATTTATAACAAACTTACGACTATTACAGTATTTACAAAATATACATAGGTATTTATTAAATACATAAGAAACAGTTAAGCTATCTTTAGATCCGTTGCAAATCTATAGATATGCCTGGTAATGCAGCCTGTATCTTGAGTACGATTTCGATTGGAACTGATTTGGATCAGTTGAACTATCTATAGATCGTTTGCAACGATCTGCAGATAGCTTAACTGTTTTTATGTATTTTGATACCAAATACTGTGTGAGTTTGTTTGTGAATAAATGCTCTATATTAAAACCAAGAGCGTATAGCTGATTGTAGCAGTTTTTTGGCAACATATTCTCCCAAATCTACCAAAATCTTCCAAGGAATGTTTCCAACAAAACAAGCTGCCAAAAAGTATTATCTCAAATACTTTTCCTTCCAAATTACTTGATAAAATCCGTCCGTCCGTCTATCCCGATTACAATCGGACGGCCGAAAACAAAATGCAATTTACTAATTTTGGCCTGTCAAAATCCTATATCTTGTTTGATGAGGGTACTTTTATTGACAGCAAGGACCTTTTGGGATTTTTTGAATATTTGAAAAGAGACTTTTTCGTTTGAGAAGCGCGTTGTTTGATTTAAGTTTTAGTTTTTAAGGGAAAAAGCGGAAATACTTTTCAATTTGTTTCTTTGGATATAAAATTAAATTACCCCACAAAATTGAAAAGTATCTAGGTAATTATAAAAAAATTGTAATGCTTGCTTGTTTTTTTTATAACAGTGTGAGAGTAAGCAAACCGTGCGAATTAACTGCGGACTCGCGAACGGGCGAACGGGCGAGCGAGCGTGGACGCAGTTAATGCCTTGATCACACGTAGTACAATCACACTGCGCGTCGACATCAGTTTTACTGTTGAACGTTGCAGCGTTAGCGCGCAGTGTATCTAAAATACGTCACTGTCTCGACGGTTTACTCGGTACGTATGATCAAGGCATAAGTAAATAGTAGTTTTAATTTTATTTTGCAGCATTTTTAATTTTAAACCACATTCATCAACCGAGATCACAAAATCCAATTATAAAGGTGCGTACAAAGGCCGCATGCAAAAATCCTAAATTTCACATCAAAGAAAAAGGGATAAAGGCACATACGTCCTCATTACTAGAACAATCAGACTCCTGTCCACAGAGCATGGAAAAAAATGGCAGAGAGACGGCTTTATAGATACGCCCTCAATTAAGGTAAAGGTTTTGCTAACGGTCGCGTGGAACTGGCATCCAGAATCATCTAGTATAAGACGATTCTGAATTATCTGCGTGATTTTTGTCATTGTGAATGAAATTTCTAAGAATATTTTCTATAATTAATAATATTATATATATCAGATATTGTTGATTTTTGTGTCGATACTTTTATGCTACTATAGGTACATATATGTACTTAATTTTGTTTATTAATAATTTTCGGTCTCAAAAGTATCCTTCAAAGTAAAGTACCTACTAGTAATGTAAAAAAATTCTGTATTCAATAAAATCACAAGGATCATTTAGAATCGTCTTACATACTAGGTGATTCTAGGTGCCAGTTCCACGCGAACAGAGCCTAGAAGAACGGGCAAGAAACTTACGGTCTGGTTACTACCGTTTTTTATATGATCCTTCTTACAAAGAATTACAAAATTAAACTAAATTAAGTCTCAAAGGTAACCTTCAAACCGGAATGCAGCATTTCAAGTATAAGCTTTGTTTTGTTTGGGACTAAAGCGTTATGTAAAACGTCTTTGATTATTTACTTATTGTTTTGTGGCTCAGGCACGGTTGCTGTACTTACACGAACGAATTCTTAAAAATACGACGACGTCTCTATGAAGTGAAGTACGAATATTATTCCTTGCTCTGTGTATGATCATTAGCGAATGCTATATCAACGTATTGTTGAGAATAATGAAGGCTCAGGTGATTGATATTATATTATAGCTTTGTCTGGACGTGTGCATAATGATATCCGTAAATTAAAAAATAAATTTAATTATATTTTACAAAAATGAACGTCATGGACAATATGTTTTTTTAATTTAACAACAAATATTTATGTTCATCACACAAACATTTGCTCTGGAATCGAACCCACGAATCGCAGCTTGGAAGGCAGAGCTACTATCTAAACTGTAACGCCTGTCAAAGTTATCACTGAGTTATAAAAAGTCTTTTTTGAATAGACCAGTGATACTTATGTATTGTTTGTAAAAAATATGGATGCCGGAGTTATTACGAACACATGACTTACATTTTTACAGCTGAGTAATGCAACGTAAAGGATTTATTACAATGGAGCAAACGGTATACATTTATGACCATTGTCCTTTAGACGGCAAAAGGGTAATGGTCTAAAATGTATCGTCGGCATGTATGGGGGTCCAAATTCCCATTACATAAGACGTATACCACTGGATTTTGTACTGAATTAAATAAATAAATATTTAAGGACACACAACACACTCCAGTCCCAAACTAAGCCAAGCTATATGGGAACAAGATTACTGACAGAATGCTTTTAAGCTATTTCATAGCTTCTATCGCGGGCCTTGAGCGTGGAGACCGAATCCAGAAATTCCGTAATGAAAAAACCTAACGAAAACAACCTAACACTGCGCATGCGTAATCCAGAAAAAAAACAGTCCCCGAGTGCCACACGTTTTTTTTTGTAAATACATAGTAACACCCACACACATAGCAAATATAGATAAGCGTTCATCTCAAAACACAAATATTTGCTCTAGGTGAGGATCGAACCCACGCCCCAAAGCATGGAAGGCCGCTACTACCAACTGAGCTGTCCGTGACGCTTGTCAAGTGGTTTGAGTAATAACATTTTGTAAAGTCATACCAGTAGTTGTACCGAAATACAGTAATAATTGTTATATGTTTGTGTATTGTTTATTTAATTAAATGTACATTTTAGACTTTAATTTAAATCCAAAACATCAACAACCCATCTAAGTGCAAATCCTTCAAGCTTCTAGTTGAGTTAATAATTGCTTAAGTTTGATAACTTGGCTTAGAACACCGTTTGTTATTAACTGTCACCGTTATATTACGGTTTAAGCAAACATTGATGCTTTCTGTCTGTTTTTTTACGTTAAGAAATCCGACATGGATCTGAGCAGTACCCCAAGTACGAGTTTGTGCACATACGGATCGTAGAGACGCAATCGCCGAGCGCCACCGATTTTGTATGGAGATCCTTCTCAAGAAATCCGCTAGGGGCGGATTGGATCTCCATACAAAATCGGTGGCGCTCGTCAATTGCGTCTCTACGATCCGTATGTGCACAAACTCGTACTTGGGGTACAGATCGTCTCAACAGCAGTTAAGGTTTACCAATAGCTTAAAAACTGTCAAGTTTAATTCAGATCTAAACTCGCTTAAACGGTGATGGAATGAGTTCATCTCATTTTGATGTTTTCCATCACTGTTCTAGCCACAAACCTACGTGTTAAACAAATACAAAGTTGACACAGTAAAACATGAAGTTGCTGTCTATTCAGAACTTTACAACTGCTTTTAGTTCAAACTTAGTCGCTGGTCGGCTTAGTTGGAAGAGTTGGGATTCTAGTCTGCTACTATGTATTCTATGTATTTATAAAAAAATATAAATTAATAAATAATGCTGGACAATCCACACAACATCATCTAGCCTCAAGCTAAGCAGAGCTTGTATTATGGGTACTAGAAGACTGACATACTTAATACATAAATAGATTTTTTTTATTATACATATAAAATACCCAGAACACCCGGATTAAATATTTGCAGATCGTACAAACACTTATCCCAAGGCGGGAATCGAACCCGCAACCTCCGCGTCGCAGGTGGACTTTCGCCCACCGCGCCACATCGTATAAGCTTTGCTTAGTTTAGGACTAGAGTGTGATGTGTGAATTGTCCGTGAATATTTATGTGTCTATTGAGATGCTTAGAAAGTATTATCAGCTGGTACTTAAGTTGTGTTCATAAACCTATATCAGGAGTGTTCATACCCGGGGAGGCACTTGGGCTGAGCTCGTTAATTAGCAAAGTTCAGAGGTCGTGGTTGGGCCTAATCTTCTAAGGGTCAAAATGGACTGGTGTTGGCGCCCGGCTTTGTTCAGATGATGGGTTCGGTAACAAGTACAAAGTTCTACATGTAAAATTGAATAGATAACGTTTATTTACATATAACATGCATTTACAAATAAATTGACGGCCGATGTGGCGCGGCGGGCGAAGGTCCGCCTGCGACGCGGATTGCGGGTTCGATTCCCGTCGTGGGATAAATGTTTGTACGATCTGCAAATATTTATTCCGCGTGTTCTGGGTATTTTATATGTATAATCAAAAATATATTGTAGTTTATTGTATTATGTATGCCAGTCTTCTAGTACCCATAGCACTAGCGCTGCTTAGCTTGGGGCTAGATGATGTTGTGTGGATTGACTGCGAATATTATCGTTTTTCCAAAAAAAAAATATTTGTGCCTTGTTTTAATTCCAAAATAAAAAAAAAACTATTATTATTATGTTGTGTGGATTGTCCGGCATTATTTATTACATATTTATTTATTTATTAACCAAAAATGCAAATAAAACGCTATTAAACTATTCTTTCTCTCCAAACACTACAATGTGTCCATTTTAGTACACCTGTCTCTTTCCATATCCATTATTTATGACTGTCCTTGTCTAGTCCTAGTCTGAAGGTAGCACTACCCAAAGATAATTTAATCTCCGGAGATCCCGAGTAATCTCGATAAGTGAGGCCGTATCACAATGTTAGTATAACTTACATAAGCGCTTTGCGGTCGACCCCTACTTATACATATCAATCACTAGATAGATAATATTCATATTCATATATTTATTCATTAACAATTATTTACAATTGTATTTGAAAA
Source organism: Ecliptopera silaceata (assembly GCA_932527185.1). NCBI lineage: Eukaryota > Metazoa > Arthropoda > Insecta > Lepidoptera > Geometridae > Ecliptopera > Ecliptopera silaceata. The sequence goes on along the minus strand of OW052215.1, from coordinate 5,824,446 downwards.
CTTATAAATAAATCAAGCAAAACTTATAATTAAATTATTAAAAATTAATGAATTAAAATATAATTACTTAACGCTAAATCTCGTCTGGAAATCTTCCACATAATAAAAAACTCCTTGGAGCAACAATTCCCTGATTTTTCTCTTATATACAAGGGGACTCTCCACAATTTTCAAATCAGTAGGCAGAGTTGAAAATTTTAATACTTATTTTGCCCAGTGTAAGTAAGTATACAACAAATCTTAGAACTGAATTTAGGCGGATGATAGCAGACATCGATAATTATACATTGTTTTAACCTATCCCACTGCTGGGCAATGGTCTCCCCCAAAGCCTTCCGTTTATCCCGGTCTTTGGCGACACTTCACCAATCCATCTCCTGGGCGTCCAGATCATCCTTCACATTTTATTAAATGTTTATTACAAGTTTAAAATAATTAAAAGCATGTCTACTTGTCAACAATATAAGTAATTAATAATACATTCAGGTAATTATTAAAAATATAACATGAAATTAATTGCATCATCTTTTTTTGCAGAAATGCAGTAGAACAGACATAGGTACGAGTACATACAGAATCAAATATTCTTTATTCAGTAAAATCACTGCAATAATTTAGAATCGTCTTATATACTAACGGTCTATCTTATAAAAAGTTAGCGCAGACTTGAAGTATTGATTACCATACGTAATGATGACATAAAGTCAACGCTAACTTTTATAAGATAGGGGTAGATGATTCAAGTTCCATGCAACCAGACATCTATACTTTCCAAGAGGTGTAGAACTAATTCTACACCTGAATAATCTTTCCTATGTATAGGAAGAATTATTCAGGCAGATTCTTATAGGTTTTGTGAAAGATTAGCATTTAGTAAAAAAGGTTCCCCAGCATCCAAAAAACATGTTTTCCTTCGTTCCTTTGCTGAAATTCAGCTGAGAAATGAGAAAATTATAAAACCCCTAGCAAGGGAATACTTAGGCAATGCTCTTGTTGCCTAAAAAACGGTAAACGTTAAATAACGGGGCTTAGAATCTTACGGTCTATGTTATAAAAAGTTAGCGCAGATTTGAAGTAGGTACTGATTACCATACGTAATGATGACTTTAAGTCAACGTTAACTTTTTATAAGATAGTATACAAGACGATTATTAATGATCCTTGTGATTTTAATGAAAAAACTTTTATTGATTTTGATTTTTTTGGCTATAAGTACAGTCACGAGCATTAATTTGGGACCCTTTTCCATTAAATGTTGTTAGAACATTCATAATGCAATAAGGTCGAAACTTCAGTATGACGTATGACATACGTTAGAATATTAGCACTAAATAACGTCAGTTTGCCACACGATATTCAACCTTAGGTGGGTCCCAAATTAAAACTCGTGACTGTACATCAGTAAACCAAATTTATTTTAATTATATAACACTTTATTGCACAAAAAATTAAATTTGAGAGCTTGATGCACTATTTATTTTTCAAGAGTCAATACAAAAAGTAAAAAAAATAGTTTCAAAATATTCGGCTACCGCAGCACCAAAACATTTAGAAGAAAATCACACGTTCGAAGGCTAGTTTTCATTTTTTTTTTGCCTCTTACGGTAGTTATTTTTATAGAAACTAACCCTTAAGTATCCAAAGAATCTGGCCCGTTTGTCCTTTGATCTCGGGGTGAATACTACCCCATTATCGAGATGGGGGTTAAATTTTGATGCGTAGTCGTGAAACCGTAAAGTTTGGGGTGCGATACGACCTTGAATGTATATTTGCTACTTTGGGAAAATTTTAGTGTAATATTTATTATTTATTATTTTATTGTAATACTTATTGTTGATACTTTAGCTGAAAATTTTAAGCGTATTGTTGTTACTTACAACGTGAAAATAAAGTTTTTTTTAATTTGTACAAGAAATTTTAGCTCTAATTTTATTTAATTTTTACCACTAGAGCCGTGCACTAGAGCCGCCGGTCGGATATCTCGTCATGCTAGCCTCAACGACATCATCCGGCGGGCTTTTACCAGCGTGAACGTGCCAGCCATTCTAGAGCCGAATGGTCTGATGCGTGACGATGGTAAACGGCCTGACGGTATGACGCTTGTTCCGTGGGAGGCGGGAAGGCCTTTGGTGTGGGACGCAACTTGTGTCGATACCCTTGCTCCTTCTCACCTGTCACAGACATCCGTTCGGGCTGGTGCGGCAGCGGATTCGGCCGAGGATCTCAAGAGACGCAAATATGCAGGTCTCGACAGGGCGTACATATTTGCTCCTCTTGGGGTCGAGACTCTAGGTCCGTGGGGTACCGAGGCCAACCGCGTTTTCAAAATTATTTTTGGGCGTCTAGTCGAAGCGACGCGTGACCCGAGGGCTGGTGAGTATCTGGCCCAACGTATCAGCATTGCTATTCAGCGCGGCAATGCAGCCAGTGTCTTGGGTACGCTTCCGATTGGTACTGATTTGGATCAGTTGAACTATCTATAGATCGTTTGCAACGGTCTGTAGATAGCTCAGCTGTTTCTTATGTATTTTATATGTCTATGTACATTTTGTAAATACTGTATAGTCGTAAGTTTGTTTGTGAATAAAGTTCCATTTTTACCCTTTTAATTCGAAATATCATAACTCTTAACTAAACTCAAGATAATTAATCAATTTCATACTTACTTTAAAGTTTCTTATTTACTTTTTAATTTTTTAAGATTTTTATAATATATTATTATTTGACAATAAAAATATATTGAAAATCAAATGAATGAAATGGGTCTTTGCCCAGCAGTGGGTAAGCACGGGTTAATATAAACTTCTAGAAATGAGCCATAAGATAAAATATGAAACTATAGTTACACTATTTATAGTTTCATATTTTAAGTATACAGTCTAGCTTGAAACATAAAAATCATGGGGATTATGAGACTAACGGTCGGTTTCTCGAACGATGATCAACGAAAAAATCTAATAATTACTATGTGTCAAACTCGGATCAATCGTGATTTGGGTTTCCAGAAACCGGCCGTTAAAGTATCATAATCCCCATGATGGGGATCGTTCAATGGGGATTATGAAAGTAACCCACTATATTTCCATAATTCACTTATCACTCGCAAGCAGTACCTTTGTTATAAGATAAATAAACCCAATTTTCTTCTAAATCAATTTTTCAAGCGTTCTTACTCTACTGGGAAATTATAAGGTTAAGTTCAAAAGAACTAACCTATTTACTCGCAGTGGATATAAGTAACAAAGTAAATTGCTTTAGATAATCTCAAACGAAGACGGAATAGATTTTTATAAGTTTTTGCTAAATTAATATTTGTATACAGGGTGTTACGTAATATTAGGTCAGGTTGTTACATGTAAGACATTGGGGTACTCAAGTATTTGAAAAAAAAAAGTGTGGCACTCGGGGTCTGCCGCGGTAAAGCTAGCTATTAGCATTACTAGCATTTTTTGCTGTATTACGCATGCGCGGTGTTAGGTTATTTTCGTTAGGTATTATCGTTATGGAACTTCTGGATTCGGTCTCCACGTTCAAGGCCCGCGATAGAAGCTAATGCAATAGCAATGCAATAGCAAAACGCAACAAATTTATATATATATATATATATCATACGTTTAAACTAGATTGCTGATAGAATACCTACCTATATACTTTGTTTTGTAAATACATACATAGAATACATAGTAACATTTATAGTATGTAAAATGAACAGATAATTTGACAGCAAAACAACCTGGGGGGGTATCCTGACAACTGAAATGTTTTTGAACTGTTATTTTATCAAATTGCAGTTCAATTTTCTTCTTCGTCTTTTTTTGATATTTTGAATGATCGATTTTCATACAGTTTGATAGAATTAACGAAAAATCAGGTAGGCCATGCTCAAATCAGGTAGGCCACGTTCTAAACCGCGGCATTGACGTCATTTTTAACAGCTCAGTCATATTTTTATAAAGCTCAGTCCACAAAAATGCCACGGAATACTGTCGAGTTACTATAGTAAAATCATTAAAAACTGAACTGCAACTGAAAGTATATTCGGTCACGCAAGTTTCTCCTTGCTGGATAGCCCCCCTGAAGCCAGTAACTTCACTCAAATGCTCAAATTCACAAGAGCATTACATCCTCATACATATTTAAGCGGACAGATGCTAGGCTCTTGATGCTGTGGGAGTTCCTGCATTTTGTATTAGATTTTGATTGCATTATAATTGTTTAATTATCATTTTGCTAATTATATTAAGAAGTATTCAGTTTTTTATAATAACACAGGCGTCACAGCTCAGTAGGTAGTAGCTCTGCCTTCCATGCTGTGGGTCGTGGGTTCGATTCCCACCCAGAGCAAATGTTTGTGTGATGAACATAAATATTTGTTCAGTGTCTGGTTGTTATGTATAATAATGTATTCTATCAGCAATCTAGTTCCCATAGTACAAGCTTTGCTTATTTTGGGACTAGAGTGTGATATATGGAATGTCCATGAATATTTATTTATTTTATAGACAGCCAATTTTTGAAGTCTATGTTGAATGTCTATGTCCAAAAATGGCCTTCTACGGGCTGATGTGATGATGATATGTCTAAAGAAACAACAACAAACCTCAGACAGTCGCAAGCACATCGTATAACTCATCGCTCATCTACACGCAAAACTTTACTAAAGACATTTACATTGTCCGACACGACAACGCTATTTTTGGTACTAAGACAAAAATATAATAGACTCTAAATTTAGTAATAAAAAGTCTGTTATTTACATAAGGTCAGTGTGGGTAAGTCCGTCTAGGCCCTAAGTCCGTCTAGTGGCAATAACTTCCGTTTTTGAATAGCTAGAGCCATATAACTCGGTTGGTAAAACAGTATCATTGAGTTTGTTCGAACTAGTGATAATAGATGTCGCTAACATCTTAATGTTGGAAAAAATTTGACAACCAATTTTTTCCGCGAATTTAACTTGAAGTTGAAGTTTGACGTCTCGTCGAAAAATGAAAAAAAAGGTGTGAAATCTAAGAAGTTTTCTGAGTATCTGTGATAACGTAGGCCATTTACAGATTCGGGAATGTATATCTGGTGTCCGATTCAAAAAATACGCATTAGTTTCGTAATTATAACAAATAGAAAAAATCCAAGCTTCGAATGTTATAGTTGGGAAGTCCGTCTACTATACATAAGGCAAGTCCGTCATATGCCGGTCTTGCCTTAATTCCAGATATTGTCAACCTTTTTAGTAGTTCAAATTTTATAATTATTTTATACTGTTTATTCAACTTGTAAGTATTATTCGCCTGTCTACGAAAGTGAACTCTTTTCAGGGTTAAGCTTGCCTCTGTAAATCTAATCAATTTACGTTTATTTTTCTGTATTTACTTTGTGTATAATAAATAATTAAAAGAAAGATGCACTGGTATGTTTGCAAGAGGACTAGCATCACCTATAAGTATTCTTTAAAAGTTAATAATTTGTGAATACATATTTTGAAAGCATGGAACTATCCAACCTTTTTTTTAGTTTCTGATTTTTTATACCTGACTCATGTAGCATGGCACATCATTTCGGACTTTGTGAACATTTATCGTTTTAACAAAGATCTGGTTTAGAAAATTATCCCATACTCATTTATTTCGTACTGGCAGAAAGTGTTATAAATGTAGCTACAGATCCGGCAATAGTTTGCCACACCATTTCTAAATTCATACATTACATTATTAACGATTACTTGTTAACAAATAAAGATTCTTGTGTATTGATTTGTATGTTATTGACAAAAAAAATCGTAAGTGGGTACTTTGTGAAAATGTTTACAACCACTGAAAGTACATCATCAGCAAAGATATGCCGAACTTGCCCTTGATTTTAATAATTTTATTTTTCTTTAAAAGTATACCTTATAGTCACACGTTTAAAACACTTATTTCAACGGCAGCTTTTCATCATTTATCGATAAGGTTTTCATACATATTGGCTCACTAGTTACGATTTTATTGCTACTAGACGGACTTGCCTCAAACTGGTTGGGAAGTCCGTCTAAATGCCTACTTTCCAAAAAAATGCTATAAATCTGAAGACAATTACAATTAACCCTACTTTTAGATAGATATAGAAAGATAAATGTAATACCAATATTTTCCGACTACTTAAAGTAACTAATAAATTTTATTTCGATTTTTAAAGTTAAATTGAAATTCAATTTAAGAAAACTATGCCGGACTTGCCCACACTGACCTTACCAAAAAATATAAAAAGATTTAAAAACACACGTTTTTTTTAAAAAGCATGATTGAACCTGTAACCTACAAAACCTAACCTACTAAACCTCTTGATACAGAGGTGCGATATCCTACTACACTATCGACTTTTGATTCGGAAAATATATCAACTTCTCCAAAAAACTGAAACAACAAAACAAAAACAGCAAATGCGTAAAAAAAAAAAAAAATATGATATATTTTTTACTAAAATCGGCCAAGTGCGAGTCGGACTCGCGCACGAAGAATTCTGTACTATAAAAACGTATATACAGACAGACGGACAGCAGAGTCTCAGTAATAGGGTCCCGATTTACCCTTTGGGTTTGAAACCCTAAATATGATCAAAATCGATTAATGAATAGACGAAACCAGACAAAAGAACAATAAAATGTTCTATCAATTTACTAAAAAATCTAACGGCCGGTTTCTCGAACGATGAACAACGAAAAAATCTAATAATTACTATGTGTCAAACTCGGATCAATCGTGATTTGGGTTTCCAGAAACCGGCCGTAAATGTCGTGTCGTGAGTGTCGTATCGGCAACAGTGTGTGCCAAAGACATCACAAGTCTGAAAGTTGTAAACACGAGTTTGATAAGCGCAGATTGTCTTTGGTTACAAAGGCCGAGTTTCACAATGTTTTTGAATGGAAAAGTTTGTTCACTGAAAATTGTATAAAGTTTTCATAAAGTTGGTAGGTATGTATTTGGCTTATATTTTGATATTATATTAAATTTTATAAATATGTACGTTGAAATGCGTCATTAATTCTTCTATTTTGCTCATTTTTTGCTTTTTTTTTTATAAATCCATACAAAAATTCAATACACAAAACTTACCTATAGACTTACAAAAAAAATACAACAAACAATTTAAACACACATTTGCTTAAAATTAAATTATTGCTATTTATTACCTACCGCCCGCCCATTTTCTATAAAAAAGGAAAAAGAAAGTAGAACGGCCTAGGTGAATGATGATATTAGTAAGAAAGGAGTGAGCGAGACGACTGCTGATAGAGGAGAGTGGAAGAAGACATTTTACAAACTACACACTACATAAATATAACGGCCGGTTTCTGAAACGTTGATCAACCAAAAAATACTTATCAAAACTCGGATCAATCGTGATTTGGGTTGCTCAAACGCTTGTCATCTACGCTGATCTGTTGTTAAATAGCAGAAGACAAGCGTTTAAGTAACCCAAATCACGTTTGATCCAAGTTTTGACACATTGTAATTTGATTTTTTGGTTGATCAACGTTTCAGAAACCGGTCGTAAGGGTTAGAAGGTGATGATGATGATGCCCACCATATTTCTATTTTGGCTAAAATCGCGAAGTTTTCCGAACCCATACATAATTCACAGAAACATCTGCCTCCTAATGTATTAGGTTGTAGCTAAATATTTATAGGATCTTCCAATCTACTAATGAATTTTAGCAGCGTGTATGTATAATGTATGGGTGTAGTTAGCGGCTGTTGGTATGGCACACGGTAAAATTAGACCTGACTGGAGGACTGAGCACGAATGGCACGTGGTAAAATTAGACTTGACTCGAGGACTGAACACGAATAGATGTGATAATCGTAAATGTAGCGAAACAGTGACGTATTTGAGATACACTGCGCGTCAACATCAGCTTTACTGCCGATTATTGCAGCGTTAGCGCGCAGTGTGTCTTCAATATGTTACGTTTGGGATTGTCAAAATTCCTCTATTTATTCATCTCTTTCTAGATCGTTAAGTACGTTTTATAAGGGTTTGCTAAGTTGTTTTCATGTTTCGTCCAGTTGATCAGTATAAATTATAATATAAAAAAAAATAGTGTTGTCAAAAAAAAATGGCGCACAGGAAATATTTATTAGAAATGCGCGACGTGGAGTGATATTGGTTGATGATAATGAGTAAGTAGTGTGTTTTATGTGCGTGAGTATTATCCGTGTACTGTAAGAACAAACTACAATGATTTATTCAATCCAATTGGGATGATGTTTGGAGGCTGTAATGCTTTACTGGAAGCTTATTTTGTACCTAAATACCTAATTACATAAATCAAACTACAAGGAAAAGAAATATTATTTTTTTTATATTCGATACGACTTATTATACGCAAAATTCTTTATGAATGACTCAAAAATTGTGAAAACAAAAATCAAAAGTCGAAACAAATAAGAAAAACACACACGTTCTCAAAATAACTCATAATTTCAATTTATAAAATACTCTCGGCTGGACATAAGATTTTTTTAATTATTTTAATAGCCTATGTTACTCAGGGTAAGTACATGTAGTTTTCTAATGGTGAAAGAATGTTTGAAATCGGTGTAGTATTTTATGAGTTTATTTATTACAAACATTCACACAAAACTACAAATCTTCATAATATTAGTGTAGATGTAGATAGATAGTGTAGATTTGTCTATTCTGTATATATAAATAATAAATAAATAATGCTGGACAATCCACACAACATCATCTAGCCCCAAGCTAAGCAGAGCTTGTGTTATGGGTAGATACTAGAAGACTGACATACTTAATACAATACAATACATAGATAGATATTTTTTATTATACATATTAAATACCCAGAACACTCGGGATAAATATTTGCAGATCGTACAAACATTTATCCCAAGGCAGGAATCGAACCCGCAACCATCCGCGTCGCAGGCGGACCATCGCCCACCGCGCCACATCGGTCGTCATCTATATATCTGTCGTATATATAAAGCTCTATATATGTATTTATTGAAGTATTAAATATGTTTGTAGCTCTATGGTAACCCATGTCATATACAGGAATGACAGGCAGATACCTAGCTTAGCATCTGACAGAATTGAAATATTGGAACAATAATTTTATATTTATTTACCAAATTGTGAAGATGGTGTGGATTATGTAATGTTGGATGGATAAAACAAAAATATATTATTGGAACCACAATATTCGGTCGGCTCACCAGTTCCCAGTAGTGAGGCGATCAATTATTGTACGTTTATTCCCGATGGTTTCACTAAGTTTCGTCCCCGAACGTCAAATAAACGTAAAATGTATAAAAATATTTTTAACATTATTTAATTAATCATCATCAACATTCCCCTGGCCTTATGTGCCGTTAAGTGGGGTCGGCACATGTTTTTTTCTTCCACTTACTCTTAGCATTCGTTTAATGAATAGACTTCAATAGTAATTAATAGTAATCTTAAAACATATTTTTCAAGATAACTCGAAAAAATATTGATCATAATCTTTATAATATCCTCTAAAATATTTGACAGGCGTCACAGCTCAGTTGGTAGTAGTTATGCCTTCCATGCTGTGGGTCGTGGGTTCGATTCCCACCCAGGCCAAATGTTTGTGTGATGAACATAACTATCTGTGTCTGGTGGTTGTTACTATGTATTCTATGTATGTATTTACAAAAAAATCATAAGTATTCTATCAGCAACCTAGTTCCCATAGCACAAGCTTTGCTTAGTTTGGGACTAGAGTGTGATGTGTTCATGAACATTATTTATATTAACATACAATAAAAAACAATATACAAATAAATTGAGAATCTCCATTTTTTAAGTAAAAAAAGAAATAACTTGACCATTTAAAAGTATAATGCCTCTTTTCAGGTTTTCACTAAGTTTATTCATTTCGTCAACTTTTCACATTCTGTGGGGAATTTTGAAGATTTCTTTTGATGTTTTAAGAGAAAATATTATTTTTGTCGGTGATAAAAATGATTTGAATACTTAATACTTCTTTTAATATTTTTTAATTAGACGTAGGAAACCCAAAGCTAAATAAAAACGTGACCCGCCCATTCCCATGTAAGTTTTAAAACTTTAAATTTAAAAGATCTTGCGCTGTTTTCGCGAATTTTCGTACACTACGTCATTTTATATACACTTATGTCTGACACTATAAACTGGGGTCGGGAAATATCTTCGTAAGAGAGATTGTAGACTGCGATGAGCTTTATATAGCTTTTTAAATTAGATTTTCATGAATCTTCTAGAAGACCGTGAACTTGATTACTTGAACTGTGTGCTAGTGAATCGCAAGTTTTTCGTTGCTATCTTAGATTTTTCTAGAATATTTATAAATAAAATAAGTAATAAATAATGCTGGACAATCCACTCAACATCATCTAGTCCCAAGCTAAGCAGAGCTTGTGTTATGGGTACTAGAAGACTGTCATACTTAAAACAATACAATATATTACATAGATATATATGTATATATATATTTTATTATACATAATATAAAATACCCAGAACACCCGAAATAAATATTTGCAGATCGTACAAACATTTATCCCAAGGCTGGAATCGAACCCAAAACCTCCGTGTCGCAGGCCTTCGCCCGCCGCGTCGTATGAGTACCTACTTTTTGAGTAATTTATAAAAATTTAGTTTGTCTTGTCAGTGTACATTTCTGTCGGTTTTGTTTATTTTTGTGAAAATATAACTACAAACTCTTTGGTCGAATGAACTTAGCACTGATCTTAAATCGCTCTCAACGAGTTGCCAAGTGTGAAAGCTCCTTACAAAGTAAGAGCACTCAAGAATATTGCGTGCCGTGGGTTATGCAGATACTTACTACCTACCTACTCCTACCTATTCCTACCTACTTACCTGTATGTACATTGTAGCTTTGATCTACACTACATTGTGGTGTTTCCTAGAATCACCTCGTGTAAGACGATTCTACATGATTCTAATGATTTCACTTCTTATCGTGTCGCTGCTACAATTATCTTTATCAGAATAATTTTGTGTTTTACTGAATAAAGTATAATATGACTATGACTATGGGGAAAAAACTAGAATTTTACGTAGTAAAAGCAAGATAAATAATGAACTAGGATAGGTATTTTATTTTTAAGCAGTGTAAATAATAATTATAATAATTTTCTATCAACCTACAAAATTGTGAAGATCCCTAAATTAATAAGGTTTGAGTAAATATAATTTTAATTAATTTATTTAATAATGTAACAAACATACCAATATTGTATGTCAAAGTCGCTGGATTAAAAAAACTTCAATACAATTTCGGAAACTTTTTAAAAATACGAAACAGACTTTCATTTGCTATACTGCGAGAATTTATGGTTTAACTTAAAGTATGATACAGACGACTGCATTTACACCGTTATTTTATACAGGGTGTGACAGATTATTTCTATAGTACAACGAATCTACCACACTGCATACGTTCAGAACATGCCCTATGCATTACACTACACCTATCACTTATACATCATCATTCCCCTGGCATTATCCCCCGTTGTGGGGTCGGCACAACATGTTCTCTGTCTCCACTCACTCTATAATTCGTCAGCTCTGAATCTACTCCTATCACATTCATATTTTTCACACAATCCAACCATTTCTTTTTCGGCCTTGGACTTGCACGCCCAGCCACACTCACATTCATAAATTTTTACTTTATATGATTTTCACTTTCAAACCTCCTCATAACCTATCACTTTTACATAAATGTGTAAAATCTCACCTTTTATAGCACTTACATCGATACCCAACAAACCGGATCAGAGCAATATTCCCATCACTGCAGAAACGGATCTTATTGAGAGATGAGGTGTGAATGCTTCCGTTTCTTGGCTCAGTATCGAATAGCGTAAACACATTGCATTGAACTAGAAACACATTGGACATAGATTGTATCGGCATGTCGGAAAATATTTAGAGATACTGCAAACTGAACTTTGAACTGTGACTAATAGTTCTCAAATAGTGAATGTGGGTTCTCAAATAGTTACTGCAGGCTCTCAAATGGTGGGTGTTGTTGTATCGGCATTTCGGTGAGTATTTAGAGATAGGTACTATGACGTTTTGATGGGCGTGAAGTGGGTTCTCAAATATTACTACAAGTTCGGTTCTCAAATACTTTTTGAGAACCGAGCCTGCATATTTTAAGATTTTGTTTGTAAACTGAATTTCAAATTGTGACTAATAATTTTCGAATCGTGAATTTAGGGTCTCGAAAAGTGAATATAGTTTAGGTTAATGCAGAATTGCACTATTCGATAGAATTGCAGATTCTCAAATGGTGAGTATAGTTGTAACGTCATGTCGGAAGATATTTATTAATATCACGAAATGTTTTCGAATAATAACAAAAATTTTTGCAATATTAGGATCAATATAGCGGCTACTGTTTTTTTAAAACTAGAAAGTAAAACAATAATCCAGGTCAGCTTGTGCTATCCAGAGAAATAGCTTGCTGTTGCATTAATTCATGTAATAAATACAAAGAAAATACCAGTATCATTGTTGTTATTTTTTAACTTGGTGGTATAGAATTGAATAGAATATTCTTTATTGCACACCACATGAAAAGAACACATAAAATACCTTAAGAAACAATAACTAGTAAGAAGGTACGATGGGCGGCCTTATGTTCTGTGGGCGGCCTCATTGCTACAAGCAATCTCTTCCAGGCAACCTTTATATACTTGCTAAGTCCAATATGTATTTATACTTACTTGATGTGTCCAAAATGTAAAATAAATGTAATATATCATTGTTTTTAAGATGACACAAGCAAACAAAAGCAAAAAAAAATATTAGGTCATTTCAAACATGAATATAAAAATATGCGCAATTCAAGTTTGTTTTTAGTTTTGTGTATTTTTAACAAAAAAACGTTCAAATTGAAATTCTATAGATATTCTATTGTAAAAACATTTTTGAAATACTTACAACAAAATCACGAAACCAGCCGATAAGTGCCGACGGCTGTTTCATGTTAGTAAAATTGAATGATTTGAACTTGTTTGAATTAGTGAATTTGGTTTTATTTTCCCACTAACCGATGCCCACAAAGTTTTTCTCTAAAGAATCATATACTATATTTCTTATTAATAACCGCAGTGCGTCGGAAAGAAAATAAACCTTCTTTTTTTTTAATGAAAAAAAAAAAAAATGCTCTATAGCTGAGTTTGAAGATAAAGATTTTGTGTCTATGAATATTTTGTCAGAATATTATTAAAATAAGGCTCTAGCTGCCTACATTACTCTCGCATAACATGAAACTTTACTTAGCACTCAACACTGCATTATCTACACTATTCTAGACTAAAACATTCATTTATAATACTTTGCTTGAAGGATATATTATATAAGTTTTATAAACATTTGTGGGTAAGTTATAATGAAGTTTCTGTTTATATTATCTTTATAATATAAGATGTTAAGATGAAATTTAATGAAAAGTTTATGGATGGATGAACTTTTCATTTAATTTCATTCCGTTTTTTAAATGATCATTTTGTATACACAAATGATCATTTAAAAAACGGTAAGAACCAGGCTGTATTCTCTTGCCCGTTCTTCTAGGCCAGGCTAATTAGTTTCGCTCGGGGTCCATTTTAAGAAATGAAATGAACGCCGCGGTCCACACATGTCTAAAAAAAATATTGAGCAAAGGTAATTACGGAAATTACAAAGGTATTATTATTTAAGTACAATCAATGAATAGTGTCATTTTTTATTGTTGGTCTGTCTGAAGTTTGGTAGGTGCAAACTATTGACATTACTCGTTACTTTACTACTTTACTCGACATGTCGCGTAGAACTGGCACCTAGAATCACTTATGCTTCGGCTACATTAGCGGGCGAATATTCGTATCGTGTTGGCGCGACAAAAACATCGTGTTCGGGTATAGGCGATCTTCTTGTCTAAGTACTACGCGATGACACGATGTACCCGGCCACATACATCGCGTTAACACGAATATTCGCCGCAGCCCGCTAATGTGGCCCCAGCATTATAAGTATAAGAAGAATCTAAATAATCCTAGTAGGTATTTTATTATATCTATTACTGATTTTGATTTTGAAAAAAGTTCAAAGGTTAAGTTCTAGTAGATCTATCAAGAAAGCTAATTGCCAAACCTTTCAAAAAGCGGATCAAGCAAAACTAATTCAAAAGTTTTTAGCTCGAGAAGCACTTCTGGAAGTCTATAAAGCTTTGATTTTTGAAAAACAAGCTCCGCTATTTTGTCGAATCAAAACTCAAAGAAATGGTGGGATTTGGGATATGAATGTGAGAGGAGTAGATTCAGAGCTCACGAATGATAGGAGGGAGTGGAGAAAAAAAAGAACATGTTGTGCCGACCCTACTTAGCATGGACTTCTTCTTCTTCTTTTTCTTCGTGTTGATGATCTCAAACAGTGTTGTACTTCTATGGCATTTTCAGTGGCAGCGTACATATTGGCCTAATGGTATTGACTAATAAGTGTCATTCCCCTGTCCGGCAGGGGAATGACACTTGACACACGATTGTTTTTTTTATGAATTAATGAATGAATGTGCTTATTTCTCTGGGTGCTTAGGTCTTTATGGTCGTTTACTTTATGAAAAAAAAAACAAATAAACATACCTACTGTGTGTGCATATTACTTGCTTAGTTTTCGAGACTTATTTAACTCGCGGATTTAAAACTCGCGTGAATCCGCGAGTTGGCGCCTTCAGATTTTATATATTGCGTTATACGTAATATAACGACCGTAAAAACAAAGCATATTTTCAGAAATCAAAAGCTAACCCAGTTTGAAAATAGCGAAAGTTGAAGAACTTTACAAACTATTTGCTTCGCGCAAACTTTGCTATGAAAGTTTATTTCTATGAGGAACTGAAAATCTATTGCATTCACTCTAAAATCTAGTAATTTAAATTAAAAAGTTCCTTCAATCTAACATCTAGAATTTTTTATTGAAAGATATAGAAATACTGCTTCAAGTTAAACATGTCAATCAAGCTGCAAGAGCCTATGTTATTTAATGTATAATTTTATTACTTATACATATATCTAGTTATAGTTTATAGCAATCCATTCAGTCTCTCGTGCCTAAGTATCGATTCAGTTCAGACTTCAAATAGTTATGTGCTTGACGGCTTGACTCAAGCTTCATCTATCGAAGTGTTTGGAACAAATTTTCGTGAAACAAGTTCTCGTTGCAAAAATAAATTTATTTTATTACAATAATTGACATTGATGGACTCTGTGAATGATGATGTAAGTAAGGAGTGAGCGAGACGGCTGATAAAGTGAAAGAAGAAAAATTGTACCGACTACACCTAGCGTGGGACAAGGATAGGAAGATTTATTTATTTATTTATGATAATGATGAATTGTCATGAATAAATGCGACTCTTTGTAAACTTTTTAAACCAAGCTCCTAATAAAAGAGTTTCTGTTCTAAGGACTGTTGATATAAGACGAACAAATTAATTAAAATAAACTCAATATTTGAACTAACTGAGGATTTGACTTGAGTACTGGGCTGACCTGATTTGTGTAAACATTTGTTTTAGAATCGATATACCTTAGCACAAGTTGAGACTAATTTGTATTTTGACGTGACAACGTCTTATAATTTGATAGAGCCGGCTGCACGCACGAAAAAACATGACTCATGAGGCGTTCTGAGGTGTTCTGAGGCGTTCCATGAAGTGCAAGCGAGAGTGCGGATTATTTTGCAGAACCGCTTACAATCCAGTTCGTTGACGTTGTCACGTTCAACTATCGTCAGTAAACCGACTTTACAGACAACCATTTTTTACTACTTTTAGGCTTCTTGACGACCCGTGACCAAAGGGCTGGTGAGTATCTGGCCCAGCGTATCAGCATTGCTATTCAGCGCGACAATGCAGCCAGTATCTTGGGTACGCGACGATTGCTACTGATTCGGACCAGTTGATTCTATAGATCGTTTGCACCGGCCTGTAGATAACTCAACTGTTTCTTATGTATTTGATGAATACCTATGTATATATTGTAAATACTGTAATAGTCGAGAGTTTGTTTATGAATTTTAATACCTTTATGCTTTGTTTATTTAGCAAATATTTGTTTGTAATTCAGAGATTTTGTAATATAGATGTTCTTGTTAAATTTTTAATGGTTTATCTAAGCCACAGCTGTAATTATACTAAACCAATATGCAAATGTGTTTTAGTCCAAACAGAGCCAGACTGGCCACAAGTCCACCATCAGCTTACATAAGCGGCTAAGCCGGGGCAGGTGTGCCGTAGATTCGGCAACGTCCGATTGCATTTGCCTAATTCCGATAGTGTTGGGACTTTTATCGATAAAAAGCCGGATAATTTTAGTAAAGTAAAGTGATATAAAGTAAAAAAGTTCTTTACTCAATAAAATCACAAGGATCATTTAGAATCGTCTTACATACTAGGTGATTCTAGATGCCAGTACCAGAGCCTAGAAGAACGGGCAAGAAACTAGTAGCTGATAACACAAGAAAATGAATTTTTTTGTCATATCTGTATGCACATACATTCTAGATTTTAGAGAATCATCTCGCGTGGGTTTATATTTAACTATTGTATGTACCTACTTCTTAGTGAGTTTTGCTTAGTTGGCTGAAATAAAATATTAAAAATATACATATAACGATTACATAGTAATACTCAGACATAAACAAAACATCAAACTTCAATTTTACACATTACAGCACTAACGAACTTAGGAGAGAAGCAAAAATAATATCGTACACTTTCGCGTTGCAATTTATCCGGCAATGTTTCCTCAATCATTTTTTATTTTAGCCGGATAATATTTGCCTATACCGGCAAATATTATCCGGCTAAAATCAAAAATGTCCGACTTTTTGCAATCTCTAATGCATGCGCTAGCTCGTGGTGGGATTAAAATAACATATTTGTTAGTTTTGCGGAATGCATTCATACATTTGAATTAGAATCGCGTTTTAGAGAAAATTACTTATTTGGGTAATCATAATGAAATTTTTAATTACTAGGTAATCATTAATAAATAAGTTCAGACAATTTCAGAAGCAAATAACTCACTTTTGAAAACAATCTTTTTATTATTTTAATTATTTTTAATTGCACTAGTTGGCCGTTTGTTCTGTGTCTGAGTGTTTCTATGTATTTTATGTATGTACTTAAAAAAATTTAAATAAGTATTCTATCAGCAATCTAGTTTCCATAGTACAAGCTTTGCTTAGTTTGGGACTAGAGTGTGATGTGTGAAATGTCCGTGAATATTTATATTTATTTATAATTATAATATATTAAATAAACACACAAATTCATTGCTCTTAAGTACACTTGCTTTATTATTGCGTAGTTATCAGGCTCTGGGGATGTTGGCCTGAAGTGTACGGTATTAGTGCCTCGGATTCCCAGATTAATTGCACTCAAGTGTAATGTTTACGTTGTTTGTGTTTTGGAAGATTTAATCTTAGAAATGTTGGTACAAAATAATTACTATTATATTAACACAAACTATATAATATTTTTTTTCACATTTTACAATTAAAATAATAATTATTTGTTTTTAATATTTATTGTTGTGATACCTACGCATAAATATATAATTTTATTTAATCATTAAAATCACGCAGATCATTTAGAATAGTTTTATTTAGTAGGTGATTCTAGGTGCCAGTTTCACGCGACGAGCTTAGAAAATCAAGAAGGGATTTTTTTCAAGTACTTTTTCGAAAAATACTTCTTTCATGTCTTATCCTATTCGGTGGGATCAGTAAAACACGATATTTTCCTCCACTTTTCTTTATAGAAGTGTCTATAAAAAAAGGATTTTTGTAGCAGTTTTGGGTTTATTTAGTGAAATACACCCAAAACTGCTATAAAAATAAACAATGTCCAATAACATTTCTAGTACAATAAACAACAGGCTTAGATCCCGTCTGGTTCTAGACTCGGTAATCCCTGGTTGGAGCTGTTTGGCGTAATAGCGCATCCACTGCGGCGTCTCCTAATTGTGTTGCACTGGACGCTTTTATTGGTATCTTTAGCCTGGAAGAAATCGTTATCAGCGATAAGGCTGCATATTGTAATTAAGTTAGTTCTAAGATTTTATGTATTATCCGTTGTGCAATAAAGTGTTACCTCTATCTAGTTATTTTATATCTTCTTAAAAATAGTAATAACTAAAATGACTAGAGTAGTAATTATTTAATTTAATACAAAATTTAATAATAATAAATTTTAGTTAATTTTAGTAAAAGTTAATTTCAGTTTTATTAAATTTTAGTTATTAGTATTTCAAAAAATAGAGAAAAAATCTAGTTTCTATCGGTATAAAAATGTCATTTAGGTGAAAAAGTGGAGTTATTAGGTTTGCAAATTAGGGTATCGATATGTCTATTAAACACTCTTTTGACTCTGAAAACTGTCAATCAAATCATAGACTATCGAGATATGAAGTAAATAATGGCGGGAAAGTGTGAGCGAGACAAAACAATCGTGCGACCAGTAGTTGACTCTTTCAAGATGATCTTCTTCTTTTATATGTGTCTTCTGCTCCTTCGTGGTTAATACTTTTTGAAACAAATGTCATCTTTTAAGGTGATACCTCTCGCTCTAGCGGGAAATTCAATTATTTTAGGGTTTTATTTTTTATTGCGGCTGAACTGTTATATCTTTTACTAGTTTAAACTATTTTGCGAACATAAACAATAATTGTCTGTGTAACTCTGTATCAATTTTTGAGATTGGTTCTTTATAATTAAGGTGCAAAACTGTACAAAACTGTTTCTGTACAGTTAAAAAAAAAGGAAATCCCTAAAACTTAAATTTCCCGCTAGAGCGAGAGGTATCACCTTAAACAAAAGAATCGATGACGTATTCAGAGAAGAATAAACACCAAAATACCATCTGTCAGTGTCCAGCATAGTAACAAATAGGTCTCATGTCAGATGTCACTTGAATTTATGCGTTGAGAGCTGTCATGCTAGCGAATGCAGGAAAATCATTTGAAATCGCGTCAGCAAATATAGTTCTTGGAGGTAATTAACGCAGAGTTTGAAGATTATTATTTATTGTTTAACTGTGTAGGTTCGAGTATTGTCAGGATTGTTTATAAATATGTCATTGTAATACTAGACTATTGAATATTGACATCATACTCTAGTCAAGCAAAGCTTGTACTATGGGAATTAGACTATACTCATGCGGCGTTACCTCGCTCTGAGACTCATGCGGCGTTACCTCACTCTGAGGCGTTCCATGAAGTGCAAGCGAGAGCGCGGAACGAGCGACAAACAAGCACAATCGGCCTTTGCGTTCGTTGTCACGTTCAACTATCGTCAGTAAACCAACTTTACAGACAATCATTTTTTTTGTAAACACATAAGTACATAGAATACATTATTTATCAGTGCTCAGCAATGGAGTAGAAATAAACAATTTTGTATCTAATCTTTGAACAATATGTTATTATTATTTTTTTTCACTAAACATGTTCTAAATAAGATATTTAATTCATTATTTAACTATTGCTTCTACAAAACGATCACGCCTCACGAATAAAACGAAAATGCTTAATTAAAAGTTGATCCGCCAATCCGCGCTAAGGGGAATCTCGCCGCTGATTGGTTGAATCCGGTCAGAGCCAGATAAATCCGGATTTGGGTAGTTTTACATTTTTAGCGCTGTGAATGTTTGTTTTAGTTTTTTGGAGTTGTTTTTTGGGATTTTTATAGCTGGCTATAAATAAAGTAATAAGAAAATATTATATTTTATGTATTATATACTTACGGTCTATCTTATAATAAGTTAGCGCAGACTTAATGTATTGATTACCATACGTAATGATGATATTAAGTCAACGCTAACTTTTTATAAGATAGGGGGTTAAGGTCCATGATTGTTTAGTCTTAGATATTTATCATATTTATAACAATACAGTAGTTGTAGAAAGAAAATTACTTACCTAAATTTAATATAAACGGGTTATTTAGGTCACTTATCCAACCTTCATTATTATTTTTATTCATAGCTTGTGGTGTCCCGCCAAAGGCCTCCTTTCAATCTCTCCAGTTTTTTAATACTTTCAGCAACTGTGGGCGAAACCTTTACGTAGGCATCAAACAATCATATTAAATAAATAAGTAGAAAAATATACAAAAGCAAAAACATTCTAAAATTAGTTTATTTTGTATTTTACTACCAAAAATACAGCGTTCCTACCAAACCTCTGATTATACTTCTCCCGACGGTAACGATCACCCAAATCCGCCCTGTTCCGGATAAAACTGGATTTATGCAGTTTCCACCGGCTTTTGTGCAGAGAGTAATGCTGATTTGACTGTAGATTAGATAGGTAGAAATAAACCATTCTTAACATACAAAAATGGTGACACAGAAATTGAATCACATTGGTCGGATCGGAATACATTCAATTCATTTATTCATAAACAATTGTAAATTGTATTATAAAATAAATGTCATAAAAATTGTATTGAGCCCTTCGTGCCTTACCAAAATTATTTTTTCTAGCTTCACTGCAGTGTATCTCGAATACATTTACGTAACTTTTTTAATTTTTCACGAGTGTATACCCACACAAACTCTACGTGGTTTATAGGGTACAATATTTGAAATATTTTATTATTTTAAGTGAAGAAACAATTAAAAAAAGTCACATTTATTCGTGATCACTCCTTAGATACCTTCTTATTATTCTAAGCCCTCATCCAGTGGGTACCGAGCGAGACTTGGATATGCAAATGTGGCCACGGAGCTACGTCAAACGGAAAATTATCTCTCCTTCTTCTTTAATGACTTCTTAAAGCCTTAATGACACGTCAAACGGAAAATTCTTCTTTTAATTGACTATTTGAAGTTAACAAAAATACATAAAAGATATTTAAGTTTATAAAAAATTTAATTAAATTTATAACTGTTACCAATTTAAATTGTAATTGTTGATGCCTATCTTGTTGATGTGACAAATAAATAAATTGTATTTTTGTAATAATTTTCAGATAAATAATGACTTACCATTTTCATACTTTTCCGTGGGTTTGATCCTGAAACAAAAAATATTTCTGTAAATAATGTTTGAAGTCTGTTGAAAATAAAATAAAATACTAACACATTTATATCGAAATCTAAACAAATACATTGAGAATTGAAATCTCTTTAAATCCTATTACTGTACGAAGTCAAGTTGGCAACTTTTTTCCAATCGGCTTAGAGTACAGTCGAGAGATAAAGTGCTTGAGGAAATTATTCAGAATGTTTAAAACACTTAAGTGGAATGGGAATCAACATGTATTTCGTTCAGGGATTACAGTTAGCGACAAAAGTTATAGGCAGTTTATTTTTATTGATTTAAGAAAGTTATTTAAAAAAGGTGATTTTTCAGTGTAAAAGTTAAGACTTTAGATCTAATAACATGTATTTTTTATAGATTTTAGGTTTACTTACTTAATTTTGTGTTTATTTTAATGAAATAACAAAAGTAGATTTAAAATAAATCTTAGCAAAAATGTTAAAAACATATTTATTTATATATAAAGTTAAGAAATTGAATATAAATTCTGTATAAAGAATATAACTAATAAATAATTTTACTTTTTGTAGGCCTATGCCAGAAATATTTTTTTTTTAATCTGATTAATGAGAGATTTGTAGGTACTTTTTCTATATCTTCATTTGTGTTAATTCATAATTCTTACCTTTTTACAGTTTTATAATAGTAGAGATAACTTAAGCACTTTTCTCAGAATGATACCTAAGCTGGTTTCTTCTAGTCTAGAAAAAGCTTTTACATAAACTCTATTACTTGACCCTTGAAGGATCAAATACGTATAAATGAGTGGGATTTAAAAAACCTAAGTAAAAAGAAAGTTATTGTTAAAATAAACCATTTTGTTTTTATAGATTTGATTTTAAAATCACATTTTTATTTCTTTTTTGTTTTGATAAAAAAATGTACGATACTTTTTAAAAAAACAGTTCTAAAATGACAATGAAATATAAATTAATATTTTATGAAACTCTTATAACAAAAGTATACGGGTAATTACCGCAAATACCAAATAAATAAAAAAATGAGCTATGTTTAAAAAAAAACAATCAAATTAAAATTTATGTAAACATTATTTTCTAGTAGGTAGGGGAGACCTAGGATAGTTGTTACAGAGGAGAGTTGTTACAAAGCCGATTTCTCGGAACCTATGATCGTTAGTGAGCTGGCAATGCCACTCAATTGATTCTTTTTAGATGCGCTTCTTGATGAAACAAGTGCCTCAGGCACCAGGCAAATGGTTGCCCGAGTACGACGTCTGCATGAAAAAAAAAGCCGAAAAGTAATTTTTTTGTCAAAATTTTGGTTTTATTTATATCGTGACACATTAAATTTAGGTGGTTATGTTATTTTTTTGTATACTGTAGGGTTTTTGAAGTTTCAAATAGTGGCGTTGTTTTGATGATCCTTTACGTCGTTGTGAAATTATGAATGTTTATTCTGACCAGGTCGTAATTTTCGACACCTAGGAGAGTTGTGACACGCTGTAACAACTCTCCTATTTTAGTGTGTTTGCTTTGAATTTTATGTCGTTAGCAATCCAATCAAAAGGTTTCAGTTCAGGAGTGGAAAGGCTGGTCGAGAATCGCACTAGGAGTGAGCTGCTGTACGTCTGTCATAATAGATTGGATTACAGACATATTTTATAGCTGCTGATATTGTCATGATGCCATAGTTAGTTAAAAATATTTATTTCTTATAATCTTAATGTCTGTAGTCTCTACAATTATGCCAAATGATAATTGAAGTATTATTAAAGGGTGTGTGTTTTATAATTCTTATAAAAGTCATCTTACCTATCAAATATAGTATTGATAAACAGCTGTAACAACTTACCTCGGTGCCTGTCACAACTTACCTCGGTGTTAGGAGAATTGTTACAGTTTGAGTTGTTTCTGTTTTGGTGGATTTTCTCAGAAACCTTACTACTTTCATTTATTGTCATGACTGTATTTGATAAAGGAAAGATTGCTCTATATTTAGACATAAAGTTGATAACTGTGCTATGTTTCTTTATTGAGATATATGGTTTTAAGTAAAAATTGTAACAACCCTCCTTGGTCTCCCCTACCCATAACACAAACTCTGCTTAGCTTGGGGCTAGATGATGTTGTGTGGATTGTCATTATTTATTTATTTATTTATTATTTATTTTGTCCATGTAATAAACAATATGGATTCCTTGGTGTCCAAACATATGTAACCTACTTACATAATTTCTTTTACGCTAATTTCAAACAAAACCTATTAAAATAATGTTTCCGAGTATGACTATTAAATCTATTCATATTCATATTTATATACCTACTAACGATCATATTTGCATGTGACATCAAAGAAAAAGAAACCAAGATTTTGCAACAAAAACATGCATCATCCTACACATTTCACTACATTATTAAAACTATCCCCAACCGACCATACAAAAAAAAATTCTCGTTTCAAAAGCTCTTGCAATCTGAAATAGTACTTATGTCCTATGTAATAAGGTGTAGAACTCTACTTACATATTTCCGAGGCTTGTGTCAACAGTAGGGCGATAGACAAGCGAACCATCTGAGAACAAATAAACAAACAAAATATAATAGTGTTTGCTAGGATGTGGTTACTAAGGATGTAGGTACGTTGTGTTTAAGATGATTTTACACTACAAGTCGTAAAGTTTACATTCCTGAAGTTGAGGACATATGTTGTGAGATTCTCATCATTCATTGGGTAAAGCCCTCATATTGTACGTCCGGATTGGACAAACTGTATAAACTTGTACCACTTATAATTAAGATCTTTTATGTACAACAGTTAAACAATAAATTGTTCTGATTTCTGATTTCTGTAATATTAGTATATGTAGTGCAGCGGGCGAAGGTCCGCCTGCGATGCGGAGGTTGCGGACTCGATTCCCTTCTTGTGCAAATATTTATTCCGGGTGTTCTGGATATTTATAATAAAAAAATATCTATATATTTAATGTATTGTACTAAGCATGTCAGTCTTCTATGCGGATCGTGGGTTTGATTCATCATAGATATCTCAAACATAGATATTTTCTCTGTTGAACAAATCTACAAAAAACAAAAAGTCGTGAAAATAACTATCAGTGCTTCTCTCAAAATACCAGTATTTATTATATTTTGTACGTTTCTATAAAAAAAAGTAAGTACATAAAGTTGACTTAATGCCATGACAGAGATGTTTGTCCTAGATGAGGATCGAACTCATAACCCGTAGCATGGAAGGCAGAGCTGACTTGTGTAACTTGTCCAACTTAATGACATGTTTTACTTGACGTATGTCATTTATATTATTTGTAGTTGTGGAATTTAGAAATTGCGATTTTTAGATTTTTTTACTGTTTATACAAGTTTTTTATTTTTCAGCTTCTATTATCGTAATAAGTACAGACACATAAGACCAAATAACACATATACTTCATAAGGTTTTTATATACAATATAATTACAAATAAAATAATATAACGCATTTTGTCAAAGAATAGCAATTAATAGAAGCAGCATTCAAATAACATCCTAGCTTCAAAGCTCAGATTTTTCTTTTTTTAATAACATTACTTTATTATTTTTCCTTGCAAAAGACACTGAATACTAGCGCAAAAGCATACTGTTGTCAAAGAATAATATTTTGCACAGATGGTACACTTTATATCATAATAATGAATATAAGTATTCTATCAGCAGTCTAGTTCCCATAGTACAAGCTTTGCTTAGTTCGGAACTAGAGTGTGATGTGTTAAATGTCCATTATTATTTATGATTATTAGCTAAATATTATGGGAACAAAACTGCTGATAGAATATTTGTATACATTTTTCTGTTAATACATAGATAAATGATTGAAATCATTTTGTAACGCAAAATTATAACAGCAAACCACGTGATCCGAAATAAAGTAAAGTAAAAGTACAAAAATTCTTTATTCAATAAAATCACAAGGATCATTTAGAATCGTCTTACGGCCAGTTTCTCGAACGATGATCAACGAAAAAATCAAATAATTACTATGTATCAAACTCGGATCAATCGTGATTTGGGGTTCCAGAAACCGGCCGTAAGTCTTACATACAAGATGATTCTAGGTGCCAGTTCCATACATAAGCCAAATCTAGGTACAAATATTTTTTTTTAATAAATAATGTCCTCTCTGTGCATGACATAGATCTGCTCTTAGAGTACCGTGGTAACTTCATGCATTTTAATGAACGGCATCGTCCGTATGCAAACATCTACAGCTCAAATATTAAACAGCTGGTACAGACTCATATATAGAAAAATGTATACAGTGGTTTTTAACAGAGCAAAATAAATAGGGTTAGTAGTAGGTTTAAGTAATAGGGTACAGTTTTACCCTAAACGAAACCATAAAAATTAAGGATTTCATTGAAAGATAAAAAAAAATATGTATAACAAATCGTATTTTTTTATATAACACGCCTTTCTGCACACTCAGGAAGACTGACAGACAATGCTCTTAGCATTAAGAACCCCCGCAGACTGCAGACTTTTTATCGGCCGATAGTTTGGTCGGCTTCTTAATCAGTATGAAGATGTATGCAGATGCGCACATTACAGTGATTGAGTCTTCATACTAATTAAGAAGCCGACCAAACTAACGGCCTAGCATTAACGATATGTGTGAAATTATTAAATAAATAAAACAAGATTAGTTCTAGGCAATTGTTCAGTTTAGTATGAACAATATATCGTTTATATAAAATATGGACTTGCCCAGCTGTTATCACCAGTCTGTGTACAGAGCCGTCGAACGCGTTGCCCTCACGGACATTTTTTTATTCGTACGATGTTTTGCTAACTTACGAAGCTGAACGACAGTCTAGAACTATTCTTGTTTTACGATTTGTTTTAGCTTTTAACCCATTCCTATTTCAGTGGAGTTCTCTATTTTTAGGGTTCCGTAAAAGTAAAGTATCTAATATATAAGATGTATTTATCGCCACAAGTGGTGCTGTACAGCTGGCAAAACACCTCTCAAAATTTATTTAAATAGCATCGACACGAAAAGAAGAAGAAGGGTTCCGTACCAGAGGGTAAAACCAAATTATATCAACTACTAAGATTCCGCTGTCCGTCTGTCTTTCTATCTGTCCGTCTGTCTTTTTGCCCGTCCGTCTGTCTTTCTAACTGTCCGTATGTCTTTCTAACTTATGTATTACATTATTATGTATTAGTTATTTTTATTATGTATTAATTCATAATTATGTATTACATAATGAACAGATGAGCCTTAGTAATAGGGTCCAGTTTTACCATTTTCGTACGGTACCCTAAAAACATTCTAACCCCCAACTAAAGCTTTCAAAACACATCAATAAAGCTCAACATTCGATTAGCGCATGATATACAGCGTGTTTCAAAAATATATGTAGCGTCATACGTCACTGTCATCGTATGGAGCTCAAGAAACGTCGACACATTGATATGAAAAATACTGTACATTTATCAAAACGGATAAATTGTGCTTTTATAGGATCACCCTGTAGAATTTGGCTGTTTGATATATTTATTAAAGTTTTTTGTGATATTGATTAAGTTTGCTAAATTCTAATTAATAATTTATATGACTTAAGTAAGTATTCTAATATGTGCACGACTGACTATACAGTGAAACTTATTTAATCATTTATGATAGGTACATAAATGATTAAATGAGTTTCACCTCTACCTGTATTCGAGCAAATAAATATATCATTTCATTTCATTACGAAATCTCGAATTAAAACCTCCTCCTGTTTCGAAGTTGGTTATAAACCACTTTAACCGACCATCCAAAAAAGGTTGATGTTAGTGTTTCAAACCTCTCGAGTATAACCGGATTTATTTTCCATAACATTCCTTGTCGCTGTTAGTTCTCTGATCCCTCATCAATGGTGCCCCTTTTAACATTATAACAAAGGCATCCCACACCCTTATTCACTAACAACTACTGTAACACTAAGGGCCCCCGCAAACTGCAGACTTTTTATCGGCCGATAGTTTGGTCGGCTTCTTAATCAGTATAAAGATGTATGCAGATGCGCACATTACAGTGATTCAGTCTTCATACTGATTAAGAAGCCGACCAAACTATCGGCCGATAAAAAGTCTGCAGTCTGCGGGGATTCTAACTGACGACCAATGTGGCGCGGCGTGCGAAGGTCCGCCTGCGACGCGGAGGTTGCGGGTTGGATTTCCGCCTTGGGATAAATGTTTGTACGATCTGCAACTATTTTATTCCAGGTTTTCTGTGTATTTTAAATGTATAATAAAAAATATCTATCTATGTATTGTATTTGTATTAAGTAGGTATGTCATTCTTCTAGTACTTACATGAGTATTAGAAGACTGACATATGAAACTTACAGCTATGAACATAATTAGTACATATATGTTGCTTATGAATATGCACTAAGGGCCAATTACAAGTTTTCACAACTAGGTTTAAAAAGTTTAAGATTTTTTAAAAAATGTTCTAAGACGACGGCTTTAAAACTAAAATGAAAACAAAATAAACAAAGTTGTTATCAAAATTTATGAATAAGGCGCTCTTGATCGGTTTGGGTCAAAGTGGTCCCACTCCAGCAGCTGCCAAGTATTTTTCATCCCTTTGTTCCACCCGCACTATTTCGCATCCTTACCCAATTTTCACGTTAAAAAAGATATTAAAAAAACTATGGAAAATCTTTTTTAATCTGATGTTACTTGGTCCTTGGAAAAAAGGTATTCTATCAGCAATTTCTATAGCACAAGCTTTGCTTAGTTTGGGACTAGAGTGTGATGTGTGAATTGTCCGTGAATATTTATTAATATAACTTTGTAAAATTGTAATTCTTTGTAAGAAGGATCATAAAAAAACCGGCGTAGTTTCTTGCCCGTTCTTCTAGGCTCTGGTCGCGTAGAACTGGCACCTAGAATCACCTAGTAGGTACCTACACATTAGACGATTCTAAGTGATCTATGTGATTTTACTGAACAAACTTCATTTAAAAAAATCAAGGAACACTTCTGTAGAAGAAAAAAAAAAAATTGTTTTCTGTAAAGTCGGTTTACTGACGATAGTTGAACGTGACAACGTCACTTCATGGAACGCCTCAGAACGCCTCAGAACGCCTCATGAGTCATGTTTTTTCGTGCGTGCAGCCGGCTCTATCGAATTATAAGACGTTGTCACGTCAAAAAGTACGGTAGTAGTACTT
The DNA here is from genome assembly GCA_932527185.1 of Ecliptopera silaceata. Lineage (NCBI taxonomy): Eukaryota > Metazoa > Arthropoda > Insecta > Lepidoptera > Geometridae > Ecliptopera > Ecliptopera silaceata. The sequence continues at coordinate 5,796,142 of OW052215.1, read as the reverse complement.
CCCCAGACGAGATATGTCACAAAAAGCTTAAGTTGTTGAATTAATCTAGGTTTTAAGACACAATATTTTCTCTGTCATTTTGAATGAAACATTTGTAGCAAAAGCCAGATATTATATTAATTAGAGAAATAATGGCACACGAGGGGCTTTGAGCATGAAAGGGACGAATATACTTGCTGTATATTATTATATACAGGGTGTAATATTATTTTTTCTAAACATTTTTTTTAAATTGTAGTGTGTATGTATGCTTAGGCTTTCAATATTCAGAGTTATAAGATTTTATAAAATAAAAAAACAGTTTTTTAAAACGGGTCGGATTTTTTTCGTAAATATAGTAAAAACTCTGGTTCCGTGGAAGCACTTAGAATCAATTGTTATAAAACACTATTTTATATTAAAAATTATAAAAAAAATATTTATTCACTTAACCGTACTATATACAGTTTTACAATAAATGATTCTTATTATTATTCTCATTCAAGCTTTGCTTATTATAGGACTAGACACTACCGGTCTACCTTATAAAAAGTTAGCGCAGACTTGATTACGTAATGATGACATAAAGTCAACGCTAACTTTTTATAAGATAAGGGGATAATGTTATTTGACACCCTGTATACACTCATACATATGTTAGATTAATTCAATTGATGTCTAAGTGGGAAATATAATATTATTCGCGTTGGCATGGTGATGTTATAATTATGTAGCAAGATGGCAACCATTGTGGTGTTGTTTGGGCTTCAAGATATTATTTTAAAACATTCTTATTTGTATTTAACATTTGTAATTGTATTTATTCAAGTCGTGGGACTTGAATAAATAAATGAATGAATGAATAACGCTTTACCAACGACCGATGTGGCGCGGCGGGCGAAGGTCCACCTGCGACGCGGAAGGTAGCGGGTTCGATTTTCGCCTTGGAATAAATGTTTGTACGATCTGCAAATATTTATTCCGGGTGTTTTATATGTATCATAAAAAAAATCTATCTATGTAATGTATTGTATTAAGTATGTCAGTCATCTAGTACCTATAACACAAGCTCTGCTTAGCTTGGGGCTAGATGATGTTGTGTGGATTGTCCAGCATTATTTATTTATATTTATTGTACACACAAATTACACCAATCAAATATAAGTAGAACAATAGTTAGAACATAAATGCACAATGGGGGGCCTTATCGCTCAATAGCGATGTCTTCCACGCAACCTTTGGATAGAGAGGACAAATATTCATGGACATTTCACACATCACACTCTAGTCCCAAACTAAGCAAAGTTTGTATTATGGGAAATAGATTGCTGATAGAATTTATATACTCATATTTTTTTGTAAATACATACATACCAAGAATACATAGGAACACCCAGACACAGAACAGAAGAACAAATATGTATTTATGTTCATCACACAAACATTTGCTGTAGGTGGGAATCGAACCCAAGACCCAGAGCATAGATATTCCGTGCTGTGGGCCTTAGGTTCGATGATCCAGAGCAAATGTTTGTGTGATGAACACTGATGTCTATTCTGTGTCTGGGTGACCATACAAATTACGTCGAAGTATTTAATCCAAAATGAACGCATTTTTTCGATTGAGTTCAAACTTTTTGTGACATAACTTTTTCTGTTACTGCGATGACAAATTGCCTAATATTTTTTGGAAACAAAAAAAACTTGTAAATTGATACAATACCAATTCAGGTTATTAATTGGTCGAGCAAGCGAAGCGAGTAAAAAATATAGTATTTTATGGTAATTCATATTCAGAATTTTGATTAAGATTTGACTAATTCTTTTTGAGTTCTCGATAACGATTGAAGTCGATTGTCTTCATTTTTAACTTACGAAAAAACAGAGGTTCTTAAGTCAACGCGTATTTTTTTTTGTAAAAATATTTCTTATATCATACCCTCTTTATAATTAAGTAATATACGAGATCAAAAAATACGAAAGTAAAAACAAAATAACATTTAGATAAATACACCGCAAACTAATTAAAATGAGATCAAAGGTATTTGCAGAAAAGCCGAAATATTGTAATATTACTCCCACACCCGCGAGGCGAGACAAAATATCCAAGAGCTCGCGGTTGATTATTTACGTCATGCATTTTTGCACTGACAGGCGTCACATCACAGCTCAGTTAGTATAAGCTCTGCTTTTCTTTAACTGGAAAGTCGCAATTCTTAAGTCCTAAGACTACTGAGTACATAATTATTTAGGAGAAATATTGTAACATAAGACACGAAAGAAGTACATTATGTTATTGTACGATTCTTGCCCGTTCTTCTAGCCTCTAGTCGCGAGACATTTAGAATCACCTAATGTTCTATTCTAAATGATCCACGTGATTTTATTGATCAATAAATCTTACTTCCAACTAGTATTATAAACGCGGAAGTTTGTATAGATAGATGTGTGGATGTATGTTTGTTACTCTTTGACGCAAAAATTACTGAATGGATTCTAATGAAACTTTACAATGATAGATAAATAAATAAAATAGATTTTTTTTAATGTGTTTTATACATCAGAATAACATATAGGTTATTATTTATAGAAATATTGTGCAGATTATATAAAAAATAAAAGAAAATGGTATATTATATGACTGACTATAATAAATCCACCAGCATCTCCCAGACTAACACTCAAAGTTTGCCAACGAGATAAAAATTGCGAAAAATAATGATAAAAACCTCTGTAGTACTGGACTCATTAAAATTTGCACAGACCGATGCGTTTGCAAGAAGTTCACATTCTTTTTTTGTTTCGTTTCAAAGTTTCATTAAAAGCGGAATACAGATGAGATTTGGTTTTATCATGACATCTATTTTTTTTTTGCTGTTTGTCAAAGTACATCGTTGTTTTGAGTTACGAAAATTACGCGTGAGTATAAAGTAGGTTCAGTGAGTAACGAGTAAAAAAATATGTCATAGCTTCAGCTTTGTAGGTAGTTAGATGTCAAAGTCAAAACATAAAAAAATCAGAAACAGTTTTTGAGTCGAAAACTATATATTGCGAATAGTTTGATTCTGAAAATAGATCAAATAATCTCTTTTTTTTTGAAAAACAAACCGATTATCTGTCCCTTATATGTTTGGATTTATTTACAATTCAGTGTAATTTAGTATACGTTAGGGTCAAATACAATAAGAGTAAGAAAATATTTATAAAATTATATTTATATTTGTAAAATTTACATTATTTTTTCTTTAAAATAGTTTAAGGAAATAGAGAATATTTTCACGCTCTTATTACATTAGTTTCGGTACAACAATGCACGCTGTTACAACAATTTTGTTCGTGTCATACCCATTTTAAAATTCAATTTAAATGCATCAGAAAGGTACAGTCAACACCATTAATTGACGAAGATACACTCCATACAAAATACATTGACAAACAACAAGTTTCTTGGCCGTTCTTCTAGGCTCTGATCGCGTGGAACTGGCACCTAGAACCACCTAGTTTGACTGTAGTAAATGATCCTTGTGATTTTACTGAATAAACTTTTATTGATTTTGTTTTTTAAGATTTTTATCTGAAATTACATATTTAAATTTTTATATTATTTCTCTGACACATAACATCTATCTTATATCTAGTTAATTATGCCAATGATCAATTGTTGTCCCTGACTGTACATACAAACAATAAAACGTAGGCAAACTTAATCCCAAATTAATTCCGTGGCGTAATTAAAACTTTGCCAGCGCCGAGGGTAGAATTGAAATTATGTCATTTTGCTGGACCTTGCTTTTAGATGGAAACTGAGGTGATTTTAATTATCATTACTGATCTTTAGTTTATATAAAATCAACAAGAGTTTTAATTATTACTGCTGATTTTTAAAGTAATATATAAAATGTATTAAAATAAGTACATATATAAGTACAGTAAAATATTACCTACCTTCAGGGATTAAAGACAAAACAAAAAAAAATGATTTTTTTCGTAAAATTTGAATTGTAGTTTTATAGACATTGATTCTAGATATAGGCATATTGTATTTATAAAATATCATCCACTAAGGTCTATGTCCAGACTGTATATAAACATATATTATATCCCATAGTAAAAGCTTTGCTTATGCCTTGATCACACGTACCGAGTAAACCGGCGAGACTGTGACGTATTTAAGATACACTGCGCGCTAACGCTGCAACGTTCAACAGTAAAACTGATGTCGACGCGCAGTGTATCTCAAATACTTCACTGTCTCGCCGGTTTACTCGGTACGTGTGATCAAGGCATTAGTTTGGGACTAGAGTACGATGTGTGAATTGTCCGTGAATATTTATTTATATATGTATCAGTTTTATATCGACAGATAAAATTCAAAAAATCGAAACAGCAATATTTTGTAAAATAAAATAACACAGTAAAAAAACCCAATTTTATAAACCATGTACAAATAACGAGCATGAAAAATACTTGTAAAATAAATACGTACCGATATGCACCGCCAATATTGATGTTAAAATAACAACTGCTCTCCCGGCCATGTTCACTTCTGTAACAAATAAATACTATTTTTAACAACATTTTGTAATAATATAATTTACTAGTAGTACGCCCCGGCTTCGCACGGGTAGCTTATATAAAAAATATCATTGTAATATAACCTATGTTCAGCGCAGATAATGTAGCTTCACAACAGTGAAAGAATTTTTGAAATCGGTCCAGTAGTTTCGAGCCTATTCGATGCAAACAAACAAACAAACAATCAAATCTTTCCTCTTTATAATATTAGTTTAGATATATTTTTGTATAGAATGACGAAAAAATTTGATGACCTATCTCATGTTAAATTATTATCTGTATCTGATAAAGCGTCAAATAATACTTTCGTATTCCTCGATGAACGGGTTTGATTTTATATGAAGCAATAAACGCCTATAATGATTATAAAGCCTTCTTAGGGAACGCGCACACTAACGACAAAGCGTCTATTGATATCCGTTACTTGACGTCTATGTTAACCGTATAACTACAGTTTTGTTGTCGAAGTGCGCTCGAACTTAAGGACTTATACATAATCTGACTATAAAGCCCTCATAGGGAGCGCGCACACTAACGTCAAAGCGTCTTTTAAGGTCACGTAACTTGACGTCACCCATTTAACTAGGCTCTGGTCGCGTGGAACTGGCACCTAGAATCACCTAGTATGTAAGACGATTCTAAATGATCCTTGTGATTTTATTGAATAAAGAAATCTTTGACTTTGACTAACATCATTTTTGTCGTAGATGTGCGCTCTAACTTTAGGACTTATACACAATCAGACAATAAAGCCTTCTCCTTTAGACAAAGCGTCTATTTATGTCTCGTAACTTGACGTCTATGTTAACCATCTACAGTTTTGTCGTCGATCTGCGCTCGAACTTAAGGATTTATATCCCAAAGACTCCCTTTTTAAATATTACAAATCTCAAGTTTCAAAGTAAACAAACAGCTCGAAAATGGTCGAGTTGAAAAAGTTAAAGTGTGGATCTTAGCGTCTTAAGTTGAACTTAACACGCACTTAAGGGCCAGCTTTGCTGGGCAGGCTACGGTGGGGTTACAACTTAGGGTTGCCACTAATACTTGTATTTAAAGGTATTACTTCTTTGTTCTTTAGCAGAGGCTTTCAAGAGGCATTAAGAGGAATTATAAATTTGCTTTTTTGGGGTTGAGACCAAAACCGTGGGGTGCCAAGGCCCTACGGGTCTCTCTTGGGGTGGAGACTCTAAATCAATTAAAAAGTCGTGAAAACATTAAAAACTTATAATACAAATAATCTTTCAAAACAAAAACTATGTAATACTGTATTTTTTAAGACATTTTTGACAGATAGACAGCGAAGTCTCAGTAATAGGGTCCCGTGTTACCTTTTGGGTACTGAACCCTAAAAACACAATTAAGTAAACTTTACTTGTTTGTAGAGCGGGCGGTTTTCCGCAACTAGGCCGCTAAGTAAACTTTACTATACAGTATTTTAGCTTTGAAAATAAATAACGACACTAGTCACTACTGTTTTTATTTATTTTTATGATTATACCTATATTTGATGTGAAAAGCAAAGTTATCTATACTGATATTATAAAGAAGTAAAGTTTGTGTGTTTGTATATTTGTTAAATTGTAAGGGGAATCTCGGGATCTACTGAAACGATTTAAAAAATTCTTTCACCAATAGAAAGCCACATTATTGCTGAGTGTCATAGGTTATATAAAAAACTAAATATAAAAAACAAAAAGTCTTTTACGTGGTAGTCCGTTTTGCAAAGTGAATCGGAGAAAAAACGGTCGAATTATGCCCAACGAAGTGGGCACGGGTCAGCTAGTATACAATATAACCTTAACTTTTTACATCAGTTGCAAGTGGCAACCCTACCGTGCAAGGATCTTCAAGAAAATCTTGACTTAATATCAGGGGAACTTTTTCCCGCGTTTCTGAGATAGAAAAATTCGCTGACTCTTAAATTTAATAAGGAAATTGGTCTGGCTCGGCTTTTAATTATTTTTTATAACAGCGCAGTGCCTTAATGAGTTAAGCTGACTTATGTAGTACTAGACTCTATTGCAACGGTGTAAGGTTCAAAATGCTGAGTGAAAAATGAAGATTATTTTGTAACGAATAAAAGAGATATAAAAGTTGATTAAATGTTATAATTACCTGCAGATGAAGACAGGACATTGAACATACAATCAACTTTTAATATTTTTTTAAATTTGTCTAATGCTTCGGCTACATTAGCGGGCGAATATTCGTATCGTGTTGGCGCGACAAAAACATCGTGTTCGGGTATAGGCGATCTTCTTGTCTAAATACTACGCGATGACACGATGTACCCGGCCACATACATTGCGTTAACACGAATATTTCGCCGTAGCCCGCTAATGTGGCCCCAGCATAACAATAATCTATATCAAAAGCATTGTCAAATTGGTATTTGTTTTTTCGTTCCATTCAGATATATTTCTTTACTTATTACATCAACACTAATTTCTCATTTATAGTTTCTGTGAAAAATTCGACTCTAAATATCACGATCCATGAGATACAGCCTGGTGGTGACAGACCGACAGAGGCGACAGACAAACAGTAGCTCTACCATAAGTTTTTACTATACTATATTTACTACACTCGCTAGCGTCTGTAGTTAAAAAAATGTATGAAGATTTTTACAGCGCCTCTAGCGGATAGTTGGGTACTAAAATTCGTCATACTAATATTGACGTAACTACTATAGTAAAGTCAGGCGATTTTACTGTGACAACTCATGGTAGACGTACTGACAGCACAGTCTCAATCTAAGGTCCTATTCAACCTTTTGTACGGAACCCTAAAAAAACACAGTTAGGTAAATAATAAATCAAGATTACGATAGGTAATTCCAGCAGCATCTAATATAACCAGAGAACGCAGTTGTGCCACACATAAAACTATGTCATCATATAAAACATAAAACTGAATGATCCACAGTACAGTTAGAACAGCTAGGTAAGTACAGGCTCTTTGTAAATACACTCGTTCAAATAAGAAAAATTAAAAACAATGCTAAAATTGCTGTGACTTTGCAGAACATTATGCCCTAGTTACTAGGCCTGTCGTCGGCTTTTATACTAGGGTCTAGTATACGAGCCGACGACACTCAACCTAGTACAATCAGACTCCCAAATCAGACTCGAAATACATGAACTGTTTTATTTTTTGAGGTTAGAAAATTGACAAGCTGAAATGACAGTGGGCTGGACAGGTTTGCAGAGGTTTGCTGAAGAACCATCGTTGGATCAGACGTATACTGGGGTGAAAACCACGTTTAGACAAGTGTTAGAATTATAACTTATTTTGTAGTGATAAATCATGATTGTCATTTAATTACAGTTTGCTGCTTGCTATCATAGTTTTATAAACATAGTTTTATTTTAAAAGTATTGAAACATAAGTCGTTTTATCATTTTTAGTTCACGGAAGGAAATACTTGTTTATTTTTAAATAATATATTATATACATGTTAAAATTACTAATTTATTTTTAATACTGTATTACATAATTAATATTATTTTTAATATTTAATTTAAGATCTAGAAATATTATCATTTTTGTAAAGAGAAAGGCAAGATGGCGAGCGAATGGACGGGCAGTCTGGATCGAGCCATAGTGTAGATAGGTTGTTCAATTTGTTAAATACAAGTGTGAAAAGTTATTATCCTCGAGTTTTACATTTCATCACCTGATTCCCTACATCAGAAGTGGCAAAAGGACCATGGTATAGTGCACGAAAATGAAGAAGAGCGTGAGGGTATGAGCTCTCGATCTCGACACCGAAAGAAACGCCGATATCGTAGCACCAGTTTGGAGAACAGTTTTTCAGATTCAAAAAAACTCTTCTAAGAACAGAAGAAAAAGACGTCGTCGCCAACGCCACGAACACGAGTTGCATCGGCAGCAAAGATCGAGACATCGGAGAAGTGCATTAGTACGTGTGTGAGCCCCTTGAGGGTGCTTACTTATTGGACAACTACCACTGAACGCCTCATTGTAGTGATGAGCGCGTTATGCAAGGTCAGATCCAATCATTTACTTTGATTCTGTACATCAATTCTAGTTCGCAAGATATCGATTTTTTTAGTGTGGGTAGTAGGTAAAACGAACGCGTTAAAGTAAATGCTGGTCTAAGACAAGCAAATGCTGGTCCCGGACAGTTCGATTCTTGAAGGGCGATGCTTGTAGTCGACTTCGAGCGAGTAGTCAATGACCCACACTAGTTCAAAATGAGTTGAGCACATGTTATACGGTAGTAACATAATCGATTTCGTAAACTTTCAGTAAAATATGCATTTATAGCCATACCACATATGTAGATTGTGCTAGGTGTTTTATTTTGCGCCTTTGTTGAGTTTAGTAGACTATTGGTGTGGTTTAATGTGTGATAAAGGTAACTCATTAGTATGAGCCCCTGTCATTTGCAGCCCGATAGATTTTTTTTTTTTTTTTTTTTTGAACTTTTTGTTAGTAAAATGCAAAAAGAAATAACGACTATCGCTTCAAGTCGTTTCTATAAGATCTTTTTAGATTATTTTGTCCGATCGAAAACTACCCGTTATCCGTTAAGTGTGATAAAGTTTTGCGCTAAAGGCTAAGTGTATGTTCATTTCTAGCAATGTGCAATGAGACAGATTTAGGTTTCGTTAGTTCTGCTTGTGATAACATCGAAAGAACATTTTTTTTTTTCTGTCTAAAACAAGTGACGTCATTTTCGTTAAGAGATAAGAGAACTGCGTCGAATCTCGCATTCTTTTCGTTGAGGGTACCTATCTTAAAATGGTGAAACGTGCAATATTCTTTTTGTAGAAAAATGTCGAAAATATATTTGATGGCGAAGTAATCGTTTTATCTCTTTAGAGCATACTTCCAATCTATCCGGTAGGGTAGACAGCGGACGTAATTAGTTATTCTAAGTCTAGTAAACATTTCGTTAGCAAGAAATGTTCTTATCAAGTTTAGCGAGGTTGTTGATACCTAGGTAACTAAATCATCGAGTGAGACCGTTAGTTACAGTTTTTAAAGGTGTTGAATTATTTGTCGTCCGTCAAAAGTATTTAAGTGTCCAAGAGTGTGTGTAAGAGGTTTGCGATCCGCATATTCGACGTACCTGGATAATTGTTAGTTAATTTAGTCCAGATATCCGTTTGTTTTTAGATCCAAAAATTTTAGACCTGGATACATAAGGTAGACTAGCTGGTACATACATACAGTTGTGTGTTTATTAATGCAAAGAGTGAACAGTACATAGCTTCTAGATAACGGTATGATCAACAGCGTGTTGTGGTGCTGGTCAACCCAATCATACCGCTTAGAAATCGAGAATTCAATTCAATTCAATTTATTTTTGTTCCACAAAGATACAATTATATGTACACTTGGAAAAGTCAAAAAATGTTACAATTTATTTCCTATATTATTTCTACATATCACTATGTAATTTATCTTATATATTAGATTAGAATAATAACGTTAATGAACAAAATAAATCAATTAATGACATTATAAACTATTAAATTCGTCAGCAAAAGCTTCGTCAAGATTGTAGTATGATTTGTTTGTCAAAAAGTTTCTCACTGTGCTACTAAAGTGATTATTGTTTGAGTTTTGTAAACCTTGAGGGAGCTTATTGAACAATTTAATGCCTATGCATAGAACGCTTCTACCTACTTTAGCAAGTCTATGTTTAGGGTTCGATATTTTATTTTTATTTCTCGTATCATAAGAGTGAGAGTCACCAATTAATTTGAACTTTCCATAATTCAATTTTACATACATTAAATTCTGATAAATATACTCGCCTACTATTGTCATTATTCCTAGCTGCTTAAACTTATCTCTACAAGATTCTATGTTCTTCATAAATAAAATAGAACGTATTGCATTCTTTTGGAGTATGAATATCCTAGATGAGTCAGAGGCGTTTCCCCAAGCTAGAATACCATAAGTCATGATTGAGTGAAAATACGCATGATAAACAGAGACTTGTAATTTTCGTTTTAGTTTTTGTTGGTACTTTGCAAAAATTCATATTGTGTTGACGAGTTGAAAAAAAATATATTTCATGTTAGCCAGTGTTGGTTACGAGTCTGTGAGGTTGTGTGCCAAGAGTCTGAAGTATCTTTGGTCTATTGTTATTGTGTTGGCGTTAGCGTTTTTTTTAGACAAAGCACTAGTTAACGTGCGTGACGTTTTACTTAGGTTTACAATACCAGGTTACAGATAAAAGTAACTTCACAACTAATTGACGTTGAAACCAAATATTTTTGTTTTGATTTGGATATACAATCGTGGAAATTGTTTACTTCGAATGTGTAAGTTTACGTATTGAGGTCGCATAATAAGCTGGTCGAATAATATTTTTACCATGAGATATGATAGACGAAAGCGTTAATTTAATTTCCTACTACATGAGTTTCGAGTTTTATAAGTTGAAAGGAGAAAGAATGGTTTTATGATTTACCCGCTGATAGTCATTTGATTTTATGTATCGGTCATACATAGGAGTTCTATGACAACTGTACTTATGCCATGTGTCTTATTGAAATAATTCTCAAGTCACGTCAGTCAATCGTAAAGTGTGGACTTGACGATGTTTGTTTTGAACATAAAGGTGTGTGTGTGGTTTCACTTATAACAAATTCAAAGTTGTATACTTTATGTCCGAATTTTGTTTAAGAAAAAGTGACATCACGATGTTCCAACTCTCTTTGTATTCGAGTTTTTACGGTATACTAAAGTTTTGTTTTTAACTTCAACGTTGTTTAGTAGTGTGTAGTGTTTGCAGTGAAGCAGTCGTGCATTGCAGTGAGACACTCTCACTCTGCTAGTGTTTTCATAAGGTTTTATGATCGAACAGTTGTAGGTACAACTAAAAGGTGTGATTGAGCTTTGTTTTGCCGTTCCCGTTTCGAAATATGAAAGAAAGTTCTTTCGAGTCAAATGTTGTTGACAATTTTTGACATCGAGTCTGACAATAGTTTCTTAGTAAAGAAAGTATTTGAGTACATGTAAAATATTCGAAATGTTGACAAGATTTTGTATGTTTTGCAGGTTAGACCGAGCGAGAGTAGTGTCAAAGATTTTACTGGCTTTTTGAGTCAACAATCGTAAATAGATCTGACAGTGGTTTTGGCGAATACCTTTGTTAACGGATACTTTTATTATTATTTGAACAAACTACATGGTTTGAGTGTAGTCAAATACTTACGAGCCAGCGCTTGTTATTTTGACGCTCTGTTACTAGCGGACTAGTAAACTAATCTGGTATGATGAAATAAATGAAACTAATTATTATTACAATTTTGTACAGGTTTTCAATGGAGATGTTAGATGTAAAGGATTTGACATTGCATAATGAAGTACACAATGGTAATTGGCTCTACTGTCTTTGCGACTGAACAATGGTTGCTTGGTGCGGAGACTGGTCATTCACTTGCACCCTTGATGAGAGGTGCCTCAGTCAACCGCGTGATGTAGCCGTCCCTGCAGTTCGTGCCTGCAGTTCGTGTCTACAGTTCGTGCCTGCTGCCTTCAGCTGGAGCAGTAGTAGATTAAGTCTGGTAGAAGCTACCAGATCAGCAGTATGGCCGGATCAGCAAAAATAACCTCGGTTGACTTTTTAAAAACGAAAAGAGTATAAATAGGACCTCTCCAGTATAGTCCAACGAGTAAAAATAGGCTGTTACTATGCCCAAATTGGTTTAGAGTTGTTAATCCTGACATTCATGGTTTTTGTTATAATGAATTTCTTATTGAGATAATCAATTTATGACGGTTGAATGTACATTTTGTAAATAATGTAAAGTCGTTAGTTTGTTTGTGAATAAAGTTATTTACTTGTATTTTATTTCAAGGTAAAAAAAAAAAAAAAAAAGAAATATATATATATATTGTTATTTGGCTGTCAGTCTAATGTTGATAGATCCATTGACTGAATTTATGTTTTATTTATTTATAAAAAAAAAAAGGATGGCAGTCTAATGTTGATAGATCCATTGACTGAATTTATGATTTATTTATTTGGATGGCAGTCTAATGTTGATAGATCCATTGACTGAATTTATGTTGTATTTATTTGGATGGCAGTCTAATGTTGATAGATCCATTGACTGAATTTATGATTTATTTATTTATTTATTTGGATGGCAGTCTAATGTTGATAGATCCATTGACTGAATTTATGTTTTATTTATTTATTTATAAAAAAAAAAATAAGAAAAAAAGGATGGCAGTCTAATGTTGATAGATCCATTGACTGAATTTATGATTTATTTATTTATTTATTTGGATGGCAGTCTAATGTTGATAGATCCATTGACTGAATTTATGTTTTATTTATAAAAAAAAAAAATAAGAAAAAAAGGATGGCAGTCTAATGTTGATAGATCCATTGACTGAATTTATGATTTATTTATTTATTTATTTGGATGGCAGTCTAATGTTGATAGATCCATTGACTGAATTTATGTTGTATTTATTTGGATGGCAGTCTAATGTTGATAGATCCATTGACTGAATTTATGATTTATTTATTTATTTATTTGGATGGCAGTCTAATGTTGATAGATCCATTGACTGAATTTATGATTTATTTATTTATTTATTTGGATGGCAGTCTAATGTTGATAGATCCATTGACTGAATTTATGTTGTATTTATTTGGATGGCAGTCTAATGTTGATAGATCCATTGACTGAATTTATGATTTATTTATTTGGATGGCAGTCTAATGTTGATAGATCCATTGACTGAATTTATGTTGTATTTATTTGGATGGCAGTCTAATATTGATAGATCCATTGACTGAACTTATGTTTTATTTATTTATTTGGATGGCAGCCTAATGTTGATGCCTCTGTCTGTTGTCAAACGATATGCAGGTTGTCTGTATATCTTGGTTAGGATAATGGAATAGTCCTAACTGTATTTTCTGTTTCAGTTGAGGAACATCCTGTTGGTTCATCCCAGTTTGTTCCAGTCACCCTTGATGAAAGGTGCCTCAGTCAACCGCGTGATGGAGCCATCCCTGCAGTTCGTGCCTGCAGTTCATGCCTACAGTTCGTGCCTACAGTTCGTGCCTGCTGCCTTCAGCTGGAGCAGTAGTAGATTAAGTTGTATTTATTTGGATGACAGTCTAATTTTGAAAGATCCATTGACTGAAGTTTTATTGTAATTGTTTGGTGGGCAGTGTAATGTTGATAGATCCATTGACTGAATTTATATCTAAGATTATTTTACTATCAAAGCATCGCTCTAAGTTTGAGGACAAACTTAAGGTCAGGAAAGGCCGAATGTTAGAATTATAACTTATTTTGTAGTGATAAATCATGATTGTCATTTAATTACAGTTTGCTGCTTGCTATCATAGTTTTATAAACATAGTTTTATTTTAAAAGTATTGAAACATAAGTCGTTTTATCATTTTTAGTTCACGGAAGGAAATACTTGTTTATTTTTAAATAATATATTATATACATGTTAAAATTACTAATTTATTTTTAATACTGTATTACATAATTAATATTATTTTTAATATTTAATTTAAGATCTAGAAATATTATCATTTTTGTAAAGAGAAAGGCAAGATGGCGAGCGAATGGACGGGCAGTCTGGATCGAGCCATAGTGTAGATAGGTTGTTCAATTTGTTAAATACAAGTGTGAAAAGTTATTATCCTCGAGTTTTACATTTCATCACCTGATTCCCTACACAAGCGTAGTTAATAACGAGGGTGTAGGATGACGGCCTTGTTTGCCAAAGAACTGAAAATCGTTGGAGCAAACAGATACTGGAGTGGAGACCGCGTTTAGGCAAGCGTAGTGTAGACGCACCCGGCGAGATGGAGCGACGATCTGCGGAGTAGCTGGCAAACACTGGATGAGAGGAGACATAGACCGGGCTTAGTGGCGCGTCTGTAGAGACCTACGTCCAGCAGTGGACTGATAAAGGTTGATGCTGAACCAGCTGTTATATCCTGAGCTGTGGTAACGGGTTACGGCCCTGGGTCTTGAGGGGGTGTTTTATGGAGGCGCACTTATATTTTGATGTGGTATTTCCTTCGTTCGACACGTTTAGTTTTTTTTAGTTATCCAATAACGGTTAGATCATTTTTATTTGTTGCCAACTATAAACGCCTTGGGGATAGATTATTATTTAATAATTTTATATTTCAGTTTTGTAGGTTCTTACCTCTCGTTGAGAAATGCGGTCAGACAGACAGAAGAACAAAAGCATTTTTGGGCAATCTCGAAAGAGATAAAATAATTATAATAATATTAATTTCTTCACGTCAATAATGTTTGTGAAGAAAATGATTACGTGTATACTTTACGTACTTTACGTAATTAGTATAAGATTGAGTGAGCAGGAATTATCTCAAGTTACGGCTGAAGATACCAGCGCTAATCGACACGGTTATTGATGACTGGTCATCAATCTTGATCGACGCTGAAGGGTTTCACTCAGCGTTTGTTTTTCTGTTGATTGGAGTTACGATGAGTTGGGCTTTTAAGCTATTGCATAGCTTCTATCGCGGGCCTTGAGCGTGGAGACCGAATCCAGAAATTTCGTAACGAAATAACCTAATTGCGCATGCGTAATCCAGCAAAAAATGCTATGCAATAGCTTTACCGCGGCAGTCCCCGAGTGCCACACGTCTTTTTTGATGGTTTTAAATAGTAGATTAAATAGTAGGAATAAAATCATTTGATACAAAAAACTACTTTTTTTTAAATATTTGGATTTATTTGATACAAATATCAAATATTCTTATTAATCAAACTCCATAGATTCCCTCCAACTAGAGCGAATTGGTAATAATGACCATATGTAATGTGATATGAAAAATTCTATAGAAAATACTCCGAAGCAGTTATGAATAAAAACTATTTCGATTAAATAAGAATAGCAAAAAAATATTCAAATATTCGTAAAAAGGTCGGGGATTTCACACATCGCTAATCTTACTCCACTCACCCATGCATATAGATGCTTTCAAACGAATGACGAGCCCTAAGGGTTAGAACTATCGATGTGTAGTGAGGTGTGCTAGTCGATAAACTTCTTTAAATAAATGTTTCTCTCTCTTCTTCTTATCTAAAAATCTGGTTGCGAGGAACTGGTATCTAGAATCATCTCGTATATAGTATCTAGTAACACCTTGTATGTTAGACGATTCTAAATGATCTGCGTAATTTTAAAGAGTAAAGTATACAATGATTGATAAATGTTTGGTCTGATTGCTTCCAGACAAATCACAGCTACATACTTAGAAACTTAGGAAATAAAGTGACTTTTCACAAACGCTTACAAAGAATATCGACTCGTGAAGGAGTAATGGATAGGATAAAATAGAATACACCTTTAATCATCAACAACATGGATGTAGCACCTATAGGGATTTGGGTATAGGGTTTGGAGGTATGTTTCCCATAGATTAACTTGTGTTATCTGATGATTACACCATGAAGAATTGCTTTGTTATAGACAATATCTTCATATTTTTACAAAAATAAAAACTTTTACCTCTTTTTAGCCATATCCATAAACGAAAATGTATTTTATCGATAAAAAAACATCGACATGGTCCCATCACTACCGCACTCTCAAATATTAATAAACCATCGATGCGAACAGAGGACGCGCGAATGCAAACGCATAACTGATATTAATCTCGGTTTCTGAACGCGACAGTACTTTTTGTTTGCGATACGCTTTCGTACACAACTGTACGTGTGCGGAATATGACATCGGATGAAGAATTATAAGTATTTTTTTAAGTCTTTTTGTTACTACATTTGTAAGCTATTGCATAGCTTCTATCGCGGGCCTTGAGCGTGGAGACCGTATTCCGAATACTGGGGGATAAGCACGTATAAATATGCCACTCGTAAACGTATCGAAACATTGACGTATTTGAGATACACTGCGCGTCAACAACAGCTTTACTGTCGAACGTTGCAGCGTTAGCGCGCAGTGTGTCTTAAATACGTTACGTTTACGATTGTCACATTTACTCGTGCTCGGCCCTCTGTACCTTTTAGAATACTGTAGTCTGAAAAGCTTTCAGTGCGATAGGTGCGATAGCTTTTACAGCTGAAAGTTTCAAGGAATATTGGTTCCAGGTACAAAACCTATTTGAAAAGGTGAGGTTTTATTTTTTTGGGCACTGGTATATATTGCTTACCATAAAAAATATTGAAATCCGATTGACAATTATGTATTTTTTTATGGAATACACAAATTGCCATTTTGTCTTAAATATATTTTTTTTTATACATTTTGGTACATAGAAAACAAAAGTTTATTTCTATTTATTTATATTGAAAACATTTTATTGAGTAAAATAGTTAACATACAACGTACTAAATTGTGTGTATCAGCTAGTCTAGTTATAACATACTAAATCAACATTATACATTAAAGTAACATAAACCTATTACCTAAAAATTAAAGCCATACATGTCACCACTAGGCCAATGCGTCAACTCTAAAACAGAGTATAAACACCGAGTTCTGGGAAAGTCCTCTAAATCCCTCAATATTTGGGTGAAACTTTGCTAATTAGTAAAGTTAGCGTGATATCCACATGTGCCACTAATAGTTCTTACTAGGGTTGGGAAAAACGGTCTTTATTTAAAAAAAAGTTGTATAAAAACTCATTACCCTCCCGTACCAAAGTCAGGTAAACAATGGCCTTACCTATTTAACCCTACTTTTATTACTGTTGTATTTTAGCCTAATTCTATTTTTTTTTTGTTTTAAAAAAAAAAAAAATGAGGCTTAAAAAATCTAAAAAATGAAGGTCTGCGACGCGGTAGGTTGCGGATCGATTCTCGCCTTGGGATAAATGTTTCTACGATCTGCAAATATTTATTCCGGGTTCGGGTATTTTATATGTATAATAAAAAATATCTATGTATGTAATGTATTGTGTTAAGTATGTCAGTCTTCTAGTACCTATAACACAAGCTCCGCTTAGCTTGGGGCTAGATGATGTTGTGTGGATTGTCCAGCATTATCTATTATTTATTTATTTAATAGGATGTCGTCTTGTGAGACTAACTACCTCCCATCACATGACTGTAACTTTGACAACACTTCAACAACTCTAAATAACTCCGAGGGTTGGGGACGTATTTGAAACTTTCACGTTTTTAACGTTCGTGAAATATAGCTATTAGTTTCGGAAATTATTAGTCACTTTCAGTACAAATAAGTATATATATATCGCATATTTATTTAGCAACGCATATGAAACACTAAAACTAGGGTGATTTTAAAACTAGGGTAAAAAGTAGGGTAAGTGTTGCTAAAACTAGGGTAACAAATAAAATACCAACTGAGCTGTAAAAATAAATATTCTTGTATTGAGATACGATAAACTCAGAAAAACTACAATAATTTGAACTTTAATTCCTATTAGTTTGAATGTATGTAAGTCCTATATTGTCTAGTTTTCACAGTACATACAAACTTTGCTTAGTTTGAGACTAGAGTGTGATGTGTGAAATGTCCATGAATATTTATTGGAACGAAGTTCCTTATCGCGCGTTGCAAAAAGGGGCTAGACGGAAAAAAATAACAACAAGAATTAAGACCAAAAGTTGTAACGACACTTTAGTTGTAAGCCATGTGGCGTGCGCATGTTTCTCTGTCTATCTCTCATAGAAATCAAGTTATTAAATTAAGAACTTCGTTCCATTCGGGTATCCCTTGACACATCTCAAGTAAAAAAAGACGTGTGGCACTCGGGAACTGCCGCGGTAAAGCTATTGCATAGCATTTTTTGCTGGCTTACGCATGCGCAGTGTTAGGTTATTTTCGTTAGGTTATTTAATTACAGAATTTCTGGTTCGGTCTCCGCGCGCAAATCCCGCGATAGAAGTTATGCAATAGCTTAAAAAAAGCCTTCAAACTCTCGAGTCTAATCTCCCCATTTAAATAATCAGGGGGTGCTAAGAATCCACCAGCTGTATCCATCAGCTCCTAATTAGCTGGATAACGGCACACGTTCCGCGTTCACCGCCGGCCTTAGATTAAAGGCTGTAAAATCTCCAATTCAAATAGGGCGACAGAATTCAAATGAAGCGATGCTACCATTTGTCGGTTTTGGATCGAGAATTCTCGATTTGCAAAAGTTTAAGACAAGTGAAGGACGCAAAATAGAGCGACATTAAAATGATCTAAATTATCAATATGTAGTATTTTTTTTCTAGTTAACATTGTCCCACTGCTGGGCAAAGCCTCCCCCAAACACTTCCACTCTTGGCAGTGTCCCACCAATCCAATTCAAACACGTCAAGGTCATCTTTCTAACATGTAGTAAAAGTACAATATGTAGAATAAAGTTATTTCAACAATATAATCAAGCTCTCCTAGTTGTTACTACCAATTGCCACTGGTACCCTAAAAACTAGTGAGAACCGTACCAGCAGTATTTCCGTTCCGAATTACGATCCGGACTTGAATTTTAAATGAGCCCCTCACGGATCCCTCTGACGTCTTGCTGGAAGATTTATTTAGGCTTTTGCATTTCAAACCGCTCGTTTGTACGTCTGTTTGTAGAAGAACAATTCTGCGGAGGGCGATTATCTCAATAAAACGAAGATTTAAATGTAGAGTTGGTGGGAAGGATAAGTTTTGTTTTTACTATTGGGGGACCACGCTAAGTCAGGATGGGCTGAGTTTAAGCTGGAGGTAGAGGCTTAAGTTTTTGGTCGTCATTGCGGTCTTTAATTAGACATTCATGAACATTTTACACAACATCTGGTTTCAAACAAAATAAAGCTTGTAGGTACTATGAGAACTAGACTGCTCATAGAAAAACCTGACTTTATACCTGAATTTAATATAATGGTGTTAATTAATATAATGGTGCTGTGCTGACTTTAACGCGCAGCTTCAAACGTCACTCAAAATAATTCGACAATCTAATTAACAATAAAATTAAATAATAATTAATAATAAATAAATAACTTCGTCATTTTTTTTTGAGGATTAGCTGACTTAACACTGGTAGAACTGACGTATTGAAGGGCTGAAGCCAAATAAATAAGAAGAAGAAGAACTCAATAGTACGCGTACCTATACACTGCTGTTTATTTAAAGTGTATTGTAAAAGAGCTTTTTATCGGTTTCATGAAACTTTTATAGGTGCTGTATTTTTGTGTGCCATTCAATGGTTCCTAACAAAAGGTTGGAAGATAACATTATCATGGAAATAAAGAGGAAGTTTGTGCGGAATACTAAGTATGTGACCATCTGAGGTTGTGTTATTATACTATGAAGTTACTTATGAATAATATAAGTAATAATATAGTAAATACAACCAGTGTCTTGGGTACGCTTCCGATTGGTACTGATTAGGATCAGTTGAACTATCTATAGATCGTTTGCAACGGTCTGTAGATAGCTCAACTGTTTCTTATGTATTTTATATGACAATGTACATTTTGTAAGTACTGTATAGTCGTAAGTTTACTTGTGAATAAACTAATAATATAATAAAAGATAATATACCTACTGATCAAATATATAAAGCTTTTTGTACCTATACCTAAGTAATGCATACTTCGTCACTAGCTTCTACTTACTACTATAATTAAATCTCATTTTAAGCGAACTGTAATCTGTTATGAGAAATAAAAATTATTTAAACCGAATAAGGATTTTTTTTGTGTTCAAAGAGCGTACAAAAGTGTGATAAAAATTGTTGAGTAAGTACTACCAAATATTTTATATTTCTCTTCATCTCTATTTATGTTATATTTATAGTTTCAGTAAATAAATAAAATAAATATAAATATTCACAGACAATTCACACACTAGTCCCAAACTAAGCAAAGCTTGCATTATTTATTTACTGAAATTATAAAGACAACATTCGATTTTTTTTGTGTTCAACAACAATCTAATTAATTGATTCATAATTAATATAATAAAAAATCTATTTATAACTAATATTTTAGACATTTTGTAGCTACTTACTCAAAACTTACATGTTTTTTTTTGTAAAAATAAAATTAAAACAAAATCCTAACTCAAAGCAAACATTTATACGGTACGTACAACGTAATCGTAAACAGATGGAAAGTTTCACGTGAATTTGCCAACCCGTGCCGTGAATCAGTAAACAACCTCATTTGCATATTACAGAGTAATCTAACATTTCAGGGGGGGTATCCTGACAACTAAAATGTTTTTGAATTGTTATTTGATCAAATTGCAGTTCAGTTTTCTTCTTCGTCTTTTATTGATATTTTGAATGATCGATTTTCATACCGTTTGATAGAATTAACGAAAAATCAGGTAGGGCATGCTCAAATCAGGTAAGTCATGCTTTAATCAGGTAGGCCATGCTCAAATCAGATAGGTCATGCTTAAATCAGGTAGGCCATGCTCAAATCAGGTAGGTCATGCTTAAATCAGGTAGGCCACGTGCTAAACCACGGCATTGACGTCATTTTTAACAGCTCAGTCATAATTTTATAAAGCTCAGTCAAAAATGCCACGGAATACTGATGAGTTACTATAGTAAAATCATCGAAAACTGAACTGCAACTGAAAGGATATTCGGTCACGCAAGGTTGCCCTTGCTGGATAGCCCCCCAGAGTAATCTAACATTTCAGACTTTTGGTTCACATCTGCATAATACATAACTAGTTGAGAATTTCAGATCGCGTTAAAGTGACTTGAGTTACTCAGAATTTGGCATTAGAATAATCTTCTTCTTGATTTAAAATAAATATTCAAGGACAATTCACACACCACACTCTAGTCCCAAACTAAGCAAAGCTTGTACTATGAGAACTAGATTCTCGATAGAATACTTAAGTAAGTATATACTTTTTTTTTTAGTAAATTATACAAATATTCAAGGACAATTCACACAGTCCCAAACTAAGCAAAGCTTGTACAATGAGAACTAGATTCCTGACAGAATACTTTTATATATTTTTTGTAAATACATACATAGAATACATAGAAACACCCACAAACAAAAAAACAAATATTTATGTTCATCATTTAATTATTTATGAACATTTGCTCAGGGTGGAAATCGAACCCACGACCCACAGCATAGAAGGCAGAGCTACTACCAACAGAGCTGTGACGCCTGCCAATATAAATTATACATAATAACACCCAGACACAGAACAAATATTTATATTCAGTGGGAATCGAACCCACGACCCACAGCATAGAAGGCAGAGCTACTACCAACAGAGCTGTGACGCCTGTCACATATCACACATAAATATAGTACAAAAAATCCTTTATCACATTTATCACCAAAACATAATATGATGACGTCATAGACGCGATCCTATTGGTTGATTTCACACATCCCGGTAAGTACCGATTGAAGCAAAAATCTTTTTTACGTCAAAAACCCTCGATATTGGAAACCGCTGAATAATTCGCCAAAAATCTTCCAAGCATTTAATCTTGAAATAATATTTAGAATTGCGGGAAAACTTTTATTCTAAGAGCGTTTTCACATTATCCGATCCGATATCGGGGTAAGTAAAATGTATGAAACATGTACCTACCTGTCTTTCATATTGTTCGGCCCGATATCGGATATCGGAGGTACATATTCATACATTTTACTTACCTTGATATCGGATCTGCGTCTGACACCGATATCGGATCGGATAATGTGAAAAAGCTCTAAAGATGAGAGAAAGTTGAGTTTAAAAAAAAATTCAACGTCATTTTTAAGTTTTAAAAATGTTTTTTTAAAACTTAAATTTTATGTCCCAGTTTCTTCCGTTTTTATGTAAAAATAAAAACATATTATTAATAATAATCATACGTAACTTTGGCCTCGCGGAACTGGACAAATTTTTATTGAGTTTGATTTTTATAACCTATTTTCATTCATATGACGACCGATGTGGCGCGGTGGGCGAAGGTCCGCCTGCGACACGGAAGGTTGCGGGTTCGATTCCCGCCTTGAGATAAATTTTTGTACGATATGCAAATATTTATTCCGGGTGTTCTGGGTATTTTATATGTATAATAAAAAAATATCTTCCTTCGTAATGTATTGTATTAAGTATGTCAGTCTTCTAGTACCTATAACACAAGCTCTGCTTAGCTTGGGGCTAGATGATGTCGTGTGGATTGTCCAGCATTATTTTTTATAAGTACGATAAGTACCAAGTTATGCTAAATGACTACAATAAATCATTGAAAATAATTTTATTTATTTATTTATTTTATTATTTTCAACTAACTTGAATGAATCACCTGAAATAGCAGTGATCAAATGATATTATATTAGCAATCATTACAATGCTAAAGACCGGTCACAGTTTTTTTAGAATACTTTAAAACAAAAACTTTCTTTTTCATTTGTTTTCTTTTCAAACGAGTGTTTCAATTGACCTTTTTGTTACTTTACTTTTAACTTTTTAGGGGTCTATACTAAAGGGTGCTAATGGAACCCTATTTATTTAACTATCGTTTTTGACACAAATGTTTTTATATAGGTTATTTTATAGATTTTAGATTTTTTTTAATTCTTATGCGGGTTATTATGTGGTTATTGTACAGGGTGATGTTTGATAAACTATAAAAAAATATATTCTTGGACATTACACAAATCGCACTCTAGTCCCAAACTAAGCAAAGCTTGTACTATCGATGCTTATAAAACACTTATATACATTTGTTTTTGTAAATACATACATAGAATACATAGGAACTAAAAAACCCAGACACAAAACCAATAATTATGCCCATCACAATTGTTCTGGGTGGGAATCGAACCCACGACCCACAGCGTGGAAGGCACAGCTCCTTTCAACTGAGCTGTGACGCCTGTCATAGATTAAAATTGAGATTTTAAACTGAATAGCTTTTAACTATAAGACCGTCCAATATACACAACGTAGCAGACTCGTAGCATATCGCTACGAAAGCGCTACGGCGTAGCATGTCAGTGTATGATAGAAGTTTGTCTAGAAGTTATCGCTTCTTGTAATAAAAGCACTAAATAAACTTCTATTATTTGGCTAATTTATAATAGTTTAATACAGATGACCTATCTCAAAAATGGGCGATCCACACAACATCATCTAGCCCTAAGCTAAGCAGAGCTTGTGTTATGGGTACTAGAAGACTGACATACTTAATACAATACATTACATAGATAGATATTTTTTATTATACATTTCAAATATCCAGAACACCCGGAATAAATATTTGCAGATCGTACAAATATTTATCTCAAAGCGGGAATCGAGCCCGCAACCTCCGCGTCGCAGGCGGACCTTCGCCCACCGCCACATCGGTCGTTTTGATTCAAAGTGATCGTTTCTTATTGTACACAAAAATTGAAGTGATACACTCTGAATCATCTTGTAGTTTCATACTATACTACTTTGATTCTAGGTGATTCTAGAATAGATCTAAAAAAATATTGTATACAAATGTTATAAAATATGGAAAATATCTCCATATTCTTTGATAGAGGAAAGAAAACCTATTTTTACGGTTAGTAAAGCTTTTACCTTGAAGCGTGTGTCGAAAATATGATGATAGTTTTGGGTTTTTTGATTTATAGAGGTAAATAGAGCTTTTTGTAAAAAGGTTCCACGTAAAAAGTATGTTAAATACACCTTTTTACAATATATACACTATTTATAAAATATACATTGTCATATAAAATACATAAGAAACAGTTGAGCTATCTACAGACCGTTGCAAACGATCTACAGATAGCTCAACTGATCCAAATCAGTAGCACTCGTCGCGTACCCAAGACACTGGCTGCATTGCCGCGCTGAATAGCAATGCTGATACGCTGGACCAGATACTCACCAGCCCTCGGGTCACGCGTCGCTTCGACTAGACGCCCAGAAATAATTTTGAAAACGATACGAAATATATTATATTCTGATATTGAATTCCTAGTACTTATGTTATTGTGTAAGCTGTGTCTCTATGATATACCTACATATTTTTATAAAAAAAAGACGTGTGACACTCGGGGACTGCCACTAAAGCTATTGTATAGCATTTTTTGGTGGATTAGGCATGCGCAGTGTTAGGTTATTTTTCGTTCGGTTATTTCGTTAAGGAATTTCTGGATTCGGTCTCCACGCTCAAGGCCCGCGATAGAAGCTATGCAATAGCTTAAAAACGCTAGGATCCAGGTCCAGTTTCTTGCCAGTTCTAGACTCTGGTCGCGACGAACTGGCGCCTAGAATCAACTAGTATTTAAGACGTTTCAAAGTGATCCTTGTGATTTTATTGAATAAATGCAATTGAAGTTTGAAGTTTGATAAAGATTTACACGAACGGAAATAATCATAAAATATAATCAGGTTATTAGACAATAAGGCATCCAAAGAAAGAAATAAAATGTATGTACGTATGTATCTACGAAAAAAAGTATTCTATCAGCAATCTAGTTCTCATAGTACAAGCTTTGCTTAGTTTGGAACTGTAGGGTGATGTGTGGAATCTCTGT
Source organism: Ecliptopera silaceata (assembly GCA_932527185.1). Lineage (NCBI taxonomy): Eukaryota > Metazoa > Arthropoda > Insecta > Lepidoptera > Geometridae > Ecliptopera > Ecliptopera silaceata. Next base: position 5,771,114 of record OW052215.1, on the reverse strand, counting down.
GATACCAAATACAAATAAGTTATCTATTGATTGCAAGCAATCTCTAGATAGCTTTACTGATCTAAATTAGCTATCGGAAGTTTTCAAAATACTGCATAGCTGTATTTTATAATAAACTCTTTATGAAGTTAATGTATAAAATTAACATAAAAGTTATATATTTTAATTACTTAAGTTGCTTTATGACCGAAAGTTAGTTATTAGTTAATTAGCATAGATATTAAACTTTTACTTGTTAACCGGAACTTAGTATTATTATAATTATTTTATATTATAAATATAATAAAGCCTCAACCAACTTTGAGAAGGGATGTCAAAATAACTTTTGATTTACACATATTGAAAGATTTTATGTTTAATATATAATAATAATGCTGGACAATCCAAACAACATCATCTAGCCCCAAGCTAAGCAGAGCTTGTGTTATGTGTACTAGAAGACTGACATACTCAATACAATACATTAGAAACTTTATTCACAAACAAACTTACGACTATACAGTATTTACAAAATGTACATTTACATATAAAATACATAAGAAACAGCTGAGCTATACAGACCGTTGCAAACGATCTATAGATAGTTCAACTGATCCAAATCAGTACCAATCGGAAGCGTACCCAAGACACTGGCTGCATTGCCGCGCTGAATAGCAAAATAATAAATACAATACATTATATAGATATTTTTATTATACATATAAAATACCCAGAACACCCGGAATAAATATTTGCAGATCGTACAAACATTATCCCAAGGCGGGAATCGAACCTACAACCTCCGCGTCGCAGGCGGACCTTCGCCCGCCGCGCCACATCGGTCGTCTAAATTTTAACCTTGTTTAGCATTTGAGTATTCTTTGATAAACTATAAACTTCAACATAAGAAGTAAAAAAAAAAAGTTATTTCGTTTCAAACAGGACCTTAGAAAAATTAGATCCAGGGAGTCAGATTTTTTGTGTATTTGTTCAAGTTATTAGAATTTAATTGGCATTTAGAATCACTAACAGTAGATTCATAAAGGTCGTGATTTTTCTGATTCAAAATACAGACTTTAAAGTCTATTTTCATTTATAATCTACAAAAATCTTGATTTTGGATTTTCAGGAATACTAATTAATTAAAAAAACACTTTTAAAGCTTCATCAATATTTATCTCTATTCTTTTCTGAGAATTTCAGTTTCAAACATCAAAATAGATTTCTCAGTAAATAATAGAATAAATTAAATTCTTACCTATTAAATACAATCTTTCAACTATTCTCCATAACTTTCCAATCCAAAACCGAAAACCACTTAGAACACAGAAACCATAAAAACTTTTCAAATCGAACTTTTCGCGCGAAAGCACAGAACGCGATACGTCTGCTCAGCTCGGTGTCCCAACACGAACTGACTGAATGAAGCTTTCATTAGACAGATACAACCTTACCCTAACACCTATAAACACCTGTCAAAGAATTATAAGCTCTATGTATTAGAAATAGGGGTTACAACCGCTTGGCATTTTTGGAAGAACTGTGTTTGTTATATTTTACCCTAAAGTTAACAAACACTTCAAAACAGAATGAACTTTATTCGCATTGAAATAGGGATAAGAATCGCGTGGCATTTTATGATCAAATAGGCTTGTGTGAAGCATTTTCGCGTCAATTTAGATGATCGTATAAGAAAGTTGTCTTTTAATGCTGATTGTGTGACATAGTGTTTTGTGATTCGTGAATATTGTAGTGACTTCTTTGTCTTAGAATTTCCATGTTGTAGGTCGTAGGTTCGATGGCAAACATTGATGTAAGATTGTGTTTTAATGCCGCTCGCTACATTTTTGTGTCTCATAATTATACCTTATATTAAAACTTTGTTCTATTTCCACACACCATGTTGTTTTTTGCCGTAAATTACTTTGGCCATCAAAAGAGTTTTTTTTAATTCTGATGAAAAAAAAATGTTTTTTTTTATTTAACATATTTACGCCAAACAGCTAATAAGTATCATCTTCAAACACTTTAACAATTCACAAACAAAGTAGACCATGCTAAGTATATTTACGTGTACATCGGCTCTCGTGTTTCAAACAAAATATAACAAAAGAAAATCAAACCCAACCCAGAAATATTCTCAACCAAATGTGGGTTCCAGAGTAAGAGCGTTTTCACACTATCCGATCCGATATCGGTGTCGGACGCCGATCCGATATTGGGGTAAGTAAAATGTATGAAATATGTAAGTACCTGTCTTTCATATTGTCCGACACTGATATCGGATCGGATAGTGTGATAGTGGTAAATGTATGAAATATGTGTACCTCCGATATCCGAATATCGGAGGTACATATTTCATACATTTTTACCTAACCCCGATATCGGATCGGCGCCCGACACCGATATCGGATCGGATAATGTGAAAACGCTCTGGGACCTCTCATAAGTCCTCTAATGATTTAGCAAATAAATGGTCCAGCAGAATATGGAAATTTCTGAAGGTTCGCAAAATGTTCTGAAGGGTATTCGCTTAAATTTTTAACACCTATCCTGTCTCATAGTTAGGCAAAGTTTTTTTAAGTGTGATTTGCTTAGTGAAATGTGTTAAACTAATATTAGTATTTTACTAGTTTTTATAAGCATGTTTCCTTTGTAAATAAAATATTAAGTTGAGAATCGAATCCACGACCAAGCGTGCAAAACGGAATTTTACCAGTAAATAGGTCATAGACGTTTCACACATCACACTCTAGTCCCAAACTAAGCAAAGCTTGTACTATGGGAACTAGATTTCTAATAGAAAATTTATGTGTATACTTTTTGTGAATACATACGTATAATAGTAACATAAATTAATAAAAATATTTATGTTCACCAAACAATCATTTGCTAGGGGCGGGAATCGAACCCACAACCTCCAGCATAGAATGGAACTACGAACTGAGCTGTGACGCCTGTCTTCTTAAAATACAGTAAGTAAATAAATTCATTCATTGTTTCTTTGCTAATATCTTTTTACTATTTAATAGAGAATCACCCTTTTCAAGGGTCGGGTAAAACGCATATTATACGATATGCTGGAACTTTTAAATTGTCCTAACATATGAAAACTTCTTTCTTTTTAATACGGTTTTTCAAACATTATCAAAGTGCTTTTTCGGGGACTTAATCGACCACGTGGTCGATTAAGTCCCCGAAAGTGAGTTAGTGAGTATAAAGATACATTTATTTCCAAAAAATATGTCACTTAACGTCTTTGTAACAATAATCACTAACTTAAGTTACTGTTACTTATATAGCTTCAGACAGGCGTCACAGCTCAGTTGGTAGTAGCTCTGGGTAATGGGTCGTGATTTCGATTCCCACCCAGAGCAATTATTTGTGTAAACGGTAAACTACAAGCATTTGATCTGGGTAGGAATCAAACCCACAGCTTGGAAGGCAGAGCTACTACCAACTGAGCTGTGACGCCTGCCAAATAACATCGCCATCTGCGTCCTAACAAAGATATTTCAGTTTAACTAAATTCACCCACGTTTTAAAGGGTCTTTACTTGTAGTTCAAGGGTAGCACGAATTAATGTGTCAATCGTAAACGTATCGAAACAGTGACGTATTTGAGATACACTGCCCGTCAACATCTGCCATTCTGTCAAACGTTGCAGCGGTAACACGCAGTGTGTCTTAAATACGTCAAGTATTAATTATGTCAGTCTTCTAGTACCTACTCATAACACAAGCTCTGCTTAGCTTGGGGCTAGATGATGTTGTTTGGATTGTCCAGCATTATTTATTAGATATTTATTAATACGTTACGGTTACGATTGTCGCACGACCGCGACACGGAGGTTGCGGGTTCGATTCCCGCCTTGGGATAAATGTTTGTACGATATGCAAATATTTATTCCGGGTGTTCTGGGTCTTTATATGTATATCTATGTAATGTATTGTATTGTATATCAGTCTAGTACTCATAACACAAGCTCTGCTTAGCTTGCGGCTAGATGATGTTGTGTGGATTGTCCAGCATTATTTTATTATTTATTAGTGCTCAGCCCTTAGTAGAATTTGGCCAACACGTTCGCAAGCTGTTTGCCCAATCTGTAGATTTGAATTCCCGCTGTGCAAACATTGGCCCGAACTAGTTAGCGTTTGGAGAGCAAATACTTTGCAAAGTTAATCCTATTGGAGTCTTGGGATTTCACAAGTCCTGGACTGTTTTATTTGCAATCAATTTAACTAATAGTTTAAGGAATTTCTGAAATCTCTGAATAGCAATGAATGAATGAATGAATGAATGAATGAATGAAAATTCTTTATTGTACACCTTAAATACTAAATGAATATACAGGTTAGGAAATTAATATACTAAATGTACAATGGGCGGTCAGCAATGTTGATTTGAGGGTCAATTTCTTTTATTATTTACATATTATAAGAAATACATATTTATATATATTCTATTATATTCTATATTATATATTTTTAAATAAAACACAGCAATGAAATAATAAATAAATATAAAAAAAATCTTTGTGGTAGAAAAAAGTACGGTAGTAGAGTTTATTTAGAATCAGTCGTATTCGTATTGCATCGTTTTATAAAAATAATCCTAAAAAAACTATTTTTTTTTCTTTGATTCAATCAGCAATCTAGTTCACATAAGTAGCTTTTCTTAATTCAGGACTAGCAGATGTATGTTTTCAAGACTTTTAATTGTTTTTCAAAAAGATTACAGGAAAAAAAAATACACGTTGATTTGAGAACCTCATCCTTTTTTGTCGGATATGTAAGTTCTATGCTTATCAAATAAATTAGATTAGATAATAAAATATATGTGACGAAAAGAGTGCAAGGTATGTGGGTGGATATAGAGGAAGAGGTAGGCCTAAGAAAAGATGGATGGATTGTGTGAAAAATGATATGGATGTGAAAGGATTGAATACTGAGATTACGGATGATAGAGGGGAATGGAAGAAGAGAACATGTTGTGCCGACCCCCTAGTGGGATAAGGGCAGGAAGAAGAAGAAGAATAAAATATATGTTGCCACTATTAATATCAACATAAATTATATTTCATAGTTTTCGTTAGGATAAAAAAAAATGGTTGTCTGTAAAGTCGGTTTACTGACGATAGTTGAACGTGACAACGTCACCTCATGGAACGCCTCAGAACGCCTCAGAACGCCTCATGAGTCATTTTTTTTCGTGCGTGCAGCCGGCTCTATCGAATTATAAGACGTTGTCACGTCAAAAAAATATGAAATGTTCTTGATATACTGCAAAAAAACCTTCGTGAGTGGCAATTCAGAACAAAACCAGGATTTCTATATAATAAGGTATTTTTTCCTCTCATTGAGCGGACAATACGCACCATAAAGTTTTTTAGCGGACAAGTTGCATCTATATTAACGGACGGTTAAAAAAACCAAGAGGATTAAAGGAGTAAAAAAAATGCAAACAGTTTTAAAATAATGCAGAAAAGCTTATACATATTTTTAAAATACAAATAACTACACGGACATTTCATTTATCATGCTCTAGTCCCAAACTAAGCAAAGTTTGTACTATGGGAACTAAATAGTTGAAAACAATGTTACTTCAAATTCTCGAAGAGTAAAATTAAATTAGTGGCTAGAAGGCCCAAATATTATTGCCTAGCTTAAATCTAGAAATCTTTCAGTGAAACTAAAACTCTTAGTGGCGCAAATCATCCTTTGTTCCCAAAATCTATTGCCGAAGTTAAATATATATTTAAATAAACATATTTAAATAAGAGCCGAAGGCCAGGCTCAGTGGCGCGTCTTGGGAGAGACCTACGTCCAGCAGTGGACATGTCGATGATGATGATGATATTTAAATAGAAAGCTATGAATCCCTCGTTAAATAAAAGCGTTTTGTGGCGTTTCTTTACATTAAAGTCAAAGTCAAAACTACTTTATTCAGTAAAATCACAAGGATCATTTAGAATCGTCTTACATACTAGGTGATTCTAGGTGCCAGTTCCACGCGACCAGAGCCTAGAAGAACGGACAAGAAAATTACTTATTACACATTATAACCCAGCCTAAAATGGTTAATCATCCGTTTAAATTGAACTTTTTGTGGTGCAAACGATCCCTTTGCCCCCAGATATTATTGCCCAGATCGCCACTAGCCCGGATTAGTGGAAAAAGCACTTAACATTTTATATTTCGTCATTTTTCCACAAGATCGTAAAATTTGTACGTGGTTATAACGCCTTGAATATAACTTATAAGAAATAGTTTTTATTTTAACAATTGTTAATCCTGGGTACGGTAGGCTACAGATAAAAAAAGTTTAAGTTTTCACTTCAAAAATGTAAATTAATAATATAATTCATAACTAAAATCAGTTGAGCTATCGAAACTGTCTGTAGTTAGTTCAACTGTTTCTTATGTATTTTATATAATATATTCATAGGCGACAAAGAAATTGGTTTACCACTTTTGATGACATCTCCCAGTAACATAATTATTCGCTAAGGATTACAGATTGACAGATTCTGACGTAGCAGTCATTAATCTGTCAAGCGAAAATAGCCCTTGATGTTTTGTACGTGCAAATGATATTCAACCTTAAAATGGTAAACCAATTTCTTTGTCGCCTATACCTACACAAATTTAGTAAATACGTAAAAATACGTTTTTTTGTTTGAGTATATATATTTTATACCATCTATGCTGTTTTATTACATATGTTATGTATTCCTTCTTTTTGTGTCCATAAAATAGTTATTCCTTAGCCTTTTTATGAAAGGACAATAATCTTTCCTATTTAATTATGGTGTAAATCAGTGATAAAAATTGAAATTGGTTAAGTTCATTATTTGTATTTTATTTAGTCTGTAAACAAAAATATAAAATAATAAATAAATAAATAATGCTGGACAATCCACACAACATCATCTAGTCAAGCTAAGCTGAGCTTGTGTTATGGGTACTAGAAGACTGACATACTTAATACAGTACATTACATAGATAAATATTTTTTATTATACATATAAAATACCCAAAACACCCGAAATAAATCTATATAATTATATAAAAGAAAGTTGTGTTAGTTACACTATTTATAACTCAAGAACGGCTGTACCGATATGGCTGAAAATTGGTGGGTACGTAGCCTAGAGCCAGGAGATGGACATAGGATAATATATAATTTGTATAAAAGTATGTATGTATAAAAACTTAATAAATTCAATAATCTGCTTATTTATTGCCTCTAAGGCGGAACAGAGTTCGCCGGGGCAGCTAGTATTTATATAAGTCTAAGTCGAGTGAGATTCGACCGTCAAACGACCACGGCTACCGGGATAAGTGGAAGGCTTTTGCCCAGCAGTGGGACAGTGGAGGTTAAAAAAAAAATGTAAGGCCCCCTGCAAACTGTAGGCTTTTTTCTCGCATCTCTCGACTTTTTATCGGCCGATAGTTTGGTCGGCTTCTTAATCAGTATGAAGATGTATGCAGATGCGCACATTACAGTGATTCAGTTTTCATACTGATTAAGAAGCCGACCAAACTATCGGCCGATAAAAAGTCTGCAGTCTGCGGGGGTTCTAAGTGTCCGTTCAAAATATAAAATCACGGTATATCCCAAACAGTACTTTAAAGCTATCAATAAACCACTTACCGAACACTGAATTGAATAACAAGTTTCGAGTAATCTCAATAAATATTTCTACAGCGAATCCGGCCTATTCAAACTTACCCGATTTGCACTCGAATAACGTCGTAATAGATTTTATAAGGACACTGCGCTTCATAATATACGATACGATATTTTTTAACCCTTTGAATACTTAGGTAATAATATTCTAAAGGAAAATGTTAGTAATTTTACAAAATGAGTTCCTAACGCAATAACAAAAAAGATATTTATTTGTAAACTTTAATTTGTTTTGGTACATATTTCGTATAATTTTTCGTATTACATATATCAATTTTGTATAAGTTTGTTTTTGACTTGGGAGCTAAATAATTCATGAATTTATAATTAAGAATGCAGATATTTCAAATCTTTGATAATTTTTAGTCAAACGCCATTATACAAATATTACATAATGTTTTACAAAAATAAAACAGAATGAAACCGTCATCTGCAAGTAAATAAATACATTTAGAAAAATAACTATAAGTACTTATTCGATTGTTTAAGGGACCTTTGGATCTACCAAACAAAAAAACAACATACATGGCCGGTTTCTCAAACGATGATCAACGAAAAAATCAAACAATTACTATGTTCCAAACTCGGATCAATCGTGATTTGGGTTTCCAGAAACCGGCCGACAGTCAAATAAGAACCTTATTTTTTAAATCGGTTGCGACGTCTTGTTTGTTTTAATTATCTTACTCCTTAATTCTGTGAATCGTATCGGATACTATAATAAGTTTCAAATAGGATACGGATCCCAGCAATCAAGGGCCCTCGTCGAGTTACGTATTTATTCCGATTAAATGATTTGGTATTTTGGCATCGTTTGATTTATTGTGCAAATGATTCTTAGTAATAGAAATGTCTTATTAAAACTCCTACTCCTTACTCCCTTTCTGCTTAGAGTTATTCATAATTTTACAAAAATTAACAAAATATCTTCAATGGTCTTTGACAAGTAGGCTAAAATGACATTTTTATAGATTATTCAAAAATTACTAGTCAGATTTTAATGAATATATAAAAATTATCTATCTATGTATCTAATATGCTGAGTTTATACCACAAGTCTAAATAAAAATTGTAAAAAAAACTAATATTCCAGTTCAAGCCAAAATGAACACAAATTGTTCCAACCAATTTAAAAATAATTTCGCATACTACATTTTATACAAGACAATTACATGAGCAGCGCAGCTTTGAGTTTCTTGAAAGTTGTGAACGTCATATTATGACTAGGTGTAGTACATATTATATGTACTACACCTAGCCTGAACAAAGCAGCTATTCAGTTACAAAAGAATCACTCTAAACATAATTGCTTTAAAGTTCTTAATAGCATATGCTCTGCTATGGCGCTTACGAATGTTGCGAGTTATTTTTAACGTGAGAAATAAAGAAAAGACGTATGGCACTCGGGGACTGCCGCGGTAAAGCTATTGCATAGATTTTTTTGCTGAATTACGCATGCACAGTGTTAAGTTATTTTCGTTAGGTTTTTTCGTTATGGAATTTCTGGATTCCGTCTCCACGCTCAAGGCCCGCGATAGGCTATGCAATAGCTTAAAAGAAAAATAACAATACCATTTACAGATTACGATAAGTATAGAAATCTTTAAAACAATTTTTTTTGTATTTACATAATAATTAAATTTGAAAATGTATTTATACGAAAGTTATTGACTTTACTGGCACGATATTTTTTGTTTCAAACAAATATGTTTCATTTTATATCATAGCATACATGTTTTATTTTAGCTATGTTTTTAAGGAACCTCAAGTTTTCAGTAACTGCACTCTAGAAGTCCAAAACACAAGCTTAAAGCTTAGTTTGGTCCTCGCTGACTAACCATTTTAAAAAAGTCTGTACCTTTATTAATGTTCTTTTGTAATTATCCTGTGTTGTTTGGTAAGTAAGGAATTTATTTATGTTTAACTCCGTTATATAGCGGTAGTAGTTTTTTGGACAAAGTAAGCAGTACAATGTGTCTTGGCACATAGCCATACGTTCTTATGTAACCGCAATTAATAAAATATATCGCATGTGTAGAAGTGTTAAAACTACACAATAAGGGCATTTACAACTACATTTATAACTAGACGACCGATGTGGCGGGCGAAGGTCCGCCTGCAACGCGGAGGTTGCGGGTTCGATTTCCGCCTTAGGATAAATGTTTGTACGATCTGCAAATATAATTCAGGTGTTCTGGGTATCTATATGTATAATAAAAATAATTAAGTATGTCAGTCTTCTAGTACCCATAACACAAGCTCTGCTTAGCTTGGGGCTAGATGATGTTGTGTGGATTATACAGCATTATTTATTTATTTATTTATTTATTTGTCAAAAAAAATGTGTTAATAATCATCAACCTTTATCAGTCCACTGCTGGACGTAGGTCTCTCCTTAGACGCGCATTATATTTTAATAATTATTTATAGAGAATAGGGACGAGTGGAAGGACTTGGGGGAGACCTTTGCCCAGCAGTGGGACGAGATAAGTTATTATAAAAGTGGTTACATCGCTAGTTTTGTAATCGTTTTTATTTTGTTGAATAAGTACAGGTCAGAGAAAAAATATAGTTCATCGCTAGTTTTGTAATAGTTTTTATTCTGTTAAAGAATCCAAAGGCTTGACGTTTTTCTCTAACAAATCAAATATTTCTTTATTAAATAAAATCACAAGGATCATTTAGAATCGTCTTACATACTAGGTGATTCTAGGTGCCAGTTCCACGCAGTATCCAACAGAACTTCCGCAAAATAAACCATTAAAAACTTAAACGTCGTAGTTAAAGAAAACTTAATGATAACTCAAAGCAGCTACACTTTGCGCTTCGCTTAGCTCCCTAACGACGCCCTATTCATTGTAATTTGTATCTTAGTTGAGAATTTACACTCGTATCTTAAGTTTTCTGGAATTTTCTACACTCACTTTTTTGCCAGAGAATAATAATTTATTTATTTACACAACTTAGTTAATAATGTAATAGAAATCTAATGAAACTAAGTACAACAATTTGACAGACAGCTCTGCTTCCATGCTGTGGGTCGTAGGTTCGATCCCCACTGAGAGCGAATGTTTGTATGATGAACAGAAATATTTGATCCGAGTATGGGTTACTATGTTGCTATGTATTCCATATAAGTATTCACAAAAGAAACGTATGTATTTTATCAGCAATCTAAATACCACTGTAGTAGTTTTGCTTAGTTTGACTAACGGCCGGTTTCTCGAACGATGATCAACGAAAAAATCAAATAATTACTATGTGTCAAACTCGGATCAATCGTGATTTGGGTTTCCAGAAACCGGCCATAAATGTGTACCTACCATGAATATTTATTTATGTATAGGTAGCTCAACTGATCCGAAACAGTAGCAATCGCGTACCCAAGATACTGGCTGCATTACCGCGCTGAATACTAACTAATGACAACCCGGTATTATTTTTATTTTTACATGATTACACCCTGATAAAATACCAGAATGAAATTCTGTGGCAATCAGAGCGCTATCTAGACAGCTGTGCACCACTAATACGATGCGGCGGATCTCGGTCGTGCCTCGTTCACTTGCATCCAGTATGAGCATGAATAAATGTGACAATCGTAAACGTATCGTAACAGTGACGTATTTGAGATACACTGCGCGTCGAAAACAGCTGCCAAACGTAGCATTTCTGTCGAACTTAGCTGCGTTAGTGAGCAGGGCCCCGATTGTGTTAAATTGTAACGTAAACAGTTAATCTAAGCAGCAGCTAAGGTTCAACAACGTACGTATTTTGGGATCGTGATAAGCGTGTAGCCAAACACGTTCAACATTCGAACGTTAGTGAGCCGAAGATTGTGACATAACCGCTGTCACACGAACGGAAAAAAGATGAGCGGTTAGCCGTTTACAGCGATATGAAGTTGCACACGTACATGTTACGTTGATGAACCTTAGCTGCTGCTTATACGAATCGTTTTGCACGATCTGGGCCCAGTGTATTAAATACGTTACGTTTATTCGTGCTCAGCGTTCAGTCTCAGCTCTTAGTAGCTTACGCTCCATTTATTTCAAAACTAAAGTTTATATGTAGTGTCATTAGTGAAATATTCAAGCTGGTTTCTTGAGAGCAAACTATGCAGCAGTATTCGTAAAAGGAGAATGAGCATTCTTGGTCACAAGAAAAAATGTCGATCAGGGTTGCTGCTTATTATATAAAATATAGTAAAATTGTAAAATTGCATGCTAGTGTTAATTAACATTCAGACACGATTTGTAATAATTGTTTATTGAATAAAATGATATGTTATGATTACGATTTAGCTTCTAAAGGCCAAATATTTCAATAAATCTACGGTAAAAAGTCCATCGAGATATTTTAAAAAACATTTTTTTTTTGCGACGCGACGTATTTCTATTGGGAACTGAGTTAGTTACGAAAAAAACTATTTTATTTTTCTTGCTTCACATTGAAAAGCGTTACAATAGTGAGTAGTAACTCACTATTGTAAAGGTTGCGTTTGAAAAAGCATTTCCAGGACTTCATTGAATATCAAAAATTTCAAAAACATAAAACATAAGGAAATTGAGTTATTCCTAAAAATAGATTAAGTTTGATGTCAATCTGTCAGTCAACTATCTCAATCCAAACACAGCACAGTCCCTAAACCAAAATTCATACGCGCTCCATATTGTTTGGCGTTGTTTGGCGCACTGTCACGAACCAACGATCCTAGCGGAAATAATGTGTTATGCTTTTTACGTTTTTCTAATGTTTTCAACGGTTTTATAGCACAGATTTTGTAGAAGAAATATAAACATCGAAATAATAAATAAAATATATCTGATAGTTTTTTGTTTTACAAAAACTATAATTGGCAAAGTAATCGGGTAACTTACCAGCTGAATTGAAAACCTCCTTGCTTTTATAGTCGGTTAAAATCGCATGAACATCTGTTTTATATCACATCACAAAAAATACCTTTATATTTAATAACTGTTTTTTCTTGTTTAAATTTGTAAGGAAAGAGTGGCGTTTGAGGGAGGAGGCCTATACCCAGCAGTGGGCTAGTACGGGTTGCCCATGATGATGATGATGATGAAACTTGTAAAATGTTTATATACCTTCTAAGCAGAACTAGAAAAACATTATAATTTGAAGCCCAACATTGTGTATCTAATTTCATAAACAAATAAAAATCTTTATCTTACTAACTAATATAATAACTCTTTTAACTAAACTTTAAAAAAAAAAAAATTTCTACTCCGCAAAACATTTCCCAACAGCATTTCGTTACCCTTTCACAATACACGCAATCCAACATGCATCTAAAGTTTTATACCAATTTGCTCGGAATGGGTCCCGGCTATATTTATGCAAATAAGCAGATGCTACTCTCGTATTTACGTCACTTAGAAATACCCAGGCACCCTTGGAACTGGAACACAGCAATGTATAGTGGGTTCAGATTCACTCACACTGTACGCAAGTTGACTGAATTTGGTATGACTGGTTGTGAACCTATCAGTATAACTTGATAAATAAATAATGCTGGACAATCCACACAACATCATCTAGCCCCAAGCTAAGCAGGGCTTGTGTTATGGGTACTAGAAGACTGACATACTTAATACAATACATTACATAGATTATTTATAGATTTTTTATTATACCTAAAAACCAGAATACCCGGAATAAATATAACCTAAAAATAGAATTCTTGTGTCTTTAATAATAAATCTTGCTTATTTATATTTAGTATAGGTTTATTTCTTTCTTTATAAAGAGGATCATTTAGAATTAAAATACTTTGGGGATATTTTGGTCTTAGCTTTTAACCCAGTAACATAAAATTTGAAGCAATGTCACCCTATAATGCTATTTAGATTACACAGCACAAGCAAAACTAACCCTTATCTCAATGTGCTAAGACACATTTAACATTACCAGCAAATTCGAAGTAATACAAGACTGCAAATCTTGTAGCCGAGTCGTTTAGTATGTAGATTGATTTCGTGTCCTGTTGGTCACAGATAGGAATTAATTAGTGTTCAAATTCAATTCAATTCTATTCTTTATTATCTAATAAAATAACATAACAGACTATTCTAAGGCGTTAGTCCGTCTGAGTGTCATTTGTGGTAGAATGACGACCGATGTGGCGCGGTGGGCGATGGTCGGCCTGCGACGCGAAAGGTTGCAGGTTCGTTTCCCGCCTTGGGATAAATGTTTGTACGATCTGCAAATATTTATTCCAGGTGTCCTGGGTATTTTATATGTGTAATAAAAAATATCTATATAAGTAATGTATCTATTGTATTTAAGTATGTCAGTCTTCTAGTAGGTAGGTACTCATAACACAAGCTCTGCTTAGCTTGGGGCTAGATGATGTTGTGTGGATTGTCCAGCATTATTTATTTATTTATTTGTGGTAGAATGATAACAGAATAATTATTAAATGAATTATTGCTTATAGGCCTAGAATAAATATTCATGGACATTTTCACACATCACACTCTAGTCACTAACTAAGCAAAGAATACAATATGTTTATTGATAAAAATATAGAGAACATAGTTTGACAGGCGTCACAGCTCAGTTGGTAGTAGCTCTGTCTTCCATGCTGAGGGTCGTGGGTGCGATTCCCATCCAGAGCAAATGTTTGTGTGATAAAACAAGATTGAACTCAGTTCAGTTTATATAAAAAAAGACGAGTGGCACTCGAGACTGCCGCGTTAAAGCTATTGCATAGCATTTTTTGCTGGATTACGCATGCGCAGTGTTAGGTTATTTCGTTATGGGATTTCTGGATTCGGTCTCCACGCTCAAGGCCCTAGAAGCTATGCAATAGCTTAAAAACAATATGTCTAATTATTTTATCGATAACCGATGGAAATTCAAACTTTGTACGTAACTGCAATAAAATGCACGCGGAGCTTGTATTTCCGCTAACCGAATTGCTAGCTATCGCATGCGGGCTGTCCGATATTCCCAATGATATGGCCGCCAGTGTCCTGTGCTGTGTTTGCACTTGCTAGTGCACTGACCAAGACTTTGCTACTAATCGAAAAAAATAATAATTGTAAAACGCCACTTATTTAGTTTAGGTAAGTGTTTTTATCTATGGAATGTTCTATGTTTTAATTTGTATCTTTCTGTGAACGGAAACGGAGCTACGACCAATAGATAGATGAATAACATTTTATTGCATAAAGGAGGATTTCTTCCAGGCAACCAATGTATGTTCCGTTTCCGTAATAAAGTATGGATGTAATGATATGTGGCAGTTAATTTAATAAACTAGAGCTCAGTGCACGTCACTTGCTTCCTACATATTGTTTGTTTGTCGAAAATAAACACCCATTTATTAAACATACATTTGTTTATCATTCGTAATACATGTGTTTGTAAGAAATTATCCTTATCAGCAACAGCATTAATTGGTTCAATCATTTTTTATTTATTTTTTTCAAATCATTTGAGTCGATTAGTATCTCATCAACATAAAGATTTATGAAAAACTCTAAGTATGCTTTATACTTTGGAACTTTGATTCAAAATTCTATATTCAGTAGCTAAAGAAGTCCAAACTCTCAACGTCAGTATTGTTCACAAATCTGCACTTAATGGGAAATTTTGAATCAATTATTTTTATAAGGTGCCCGAGCACCTGTACCACTCAATGTAGCTAACTATTGATCAGGGGTGGTCTAACCTTAGTGATTTTTTACAAAATGGTTTTTTTTCATTGATTCGAAATTATTTAGTAGAATTTGGATTAAACATTCTTTATTTAGTAGCTAAATAGCATAAACGAGCGCACGCCTGTAACAACATGTTATCTGGCGAGCGCGGTCAAGCGTTCCCATCGGAATGAATTTCCAGAGGCTCGAGTTGTTCCGGTCTCTCGTACGTTTGCTGAAATGTTTTTGTAATTCTATTAATTGAAACCTATTTAAAATACTATTTTAATTTTGACGCCTAGAATCAGTTTCAAAATGATCCTTGTGATTTTATTGAATAAAGAAATATTAGATTTTGATTTTTTTTTGACAGAAATAACAATAAAGTCAGATAGGAAACCTCCTTTAAAGTTTAAAGTTAAAAAACGCGCGTAAATAATACGGCCTGGTATGAACCAGGTATGAACCAATGATGAAAAACTGTATCTTTTTATATTATTTAGCTAGTTATATACAATCATAATATTTAATTACATCTTACGCGTCTGGTTTTACCAAGCCTTATCGTCCAGAACAAATTAAAAAAATAATGAGTCTACAATGAAAGAGGAACGCGAAACTTTAACATCATTATAATTCCGCCGGCCCAGCAAAAGTGAGCTTAAACATAATTCCCTGAAAGAGAAAAAATGAAAAAAACTAGTCAGTTGGGACGTAAAATCTAGTATATTCAGAGCCAGATAAAGAGTCTTTTGTGGCCTGAAAAACTAGGTCATACTGTACTATTGCACTGCAGTGCAAAGAAACGTACACATTGGTTGGTCAATATTGAAATTGAATTCGAAATGTTTTTCAGACCTTTTTTGGGAGTATTGGCTTTTAGTTTCAATTGTTTATTGGTGCGCGCTGCTGGAATGTGTCTTTTCTGTTCAATGAATAAAAACAGTCGCGTAAATACAACAAAATGACATTATTATGATCATATTTGTTGTATTTACAGACGTCACAGCTCAGTTGGTAGTAGCTCTGCCTTCTATGCTGTGGGTCGTGGGTTCGATTCCCACTCGAAGGAAATGAAATTAATTTTTAAGCTATGAAGCTATTGCATAGCTTCTATCGCGGGCCTTGAGCGTGAACACCGAATCCAAAAATTCCGTAACAAAAATAACCTAACACTGCGCATGCTTAATCCAGTAAAAAAAAATGGTTGCCTGTAAAGTCGGTTTACTGACGATAGTTGAAGGTGACAACGAACGCAAAGGCCGATTGTGCTTCTTTGTCGCTCGTTCCGCGCTCTCTCTTGCACTTCATGGAACGCCTCAGAGCGAGGTAACGCCGCATGAGTCTCAGAGCGAGGTAACGCCGCATGAGTCATGTTTTTTCGTGCGTGCAGCCGGCTCTATCGAATTATAAGACTTTGTCACGTCAAAATGCTATGCAATAGCTTTACCGCGGCAGTCCCCGAGTTCCACACGTCTTTACATTTATTTTACTTTTTTGACATTTATTTGTCCGCAAGTGTATGTCACGTGTTGACCATACCGTTCGCTCGCAGTTTCCAATTAGCGACCAGCTTTGTGTCCGACACGATTGTCCTGCCGACTGCACCGCGATTTATTGTTTAGATTTTGGGAAGTGCGCTTGTTAGTTCAATTTTATAGTTTGACAGTTTTATAAAACATAACTAGTTTGGGTTTAAAGATGTTGGTCAAATTGGAAGTTAAGAGCATTGTGCTTACTAATTATTAATTAACAATTTAATTATTCATTAAGTTTTTATGTGTTACATTACAGCCGAACACGAACGAAACATTTTAAGCCTATAGGTACTGAACAATAAAAATATTTTTATTTATTTATTATTCCGATTTTGTCAAATGTCGTTTAATAAATATTTTTTAAAATAACATATTAAAAGTATATTTTTTATAATTGACAGAAGTCAAGGTATAAGGACCTAAAATTTTATCAATAAACTGGCCAGTTTTAGAAAAAATCGTTAAAAATTTTAATGGCATATCTAAGCTAATTTAACCCAATAATAATTGTCAGGTGCCACAGCTCAGTTGGTAGTAGCTCTGCCAATATTTATTTATTTATTATTATTTATTTTAATGATTATATTTTAGTAGAAGACTAAGGAAACTTTGATTTAAGCGAATACCGTGCTTGTAAGGTCAGTTTAACTTAGATTTAGATCTTTTAACTAGAAGTCACAAGGTTTTTTCAGTATTTGCCATTTTCATAGGAATTGTAGTATGACAAGACCAGAAAAACAGAGTTTCCTAGAAATAACATTGCGCACTATATTCATCGTATGAATTTTAACTTAAAACTCGCTCGAATTCGGTGACTGAGCACATCTAAACCACAAAAGGAAGTTTTTTTTCAGAAAATAAGGACTGAATTTTTTAGTTCCATCAACTTTACGTATAAAAGTTTATCAAAAGCTTTTGAAATGGAAGAAAAGTCGGTGTCTATTTTTGAACTAGTTTTATATAAAGTTATGTTACTTTTTTAACCGACGAAAAAAACGCTATTTTATTTACGCTTTATATACATATTAATTTTTAATGCTAAGTTGTGTATTACAAAAGCAAAGTTTTCAAGATTAATGAGCTTTAGAGCAAGTCATTTGTAGATATAGTAATTAAAATAGCAACAAAAAATAAAACTATTTATTGATCTGGACGCCCAGGATAGGGATTGGTGGAGTGTCGCCAATGACCGGGATAAGTGATAGGCTTTGGGGGAGATCTTTGCCCAGCGGTGGGACAGTATAGGTTAAAAAAATAAAAAAACAATTTAACAAAAACTAAAATTCAAAAAATTAATCTATTTTATTCTATCATATATAGAACCTAGTAATTTTGCGTCCTTGACTTCGAAGTATGGTATGAGATGGAGTGAACGGATGGACACTGGATCGGGAGAAGTACAAGGGTTTGATGGCCATTGCCCAGCAGTGGGATGACTTGTAAAAGAAAAATTATAAGTTAAAAAATAAAGTTGTACTCTATTTTAGTTTTCGCTAAAGTTCGGAT
Organism: Ecliptopera silaceata; assembly: GCA_932527185.1. NCBI lineage: Eukaryota > Metazoa > Arthropoda > Insecta > Lepidoptera > Geometridae > Ecliptopera > Ecliptopera silaceata. Next base: position 5,752,735 of record OW052215.1, on the reverse strand, counting down.
TTTCATCTTCCGGAAAATACGGGTTTGTCCAATTATTTTTGAATTGTGCCTTTATCAGGAGATTTAGAAGATTTATCTGTCAAAAGTTACTTTTCACGCTTCCACCTTTTCTGTAGTTTTGTAAAATTGCTGTCAAAATATACTTCCTAATTAGAAGGTTTCAACTCGATAGTTTGACAGGATTTTTTGATATATTTTAATTATTAATACACTGATTTCGATGTTTTTGATAAATGTTTCTACTGTGATATTTTATTACTATCAAGATTTGTCAATAATGCTTGTTTAATATAACACGTTCAAGCTTTTTTTTTATAACTAAATTCTGGAAGAAAATGCTTTTTAGCATTAACCTCGCATTTTAAAATTTTTCAAATAATGGCTTATAATAGGTCAAAATAGCCCATAACGATGTCAAAATCATCTAGATGAGATGCAAAGGCTAACTATACTATATACTAAGTTTCACTAAGTTAATTTACAAGTAACATTTATCACAATTATATTTTAATTTTCATATTCAATTAAAAACGAAAATGTTTGCATTTGCTGAGCTGATTTCGACCTAATTACATAGATACGAGTAAACGTTCATATCTCCGCCGAAACCCAACGCTTGCACATTTAAATCTTGCCCCAAACAGGGGTGGAGTTAGGGAGAGTTGTAACTAATGGGGGCAGTAAGTTGTGTGCCCCTTGTAGCTAAAATCTTTTTAAAAAAGTTTCAGTCAGCGTTGTAGTATCAATCCGAATATGTTTAACACGGTCTCAATCGTTTTTAAAGGGTTTATTGATGTTTTTAGACAAAAAGACCCCATAGTCATAAAATAAAAGTGGCAAAAATATGTTATACAATATGCTACATTTTAATTTATACTTTCACTATTTAACACCTTTTAAATTTTCGATTATCATGCAATTGTTGTAAATAATAGCCCCATACAAGAACGCTTGAGTACGTCCACGTATCTTCCCACATTTTCATAGTAATGTTTGGCAGTGAGCCAAATGGCATTGGTTTTTAAATTTTTAACTCGCCTGTGAGGTAAAGCTCGCAGAATTGATGGCAACATTAATATTTCATCTCGCATTCGCCGGGAACTATCCTGTTTTCGGTGTTGCCAGTGTAATGACATGCAACATTGCATTTTTGACTACAGCTGTCGTGTTTTATGTCAGGTTTGGAGGTCTTTGAAATAAAGTGGTTTTTTATAAATTATCTCATACATCTATTTTTGCGAAGCATTTTTGTATTTTTGTATGTTACAATAGTTTTTTTCATCCTCGCTCTATAAGAAGTATGTGTACTTAGTTTCATAAGAAAACTTATTTAAATCGAAGTACAAATAAAACCCCTAAAATTTTTGGGTGCGGAAAAAAGATGAGCGGTTGGCCGTTTACAGCGATACGAAGCACACGCTACGTAGGTACACGTTACATTGATGAACCTTAGCTACTGCTTAGAGGAACCGTTTACGTTACTATTTAGCACGATCGGGGTCCGGTTCTAACAAGCAGGATTACTTAGCGTTTAAAAAAGGGTGCACTTTAAGATACACTTAGTGAAATACATTAAACAGTTTAGTCGTACGTGTATATCTAACAGTTTACGCAAATACTCCGATTGATAGAATATGAATGGAACGCGAGTGTGTTTATTTATTGGTTTTACTTTGTATTTGTACAAGGATTTAATTGAACCAGATACACAAACTATTTCCTGAAAAAACTCTCTAAATAAAAAAATTCAACTTATTTAATGTAAGTATTTAAATTAAAACTCCCGAGGTATAATAAATATTTACGGACATTTCACACATCACTATATAGTCCTAAACTAAGCAAAGCTTCTTCTTCTTCTTCTAGCGTGTCAAAACACAACAACAATAATCTCAGAGTTCAAGTAGAACTTTGCTACAAAGTCTTAGTTTGTACAAAGGGAAAAGAGTGTTGATGTAATACTAATATACATTTTTTTTTGTAAATACATACATTGAATACCAACATTTGTTCTGGTTGGGAATCGAACCCACAGCCAACATGTAAGGTAGACTACCAACTGAACTATGACGCCTGTCAAATGTAGGTAAAATCTTCTAGAGTTTATTACTTTTTTTATATTTATTCTACGAGAACTTACAAAATAACCTGCATTTTTCACACTAGTCCACAGACAACGTGATTAGTCCGTCCCACGAGGCAACATGGCCGACTTCAATGAATTCTAAATGCGCCCACCTAATTAACCACAGGGGCGTACTCGAATTAAAGTCAAAGTCAAAGTCAAAATTGCTTTATTCAGTAAAATCACAAGGATCATTTAGAATCGTCCTACATACTAGGTGATTCTAGGTGCCAGTTCCACGCGACCAGAGCCTAGAAGAACTAGACAGCCACAGAAAATTAAAATATATAAAAGAAAATGGAATAGTTATCTAAAGAATTTTATTTCTTGAACCCATAAATAAGGTGTAGGTAGAAATAAAATGGTTGAATAAAAATAACTTGAATTTTAGAAATGATTTGTGAATTTCGAAACAATACAGAATAAAATTATAAAACAATTTCAAGAATAGATAATACTGAAATAAATTTATGTATCAATTGTAAATTAAAATAAAATATAAATAATTTATTTTCTTATTGTCACCGAAATCTAAAATTAAATATCTATTGTTCCGAAATAGGTTTTTTGTATCTTATTCTATAAATAATTTGAAATGTATAATTAAAACAGCGCTTTGTGCCATTTTTTTAGAAATAATTATTTATTTTTGAGAATTATTTCAGATATAAAAAATATTTAAGTTCAATTCTCCTATTCGAAATACCTTTTCAAATTCCATTCCTCACATTATCAAATCATATTTTCAATAAAATCTACATTTCAATAGCAATCCGTCTGGGTTAGATATACGATTTTCTACTATCATGACCACCTTATTACCTGGTCTTAGAGCTCAAAATCGTGTGACTTTGGTTATGAGACATTCTGGTGTTATTTTTTTCTATAGGATTATGTGTTTTATTACAAGTGTGTAAGGTAGGTTTTGGGTAGGGTAGAGTTGGATGCAGTGGAGTGTGGAATAACCGGAACGCTCGGTGTAAGTGTAAGCCGCAATCTGCCGACACTCAGGTGTGCTGTGAGGTTAGCTTGTGTGGAAATGGCTTTTTTATTTCAGCAAATAAATTGGTTAATAAATATAATAGAAAAAGTCTGGATCTTGATGATTTGTAAGAGAATTATACGTATCTTGTTGACACACAAAATTTAGCAGATAAAAACTTTTATATAAGTACAAAATTAATTTTAATTTTATATATTTTGTACGTCATATTTTAATATATATTAAATATATAGGTACCTCTTGTATTAACATTAAGGTAATTGCTTTAATTTTGAACTCATACACACAGACATAAAAACGTTGTTTTTTTGTTTTACTTGAAATTTTAGAGTTGCAATAAAACACTAGTAACTAAAATCGTTTAAACTATCAATTAGTTTTAACAACAAAACTTCTAAGATGACCTAATAGTATTTGTTAAAACGGTTAAATAAAGCGTAGGTACTATACACACTATGCTTAGAAAGATATGAATGTGAAAAATTTACGAATGATAGGAGTTTCACCGTTCAGACAACGTGTGCAACACACTGACAACGTGTGCAGTGCAAGGCACAGACAACGTGTACAACGCATTGACAACATGTACAACGCACTGACAACGTGTGCAACGCACTGACAACGTGTACAACGCATTGACAACATGTACAACGCACTGACAACGTGTGCAACGCACTGACAACGTGTACAACGCATTGACAACATGTACAACGCACTGACAACGTGTGCAACGCACTGACAACGTGTACAACGCATTGACAACATGTACAACGCACTGACAACGTGTGCAACGCACTGACAACGTGTACAACGCATTGACAACATGTACAACGCACTGACAACGTGTGCAACGCACTGACAACGTGTACAACGCATTGACAACATGTACAACGCACTGACAACGTGTGCAACGCACTGACAACGTGTACAACGCATTGACAACATGTACAACGCACTGACAACGTGTACAACGCATTGACAACATGTACAACGCACTGACAACGTGTGCAACGCACTGACAACGTGTACAACGCATTGACAACATGTACAACGCACTGACAACGTGTGCAACGCACTGACAACGTGTACAACGCATTGACAACATGTACAACGCACTGACAACGTGTGCAACGCACAGACAGCGTGTACAACGCATTGACAACATGTACAACGCACTGACAACTTGTGCAACGCACAGACAGCGTGTACAACGCACTGACAACATGTACAACGCACTGACAACGTGTGCAACGCACTGACAACATGTACAACGCACTGACAACATGTACAACGCACTGACAACATGTACAACGCACTGACAACGTGTGCAATGCACAGACAACTGCAACGCACAGGCAACGGCATAGGTTGTCTGCGCGTTGCGTTGGAGCTTAAAAATTAAAAATACTAAAAAAATCTCCCAAAAAACACTCCACAGTTAAAGCCCTATCTGAATGCTCACAGATCGCTGTGAAATATCGACTCGTGCTGGGAATGTAAAGCGTGACTCCTCACATTACCATATCACTTGACGGTGGAGCCAATTTTATTGGTGCTGTTATCGTCGAAGATAGAATTTAGGGGCATTAAGAGCTTTGCTGTGTTTTTTGCGAGACGGGATTGTTGAAACTGAATTGCAATTTTAAAGTAACGCTGACTTTGTTTTGTGATTGCATTTTACGAAATATATATATTTTCTACCGATTTAAAAAAAAAGGAGGTTTCATTCGACTGTTTTTTGTGTGCGTTCTTAGTTTTTTCTAGAATCCTATTAAAACGCTGATGTTTTTTTATTGATCTTGTTTAAGTTAGATCAAATTTTGATCAGTTTTGAGTAACCTTTGATCGTGTTCAAGACATTTTAGTTTTTTTTGTTTTTTATTAGTAGGCTTTTTGCAACTAATACAGTTCAGTTTGAAAGTACGACAGCTCACTTTATATTAGTTATTTTATGAATAATATAATACAAAAATTGTGTAGTAGTAATCTCTGAATCAGCGAAGAATAATGTATGAAAATAATCCTGTGGCTTAGTCAGTTTTGCGGTTTTTTCTGTGAATAAAGCAGTACAAACTGAAAAGATTACCTACTAGTATACAAGTGTAGTGGCTTCTGGTGAAATATTTAATTTAAAACGAGATTAGATCTTTTACAGTCGTCAAAAGACTCGAAAAAACAACATGAAAAAGTCCAGTCTGTGGCAAAAACGTAGAAATAGCTTTGGCAGTTGAGAAAACATTAAACCAACAGGGGGGGTATCCTGACAACTGAAATGTTTTTGAACTGTTATTTGATCACATTGCAGTTTTCTTCTTCGTTTTTTATTAATGTTTTGAATGATCGATTTTCATACCGAATGAAAAATCAGGTAAGTCATGCATAAATCAGGTAGGTCATGCTTAAATCAGGTAAGTCATGCTCAAATCAGGTAGGCCACGTGCGAAACCGGGGCATTGACGTCATTTTTAACAGCTCAGTCATAATTTTATAAAGCTCAGTCACGTCAGTCCACAAAAATGCCACGGAATACTGATGAGTTACTATAGTAAAATCATCGAAAACTGAACTGCAACTGAAAGGATATTTGGTCCCGCAAGTTTCCTCTTGCTGGATAGCCCCCCAGCTATCCAATTTCCAGAAAATGTAAATAGAGATGAAAGAACACTAGAAAGCAGTAACGTTTGAGTCGTCGGCAAAAAAGCATGCACGAGAAAACACGAACAAAAGTCCGCGTGATCTATTTTAACACGTTCGCTGCGGGACGAGGCCTAATTATCCCAGATGCAACTTTCCTGTTGTGCGGCAAGGAAAAACGTAAACTTCTCTGTCGTGCGACGGGCATAACTTCGGTTTGGTCCAGTGTAGGAACGAGATAAATATATATTTGAGATGTGCTAATGGTCTCGGACTCGGTGGTATACCTACCTTGGTACCGGATGTCTTAGGCCTCGTGCCGCACTGAATTAATATAATTTTAATACAGTGCGGAACGAGGCTAAAAAGTCCCATACCGCACTTGACCTCGTACCGCACCCTACGCGAGCTCCCCGTGACCAGTGTTGTGCGTCGCATCGATAAAAGAGCACGTCCGTATTTCTAACACCAATCATGTCCTCCAAATGATGTCGGAATAAGTTGAATTCGACAGAGCCAAAACAGGTAAGTCTTTAATTAAATAGTATTCATTAAGTGTGTTTTTGTCTAGAAGCCCATTTGCAAAATATGAACAGAAATTAAATTAGGCGAGACCCTACCTACTCAAAAGCTTAAAACGAGTATCAATCGAGTTCATAATGTTTTTAAATAAATAAAGATTTGCTATTACTAGATATCTTCAATAAACAGTTAAAAGTATACACGTCGATATTACTTTTCCCATCACTAATCTCAGCGAAAACTTGCCCTATTTCAGTGCGTTACGAGGTGAATAAGATCCCATATCTTGTTTTGCTTATAACTCCTAAACTAGCTGGCAGATCCCGAGGCTACGGTAGATTAGGGTTCATCAACCCACTGTCTATTTATATAAAGATCAATATTATCATTTATCTTTGATTTCGCGCCAGAAAATAGATTTAAGTATGTTAAGGGAGGTGGGGTCTAATAGACCGCGTGTCGTCCCAACGTCTGGTCACGGTGCGGGCCGATAAAACCTCGTGCCGCAGGAACGGAAAGTATGCAAAAATTGGTGCCGCAGCGAAGGTGTTAAAGCGTATGCTTTTATCTGCTTCATTTGCATCCAAAACTTCATCTCAAGTACTTTAAATCTATCTTCTATATCTATACTATCTATACTAATATTATAAAGAGGTAAAGTTTGTGTGTTTGTATATTTGTTCAATTGTAAGGGGTAATCTCGGGATCTACTGAACCGATTTTAAAAATTCTTTCACCAATAGAAAGCCACGTTATTGCTGAATGTCATAGGCTATATAAAAAACCGAAAAATAAAAAGGCTTTTACGTGGTGGTCCGTTTTGCCCGGTGAATCGGAGAAAAAACGGTCGAATTAAGCCCAACGAAGTGGGCACGGGTCAGCTAGTACTTTATAGAAGTCTGAGAGTCTCTAAAATATGTATAAAAAATGAACTATAAGTAATAAATTAGTTTTTTTCAAAATTATTTCTGGGCGTCTAGTCGCTACGACGAGTTACCCGAGAGCTGGTGAGTATCTGGTCCAGCGTATCAGCATTGCTATTCAGCGCGGCAATGCAGCCAGTATCTTAGGTACGCTTCCGATTGGTACTGATGGATCAGCTGAACTATCTATAGATCGTTTGCAACGGTCTATAGATAGCTTAACTGTTTCTTATGTATTTTATATGCCTACGTACATTTTGTAAATACTGTAACAGTCGTAAGTTTGTTTCTGAATAAATTATTATATTAATTAATTGATACTTGAATCAATAATGCAAGAAGAAGAAAGAAAGAAAGAAAAACTTTATTTTGTGTCACACACATGAGATCAAAACATATTCACACAATTAAAAATAAACCTTACTATTTACATGTTTGTGACCACAAAACAGGCCATCACCAGACCAGAAGAAGATAGTCTTTATCAAAAAAACACCCTGTATATATAAAAACACCCCGTACAAGCCATAAAATAATGAATAGGTAGACAAGCAAACATCAACACATGAATAAATTTGTCAAATCTAAACACACGGTCCATTAAAGGCTTAGAATATGAAATAACAACATTTAAGACAAATTTTGAGCTTAAAGTTCAATATCGTTCAAAAACATACAAATTTTAACCTTAAGTTAAGGGAATACGTGCTATCGTAAAGGGAATTGGAGCTTTGCGTTCATAATCAAGCGTTTCGTAGAATGTATTCAGAAGAAAATTCACCACATACGAATATTAAGTTTGAACTTTTATGATCGAAGGTTTGAACTCTCTAAAGCTTTTGATTGGTCAAAACGATTTATTTCGATTTGAAATGACCTACCTAAGAATTATTAAGAAGACAAAATATTTTTTTTAAGTGACCCGATTACTTGTAGAAAAAAGAGGGTTATGAGTTTTACATTCTAAGTATGTATGTGGGATGTTTATTTATTTCACTGTAGCTCTTATTATCAGATATGTATAACCTAAAGTCGAAAAACAAAAACTATTTACGTTTATATTGGCACCTAGCGATAAAAGTACCTACTCTAAAATTCTTAACCTCTCAAATAACGACACAAAATCGGTCTGGCGACTCTGATCGTATGGAACTGGCACCTAGAATCTGTATATAAGACGATTCTAAATGATCTTTGTGATTTTACTGATAAAAGTTTAAGTAATTCATTTTTTGAAACTACCATGAAACTTTCATGCGAAACTACCATGAAATTTCCATGTGAAACTACCATGAAACTTTCATGCGAAACTACCATGAAACTTCCATGCGGAATGCGGAAGGCCGAGTTCCAACTGAACTATGACGCCTATCGAGCATGAGCAATTCCTAACCCAAAAATGGACAAAACCTTCACTTTCGAGGGATATTCATGAAGCCTTGCTTAGTTCTCAGCTCTCGACCGCCTCATTATGTGAATTATGGATGAGTCGGGACACAGTAACGATATGCAGATTAAGCCCGCAATATGCTGAGGGCACAAGGATTTATAAAACAGTAGATATGGTAATTTGGGCTTTGATTTCAAGATTGCTCTTTTCAGTGGCGAAATCCAGCGCTTTTATTTAATACAACATTTGGATTTGCCAAGCTTTGTGCGGATGGAAAAAAAGGCGGAGTTGTACCTAATGTACATAAAACTTTTGACGTGACAACGTCTTATAATTCGACAGAGCCGGCTGCACGCACGAAAAAACATGACTCATGCAGCGCTACCTCGCTCTGAGACTCATGCGGCGTTACCTCGCTCTGAGGCGTTCCGTGAAGTGCAAGCGAGAGCGCGGAACGAGCGACAAAGAAGCACAATCGGCCTTTGCGTTCGTTGTCACGTTCAACTATCGTCAGTAAACCAACTTTACAGACAACCATTTTTTAAATGTATTTGATACGTATAATATCTTCCTCTCACATTCATATGTTTCTCATAATCCAACCACTTATTATTTTAGGCTTTCCTCTATTCTATGTATTCTATGTATGTTTAAAAAAAAAAAGTCAATAAGTATTCTATCAGCAGTCTAGTTCCCATAGTACAAGCTTTGCTTAGTTTGGGACTAAAGTGTGATGTGTGAAATGTCCGTGAATATTTATTCTATTTATTTATTTATTCACATACCCAGTTACTCACATATTCTAACTTTTTGTATATTATTACTATAGTTTTCTTCTTATTACATGTTTATCTTTAGCATGATATTTTTTCATATACACTTTCATAATAATATAATGAAGTACACAATAGACAGACTAAAATAAATAGTGAAAAAAATATATTTTATAATTATAACTACCATCTTCAATAATTTATATATCTTTAGCATACCCATGTTTTCACTATGTCTCCGCATTAATATATTCTACCTGCGATCCTTCTCGTTTGAGTTTTGACTTTGAACTGATTCTATAATAATTTCTTAAATAAAACTAAATATAGTTAAAATCTCAATTCATTATGTGATTTCAGTGTCTATAAACTATTTGAAAATTAATACATTGTTAGTAATTACAAAAAACTTGAGTTTTGTGCAAACATTTATGTTGGTGAATGACATGGCGGCGTGGCGTCTGAATTTTATACATTATAACTTAAGAAATGTACACAAATGGATGAAACTGAGTGAATCAATAGATATAACGACATAATAAAATACCCATCAAACCGAGTTCTGGTTACAATACACTCTTTCGATATTACAACATACTTGGAGGTTACGTCAACGTAAGATTTGATTTATTTGAGTGACAAAATACATATTCAGGATGTCCCTTACACGTACCCCTGTACAAATAAGAGATTGTGCTGGATGTCCACAAAAGATAAAGAACAGACAGTTTCTCACATGTACAAAATGTGAACTAACATTTGACTTGGAATGTGCAAATGTCTCCCTTAAAAGGTTTGTAGACAACTTTACTGAAGAACATAAAGCTGCCTGGACATGTACTATGTGCTATAAGAAACCCATGGGTGATAACTCAAACACACCCGTTGGTAGACACAATGAAAAATATGATCTAGAGAATGTAACCATAAGAAGGAAGAATAAGAAAATGCTGTCACTAGAAAACCTATCAACTGATACATTGGACTGTTCTATAAATACAATGTCTTTCTATAGCCAGAATATCAGTCAAACGGGCTCACCGAACAACCAAGGCTTAGAAAATATAGAAAAACTTAAACAAGAACTAGAAGAGTTGACAAACCAGCTCATTAAAGCAAAAGAAGAAATAAATAGCCTTTATGCTGATAATAATAACCTGAAACATATTATCTCCCAAAATGATTATTGCCAAGACATAAAATCAGTAAATACAAATAGCTCCAAGAAAAATGGAAAGCAGAAAAAGAAAAACAAGAATAGCATTACCCAACGGAATGGAACTACTGAAGATCATGCAAAGCCTCATATCTTAATCCCAGACAGACCAACAACTCCGGAAATTCTTATTATTGACAACAGCCAAGCTGTAACGTCTAAGATGTCTCAAGAAAATATAACACAAACTAAGAAAAATGAAGCTGCTGTTACACAACATAGTCAAATTTCTTCAACACAGAGTTGTATAGAAAAACACTGCGATGCTAAGGAAAAAATTATGCAAACACCTAAACCGAAAATCATCATAGTTGGGGATCAAGAATGCAAAAATTTTGCATCGGAGCTTATACAAAAACGCTTGATGAACAAGAACTCGAAGAACTATAACGTCATAAACTATTGTTACCCGAATGCACCTACTAGTTATGTGTTGAAAAATTCAAACTTAAGTGATATGGACCTGAAAAGTGAAGACTGGGTTATATTAGCCATGGGCTCAAATGATAGTAATCCCACAAATTTCTTTATAGAGATATCTGCGATACTAAAAAAACTAAGTAAACCTAGTATTATAATAAATGAGATTATGTATAACCCATATTTAAATGAAGAAAAAATGAATGCCAATTTAAGAAATATCATAAAGAATTTCAGCAACTGCTACTATTTACCAGGTTGTAAAACATTTGATAAAACATATGCTTCACACTTTACTTTAAATAAAATTAATGATTTTATCAACACTCAGGATTATAAAAACTGCTTTCTAGGTAAAAACATAACAAAAATGAATAAAAATACTGGAAATACTTCAAACACATATATTGGATTAGAAAATAAACAACTAAAAAAAGGTACTATACCATTTTATTTTAATCAAATGAAAAAAGCCATTCAAACCAAAACTACAAATGAAAAAATTGAAATAGAACAGATTAATAAACCTAAACGTGGAACAATTCCATTTTATTTTGAAAAAAAGGATCATTTCAGAGAAATGGTGTCAAACACAGGAGAGTTGACTCCAAAACAGCTTTTTCGTTAATAATAGTAAAGAAAACAATATATGCATAATGCACCTAAATGTTCAAGGAATCCGTTCAAAAGTAGATCAACTAGAATTATTTACTAACTCTAGAAAAATAGATATTCTTTGTATTGATGAAACTCTTTTAAAAGATGATGAAGCTACTCTTATAAAAATAGATGGATATGTTAAAGCAGGTAATTACTCTAGGAAAAGTAAATCTCGATTCAGAGTGGGAGGTGGAGTTAGTATATATGCCAAGCATTTAATTAATTTTAAGAAATTAGATTGGATCTCAGACATGTCTATAGAGCAGCATTTTGAATGTTGTGGAATAATTTTGACTGAAATAAATTATATTATAGTATCTCTTTATCGTACACCAAATAGTAGTTTTGAACTGTTTTTAAAATCTTTGGAATGTTTATTACATAAACTTGCAGTACGAATAAAAAATAAAAGTAAAAAAGTTATCATATGTGGTGACTTTAATATAGATCTCCTTATAAATTGTAAAAAAAGTGAACTATTCAAAAATACTCTGAAGTTATTTTATATGCATCCTACAGTACATGTACCAACTAGAATAACTTCACATTCAGAAACATGTATTGACAATATATTAACAAACATTAAAAACTATCATGTAGAAATACTTAATTTAGGTATATCTGATCATACTGCTCAAATTATAAGTGTTCCTACTAGTATAAGTTATATAGAAAGATTCTGGTATGATACTAGGCGAAATATTGACTTGCATATAGATTTATTCAACAAATACTTATCACAACTAAGTTTCTCTGAAGTTTATTGTGAAAGTGACCCTGAAACAGCATATAAAAAATTCATAGAATTATTAACTTTAATATATAAACTTTGCATACCACTTGAAAGATATAAAATAACATTCAAAAAGAAAGTTAACTGGAAATCGAAAGGTATAGTTAGCTCTAGTAAAAAAAAGCGAGAAATGTACTTACAGTGCATAAAAGATAATAATCCTACAAAATGTGATTTATATAGTAAATATTGTAAAAACTTGAAAAAAGTTATAAGAGTATCTAAAAAAATATCTAATATAAATTATATAAAAAATAGTACAAATAAATCCAAAGCAACATGGGGCATAATCAAACAATATACTAGTAGTAACAATAGTATAAAGTCTACTATAGAAAATATTAAAATAAAAAACCTTAAAATAACTAAACCTCTTGATATAGCAAAGACTTTTAATAATTTTTTTTATTAATATAAATAAAAACGAACAATCTAATATATACAAACATTATAATACAGTAAATAACAGCTGCAGTAGTATATTTCTAAACCCAGTTAGTAGCGATGAAATCATTATCATAGTAAAAAACTTAAAAAATACAAATAGTTCAGGATTTGATGAAATACCTATTCAAGTAATAAAAAACAATATTGAAATTTTAGTTCATCCATTAGTTTACATTATTAATCTATCTTTTGAACATGGGTGTTTTCCCTCCGACTTAAAAAAAGCACTTATAAAGCCCCTGCATAAAAAAGGTTCAAAAAATGACATGGCCCATTACAGACCAATAGCTATTCTTCCGAGTATTTCTAAAATTTTTGAAAAAGCTATTTATAACAGATTGTTTTCATTTTTTGAATCAAATCTATACTAATACTAATACTAATACTAATACTAATACTAATATTACTAATATAATATAATATTATATATATATAATAAATAAGAAAAAATAGAATTAAAATGACGCCGCTAGATAACGTTCTTTATATGTCCTTTGGTATTAATCCTTATCTAAATAAATTTCTTCATAATTATGATTGTTTCAATACCTTTATATGGCTGTTTAAATTATTCAATTTGGACATTCTATTCAAAAGATATCACGAGTTCAAAAATGTAAGTCTTAGAAAAAAGTCAAGCGGTATGATACACTGATACACTGCGCGTCAACATCAACTTTACTATAGAACGTGTTGCGGCGTTAGCGCGCAGTGTATTTTAAATAATTATGTTATCTACACTAATATTATAAAGAATTAAAGTTTGTGTGTTTGTATATTTGTTGTAAATTGTAAATCTCAGAATCTACTGAATCGATTTTAAAAACTCTTTCACCAATAGAAAGCCACATTATTGCTGAGTGTCATGAGTTATACAAAAAACCGAAAAATAAAAAGGCTTTTACGTGGTAGTCCGTTTTGCAAAACGAATCGGAGAAAAAACGGTCTTATTAGGTATGCCCAACGAAGTGGGCACGGGTCAGCTAGTAATGTTATAAACCCAAATCAATTCGGATTTCAAAAAGGAAAAAATACAACACTTGCAATCTTTAAAACCTTGCGACAGGTATGGGAAGAAATAAATAACAATAAACCAGGAGTAGCATTGTTCTTAGACTTATCCAAAGCTTTTGACTGCGTAGTCCATGACATTCTGCTTGATAAGCTAGAAGAAATAGGAATAAGAGGAACGGCATTATCTTTGATGAAATCATACTTAACTGATAGAAGTCAATCAACTATAATAGAAACTTATAACAGAAATAATAAATCAATCGAACGCATAGAATCAGGGTTTGAAAAAACATGGCTTGGTGTACCACAAGGTAGTGTACTTGGCCCTCTATTGTTTCTCATATATATAAATAATCTTCCTCAAATAACTAAACATATCTGTGTTATGTTTGCAGATGACGCTACGATCTTTATACCTCACGAAAATAATAATATAAACCAATTTGAAAATGAAATCAACAATACTCTTAAAACAATAGTGAACTGGTTAGATTCAATTAATCTCAAGGTAAATATTGATAAAACGAAACTACTAAGGTTTAAACATTACAGAACACCTTCATTAAATCTAAACATTCTTCACAATAATAAAGCTGTTGACGAAGTAGATGAAATTAACTTTCTTGGTATTAAAATTGACACTAACCTAAACTGGAAATCTCATATCAATAAAATAAATCAAAAAATTTCAAAATATTGTTATGCAATCTCTACACTTAGTCATGTCTCCTCTACGTCAATAGCAAAAAATACATACTATGGTCACGTGTTTCCTCACTTGTGTTATGGGGTAATATTCTGGGGTAATTCAGTAAATGTAAATTCTGTTTTTATTATGCAAAAAAAATGTGTTAGGGCTATATATAAATTAGAAAATACTGATTCTCTTCGAACAATCTTTAAAGAAAATAATATACTTACTTTAACAGGGATATTTATTTTAGAAATTTGTCTTTTTGTTAAAAATAACTCATCATACTTTAGTACAAAATCTAGTCGATCTGAATCTCTACGCAATAAGCACAAATATAATATTTGTATTCCACAAATAAATAACTCAACTTTCTACAAAAGTACTTACTATACAGCTATAAAAATATTTAACAATTTACCAACAGATTTAAAAGAACTAAACGGAAACATATTTAAGTATAGATTAAGAAAATGGCTTGTTAATAAAGTACATTATAATTTAGAAGAATATTATGATACTCATTGTTAATTTTTAAGTTTTGGGCTGTAATTAGATTATAAGTGATAATAAAATAATATTTTAATGTTACTCGAATATAAAAATTGTACATAAGTCCCTAAATTTAAGTAAAATAATATTGTACGCCCGAAATGGGTAGGCTGTTGAAACATTTATACTTACTTTAAGATCTTTATACACAGTTTTACAATAAATGATTCTTATTCTTATTCTTATTCTTATATATAATTACGACCTTATAATAATAACATGTACGTTTATAATTGGGACGAATTATTTCATGTTTGAAGTTTTTGTTGGGTTTTATTAAGCTTTGGTTATAAACAATAGAAAATAAAATGTATTGCATATCTCATTAATAAGAATCAAAGTCCTGACTGACTGACGGCTGACGTACGAGCCACAGCCCAAACCGCTGGTCCTAGAGACTTGAAATTTGGAAGGCGTGTTCCTGGAGTGACTGTGTGGCGTACTAAGGCAGGAATTTTGGAAATAACGCTCCGGAGCCCTAAAATAAGGCTTTGAAGTTTGTATGCAGAATCTTATCCCGTGAACCGATTGACTTGAAACTTGGTACGCATAATGCTGACGCGAAATAAAATGGATCTGCATTTTTAGATTTTGCAAAATCATCCCCATTTCCCTAAAATTGAGTATGTAAAGTTTAAAATTTCGATCGTATACGATTTAGTATACGATTTAGTATACGATTTCGAGTATAGATGGCGCTGTCTCATTTTCTCTTATCCCTTGAACCGATTGACTTGAAACTTGATACGCATAATGTTGACGCGAAATAAAATGGATCTGCATTTTTAGATTTTGCAAAATCATCCCCATTTCCCTAAAATTGAGTAAGTAAAGTTTAAAATTTCGATCGTATACGATTTAGTATACGATTTCGAGTATAGATGGCGCTGTCACGCGTGGCGTAATCCTAGAACGCGCTATCGGTGCGTTTTGGCAATGTGTTATAGGTAAGTCGATCGGTACCTATTAGCAATATTTTCGTTGAATCGAGTTATTTTGATTAGTTATTTATAGTTGCGTACCTACCCAATTACCGCTAATGACGAATAGAATAAATATTTAAAAACTAAAAACAAAATGTTAAATAATCAAGGGGCGCTTATAGTCTTCTCATACAAAAACATAATTTACTTAGATGGTTTGTTTTTTTAATATAATAATATTTTATTAAATATGTATGTATATATATAATAAATAAATAAATATTTTTTATTTATGTACATATATATATTTACATAATAATATTTTAAAATTCCTCCATGGGAAAGGGGCAAGTTGTAACGTTATTAATCGATGAATTTTAATCAAATTATTAAAGATAAAGATAAAGATAAAGATAAAGATAAAGATAAAGATAAAGATAAAGATAAAGATAAAGATAAAGATAAAGATAAAGATAAAGATAAAGATAAAGATAAAGATAAAGATAAAGATAAAGATAAAGATAAAGATAAAGATAAAGATAAAGATAAAGATAAAGATAAAGATAAAGATAAAGATAAAGATAAAGATAAAGATAAAGATAAAGATAAAGATAAAGATAAAGATAAAGATAAAGATAAAGATAAAGATAAAGATAAAGATAAAGATAAAGATAAAGATAAAGATAAAGATAAAGATAAAGATAAAGATAAAGATAAAGATAAAGATAAAGATAAAGATAAAGATAAAGATAAAGATAAAGATAAAGATAAAGATAAAGATAAAGATAAAGATAAAGATAAAGATAAAGATAAAGATAAAGATAAAGATAAAGATAAAGATAAAGATAAAGATAAAGATAAAGATAAAGATAAAGATAAAGATAAAGATAAAGATAAAGATAAAGATAAAGATAAAGATAAAGATAAAGATAAAGATAAAGATAAAGATAAAGATAAAGATAAAGATAAAGATAAAGATAAAGATAAAGATAAAGATAAAGATAAAGATAAAGATAAAGATAAAGATAAAGATAAAGATAAAGATAAAGATAAAGATAAAGATAAAGATAAAGATAAAGATAAAGATAAAGATAAAGATAAAGATAAAGATAAAGATAAAGATAAAGATAAAGATAAAGATAAAGATAAAGATAAAGATAAAGATAAAGATAAAGATAAAGATAAAGATAAAGATAAAGATAAAGATAAAGATAAAGATAAAGATAAAGATAAAGATAAAGATAAAGATAAAGATAAAGATAAAGATAAAGATAAAGATAAAGATAAAGATAAAGATAAAGATAAAGATAAAGATAAAGATAAAGATAAAGATAAAGATAAAGATAAAGATAAAGATAAAGATAAAGATAAAGATAAAGATAAAGATAAAGATAAAGATAAAGATAAAGATAAAGATAAAGATAAAGATAAAGATAAAGATAAAGATAAAGATAAAGATAAAGATAAAGATAAAGATAAAGATAAAGATAAAGATAAAGATAAAGATAAAGATAAAGATAAAGATAAAGATAAAGATAAAGATAAAGATAAAGATAAAGATAAAGATAAAGATAAAGATAAAGATAAAGATAAAGATAAAGATAAAGATAAAGATAAAGATAAAGATAAAGATAAAGATAAAGATAAAGATAAAGATAAAGATAAAGATAAAGATAAAGATAAAGATAAAGATAAAGATAAAGATAAAGATAAAGATAAAGATAAAGATAAAGATAAAGATAAAGATAAAGATAAAGATAAAGATAAAGATAAAGATAAAGATAAAGATAAAGATAAAGATAAAGATAAAGATAAAGATAAAGATAAAGATAAAGATAAAGATAAAGATAAAGATAAAGATAAAGATAAAGATAAAGATAAAGATAAAGATAAAGATAAAGATAAAGATAAAGATAAAGATAAAGATAAAGATAAAGATAAAGATAAAGATAAAGATAAAGATAAAGATAAAGATAAAGATAAAGATAAAGATAAAGATAAAGATAAAGATAAAGATAAAGATAAAGATAAAGATAAAGATAAAGATAAAGATAAAGATAAAGATAAAGATAAAGATAAAGATAAAGATAAAGATAAAGATAAAGATAAAGATAAAGATCGGATATCGGAGCCGGCACCGATATGCTGGCGGTACCATCGGACGCCCTATCGGATAATGAGATAACGCTTTCAATCAAGTTTGAGAGTCAGAGCGTTTTCACATTATCCGATCCGATATCGGTGTCGGACGCTGATCCGATATTGGGGTAAGTAAGATGTATGAAATATGTACCTCCGATATCCGATATCGGGCCGGACATATTTGATAAATTTTACTTACCCCGATATCGGATCAGCGTCCGACACCGATATCGGATCGGATAATGTGAAAACGCTCTTAGGGCTCTTTCAATTTATGCGTTTCGTATCGGACCGCTGCAGTGCCGAAGCGGTGCGTTCGTCGTTCGGCGTAAGGACGGACGGTCGTATGTTTTCATACAAAATGCACGGTGCGGAAACAGTGCGGCGTCCGTACCGCGAGCGTTCGACAGCAGGACGGCAACGTCGTGT
This sequence comes from Ecliptopera silaceata, assembly GCA_932527185.1. Lineage (NCBI taxonomy): Eukaryota > Metazoa > Arthropoda > Insecta > Lepidoptera > Geometridae > Ecliptopera > Ecliptopera silaceata. The sequence continues at coordinate 5,734,078 of OW052215.1, read as the reverse complement.
CGCAACCCCACGTGTTCAGTTCAGTGCGTTCATAGTGCGGTGACAAGAAGGAGGCAAATTTCTAAACGGTAATTTATAATGGATGATATAAATGTGGAGGAGTCATTTATTGATATAAATGTGGAGGATTTTATAAATGAAATTGAAATACTTACTATATCTATCTAATTCCAGTAATTCGAAGAAACATTCTCTAGGCATTCTTAAGTAGGTAATTAAAAAAAAACTGATTGGGTCTTCTTTTAACCTAAGGTAAAGAGTATGGAAATCACCACAATCATGGGTGCCGTGATTACACGACCAAGGAAAACACAGCCACGGAATGTACAGCCCGGAATCGGTGACCATTTTGGCATCCTATTCCGGGCTGTGCATTCCGTGGCTGTGTTTTCCATGGTTGTACATTCCCGACACGTGTTGGGAATTTGATGCCAAATGACGTCATACTCACTTACTCGAATTTTTCGCTAACTATGCCACTGTCAAAATATTATTTTTTAACTTATTTTTTTTCACGTGTGATGCGTCACAGTAGGTGCGAGGAGCGAAGCGACGAGCGTTAGTTTGATATAGACAACCGCGCCAGAACCTACATGCGTTTAACCATTTGCCAGACAACAATTATTGAATCGGATTGTTTTCTTTTCATATTATAATCTGTGCAGTTTATCTTTATTGTGAACCGATTGACTTGAAACTTGATACACATAATGTTGACACAAAATAAAATAGATCTGCATTTTTACATTTAGCAAAATCATCTGGGGATGATTTTGCTAAATGTAAAAATTTCTCTAGAAAAAATTCCCTGTAAAAATTTCCCTAAGTTTAAAATTTCGATCGTATACGATTTAGTATACGATTTCGAGTATAGATGGCGCTGTCATGCGTGGCGTAATCCTAGAACGCGCTATCGGTGCGTTTTGGCAATGTGTTATAGGTAAGTCGATCGGTATTAGCAATATTTTCGTTGAATCGAGTTATTTTGCTAAGTTATCTAGGGTTGCGTACCCAATTACCGCTAATGACGAATAAATATTTAAAAACAAAATGTTAAATAATCAAGGGGCGCTTATAGTCTCATACAAAGACATAATTTACTTAGATGGTTTGTTTTTTTAATATAATAATATTTTATAAAATATATAACTATTTTCATAATAATATTTTAAAATTCCTCCGTGGGAAAGGGGGCAAGTGTGTTGTAACGATAAAAATCGACGAATTTTAATCAAATTATTAAGAGGCGCTTTGTGACAATTTTACTCTAATGAATGCAATAAAATGAGGGAAGTTTTCTGTAACGTTATTTATAGACGAAAGTCAATGAAAATTGAGACGCACATTAATGACTTGATTTTACACCAAATATTGCAAAAAGGAAGTTTGTAGTAGCGTTTTTTATGAACGATTTCAATCAAGTTTGAGAGTCAGAGCGTTTTCACATTATCCGATCCGATATCGGTGTCGGACGCTGATCCGATATCCGGGTAACTAAAATGTATGAAAAATGTACCTGTCTTTCATATTGTCCGTCTCGATATCGGATATCGGAGCCGACACTGATATGCTGGCGGTACCATCGAACGCCCTATCGGATAATGACACGGCCACGGAATGTACAGCCCGGAATCGGTGACCATTTTGGCATCCAATTCCGGGCTGTGCATTCCGTGGCTGTGTATTACATGGTTGTACATTCCCGACACGTGTTGGGAATTTGATGCCAAATGACGTCATAGCATATGCTTCGTTTGCGCTTACTCGAATTTTTCGTTTAGCCGATCATGTACAAGTAGCTAACTATGCCACTGTCAAAATATTATTTTTAAACTGATTTTTTTTCATGTGTGATGCGTCACAGTAGGTGCGAGGAGCGAAGCGACGAGCGTTAGTCGCCGACATTACCTATACATTAGCTCAATGTTGTACAATAGAGCAAATAAAATCATTGAAATTTACCCTCTCACTTACCATAAATGTAAAATCAAATTAATGACCTGGCTAAAATCTCTTTCCTACAGTGACACCGAAGAACTTCTGAGAGTAATTGAGTAACACCACACTCACACTACTTCACACACACACCCCACACAACTTCCCCCACACACACACACACCCTAACCCCCTCACACACAAACCCCCTTACCCCCCCCCCACACACACACACACCCTCACCATTACACCCTCTACCATACACATAATCACTTATACACCACACACATTCACCTAACATCCACACACCTTACACTTACATACATACATACACCCTAACATACATACATACACCCACACGGAGGGTTTCTCCTCTATAACCAGACTCTCAAGAGACTGGCGTACCAGGAGAATCCCTCCCGCACATTCCACTTGCATCATACGTCCTCACACCGTCATACACTCCCTTACATGCTCATTTAAATAAGTTTAATTTACTTTCACTTTTATCTTGTCTTTTTGCTTTGTCTTAACATATCTTGTTGGAACACTATTTATATAGCATAAGGAGGTGGGCGTTGGTCGCTACGACACAGTTTTCACGAACTACTGTAGCTATCATCGTACCTCATTTGTTCTTGCCACACTGTAATTCTGTTCCGAAATAAATGTTTTTGTATTTTTTGTATTTTTTTGTATTAGTTTGATATAGAAAACCGCGCCAGAACCTACATGCGTTGAACCATTTGCCAGATAACAATTATTGAATTGAATTGTTTTCTTTTCATATTATAATCTGTGCAGTCTATCTTTATCAAAATGGGATAGTAACATTTTAATCTTTGGTTTCATCTAAACGAAGCATAGGCTAGGCTTTCGACCAATCTTCTTCTTCTTATCGTGTCGATGCTACAACTGTATTTTGTTGTAGCATCGTATTGGAAAGATTAGCCAGACTAGACACTGCTTTACCGTGCCTAGCTGTTACCGGTGTGCGCCACGAGGAGGCTCTTTCCATGCACCCAATTCATTCCAATTGATTTCGACCAATCAGAGCAATAGACGCCAATTCCATGGTTGTATTTTCCACGGCTGTATTGTACGTGGTTGGACATTCCTAACACATGTCGAGAATGCGCAGCCCGGATTTCATGTACATTTTGGCTGAGAATTCCTGGTTGCGTATTCCTGGCTGTGCTTTCCGTGGTCGTACATTCCGGGTCGTGCTTTCCATGGTTGTACATTAACCGGACATAGTTATTATATTTTAGTCCGGCATAGATATCAAATACTAAAAACAGAACATGCTTAGAGGGTTCGCATAGGTACAAAAACATGTTTTATTTCTTAATCGTTTACATAGGTATGGCACGGAACTTATAGCGGGCGAGTCCGAGTCGCACTTGGCCTGATTTATTTACTTACGGTAACGGTAATTTAGTGAGTTTTGATTACTTATGTTTTAGTAGTTTACGTTATTGGGTTTTTAGGGTTCGGTAACCAAAGGGTAAAACTAGATCGTATTACTGAGTGTTTAATTTCTGTCTATTTTAAATTCTCTAACTATCACGCATAATTAATATTCAAGGGGGCTTATATATAAACGTAAATTTTATTTATTCGATATTGATAAGGGCAACGGGCCATAGATACGGTACGAAAATCTTCGTGCGCACTTGCCCGGTTTTAAGAATAAGTACCAATATGTACTAAGTTTTCCTTCTTAGACTGCACTTTACCGTCAATTTCTTTCATAAGAAGATAGTAATGGTAATGGGTTATCGCAAAATATCTTAAAACGGCACGCGGACGAAGTCGCGGCGGGTTCAGCTAGTATCTTATAATAATAAATAATTTTGTATTGTATAAAATAATCGTAGGGTGAAAGGACCTACAAAAAAACTTTCTTTCTTTATCTTTAAAAAAACTTTCGTCTACCAAATGAGTTTACGTCTACCAAAACGTATTCGTCTATCAAAAAAAGTTCGTCTACAAAAAGTTATTATATAACAAAAGGCCGCTAGTTTTGCTACAAAGCAGATTGGGTAAGATCACTTCTTGAAAGAAGTTAAATAAAGTTAAAAAGAAAGAAGCAAAATTATTATTTGTTCAAACTTTGTAATTATATTCCTTGAAACAAATCACGTCTTCTACCATCAGAAATATTCTCGGATAATAATTAATCTATACCGAGTAAATATAGTAATTAATAATTAAAATAATTAATAAAGCTGGTCAATCCACACAACATCATCTAGCCCCAAGCTAAGCAGAGCTTGTGTTATGGGTACTAGAAGACTGACATACTTAATACAATACATTACATAGATAGATATTTTTTATTATACATATTAAATACCCAGAACTCCCACACCAGAATAAGATTGCGAATTTCATATAAGTTATTAGTGCAAGCAGAAACTGTAGTAGGATTATGTTACCGTTCCGTTTCAAGCAGAATCGTCAATGCAGCTGAACTGACTGGATTAGTTATTCCGATTGTAACCCAGCAACGTAGCTCGTGCTTTAGGTATATTCAAGAACAAGTTCCGCTTGGCGCGTAAATGTAGCGTATTCGAGATACATTGCGCTTCAACAATAGCTCAACGTGAGTCGACTGTTACCTATAAGTTTCATTGTCACCGCGCAGTGTATATTGTATACGATATTATTTCGTTTAGTTTATTTTAAACAATGAAAATGTATTTACAAAATGAATATATATATATAAAATCATAAGAAACAGCTATCTGGTATCCAGGTTGTATGCAAGAGATCGCTCTTAGCGATAAGGCCGTCCATTGTACTGTAGATTTAATGTTTTTTGTATGTAAAATCTGTGTGTTATAAAGTTTTTATCTATAAATAATTATATAAATCTATACTAATATTATAAAGAGGTAAAGTTTGTGTGTTTGTATATTTGTTAAATTGTAAGGGGTAATCTCGGGATCTACTGAACCGATTTTAAAAATTCTTTCACCAATAGAAAGCCACAATATTGCTGAGTGTCATAGGTTATATAAAAAACCGAAAAATAAAAAGGCTTTTACTACGTGGTAGTCCGTTTGCAAAGTGAATTGAAGAAAACACCGTCGAATTATGCCCAACGAAGTGGGCACGGGTCAGCTAGTAATAAATATTCACGAACAATTCACACAACACACTCTAGTCCCATATGAAGCAAAGCTTGTACTATGAGAACTAGATAACTAGAATACTTATATGCATTTTTTTTGTAAATACCTACATAGTAACATCCAGACAGAGAACAAATATATTTATATTTATCACACAAACATTTGTACGGGTGGGAATCGAACGACCCACAGCATGGAAGGCAGAGCTACTACCAACTGAGCTGTGACGCCTGAAATCAGTAGGTACCGGAAGCTTACCCAAGAAAATATTTATTAGCTACGTACGTGGCATAATGGAACGACAGTACCCCAAGTACGAGTTTGTGCACACACGGATTGTAGAGACGCAATCGCCGAGCGCCACCGATCATATTACAATCCAAGCTTCACCAGAAATCTGCTAGGGGCGCTGCTTGGATCTCCATACAAAATCGTTGGCGCTCGGCGATCGCGTCTCTGCGATCCGTGTGTGCACAAACTCGTACTTGGGGTACAGGAAAGCCTTAGAAATACTTAAATAACGTTTCCGGATATCTCCACGATCGTAATTTCACGGACAATGCTCAAACCGGATGTGCGGAGACATGACTTCACAATGTATATGTTGCAAAGTTAGTCTTTTGATGTCTTTGAATGAGATAGGGAAAAACATGGAGATTTTTATTGTTAGTAATACGTTACTTTGTAGATATTTTGACGTGACAACGTCTTATAATTCGATAGAGCTGGCTGCACGCACGAAAAAACATGACTCATGAGGCGTTCTGAGGCGTTCTGAGGCGTTCCATGAAGTGCAAGCGAGAGCGCGGAACGAGCGACAAAGAAGCACAACCGGCCTTTGCGTTCGTTGTCACGTTCAACTAAGTATCGTTAGTAAACCGACTTTACAGACAACCATTTTTTTTATATTCACCCACTAACTTCTGAAGTTTTACCTTTTAAATTATCATTAATTTAGTACCATGTCCATTTTTATTTGTAAATACCTACATACATACAATACATGGTAACACCCAGACACATTAGACATTTATGCTCATCACACAAACATTTGCTATGAGAATCGAGCCCACGACCCCCAGCATGGAAGGCAGAGCTACTACCAACTGAGCTGTGACGCCTGTCAAATGATTTGAATGAATGAATGAATGAATGAATGAAAATGCTTTATTGTACATGTACACCTTAGAACTATTGAGAAACAATACATAAAAACATAAACTAAACTAAATACAGTACAATGGGCGGTCTTATCGCTAGGGAGCGATTTCTTCCAGACAACCTTTGGATGGAAAGAAGCCTACAAAAAGAGGGTCAGCTAGGTGCACTATAGATTAAGAAAAGAAAGTATTTATTACATGTATTATGATATACTTAGTGTAATACTATACATAGATAAATACAAATATATACATACACAAATACAATATATATATATAGATATATATAAGTAACTATGACAAGTCAGATGAACAAGCGATGTCATGATTCAGTCAAATAAAAGTTTTTGAGTCTATCTTTAAACACATTTAATGACGAAGATTTTCTTATGCTTTGCTAAGAATATAAGCTTCAAATCGTAAAATTACCGAGAAGTCTCATGATACAGATTGTTCGGAGCTCACAATCCACATGAAGATGTGAAATAATCCAAGCTTGATACTGACATTGTACAAGAAAATGGATATAAATTACGCTAGATTTGGCTTCTTTTATAGTCAGAATAGGATAGATAGAAATAGGATATAGATATAAGATATAGGATAGATAAATAATTTGCCTCTACTGTTTTGATTGTTTTTTTTACCTTTTTTTTAGTTTTACTTTTGTAATTAATATGCGTCGAATATAGAATAAAGAACCTCATTTTTTGAAGTCTATTTTCTTTTTTGACGTGACAACGTCTTATAATTCGATAGAGCCGGCTGCACGCACGAAAAAACATGACTCATGAAGCGTTCCGGCGTTCCAATTATCTTTTCTTATCTTGAAGCGTTCCGCGAAGCGGAACGCTTCAAGATAAGAAAAGATAACACAACAATCGCGTTCGTTGACGTTGTCACGTTCAACTATCGTCAGTAAACCGACTTTACAGACAACCATTTTTTAGGTTACGATGTGGCTGGCCTACCTACCATGTTTTTAACGCACAATTTGTAGATATTAACGCTGTTGGTTTTATATAAATATAAATAAAAGTCCCTAAAAAGTAAATAAAGAAATGTCAATGTTTTGATATTTCTCTGCGATTTTGTTTTTGTAGTAGCCAGCGCATTTCAAATCATACTTAGATCCATTTCTGGAGATTATAGAGTAAGAAATATTTTTCCTTCCAGCGTTTATAGATTTGTGGTTCTTGAGAGGAGCTTAGCAGGTGTGTGTAATAGCTACCTTCGCAGCATGTGATATGTTGCGTCATTATCATTGTTATTCCAAGTTTTAAGATGCGTACCAAATTATTGTTGGTATAAATTTTGCAGAACATATAAATGAACTTTGAAGACTTTGTCGTACATAAATAAGTTAAATAAATGCTGGACAATCCACACAACATCATCTAGCCCCAAGCTAAGCAGAGCTTGTGTTATGGGTACTAGAATGCTGACATAATTAATACAATACATTACATAAATAGATATTATTTATTATACATATTAAATACCCAAAAAACCCAGAATAAAAAATTTGCAGATCTTACAATTTATCTCAAGGCAGGAATCGAACCCGCAACCTGCGCAGGCGACCTTCGCCCGGCGCGCCACATCGGTCGTCGAACATATAAATGATCTTTGTCGACTTTTTCGTACATAAATGAAATGATGGTCACGACTTTGTCGTATTATTGTTATATTTTTGTCGATTTACACAATATCTTTGTAAATTATGTGAATTATAACGTGTTCTGTTGTAAAAGCTATATCAGGGGTCACCAATTAGTTTAGCTCGGGGTCCATTTTAAGAAACGAAAAGACGACCGCGGTCCGCATATTTCATAAAATAAATAAAATTATTGAACAAAGGTAATTACGGAAATTACAAAGGTATTATTATTGAAATATCTATGAGAAAAGTGTCATTTTTTATTGTTGATTTATCTGTCTGAAGTTTGAAATGGAATTGGTGCAAACTATTGACATTACTCGTTACTTCGCCCGGAAACTTTCGAATTAACCTCAACAAAAATACTGCGTGGGATATATTTTTTCGGTCAGCATACAATGGGTCGGCGGTCCGCCATTTGGTGACCCCTGATCTATATTATTGTGAGGTTTTATTTAAATCCAATCAGTAGTTTATGCGTCAAAGATCCACACATATCCACAAAGTAATTTATGTATTTATTTTGTCTGAGAAATGTAACAGATGTTAGTAAGTTAGTAAAGACGTACTCGCGTTATGAATTGAGTCGTCACTGACAACAGGCCATAAATCATTACCACAAATCATAAATCATTGTATAGGCGACAAAGAAATTGGTTTACTACTTTTGATGACATCTCCCAGTAACATAATTATTCGATAAGGATTACAGATTGACAGATTCTGACGTAGCAGTTATTAATCTGTCAAGCGAAAATAGCCCTTGACGTTTTGTACGTGCAAATGATATTCAGCCTTAGAGTGGTAAACCAATTTCTTTGTCGCCTATACTCAGTGTATTTCGTATTAGTTTGGTCTGTAGATAGCTGAACTGTTTCTTATGTATTTTATATGCCTATGTACATTTTGTATACTGTAATAGTTGTAAGTTTGTTTTTGAATAAATACATGTTTGTATGAAGAATAATATATTTTCATTTATTCATTCAAAATCTGCGCAAGGCATCTAAAATCAAGTGTATCTTAAAGTATCTTAAATGCAAAACTAACACAAACAAAGGATTTTCAACCTTATCGCTTTAATATAAGACTTAGTAGTTCCAGTTTTAATATTCCAAAGGTTTTTTAAGCAAATTTGAACCTTATTTTAATATTTATAAGGGTGAGATAGGTGTTTGAAAGTTAAATCTCATCTTAAAACAAGATGCAAGTTGCAATTTGAACTATATTAAGAACAACTGAAATTGCTTTTGAAAATTAAATTGAATATTTTATTATTACCTGTTTTATAAATAAAATGAGTTTTTTAGCGATGGACGCAGTGTGATTACCTAACAGTGTATAAATAAAAAAAGAATATAATATCTTGTCTTATTAATAACTATAAATAATTTTGACCGATGTGGCGCGGAGGGCGAAGGTCCGCTTGCAACGCGGAGGTTGCGGGTTCGATTCCCGCCTTGGGATATATGTATATACAATCTGCAAGTATTTATTGGTATTGCTTAAAGCTTTTCAATGTAATAAAACGTTAGTCGTCTGCGGAGACTTTAATATAGATATTCCGGCTCATCCTCTTTCAGCTAGGTTATTAAATCTGTTTAAATGTTTCAATTTGCTCCCTGTGTTTGAGGAACCAACAAGGGTCACACTGACAACCGCCACTTGCTTAGACAATATTTATTGCAATTTTGTACCAATCAGTAAATCAGTAGTCAAACATTTTAGCTCCGATCATTACGGGCATAGCGTAAAGTTTCCTTACAACTTAGTAGATAAATCTGAAGTATTTACCTATCGTCCCATAACAGAAAGTCGTGTCAGTAGATTTCAAAATAATATTGGACTCAAAGTACCACTTATACCATGCATGGCTGACCCATGGTTTTTACAAAATTATTTAACTTAATAAATGAACAACATCGAGATACATTTACATTAAAAACATGTAAAGTCAGTACTGGCGTGAAATTTACTGATTGGGCTACACCAGGTATTTACAAAAGTAGAAACAAATTATATGATCTATACGCTACCAGGGAGTCAATGCTGAATGATAGTGAGTTTATTATATACATACAGAAATATTCCAAAACTTTCAAAAAAGTTTGTCATGTAGCGAAATTTTTGTATATAAGGAATAAAATAGAAAATTCAACTAATAAAATTAGAGCCACTTGGAAAGTAGTAAATAACGAAACAGGAAAATCAAAAACTCGGAATAAGCAGATACAATTACAGATAGATAATAAAGTTTTAACAAAAGACATTGAAGTTGCTAACGCATTCGGTAGCTTTTTCTCCAGTATACCTAAAGTTGTTACCCAATCCTTAAATGCATCAGCTTTAGGAGCGATGACGCTATTAAAATCTAGTGTTGAAAGTTGTAATAGTATATTCAGTTTTTCATATGTTCAGGCTATTGATATTGTTAAAACTTTTAAGTTATTAAATATAAAAAATACGGAGGATCTATGGGGAATGTCAACAAAAGTGCTAGGTTCTATTATATTAGATATCGCACCGTGCTTAGCCTATGTTTTTAATAGATGCGTTGACGAAGGTGTTTTTCCCGACTTAATGAAACATAGTAAACTCATTCCTCTTTACAAGTCGGGAAGTGAAAAAGATCCTGCCAATTACAGGCCAATCTCGGTGTTGCCTACGCTAAGTAAAATATTTGAAAAGGTTATTCTTAATCAACTGTTAGCTCATTTTAACTCCAACCAGCTGCTACATGTTAATCAGTTTGGATTTACTAAAGGTCGATCTACAACTGATGCCGGCTCGGTGCTCTTAAAGCACATATATGATGCCTGGGAAAATTCAAAAGACGCAATCGGTATTTTTTGCGATTTATCCAAGGCTTTTGATTGTGTTAGTCATGCAACTCTCATTTATAAACTTAAACATTACGGAGTTCAGAACCGGGCTATTGATCTTATTCAGTCTTACTTAACCAATAGAGTACAAAAAGTTGACGTTAGTGGTGAGAGGTCTTCTGGGTCAATCATTGATATGGGAGTGCCACAAGGCTCGATATTGGGACCTTTCTTATTCTTAGTCTACGTTAATGACCTTGCCTCTTATGTTCAAAAGCTATGTAACATAGTACAGTTTGCAGATGACACCTCCTTAATTTTTAAAGTAGATAGACAAAAGACTGACTACGATGACGTAAATGTATCTCTTTCGCAAGTACTTAACTGGTTTACTGTTAATAATCTGTTACTTAATGCTAAGAAAACGAAATGCATGAAATTCACTCTGCCGAATGTTGTTCAAAGACCAACCAATATTTTATTGAATGGAGAGTCACTTAATCTTGTTGATTCTACTGTCTTCTTAGGCCTAAATATTGATTCGAAATTGCAATGGGCTCCACATATTGGAACGCTTGCTGGTAGGCTGAGCTCAGCTGCTTATGCTGTTCGTACGATAAGATGGCTCACTGATGAAACGACAGCTAGGTTGGTTTATTTCAGTTACTTCCATAGTGTGATGTCATATGGTATACTTCTCTGGGGTAAAGCAGCTGATATACAAACTATATTTGTTTTGCAAAAAAGGGCTATACGTGCCATTTATAAAATGAAACCGCGGGATTCGTTGAGGGAGCGGTTTGGGGAGATTGGTATTCTAACAGTAATTTCACAATATATTTATGAAGTCTTATTGTACACTCATAAAAATAAAGATAGCTTTTTGAAAAAGTGTGAGGTTCATGGTGTGAACACTAGAGGCAAATATAAATTGTGCGTCCCTGGGTTCCGGCTTTGGAGGGTGAGTGGGTCGTTTGTGGGGGGTGCCGTGCGTTTTTATAATAAACTCCCCGAAAATGCAACAAAACTCTCAGTTAGAAAATTTAAAACATACATTAAAAATAATCTTATAAAAAAGGCGTATTATACCTTAGACAGCTATATTAATGACAAAACTGCATGGCCTGATGTCGCTCCACCCGTCAACAGCAACTTTATCGATTTGTGATGTTAGTAATAAAACATACATTAAAAATAATCTTATAAAAAAGGCGTATTATACCTTAGACAGCTATATTAATGACAAAACTGCATGGCCTGATGTCGCTCCACCCGTCAACAGCAACTTTATCGATTTGTGATGTTAGTAATGTTCTCTTGCCTTGCTTATGTACTTTGTAGTATATTTGTATCTGAAGCGAAGCGTGTGCTGTCTTTTTGATTTACGTATAGCTTTATTATACTTCTTTTTTTTTAAACTCATTAGTGTATCATTACTAAGTTAAATTGACACCGCACTGAAACTTCAGTACTTAATTTAGTTTAATTGTAATTCTTTGTAAGAAGGATCATATAAAAAAACGGTAGGAACCAGGCCGTAAGTTTCTTGCCCGTTCTTCTAGGCTCTGGTCGCGTGGAACTGGCACCTAGAATCACCTAGTATGTAAGACGATTCTAAATGATCCTTGTGATTTTACTGAATAAAGTAATTTTTGACTTTGACTTGACTTTGACTTGACATTGGGTGTTCATGGTATTTACATGTATAATAAAAATATCTATCTTTGTAATGTATTGTATTAAGTATGTCAGTCTTCTAGTAATCAATACTTCAAGTCTGCGCTAACTTTTTATAAGATAGACCGTAAGTATATCACCGGCGAGATGGAATAACGATAAGACCCTTTTTTGTAGGCATAGATTACCCGCTTAGGTCATCTTCAGGTGACCCAGCATGTTCCATTACTTAATTTTTGGAGCAAAGTACTCCCAAAAGTTATTAAACAAATCCAAGTACATTCGAAATATCCTAATAAAATTGTAATTGTAGCTAAAAGCCGATACAATAGGGTAATTTAATTTAATTAGGGTAAGGATAAGGGCTCTAAGTGACGTCATTACCCGACTTTACATGACGTCATATTCGAAATGACTCGGCAATGGGTTGGATTCCCTTTGAAGTTTTAGTAGAACAAAAAGAGGTAATTTATGTTTGAAGTTTTAAAAAACTTTCAACTGTATCTGTGTAACTGAAAGTCTTTTAAAACTTCAAACTAAAATAACATCTTTTTTAAAATATTAGTGTTAATATTATAAAGAGATATGTATTTTTGTGTGTGTTTGTTTGAAATGAGTACAAATGAGATGTATATGATATGAATGAGTGTAAACTACTACTGCGCTGTTTTCAAAAAATATTTCACAAATTATGTGTGTACGTTTGTAATGAACAAACTCAACAACTACTGAGCCGATTTCAAAAGTTCTTATATGTATTTTCTTATATTTCAAAAGCGACGCGTGCCCCGAGGGCTGGTGAGTATCTGGCCCAGCGTATCAGCATTGCTATTCAGCGCGGCAATGCAGCCAGTGTCTTGGGTACGCGACGATTGGTACTGATTTGGATCAGTTGAACTATCTATAGATCGTTTGCAACGGTCTGTAGATAGCTCAACTGTTTCTTATGTATTTTATATGACAATGTACATTTTGTAAATACTGTAGGTATAGTCGTAAGTTTGTTTGTGAATAAAATATAAAGTTCTTTCACCATTAGAAATTTTGTGATTCATTCACCCTGAGTAACATTGGTTTATAGTATAAACTTTGTAGTAACATGTATTATTTGCTAGAAAATATTAGGGATCCTTGCTAAAACTTCATTAACGTAACCCAATGTCGACCCGTGCCAAGGCGAGACAGGCCGGTAGTTGTTTACTAGTCCTTAATATTTTTTGTATGAGCTGATATTAATTATTTATTCTTGTGCTTATCATGTACATTATAATCCAGATCTGACCAGTATAGTTTTAGGCATAATACTTAAATTACATACAATATGTCTTTACTAACTAGCAAAGCTAAGGAACTAGATTGCTGATGAAAGTTTTTTTTCTCAGATCAATCCTTAATTTTATTCGTATTTTTGTCATTTTTTAGTAACCTTTTTAAGTTCAAGTGTACATACGTTAATATTTATGTAAATACGTTATAAATAAATAAACAATACCTCACAGTTCGATGAACAAAACGCGTCTGAAACAGAACTATAACCTGAAAAAAAACCTTTAAAAAACAGCATGAAATTTTCGCTCCAGACCAAAACAATGGGTTTTGTTTTCGTTATAAAAATAAAGTTTGCAGCTGATGTGCATTGTGCAGCACACAAAAGCAGCTCGTGTGATGTGTTCATGAGTTGCATGGAATTGCATGGAGTTGCATGGAATAGTATTAAACTGTATATTCATACAAACACATCACAACTCTAGTCCCAAACTCAGCTTTGTACTATGGGAATTAGATTGCTGATAGAATACTTACATACATTTTTTTTTGTGAATATATACATAGAATACATGAATGACTGAATGATTTATTGTACCAGGAAAAAAAAAATATTACAAAGCTTAAACTATACAGATATTCGTACGCAAAATTACCTAAAATTAATATTACAAAAAATAAGTACAAAAAAATAAAAACATACTTCAAAAGTGATGAAAGTGAAAAGAGAATTTACAATATTTAGGTTCTTAATTAAATCCCGTTATTTAATAATAACGGGATTTAATTTAGAACCTAAATATTGTATTTTCTCTTATAATAGTCTAGTCTAGAAGATTAACTTAGAAAACTATTAAGTAATATAAAATACTTTGTGACCTTAATCTACGTTTTATTCAATTTCAAAGCGAGTGAAGCCGGAGGCATCAACAAGGTGTTCTAAAAATAAATTGCGTTATAAAATCTTGAGGAAAACTCTAAAGACAAAAGAAATTACCCGAATAGAGGGGGAAGGAAGTGGGGGGTAAACGGTCTGCAAAATTATTTAGCTTTTCAGAAATGTGAAAAAACGTAAAAAGTTATTTAAAGACATTTTTCGCAAGAAGTTCTGTGTCGAATGCTTTTTGAATGGCTTTAAAGGTTATAAAGATCTTCAAAATTGTTAAAATCTTTTGTAGAGCCAATTAATTTAAAAAATGTTATAAAATTAATTGTTATTTAGACTTAAATCAATCTACCTAGTACATTTATTGCTGTCATAATGGTAGTACATAATACATGTATTTGGTAATACAATATATTTAGGTGTCAAATACGAACCCTATTTAAAGGGTATTACAATATACTCATTTTATTTATTAAATACACATCTAAATATTACACATAAAAATGGATATTAAAAATGTAATGTCGAAACAAATTAAATAAATTGCTCAAATGCTTCGGCTACATTAGCGGGCGAATATTCGTATCGTGTTGGCACGACAAAAACATCGTGTTCGGATAAAGGCGATATACTAAGCGATGACACTATGTACCCGGCCACATACATCGCGTTAACACGAATATTCGCCGTAGCCCGCTAGTGTGGCCCCAGCATAACAAACTAAACTTCGTCCTAATTGGACATTCGAACACGACCAGTAGCGAAAAAATCCGCTTATTCTAGTTAAAATAACTATCTCACTAGCTTGACGATTTTACAAATAGTAGATAAAAAACAAAGACAAAGTTCGAAAGAGTTTTATTGCAAAGGTTTTATAATGATCCGCGATCATGATGCATGCTATGTCGACACATCATAAAATATGAAATGAAATGCATTTATTTTGACAACACACAGACGGGTACAAAACATAAAAAAAGCAACATACATAAAACAACAGAAGAAACAGTAATATAATGTCAAAAAAGCTCAGTCTCAGCTTATTTGCTGCCCTGCAAAAGGCAGAGCAGCGCTGATTTTCAGAGATTATAAATAAAATACATAAAAATAGTTGAGCTATCTACAGACCGTTGCAAATAATCTATAGATAGCTCAACTGATCCAAATCAGTACCAATCGCGTACCCAAGATACTGGCTGCATTGCCGCGTTGAATAGCAATGCTGATACGCTGAGCCAGATACTCACGCGCCAAATAGTAAATAAATTATTCTGGACAATCCACACAACATCATCTAGCCCCAAGCTAAGCAGAGCTTGTGTTATGGGTACTAGAAGACTGACATACTTAATACAATATACATGCATAGATATTTTGTATTATACATATAAAATACCCAGAACCGGAATCAATATTTGCAGATCGTACAAACATTTATCCCAAGGCGAAAATCGAACGCGCAACCTCTTTGTCGCCGGCAGAGTCAAAGTCAAAGTCAAAACTACTTTATTCAGTAAAATCACAAGGATCATTTAGAATCGTCTTACATACTAGGTGATTCTAGGTGCCAGTTCCACGCGACCAGAGCCTAGAAGAACGGGCAAGAAACTTACAGACCTTCGCCCACCGCGCCACATCGGTCGTTTCGTTATAGATAGGTATAGTAATGGAGCAATATAATATTAACGCGAGCCGAAACGTTACTGTAATTACGAGGGAAGGAAGCAAACAGACCAACTAATCTAACTTGGATCGCTTTGCTTCTGCCTTCGAGGTAAACCCGCGGTCACAACCACAAAAAAACATATTTGTTAAGTTTTTGTTAAAATATATATAAAATAATTTAAAAACTCACGAGAATAAATAACTAATTGTGAATCGAAAAACTCAACGAGTTTGTAAAACAACTACTTAGTTATAATAAGGATTTTGTTTTTAAACAATTGGTATTCCTTAAAGTGTAGGTACTAATTGTTTAAAAAGTTTGATGACCAATGTGGCGAGGCGGGCGAAGGTCCACCTGCGACGCAGAGGTTGCGGTTTCGATTCCCGCCTTGTAATAAATGTTCGTACGATCTGCAAATATGTATTCCGGGTGTTTTGGGTATTTTATATGTACATATAATAAAAATGTCTATCTATGTAATGTATTGCATTAAGTATGTCAGTCTTCAAGTACCCATAACGCAAGCTCTGCTTAGCTTGGGGCTAGATGATGTTGTGTGGATTGTCCAGCATTATATATATTTTTTCTTTCTTTCTGAACGCACCCTAATCTTCTATCCCGCTCTATCGCTACGTGAGATTTGATAGCTCCCTCTATACCGCGGCTTAATCATCTCCTTGCAAATGAGAAAACTATTGGTGTGAAAATAAATTAAGTCGATTAAGATCCTACAACTAGAACTATAGACAGAGTATAAATAAAATAAATAAATAGAAAAGCTTTTATTCTTTGACCTTATCTAGGATAAGGTCAAAGAATATTACAATATTTATATTTAGACAGAGAGTATAGTACCATAGAACTAGCCGCATACACAAGATATACGGTACTAAAATATTTGTATACTTAAATAAATATTCACGGACATTTCACACATCACACTAGTCGCAAACTAAGCAAGTTTGTACTATGGGAACTAGACTGTTGATATAATACTTATAATTTTTTTTGTTAATACATACATAGAATACATAGTAACACCCAAACACAGAACAAAAATGTATGTTCATCACGCAGACATTTGCTCTGGGTGGGAATCGAACCCACGACCCACAGCATGGAAGGCAGAGCTACTGCCAACTGAGCTGTGACGCTTGTCATTAATGTAATTTAATGTAACTCTCATCGATCAGTCTTGCCAAAGTTAATTCATAATTTCATCAAAATTATTTTGGCCATAAATTTTAATGAAATTCAGAGTTTCTTACCTGAAATTTCGCAAAATCTCGTAAAGTTAAAGAATTTAAGATTGAAGTTTGAATGATGAAGTTATGTTTCAGTATTTTTTTAATTTAATTATTAACAGGTTCTGAGCTAGAAAATTGACTAATCTCTAGAAAGAGACAACGCGACTGTGCGACCAATACCTGTCTCTTTTGTAGGTCTGTAATAATCAAACTCTTTTTAGGGTTAAGCTCGCCTTTGTACATGTCCTGTTTTCTGTTTTTTATTTTATAAATTTATTGTGTAAGTAAAATAAAGAATAAATAATCTTCTAGAATAGACAACTATTGGCCGCACGATTGTTTGGTCTCACTCTTTGCCGCCCGTATTTACTTGATACCTGCGCTCAGTTCATTCTATATGTCTATGGTTTCGAGCGCCATAGCTCAGTTGGTAGTAGCTCTGCTGTGGGTTGTGGGTTCGATTCCTACCCAGAGCAAATGTTTGTGTGATGAACGTAAATATTTGTTCTGTGTCTGGGTGTTACTATTTCTTCTATGTATGTATTTAAAAAAGAAATGTACCTATATAAGTATTCTATGAGCAATCTAGTTCCCATAGTACAAGCTTTGCTTAGTTTGGGACTAGAGTTAGTGTATATTTATTTCCAGAAAGAACATATCTTGTCAAATATCGTTTGACAGGCGTCACAGCTCAGGTGGAATTAGTTCTACCTTCCATGCCTTCCATGTCTTGGGTTCGAACCCCATCATGATAAAAGCATTGATATTTATGTAGAATCTGGGTTACCCTTAAAAAAATCCAAATTGTAAATGAAAATCAGGTCATCATCATCAACCTATATCAGTCCACTGCTGGACGAAGGTCTCTTCCAAAAAAAGAAAAGTCAGGTATTTTTGTGATAAATATATAATTTCTAAGTAAAATAAGCGTCTACAGTAAAACGGCACACGTTCTTAACTCTTGGCGACTCCATTTGTGGTGATGAGGGTAATGTCCGGTTGGTACGGGTAGGTGACGGTTCAGGTTGACAAGTGCATGTTGAGAACTGGACAATAAAATAAAAGGCTGGTGAAGAGGCCCAGCGTATCAGCTAAGCAAAGATTTTACTATGAATAGAATAGAATAGAATAGAATAAGTACTTTATTTCAGTTATTATAAAAACTTTATGCTAGAACACTTAAACGATATAATTATTATAAGTAAAAATAACTGAAAAAGGTCATTACTCAGCTTGTGCTGGTGTAGAACCATTGGGCTCTACACCAGCGCTGGTTTTCAGTAATGCCAAAAGATGGAGAAGGTGGGGGAGTAGCATACGCAGACATTGCACATTAATATATTAAATGATGTGTTATAACTTAACATTAATCAATTACTTATATCAAAATATATACATAATACAATTTGTGAAATAAAATTAAAATTAAAATCAAATAAGTACATTATAAAATTGTAACAACAAAACTAAATGACAAACAAAAACATAAAACACTAGTATAGTCATTAAGTAAGTACATAAATCTAACAAGAAATGGGCACAGGACGGCTACCTTTTGATGATATTTTTTTGTGATTCCAATAATAGTTTTTTTAGGTTTATTTTAAAAGAGTAAATAGATTTGATTTGTTTTATTGGCGGGGGCAAGTTATTCCAACATTTCGTGGCAGCATAACGAAAGCTGCCACGAAAAGCAGCCGTCTTGTGCTGAGGGCAAACTAATAATGACGAATATCGTTGGGATCGGTTGGAAAAATTAAGTTTATTGTACAAGTAAGGTGGATGTTGAGTTTTAATAACACCGAAGAGCAAGGTGGCAAAGTGAAAGACTCTTCGTGATGACATATTCATGAAATTATTTTTATTTATGTAAGGAGAAATGTGTGCTCGGTGCGGAATCGGGAAACAAAAACGTACGCAGGCATTCTGGATGCGCTGTATAAGTCTTTTTGATCTTGCTAACAAACACCCTCCAAACACAGCATCCGCGTAATTGAGTTTAGATAGAATTAGTGAGTCACATAATTGGGAACTATGGGAACTAGATTGCTGATAGAATACATAAGTACCTATATAATTTTTGTTTTCTGTAAATTCATACATAGAATACATATTATATTTCACAAAGTACTTAAACAAATATGTACTAGTACCTAATTTAAGTAATTTTCTACTATAATTTGTAAACCTTTATTTGAAAATAAACATTTTTTTTTTGATAGTAACACACAGAACAAATATCTATGCATAAATAAATATTTAGCATTATCGACCTTATAGTCGCTATATTAAAGCCTTTTTCTAGTACTAAATGCAAAAAACCTTACGTGAACTTTCCTCTCTCTTCTTCCGCGTCGTATCCTCAAGCACCGAGGTCTTCTGGTACCACATTTGCAGCGACCTGCCTTCCTCTCGTACGCTGATGTCTGCAAGCGTTCTTTGATGTTTGTCCAGGAAGATTTTCCAGTACATGGTTCTACGCAAGAGCATCTACTGCCTGGTAGAATAAATTATTTATAAATAAATAAATATTTACGGACAATTCACACATCACACTCTAGTCCCAAACTAAGCGAAGCTTGTACTATAGGAGGACTGCTGATAGAATACTTATTTTCATTTTTTTATAAATACATACATTCAAAGAATACATACAAACACCCAGACACAGAACAAATATTTATGTTCATCACACAAACATTTGCTCTGGGTGGGAACCGAACCCACGACCCACAGCATGGAAGGCAGAACTACTACCAACAATACAATGTTTTGCCGTAACTTACCCATATTCACTAGATTTAATAAAGTTTATCATTTTTGTATGGCGCTATGTCAAATGCATAACCCTCTGGTTTTTTACCAGCGTCAATAGTTCAAAAAATAACATTGTATACACCCCCATCTAGTGTGCTACTGGAGTGGAGACTGCGTTTGGGCAAGCGTAGTGTAGGACGCCCTCCGGCGAGATGGAGCGACGATACAAGGAGTGTAGCTGGCAAAACAACATGAGAAGCGCCGAAGACCGGGCTCAGTGGCGCGTCTTGGGAGACCTACGTCCAGCAGTGGACTGATATAGGTTGATAATGATGATAATGATCCAGTTTGGAACTGCACAAAGCTAGTATTTAAACACGGTGTCAACTTGAAACAGAAATAATCTACAGATCATGACTCTGGTCGCGTGGAACTGGCACCTAGAATCACCTAGTATGTAAGACGATTCTAAATGATCCTTGTGATTTTACTGAATAAAGTAATTTATGACTTTGACTTGACTTGAAACATTTGATGCTCTACTTTCGTAACTTAAAAAAAACCACTAAACTTTTGCACTATTTCCGTGTACGATCAACTAATTAAGATATAATGTAACAAGTATTTATCGGAACCAGATTGTTTTACCTCCTATCAAATATCTTATCTATATACAAAAATAGCCAATTTTTTTTCAAAAACGTGGTTAAGTCCTTAGGCACTCGCAAAACACCACATCTGCCACCCATCCTAATAGTATGTAAACTGCGCTAAAAGTCACCCAACTTGGTTCTCCCCGGTTGGTACAAGCGCCTCATTTGTTTGGCAACTATGCGACACCACACCCCAGCACTCTACCAGACTGATTTAATTACCCAGGACTTCCGGAGGGTCAGTATGAAATCTGACAGTCATAGACCGCATTTGTTTTGAGTTACAGTTTAGTTTTGTGTCTAAAATGTAAATGTAAATGATTCATTTATGTTTTAGGGGTAAGGTCTATGATTAATGCCCTATCTTATAAAAAGTTAGCGTTGACTTTATGTCATTATTACGTATGGTAATCAATACATCAAGTCTGCGCTAACTTTTTATAAGATACCTTGACCGTAAGGGCTATATTTCCCACTCACAGATGCAAGCTTATTACGTATTTATTTCTCAAAGGAGGGTTACATTAACATTAAGTTATGATATAGAGGACAATTCTCTGAATGGGCTCTATCACAATAAGTACCAACACATTTCTACTCCCTTAAACATTCAAATCTTGTACGTCAATATGCGCTGCGACGCCTGCGACATAAACGCTAAAAATATTCTGCTGCATATCATTTTATTTTGGGTTTTTTAGATAGTTATTATAGATATTTTTTCAGCGGGGTAGTTAGAACTACCTACATCAAAGTCGAACTACCAGAAATACATTGGGAACTACAAGACAAACTGAAACAAGCAATTAAACTATAGCCTCGGCAGATTAATTATTTGTTTGCCAAACTAACGGAACGAGGAATCGTCTTACTAACGGAACTCGAAATAATTACATTCTATTTATTGACATATTATTGCGGTGCTGCTCCCCAAACCATGCAGCACCTACTGTACTGCCCCTCCTGCCCGTCTACATGTACTGAGGCCGAATTGATCTCCGCTACGGCATCTGCCATAGCGGTTGCAACCTTCTGGGCGGACTCAATTTGAAGGAATGTTGACACGAAAGAAGAAGACATATTATTATAGTATTTAAAACATATTTTTATTTTAGCTCTTTTAAGCTGTGCTTATAAATGATTTGGATTGATTTTAAGTAATTATAGTTTATGAAATCAATCAATCATTGATAATGTAATGAATGAACTCATATGATGACTCCTCCTTCACTCGTGTTCCTCATGTCTGAGGGTCGTGACCACCTCGAGTCATTATTTTGTTTCTGACAATGTTGCGCCATTTTTGTCTGACCCCAGCCACTTGCAGGGCATTGTAGGATGTGCTGAGTGTAGATAGTCTGAATGACTATGACTATGAAACTTATATAGAGTTTGGTCGATAAAAATCACCGACACCGTAAAATCGAGTCGCGAACCAGTGGTTGTAACTTGTCACATACAATTTCTAACTTTATATTAGTGTAGTTGGCAAGTTGGGGCGGTTGCGAAAGTGTTTCGGTAGAACTATGTCAAACTATAAACTGAACAATATCGGAATTGGTATTGGACAAGCACTGTGCGGTATTTTAGATAGTTTGGTGTGATTGTATCAGTTATCGTTATTTGTGAAAAATATAACGTCGATATTCTCGCAGTGTAGGTACTTTAATATATCGTTATACGATTTTTTATACTAAACTTTTTTGTTGTGTATTTGTTGATAGATTCATCCACACAACCATCCATACAAACTTTCGCACTTATAGTATTAGTATCTAGGTAAGAATTAGGAAGTAGGATTACTTTATTCAGTAAAATCGCAAAGATCGTTCGAATTAATGAATGATTAAGATTCTACTTAATATACGTGATTTTAAGTGCCAGTTCCGAAACTTTCAGACTGGTTTCAGCCTGTTTTTCAGTGTGGTTTTTGTCGTACTGTAGTAAAACCATTTTTTTTCATTAACCCATTTCGTCCCACTGCTGGGCAAAGGTCTCCCCTAAATCCTTCCACTCATCCCTGCTTTCCGCTTTCGTCCACCAGTCCCTTGCAAAAGCATCGAGGTCGTCCCGCCATCGCTTTCTTGGTCGGCCCCATTTCTGTGGGTCCATCCGGCTTATGTGACCTGCCCAGTCCCACCAGTAAAACCATAAGATGTGTAAAATCTAAGAGAAGTTAGTTGTTTATTAATCAAGCCATAGGTTTTTTCATTTCTTCAGCAATTAACAAAAACATCCAGTAATATTCGCCAAGTCGAGAAAAAATAAATAATGTCTCGCTCTAGTTGGCAAAGACAACATTCGAACTCTACTTTAAAATGTAAATCTGTGTTACAAAATACTAAGTTGGTACATTGTTCTTAGAAATAAACACTTTTTTTCAAGTTAATTTCGATTATTCGACATATAACTTTGACATTTAATTTTATCATTTAGAATCATCATAGATGATTTTAGATGCTAGTTCCTTGCGACTTTATATTCTGTTAGAATTATTTATTTTACAACCTACTAACGGCCGGTTTCTGGAAACCCAAATCACGATTCATCCGAGTTTGACACATAGTAATTATTTGATTTTTTCGTTGATCATCGTTCGAGAAACCGGCCGTTACATTATCATATTGACTGCCAAAAAGTGTAAAATACTTTTTAAAACAAAAAATATAACCTCATTGGCCTGTTTTTTTTGGAAGCTTGAAATTCCAACACTTCAAAAGGTCTGATAGCTTGGTCCCTGAATCACCTAACCCCACCTGTCTCTCAATATTTCAAGAAATGACTTTGCAAAACAAAAAAACTCGTCGCAAACTTTATCAAACCTACATTTTTCCGTCCCATATGACTTGAACCGTGGGTATAGTACCCGGAATTATAGCATAGTATTGATTTTAGAGTTTTTTAGCGTTTAAAAATGATATTATACAATAATAAAAAACTTAAAAAATATTATATATATGCGATGAATAGAAAAGCTTGTAATATGACAACTATGTAGAATGCTGATGGAATACTTAGTTATTACAATAGATAATAAATAAATAATAAATATAAGTAAATATATATTCAGTGACAATTCACACATCATACTCTAGTCTTATTCTCTACCCTAGATATTATTCTAGATATTATTACTCTACACTAATATATTTTTGTAAAAGTTATTTATTGAGTTTCATTTCTATGTAGTTATTCTTTATGTAGATGCCATCGGTGCGTGAAATTGGACTGTTGAATCGATGACCTAATTTGCAAAGGTTGAAAGATCTATTACTTCTGCACGTTTCTTTTCGGGATAAGCACGAATCAATCCGAAAATAGTATCGTAACTATATTTAAGTTACATTGCGCGGTGACGCTGCAACGTTTAATAATGTGACGACCGATGTGGCGCGGCTGGCGAAGGTCCGTCTGCGACGCGGAAGGTGGCGGGTTCGATTCCCGCCTTGGCATAAATGTTTGTACGATCTGCAAATATTTATTCCGGGTTTTCTGGATATTTTATATGTATAAGTAATAAAAAATGTCTATTTAATTTACGTAATGTATCTATTAAGTATGTCGTCTTCTAGTACCCATAACACAGGCTCTGCTTAGCTTGGAGCTAGATGATGTTGTGTGGATTGTCCATTATTATTTATTTATTTAACTATAGTTAGCGCGCAATGTGATTGAAATACGATAGGTTTAGCGTGTATGTTGAGTTTTTCTTATTGATCCCAGCACCTGTATTTGCAATTTGTCAGTCAGATGAGGGTTGAAGTAGTTTTCGATCGTATCTTTAAGACTAATATTTATTCATTTCAAGCTTATTTTGTCCTAATAGCTACATATATACAACTACATTTAAACTAGAGATTTGTTATAATTTGTGTTAATTCGTTAAATGTCCTATTAAATAAATTAACTACTTACTACTCGTCAAACCTTTTATTGGCCTTATGTTTTCTATTTTGTTCTGTCTCACTCTTAATTAATCGTGCTGTTGGTTTTCCTATGAATAAATAAATTAAAAACATATATACGAGTAAGTAGTTTCATATGTTTTTAGAGGGATGGTGATGGCCAAGTCCGAAACCTCGTGGTTACTCTCGTGAGTTAGAAAAATGTTGCAAAACAAGCCATGCCATCGATTTATAAAAAACAATACCAGTACCCCAAGTACGAGTTTGTGCACACACGGATCTTTCACAATTTAGAAGATAATAATGATTAGAATAAAATTAACACATCCTGTATTATTGAACCAATTAATGATATAATAATTTATCTAAAATGCTTGCCTAAAAATGAAAGGACATGACATTTTCTAACTCTTATGGTATGGTATCGGATTTGGCCATCACCGCCTTCTCAAACACCCTGTATAGTTTTTCGACTAGATTTTCGCGATGTCCAATTAACCTTACTGTTGTAAAGATACTTAGATATTGTGTTTATTAGAACAGGAACAAAACTGTTAATTTAAGCAGCGTTTCCTAAAATCGTAGACCGTTAGGTATTAGCTGTCAATTACTTAATCAAAATTTTTTGCTATACATTTCTTTTGAGTTGGAAGATGATTACTAAGCTTTTATGAAAACTGACGTCTTTAAACTTATTATAATTAGAGATTATAATTTATGAGATTTAAAATTACTGTTGTGTTCAATTGACACACAAAAAGAAGAAGTCATAGTCATCAAACTCTGAACCTAGTAAAATCAAAGGGATCATTTAGAATCGTCCTACATACTATGTGATTCTAGGTGCCAGTTCCACGCGACCAGTACCTCTACCATGAGTTGTCACAGTAAAATCGCCTGACTTTACTACAGTAGTTACGTAAATATTAGTACATATTACGAATTTTAGTACCCAACTATCCGCTAGAGGCGCTGTACAAATCTTCATACATTTTTTCAACTACAGACGCTAGCGAGTAAGTATAGATTGTAAAAACTCATGGTAGAGCTACTGAACCTAGAACAGGCAAGAAACTTTTCTATGTTTTTTTATGTTTTCCGACATTTTACGTTTATATTTTAACCAAGACTATTCAGCTACTTACCAGCTCTATTTGCTAAATGCAAGTTGTAAAAGTTTTCTTATAAAATAGTTGGAATATGTTCGAGCTCGTTCAACCGAAAAATTGGACAAAAGTTTTTCAGACAGTGTCGAGATCGGGGAACAAAGTTTTATAGAGTTTTGAAACTTTAGTTGGTTATTTTCGCTCACTGTTTTTGAAACAAATACTTACGGCCGGTTTCTGGAAACCCAAATCACGATTGATCCTAGTTTGACACATAGCAATTATTTGATTTTTTCGTTGATCATCGTTCGAGAAACCGGCCGTTAGAGTTTAGTAAGTAAATTCATAGTTTTTGTTTCTATGGCTTTATTATTGTGTTCTGTTGCGATAAGGCCGCTCATTGCGTGTCAAAGTCATCGATTGCAACGGTCTGTAGATAGCTCAACTGTTTCTTATGTATTTTATAATGCCTATGCACATTTTGTAAATACTGTAATAGTTATACGTTTGTTTGTGACTTACCCCCTATCTTATAAAAAGTTAGCGTCGAATTTATGTCATCATTACGTATGGTAATCAATACTTCAAGACGGCACTAACTTTTTATAAGATAGACTGTAAAGCTTTAGCTTATATAAAAAAAAATTGTTTATTTCATACAAGTTTATTTTTAAGCTGTGGTGTGTAATAAAGTATTTTTTATCTATTCTGGCCTCTTCTTATTGGCATCAAAAAAATGATTAAATATCCCTATATTTTAAAATGATTAAATATCCTTATATTTGCATTTTTAAAATATGTTATAATGGGGTAATTAAAATGCAGTTTGTATTCTAACATAATTTTATTTAATTTCATTTACTTGAAATTTTATTTCTCTACGTAAATCAAGGATTTACAATTTATACACTTTTAATATAAATTTTAAATAAACATTAAATAATCAGTCTTTTTGAAGATAATTTCAATTTTGACTACTTTAATATTTCTGTTTCAGAAACTGTACTTATTTTATTTAAGCCATAATCAAAAAAATAAATCTTATTTTTTATTTATTGTTTAGCGTAATTAACAAAATGTACGCCAAATAAGATTACGATTTAGCCTAGATACAGGCTCATGAGTAATTTTAATCTAACTTAAGTTACTATATAGATTAGTTAAAGTAGTTTTATTAATAAAAAAACAAATTATAATGTTTAAATATCAACATTTTTCTGTTCAATAAAAAAATATTATAACTTAACTAGGTATAAATTTCACAATAACCACTGTTTTATTTTTCATTACAAATTAGAATAAGATAAGTACAGTTATCTTTTAGAATAATTACATTAATATATTAAAATCTACAATCCGAAAGATTACTTTTAAATTAATTACAATACGATTTGTTAGTAATAAAATACAAATATATAGAAAATTACTTATCAAATCGATAAAAACTGAATTATATTAATTGATATAATTTTTGATATAACTTTGGCACTACAGAACACTGTAATCATATTATTTCATATTAAAAACATTATTGACGTGACAACGTCTTATAATTCGATAGAGCCGGCTGCACCCACGAAAAAACATGACTCATGCGGCGTTACCTCGCTCTGAGACTCATGCGGCGTTACCTTGCTCTGAGGCGTTCCATGAAGTGCAAGCGAGAGCGCGGAACGAGCGACAAAGAAGCACAATCGGCCTTTGCGTTCGTTTTCACGTTCAACTATCGTCAGTAAACCGACTTTACAGACAACCATTTTTTTTTAATAAAAAACTTGACAGGTGACAATGACCACAATCGAACGAAGTTCTTTAATAACTGGCTTTCTATGAGAGACAGACAGAGAAACACGCGCACGCCGCACGGCTTACAACTATAGCAAAAAGTGTCGTTACAACTTTTGGTCTTAATTTTTTCCGTCCAGCCCCCTCGCAACGCCCGATAAAAACTTCGTTCCAATGAAATATAATACAAAACTTTAATACAAAATTATTTACCCATTATTGCTTTGTAAATTGAGATCAAAACTTAGAATTAATTGTAGATTAAATAAAATATAATAGTAAAATTATATGAACACAACCTTTGGATAGATTATTGACTTTATAATTCTTATTAATATTTATTAACTAACGGCTACCTGTGATGAGGTACTCTGCATGCTTCTGTAACAAGAAAAAAATAATAAATTAATTTACTTATAACTTTTTTATTGAATATTTTTTATATTTTATGACCGAATTAAAGAAAGTCCAAATAGCAAACTAATGTACAAAAAAAGTAGTTAGAAAACTAGCATTTTCTATAGAAACAAACTTGGGAAAGATTATATAAAAAATATCCATAGAAATGAATTCTTTTACTTTATTTAGGATTAAATTTGAGCCTGCTGATTGCAGGTTTTATTAAATATTTACTAAAAATGATAACATGTACCTATGTTAAAGCTCATATGACTAAAAAACAGTTCGTTTGAATTCAATAGGATGACTTTGGGTCAACGAAATTTGCGTTTTAAATCTTATTTACTCGAACTAATTAAGCACCAATGTAACGTCATACTGTGCGTCACACTGCGCGGTGACTCTGTAACGTTGCGAGTTGCAACGCGTAGTGTAACTCCAATACTTAAATCTTCTTTGTAAGAAGGATCATATAAAAAACGATAGGAACCAGGCCGTAAGTTTCTTGCCCGTTCTTCTAGGCTCTGGTCGCGTGGAACTGGCACCTAGAATCACCTAGTATGTAAGACGATTCTAAATGATCCTTGTGATTTTATTGAATAAAGAAATATTTGAATTGAATTGAAAAAAAAATACACCGTGTAGATACATTGGCGTGCACATTTATTTGTACTTAGGCTCGGAACTTACTTCTTGGTGCACTCTTCAATGTAGTAGTTCTTGATACGCAATCACTTTCTTCTGACTCTGATCTCATTTGAAAACTCGTTTCTGTAAGGAAATACAAATTATTAAAATATACTTATAATTTGATAAACAGTTATCAGTTTCTGTTTTCGCCATGTTTCTGTTTACTAGTAGTAGTATTACTAAAGCTAAGCTTGTACTAGAGTTCTGATAGAATACTTAGGTATAAGTATATTTTTTTTGTAGATATTTTTAGAATACAATGTTAACAGCCAGACACAGAACAAATATTTATGTTCATCACACAAACATTTGCTCTGGAACCCACGACCCACAGCATGAAAGGCAGAGTTACTACCAGCTGAGCTGTGACGCCTGTCGAAATGCTTACCACTATCGTATCTAGACTTGCTGTTTCCCGGCATATGTATTCGGCTCGGTATTTCTTGGTTGTCGACGTGACCGAATGTTCGGAATCCTATCGCAAACTGCGCGTACGGACTTATCTCGTACAGTTCTGTAACGGAAATACGCTTATATAATTTTGTTTTTGTAAATACATACATAGAATACATAGTAACGAAACGACACAGAACAAATATTTATGATCGTCTCACAAACATTTGCTCTGGGTGAAATCGAACCCACGACTCACATGGAAGGCAGAGCTACTACCAACTAAGCTATGACGCCTGTCAAACAAATAGAGTCTCCAGGGCCCCGATCTTGTTAAATTGTAACGTTAACGGTGCGTCTAAGCTGCAGCTAAGGTTCACCAACGTACGTATTTTGGGTTCGCGATAAGCGTGTAGCCAAACACGTTCAACATTCGAACTTTAGTGAGCCGAAGATTGTGACATAATCGCTGTCACACGAACGAAAAAAAAAAGACGTGTGGCACTCGGTGACTGCCGCGGTAAAGCTATTGCATAACATTTTTTGCTGGATAGCGCATGCGCAGTGTTAGGTTATTTTCGTTACGGAATTTCTTTCGGTCTCCACGCTCAAGGCCCGCGATAGAAGCTATGCAATAGCTTAAAAAGATGAGCGGTTAGCGGTTTACAGCGATAAGAAGTTGCACACGCTACGTACACGTTACGTGAACCTTAGCTGCTGCTTATACGAACCTTTTACGTTACAATTTAGTACAATCTGGGCACTTACCATGTTTACTATCGGCAGTAAGATGGACGGGTGTGCTGTAAACCCGGTTGCTAGTTTCGTTTGGCGCCCCTTGCGGGGTGTTCGCGGTTACATTGCTGCGTTCCGACTTGCATTCCGCTGTCAATGAGTTTCTGTATTCTGTTAGATGTTGATGGCTGGAATAGTAAAATTAAGGTTTTAATTGATGATTATTTTGCCAATGTATGGTTTTATAAGTAGGAGGAACTTTAAAACTTATTAAACCTTTCCATCGCATATTAAGAAAGTAAAATCAATTTTTGATTCTGGGGTTCAAATTGTGTGATGTTAATTTATAGAATGGAAACGGAAAATTTCAAAGAAAACTAATTTATGTAACATTTTAGCAGTAAATTAATGACAAGATTTAAAATACTAGTCGTATAAAAATATCGAATAACATATATATGAATCAAATTCAAGGGAACACAAATTTGAAAAGGCTAATATTGAAATACGTATAAAAATATCGAATAACATAATCTATGTATTAAATGAAAGGAAACACAATATAAAGGCTGATTATTTTGAAAAATAATAATAAATAAATAAAATTGTTTTATTTCAGATATAAATGGTAAATAAAGTTAATAAAAGTAAGTAAAGGTACTTACTTATGCCTCTTAATAAGTATATAGACGCAAGTCAAGGAGCAGATCATGAGAAGTATGGAACTGCAGATGATGACCAACATATTGATGTCGAAGAACTCTGATGGTGGACCGATGGACTCTGAATAAAAAATATTCATGAACATATTACACATCGCGCTCTAGTCCCAAACTAAGCAAAATTTGTACTATGGGAACTAGATTGCTGATACAATACTTACGGCCGGTTTCTTGAACGATGATCAACGAAAAAATCAAATAATTACTATGTGTCAAACTCGGATCAATCGTGATTTGGGTTTCCAGAAACCGGCCGTTAAATTCCTACTTACACTTTTTTTTTGTAAAATACATAGCATAGTAACATCCAGACACAGGACCAATATTTTTGTTCATCACATTTGCCATGGGTGTGGCAAATGTTTGGGGAATCAAACCCACGACTCACAATATAGAAGGTAGAGATACTCCCTGAGCTGTGATGCCTGTCAATTTTGAGATAGTAATCAGTTATTTTACTTATGTTCAAACTCCGTGATAACTTGGTTTGCGCGATCTAGGATTTGTTTCTGCCATCTGTTGGTCTGTTGCGTAGACTACGACGTAGTTCATCATGTAGCGAGATAGATGGCGCTGCACTTATTGTTATGTATTTTTATTTTTCAGCTAAGTTGCAATAGCCGTAGTCGCGGGTTCAATCCCGTATACTTTTTCACTTTACTATAAGTTAGAGAAAGCTTAAAAAATAACTTACCTCCTTGTAAAGTAGTTGTAGCATAATTAAACAGTGAGTTGGTAACACCAGCAGAATTCTCAGCTAATACTCTGATCTGGTACCACTGGGCTGGAGTCAAGGATGCTATGACGAAAGAGTTCGGCTGATTGAGGGTAGATATGTAGCTGGACCAGAGCTGATCTACTTGAGGCTGGAGACAAAAAGATAAATAATGCTGGACAATCCACACAACATCATCTAGCCCCAAGCTAAGCAGAGCTTGTGTTATGGGTACTAGACCGACATACATAATACAATACATTACATAGATATTTTTGATTATACGTATAATACCCAGAACACCCGGAATAAATATTTGCAGATCGTACAGACATTTATCCCAAGGCGGGAATCGAACCCGCCTTCCGCGTCGCAGGCGGACCTTCGCCCGCCGCGCCACATTGGTCGTCAGATAGATAGTTAGTAGACAACCTTGAAGAAACCAAAGATTTCTAAATGGAAAAGATAGTAGACTCTTCGAAGTCAACTATAGATGTCTATACGAGACTTTGATATAACATTGATATAATATATTCACAGATAATTCACACATCACCTCTTTGTCCCAAACTAAGCAAAGCTTGTACTATGGGAACTAGATTGCTGATAGAATACTTATATACATAATTTTTTTGTAAATACATATATTTGGGGGAGACCTTTGACCAGCAGTGGGACGATATAGGTTAAGAAAAAAAATACATACATAGTAACACCCAGACACAGAACTATATTTATGTTCATAATGTAAACATTTGCTCTGGGTGGGAATTGAATCCATGACCTGTGCATGGAAGGTACAGCTACAGCCAACTGAGCGGGCAAAATTAATGTAGCGTTTGATCTTCGGATCCCTACTTTTATTTTGATTACAAAAACCATCATCATTCCCTTACCTTTATCTTATCTATTTATTTATTAATTTATATTTATTTACTTACAACTCTGTTTTCAGCTTTCTTCCATACTTTATTTCCAAATTCTCGATAGTCCACGTCAAATCGCGATATCTCGCATCCATTATCGTCCCAGCCACTGAGTTGAATGTAGATATGACTGGCATTGCTCCAGAACCATTCCGTCGTAGTAGGGGATATTGGAGCTAAAAGGTTATTACTGATAAATAAGTAGTAGGGGATATTAGAGCTAGAAGGTAATGGCTGATAAATAAGTAATAGGGGATATTGGAGCTAGAAGGTAATTATAATAACCTACTGATAAATAAGTAGTAGGGGATATTGGAGCTAGAAGGTAATTACTTATAAATAAGTAATAGGGGATATTGGAGCTAGAAGGTAATTACTTATAAATAAGTAATAGGGGATATTGGAGCTAGAAGGTAATTATAATAACCTACTGATAAATAAGTAGTAGGGGATATTGGAGCTAGAAAGTAATTACTGATAAATAAGTAGTAGGGAGTATGAGTAAAGTTTACGGTTACCGGTAAATGACAACGAAGATAGCAAAAAAAGACGTGTGGCAATCGGGGACAGCCGCGGTAAAGCTATTGCGTAGCATTTTTTGTTGGATTACGCATAAGCAGTGTTAGGTTCTTTTCGTTACGAAATTTCTGGATTCGGTCTCCATGCTCAAGGCCCGCGATAAAAGCTATGCAATAGCTTAAAAATTTATCACTGCAGGGCTAAAAACTGTATTTTTGGCAAAAATTACTGCCTGCCATTAACTACAGTTAATCTTCTTCTTCTTCTACTTCTTCTTGCGTATCAACAACACAACAGCCTTACACTCGACCTGAATAGAACTCTGCTACTCTTATCCCCCTGTCTGTAGCGTCCATAAGGTCCTCTCAAGTGCAGGTGGTAGGGCACAAGGGGCACAAGCAAATGGGACATTGACTGAGTGGTCGCCCCAAGTTAATACTTAGCCATCATTTAAAAGAATAAAGCGGAGAGCCCCGCAAGACCTAATATAGCTTATTGTTGAAATTATAATAATGGAGACGCCACTGGGTGTCTACCATTCAAGCAATTATAAAATCATTAACGTTAGACAACCAGCCAACAGCCTTAATTGGAACTTGGCCGGACACATTTGTAGCATGCAAGATGACTTGAGCTCAAACAGTAATCAAGAAAATCCTACTCACCACCTCCCAAAGTCATAGCATCAACATACGCAGGTTGAGAAGACCCGACACTGTTTGATGCGGTCATTCTTAAAGAGTACTTGGTGCCACACTTGAGTCCTTGCAAAGTGTACTCTTGGGCCCCTTGGAGGGAAGTCCCCTTGTTCGTCCAGGAGTCTTGCCAGGAGCCGCTGGCTTCTTTCCAGGTCAGGTTGTAACCTGGAATAGAGATTGAAGCGTACTTTGATTTTTTCTTATGGGG
Source organism: Ecliptopera silaceata (assembly GCA_932527185.1). NCBI lineage: Eukaryota > Metazoa > Arthropoda > Insecta > Lepidoptera > Geometridae > Ecliptopera > Ecliptopera silaceata. The sequence goes on along the minus strand of OW052215.1, from coordinate 5,700,408 downwards.
CTTTGGAGCTAGAGTGAATGTGTTTTTTATGATCTGTATAATAAAAAAATTGTAACAAAATGTTGCAACATTCAGAATATACAAGATAGTTTGTTAGCGCCATCTATTTCGCTACATGTTGAACTACGTCGTAGTACGCAACAGACCAACAGATGGCGACAAATCCTAGATCGCGCCAAACGAAGTTATCACGAAGTTTGAACATTAGAATCGATTACTATCTATCGGTGGTATATTCTTGTTCGATTTGTTTGTATGTTTTAAATCATTCAGATTTTTTTACGATAAAAGTAAAAGATTTAGAATAAAACTAAGCATGCAGTTACATATTTCTTTTAGGATTTATGAAGAGATCATTTTTTGTGTAACTCTCCTAGCTTCGGTTTTGGATCATCTTTTCAAATATCCCCTATAGATAACCAGTTAAAATAATATAACTTACTAATCTTAGCAATCTTCCCATACCGCCGCGGCACGTCCCATTCCAGCTGCAAAGAGTTCTTGCGTGACGTCACTCTCACAGCTGGAGGCTCTGGAGTCGGTAGAACTGACACCTCGTACGACACCGAGTCGGAACCGTACAGATTTTTGGCTAAGCAGGTGTAGTTTCCACTTAGAGATTGGTCTATATCTGAAATATTATGGTATTAGTCTGGCTAATCTTTCCAACACGATGCTACAACAAAATACAGTTGTAGCATCGACACGATAAGAAGAAGATGGTATTAGTAATAAAAGTTAGCGCAGACTTGGGGCCCCTGCAAACTGCAGACTTTTTATCGGCCGATAGTTTGGTCGGTTTCTTAATCAGTATGAAGATGTATGCAGATGCGCACATTACAGTGATTCAGTCTTCATACTGATTAAGAAGCCGACCAAACTATCGGCCGATATAAAGTTTGCAGTCTGCGGGGACTCTAAATGTATTGATTACCATACGTAATGGTGACATAATGTCTACGCTAACTTTTTATAACATTAATAGTAGTTAGTTTGAAATATGTATATAAATATTAGATCTGCAATCTAGTTCGTATAGTACAAGCTTTGCTTAGTTTGGGACTAGAGTGTGATGTGTGAAATATTCTTGAATATTCATATTGTTTTTATTTGTTTAAACATAAAGAATTGCTTCATAAAGGGAATCAAATTCATGATTTATAGATATCAGAGATTATTCAGTTTAAACCAACTTCAAAAACAAAGGATTCGACTGTATATTTTTCTTGTATTACACGATTTTGATGATTTTTGGTTTGATAAGGTAGAGATTTTAACTATTCAAGAAATCTTTTAAAGTATCTTTTTAGTATTACTTAAAGACGATTGAATTCAGTTTTAGTTTTGTATACTTAAATATAATATAAATAATATCCAACTTACTATTAATCAGCAGACTGTCATCATGGTTCCTGGTGAACCGCGGATGATGCGTGATGATGTTGTGCTTGTGGTACCACACGGTCCTAGGAGCAGGCACTCCCACACACTCACACACCAGCAGTAAGGAACTGCCCACTCCCACTGATACTGTTCCCCCTAGGGACGCCACTCCGGCTACCACTGGAAGTAATGAAAGTAAACGTGTTTATTTATTAACTAGCTGACCCGTGCCAACTTCGTTAGGCATTATTTTTATCTATACTAGTATTATAAAGAAGTTGTATATTTGTTAAATTGTAAGGGGTAATCTCCGGATCTACTGAACCGATTTTAAAAATTCTTTCACCAATAGAAAGCCACATTATTGCTGAGTGTCATAGGTTATATAAAAAACCGACAAAAAAAAGGCTTTAGCTCTGCCTTCCATGCTGTGTGGGTCATACGACAACTTATCCGAAACATAAACGCAAATTATCCCAGTTAAGTGACTGGGATAATTTGCGTGGCGACTCATCTCAGTCAAAAACGCAACTTATCCCAGTCACGTAGGCGACTTATCTCAGTCAAAAACGCAACTTATCCCAGTCACGTAGGCGACTTATCTCAGTCAAAAACGCAACTTATCCCAGTCACTTAGGCGACTTAATAATGACAATAAGGCGACTTAATAATGACAATAAGGCGACTTAATAATGACAATAAGGCGACTTACCTCAGTCAAAAACGCAACTTATCCCAGTCCATAAGGCGACTTATCCCAGTCAATAAGGCGACTTATCTCAGTCAAAAACGCAACTAATCCCGGTCAATAAGGCGACTGAATTAAGGCAATAAGGCGACTTATCCCAGTCAATAAGACGACTTATCCCAGTCAATAAGGCGACTTACCCCAGTCAATAAGACAACTTACCTCGATCAGTAAGACTAGCAGTGGCTGTAGACGACTGAGTTCCTTCACCGGCCGCTGTATGGGCTCGAACCCACACCTCGTACTGCCTGCCAGTGAGCCCTGATAGTGGAAATGTGAGATGCCGTGTTTCTGATGACTCCACTCGGTAGCTTTGAGCTGAATTTGTACTGAAAATTAATAAAATTATAGATCTATAGATCGTTTGCAACGGTCTGTAGATAGTTTAATTGTTTCTTATGTATTTTATATGCCAAAATTAATTATAAAATTGAGAGAATGTTATGCTGTACAGCAATGTAATAGAAGATTTGTAGCGTTACCTTCCATGCTGAGAGGGTTCGATTCTCATCGAGAGCAAATGTTTGTAGTGAACATAAATATCTGTTCTGTGTCTACTTATGTGTTACTTAAATGTACGTTCACAATTATTTTATCAGCAATTTAGCCCCCAAAGCTTTGCTTAGTTTGGGACTAGAGTGTGATGTGTAAAATGTCCATGAATATTTATTTATTACATTATTTCTATGCATATCTCACAAACAACTTACTATACATTACTAATAAAGTTTTAAATATAATTCTCACCTAGACATAGGTTTGACATACACGGCGTAGTGAGTGATTTCTCCGTTGGGTTGGTTTGGTCTTTTCCAGCTGATGAGTAGTGAGTTCGATGACGATACCAGCACTTTGATGGCTGCCGGAGGACCTGGAACTGAAAATTTAATATTTTATAGTTAAATATATTTTTATAAGACAAAACATGACACAGGATTTTTTTTATTAGAAAATTAAATATACTTACCCTTATTTCATGAAGAAAATTAAGACTTAATACCTACTTTTTACAGTAGAATTTTTCCTGACTTAAATTAATTTTAAAAAGTTTCAACCTGATTTAAAACAAAGATTTATTTTGAATATTTATGGTATATATATAAAGTAGGTAATTTATTAAATAAAAGCTATTTTTGTACTAAGGTTATTTTATGCTAGTTATTTCGTTAAAAGCAAAAAAAAAATACAAGCATTAAAAAATGTAGTATCAAAAAAAACAAAACTTACCATCTTGTAAAGTGGTGCAAACAATAGGATATGAGAAAGGTCCGGGTCCGTAGTTAGAAAATCCAGCTAATTTGATTGTATAATTTGTGTACTTCAATAGAGATTGGAGATACACTTCTGTGTGCGGTGAACTTAAGTTTTGGAAAGGTCCGTCTGAAAAAAAAAACAAAATTTGACTACTAGGTGTCATTAAAGATGAGATTAAAAAATGGCAAAAGATGATTCTAGGATTTGAACCTGCGACCTCACAAACTTCTAGATCTAAAATAGAGGCATTCTTGTTTTTCTTTGATAGCAAAAAAAACAGAATTTGACTAAGAGTCATTAGAGACTAGAAAATGCCAAAAGATGAGTCGAGGATTTGAACCTGCGACCTCACAATCATATAAATCTAAACAAGAGGCATTCTAGTGTCTCTTTGATTGTTAATGTCGATAAATAACGCTACAAAAAAACTTCCCCTTTCATCTCTTCCAATAAAATATACACTACAGAAATCTTTAGTCCACACTATTTTAATCCCAAAAACCCCAAACTAGTAAAAACTAACGAACATGCGTGTTAATTTTAATTAAATCGGTCAAAAATCGGTAAACAGACAAAACGACAAAAGCATTTTTGGCCAATTTTGGATGTATTTCCTCCATTTCCATAATTATAAAACAGTACCCCAAGTACGAGTTTGTGCACACACAATCGCCACAATCGCCGAGCGCCACCGATTTTATATGAAAATCTAAGCTTCTTAAGAAATCTGGTAGAGGCGCTGCTGGGATCTCCATACAAAATCGGTGGCGCTCGGCGATCGCGTCTCTACGATCCGTGTGTGCACAAACTCGTACTTGGGGTACAGAAATAGCTACCTTCTGTACAATAATAAATGGAGTATCCAAGTAGAGAAGTTCCATGGGCATTGATCGGTTGCCAAGATATCCTCAGCGAAGTGGAAGACACTCCTCGACATTCTACTCCGGAAGGTGGCTGTTCTGGAGCTGAAATAAGGAATAATCATTAATAACAATAATAAAGTGCTTTTAATTAAAGTTTTGGAACGCGCGTTGTGAAAGGGGGCTAGACGGAAAAAATTAAGACCAAAAGTTGTAACGACACTTTTTGCTATAGTTGTAAGCTCTTTCTCTCTCTCTCTCATAAAAAGATAGAAAACACTTTATTGTACACACGAGGAAATAACAGGAAATACAGAAAAACAGTGTTTGCAGTAAGTGAATACAATGGGCGGTCTTATCGCTTTGAGCAATCTCTTCCAAACAAGAAGCAAGTTATTAAATTAAGAACTTTTTATTTTGATGGCCCGGTACCGAATCGGCAAATGGAAAACGCTGACCTAGATAATTATGTAAACAAAAACTAACCTCCCTCTCTTGTAGTTTGATAAACTGGCATAGAAAATGGTCCATTACCAGCCGAGTTGAAGGCACTTATAGATACAGCATATCTGAAAAACAATAGTTCTATAAGTTTGAGACTAGATGGCGTTGTAAGAAATTACTTAAACATTTATAACAGCGCCATCTAGACTCAAACTTATAGAACTTAATACTAGGGGTTAGTAGCTTGATTATTCTTTATTTTAAGTTTTAGCGCCATCTAGTATCAGCTTGCAAAACATGACGACACAGCTCAAGTTCCCATAGTACAAGTTTTGCTTAGTTTGAGAGTAGATGGCGTTATGTGAAAATTATTATTTTGGCTGCTAAAAACTGTCATTATTTTAAAATCTTGATGAACTTGAATATTCTCGACAGAAGTCACAGCTCAGTTGGTAGTAGCACTGCCTTCCATGTTGGGGGCGTGGGTTCGATTCCCACCCAGAGCAAATATTGGTGTGATGAATGAGATATTTGGTCTGTCTGTGTGACTATGTATTCTATGTATGTTTTTACCAAAAATGTATATGTAAATATAAGTATTCTATCCGCAATCTAGTTTCCTTAATACAAGCTTCGCTTAGTTTGGGACTAGAGTGTGATGTGTGAATTGTCCGTGAATATTAATATTTATTATATTAATTTAAATTGCAGCACTGTGTTATGTTATTACCTTACATTCTTCATGAGACCACTGAGTAAAGTATCTTGCTTTCCCTTTCTTGATATCACTTTCACTATTTTGGTTTGAGTGTCGTTAGGCACTGAAAAAAACCATCATTAACTTATTTTATAACTTATATTAACCAATTTAATCTTTAAAACAAGAAACAACTAATTTATATTGTGTTTTCTATTTTGTTATTTGGATTCATTATCATCGGAATCAAATTATTTTAATTGTTTTTATAATAATTTCAAGGTAAAACGTTTGATGATAACTGAGTGACGAGAGAGCCTGCGCACTTTAATTTAGATATAATTTTATTAATGTGCCTTATTCTGTGAAAATAAAGATTTTCTATTTCTATTCATCATAAGCCCGTATCAGCCCACTGCTGGGTATAAACCTCCTCCTTCAACGCCACTCTTCTTTTTGGAAGGAAGTTCCTTATCATCATCAACCTATATCAGTCCACTGCTGGACGTAGGTCTCTCCCAAGACGCGCCACTGAGCCCGGTCTTCGGCTCTTCTCATCCAGTTTTTGCCAGCTACACTCCGTAGATCGTCGCTCCATCTCGCCGGGTGCGTCCTACACTACGCTTTCCTAAACGCGGTCTCCACTCCAGTATCCGTTTGCTCCAACGGTTGTCTGTTCTTCGGCAAACATGGCCGGCCCACTGCCACTTCAGCTTGCTAATTCTTTGAGCTATGTCGAACACTTTGGTTTTTTGACGAATAACTTCGTTGCGGATTCTGTCTCGCAAAGAAATTCCGAGCATAGCTCTCTCCATAGCGCGCTGAGCGACTTTCAGCTTGTGGACCAACCCCACTGTCAGTGTCCACGTTGCAGTTCCTTATCGCACGTTGCGAAAGGAGGCTAGATGGAACAATTAAAACCTAAAGTTGTAACGACACTTTTAGCGTGTTTCTCTCTCCCTCTCTCTCATAGAAAGCCAGTTATTGAATTAAGAGCTTCGTTCTGTTATGGGAACCTTTTGTAAAGTCTTTTTAAAAAAGAAAAACTTTAATTCAAGATATGAATTTATTGAAAGTTACAAATTTAAAGGTTCCCGTAAGAGCAACCTCACTCTTTGAGTGCCGAACCGAGACTGATCTGTTTAGGATTAATGAATAACTACTGAATTGACTTATTGTTGATTAAACATGTATTAGGCATTATGCCTAACATTGTAGGGGTGTAACAGTTCCATCCGGGTGTCCCTTAAACCTCCACACCTCTCAAGTTTAATACCTGGTTCTCCCCCACTTTTGGGAACTGCTTTGACATGGTACCCCTGCAGTGGTCCATTGTGGCTGTCTCTAGGTGGAGGCAGCCAGGAGACCGTCAGCTCGCCGGGGTTCTCCGTCTGCTGGACTTGGATGCCGAGGGGGGAAGATGACGGTGCTGGAATGACGGACAAAATTTTTTAGCTTTTTTTTTTGTGAGCTAACGTATACTCTTTATGAATTCATCTATAGATATTTTTTATGTTTGTGCTGTCGGAACAAATTAACATTGTTTTAACAAGCAGTGTTTTGAAGAAATTTGATAGAAGCTTGCATGAAGTGGCAGTTGTAAAAATATATGTATATGGAGTACTTTTACATTGAATGAAAAAAAAACAATCTAGTAGATCAGTAAGCTAAAACTACCTTTGCATCATTTAGAACTTCCATGGCAGCAAAGACCAATTTTATGGTAACTTTTATAAGCTTGTACTATGGGAACTAGATTGCTGATAGAATACTTAGATACTTATCTACCTTTTTTTTGTAAATATTTACATAGAATACATAGTAACGCCCAGACACAGAACAAACATTTATGTTCATCACACAGACATTTGCTCTGGGTGGGAATCGAACCCAAAACCCACATAACGGAAGGCAGAGCTACTACCAAATGAGTAAGCTGTGACGTCTAATAAAACTCTTTCGAACTCTTATGTTTTTTTCTTCTAGTGAGATAGTTATTGAGCTGTGACGCCTTAGTCCAGTCAAAATAGACTAAAATTATGAATCCAGCTTGCATTAATTCCCAACAAGCTGGATTTTTGTGCAGGCCTTGAATACGTCATTACAAATGATATGTCAAAAGTCCCCATCGATCCCGCTTGTGCGTTGTTTTTTATTCGAGGTCAAAGGTCATAAATTGGCGTTTTTTGCATATATCTCTGAAACAACGAAAGCTATCGAAAAATTGTTCAGACAAAGTTAGTAGATCGTAAAATTGTCTACAAAAAATACATCGACACTTTTCTTCTACAATGCATCGCTTTCGAGATATAGTTACTGTAGACCGCAGGAAAATCGTTGAAATTGCTGCGTTTTTTTCATTTCAGCCGTTTTATCTGCTTCATTGCCACATAACAAACAGTATTTCTTGCAACAAAAAGACGATTCATTACCTCGTACTCTAGTAGGAGGCGGACTAACCCATCGAACTCACCACCCCTTTCAGTAAATTTCAAGAAATACTGTTTGTTCTGTGGCAATGAAGCAGATAAAACGGCTGAAATGAAAAAAACGCAGCATCTTCGACGATGTTCCTGCGGTCTAAAGTCACTATATCTCGAAAGCGATGCTTTGTAGAAGAAAAATGTTGAGATATCTTTGTAGACAATTTTACGATTTACAAACTTTGTCTGAACCATTTTTCTATAGCTCTCGTTGTTTCAAAGATATACGCAAAAAACGCAAATTTATGACTTTTAGCCTGGAATAAAAAACAACGCACAAGCGGGATCGATGGGGACTTTTGACATATCATTTGTAATGACGTATTCAAGGCCTGTACAAAAATCCAGCTTGTTGGGAATTAATGCAAGCTGGAATGTCTATTTTGACTGGACTACCTGTCAAAAAAGCAGATGATACATCGCCTTTCCCACAGAACATAAAAAACATATGTTTTTTTATGTTCTGTGGTCTTTCCAACCGCAGTATCGCAGTTTCAGTCTCACCTTCTTGTTGTGTGGTGAAGTGTACAGGCTGGGTGAAGGTACTCAGATCCACTTGGTTTCCAGACGCAATGCGCACTTTGTAGTCTACAGCTGGTTGTAGATCGCGAAGTTCTGTGGTTTGACGGAGTTCGTTGGTTTGACTGGAATGTTATATGTATTGTTATAAAAATAAGATATATAAGTATAATGTAGATATTTATTTCAGAACCTTGGTCCATACAGAAATACATTGTACATAATAGTAAGTACCTAAAAAGAAGGTATCATTCCGATAGAAATAAATAATGCTGGACAATCCACACAACATAATGTTTTTTATGCATGTAACACGATGTCTCCGCCAATTTAGAACAGATTTTGATGATTCTTTTTGTGACCGGTAGGCATCGAGTAAATACCCAGTAGATACAAATGTTTTATTATTTGTGTAGACCAAAATTTCACCAAATCACGACAGTGAAGCTGCGCTCTGATTGGCCGACTAAAGGTCAAGCGAAAGCGACAATTCACAATTATATGACACAAATGACAGATCGGTATCGGAATTTGGAAGACCTTATTAAACTTCTACTACTACTGATTTAAAAATTTGATGACCGATGTGGCGCGGCGGGCGAAAGTCCGCCTGCGACGCGGAGGTTGCGGGTTCGATTCCCGCCTTGGGATAAATGTTTATTCCGAGTGTTCTGGGTATTTTATATGTATAATAAAAAATATATATCTATGTAATGTATTGTATTAAGTATGTCAGTCTTCACAAGCTCTGCTTAGCTTGGGGCTAGATGATGTTGTGTGGATTGTCCAGCATTATTTATATGGACTACTAACCGTGTTATATTGATGACCTTAGCACTGTCCCACACTAGAAACTCGTTGGCAGTAAACTGCACGGTGTAGTACTGAACGTGGGAACTTGTATCTCGCCAGGAGAGCTTCGCTTTGTTACTGGTTACTGAATCTAGTTGGAAATCGTGAGGCGGGGTTGGTGGTTCTGGAATATGCAATAAAGAACTATAGATAGTTATAGTAGTAAATGGTTGAGAACAGAAGAGGGAAGATGATTGGCCATTGGCCATCTTATACGACACGACAACCTCATCAGGATCATAAAAGGAAAGGTAGAAGAGGAAGAGGAAGGCCGAGGATAAACTACATGAGCCAGATAAAGATGAAGGTTGCCTTTGTGTCGTATAAGGAAGACAAGGAGGCCCTGGAAAGAAATAAATGGCGTGACTTGCGCAGACAAGAGCATAGCTCTTAAATAAGAAGATGAAGATAGTAGTAAAAGTACTGCAGTAATACTCACTTCTAATTGTCCGTAAATATTTTATTCATTTGAACCATCATTTTTTTAAGTTATCTTCTACATTTTTTTATACTTTTTCTATAGTTTTAAAGTGAAAACACGTAGGGGAACCTGTTGTACCTTGGACAGAGTTGTACCTAGGACAATCGTGTTTTAAAAAAAAATGCGTTGGTTTTAGGAACCGTTGTCTATAGTATTTGAATCATCATTGATCAACAATTACGTCAAATCAGTTGTGGTTTGCCAGCTCTAATGGTTGCAGCGAAAAAAAATAATTTCGTTTTTTTCAATTAAAAAGTCTTTTTTTTAGACTTTTGTTATTGCTATTTTTTTCAAAATGATGCATGTTTAAAAAACGGTTTTATTTAAAAACTAATCTTAGTATATATAGCTATTGGACAACATATGTCTCAGATCCTACCTCCAATCACAAGTGGGTGTACAAAGCTTGTGAAGTAAAGTAGTCGCGATGTTGTACCTTGGCGATCCAAGTTACGTTGTACCTTGGCCACCATCATTTGGTCGGCATTTACATGCATATTTTTTTTGAATGCAAATTAATTGCAGAAATGGTAAAACTTATGTTAAATGATAAGAAAATAATGAAATAATTAGGTTGCAAGTTAAAATTACGTGATTAGAGACCAAAATAATGTCATCAAAAATTTGCTATAAATCAATTGGCGAAGCTTTTTACAAAAACAACCTTTTACCTATATATAGTTGTTAATAACTGTTACTTTTGTTAATTGTTAATGCAAATATGATTGAATAATTATTATTTAAACAAAAACTAAATAAATTACAGCTAAAAATATTTTTTATCTCGATTTGAACCTACACTGGCCAAGGTACAACATACACTGTCCAAGGTACATCTGGTATGTTGTACCTTGGACAGTTTTGACTTTTTTTTTCAAATAGCTAGTGGTCACAGGTTTTTGGGAAAATACATAGTTTTATGAATTAATTATGTAGGTAATTTCATGGTCTTTACATACACATACACTGGACAGATATAGCTAGCACCATTATTTAATTAAAAATCAAAATTCAAAAAACTGTCCTAGGTACAACAGGTTCCCCTACAGTATTATTATGTAAAAGTATCTGTTTTAGTAAGAGTAGGTACTTATACAAATCAAACGCGTTACACCGTAGGCCGCATCATCATTTAACATCAGATGTGATTGCGGCCAAGCGTTAGCCTACAATGCATAAAAAAAAAAAAAAAAAAATCAAATAAAAAAAAAATTCTCAATAAAATCACAAGGATCATTTAGAATCATAATACAAAAAAAAGTAACCGTTACTTACCAAGAATATCCAAATGGACGTTATAAATAGCAACCCCATATGGGTTACTGGCTCTGCACTCGTAGCTACCACCATCCCTCGTCTCCACGTAGTTTATATTGATTATACTGTTCAAGCCATTGTGAGTCATGCTCTCTGATATTGTCATCCTGAAATGTACCATCATTTAAGTGACGTAAGATTGCATTTTGCGAGGCAAGGTTTGAAGCTTTTAGAATTTTATTATTAGGCAAAGCCCAATTATATGTTTGAGAATAGTAAAAAAAATATTGTAACTTTATAATTGATATAGTAGTCCAGTCAAAATAGACTAAAATTATGACTTCAGTTTGCATTAATTCCCAACAAGCTGAATTTTTGTGCAGGCCTTGAATACGTCATTACAAATGATATGTCGAAAGTCCCCATCGATCCCGCTTGTGCGTTGTTTTTTATTCGAGGTCAAAGGTCATAAATTTGCATTTTTTGCGTATATCTCTGAAACAACGAAAGCTATTGAAAAGTGGTTCAGGCAAAGTTTGTACATCGTAAAATTGTCTACAAAAATACTTCAACACTTTTCTTCTACAAAGCATCGTTTTCGAGATAAAGTGACTTTAGACCGCAGGAAAGTCGTCGAAGATACTGCGTTTTTTTCATTTCAGCCGTTTTATCTCCTTCATTGCCACAGAACAAACAGTATTTCTTGAAATTTAATGAAAGGGGTGATGGGTTCGATGGGTTAGTCCTCCTCCAAGGTAATGAATCGTCTTTTTGTTTCAAGAAATACTGTTCGTTCTATGGCAATGAAGCAGATAAAACGGCTGAAATGAAAAAAACGCAGCATTTTAGTAGATTTTCCTGCGGTCTAAAGTCACTATATCTCGAAAGCGATGCTTTGTAGAAGAAAAGTGTTGAGATATTTTTGTAGACAATTTTACGATCTACAAACTTTGTCGGAACTATTTTTCGATAGCTCTCGTTTATGACTTTTAAACGCAAATTTATGACTTTAACCTGGGTATTTGCGTTTTTCGCGTATATCTCTGAAACAACGAGAGCTATTGAAAAATGCTTCAGACAAAGTTTGTAGATCGTAAAATTGTCTACAAAAATATCTCAACACTTTTTTTCTACAAAGCATCGCTATCGAGATATAGTGACTTTAGACCGCAGGAAAATCCACTAAAATGCTGCGTTTTTTTCATTTCAGCCGTTTTATCTGCTTCATTGCCATAGAACGAACAGTATTTCTTGAAACAAAAAGACTATTCATTACCTTGGAGGAGGACTAACCCATCGAACCCATCACCCCTTTCATTAAATTTCAAGAAATACTGTTTGTTCTGTGGCAATGAAGGAGATAAAACGGCTGAAATGAAAAAAACGCAGTATCTTCGACGACTTTCCTGCGGTCTAAAGTCACTTTATCTCGAAAACGATGCTTTGTAGAAGAAAAGTGTTGAAGTATTTTTGTAGACAATTTTACGATGTACAAACTTTGCCTGAACCACTTTTCAATAGCTTTCGTTGTTTCAGAGATATACGCAAAAAATGCAAATTTATGACCTTTGACCTCGAATAACAAACAACGCACAAGCGGGATCGATGGGGACTTTCGACATATCATTTGTAATGACGTATTCAAGGCCTGCACAAAAATTCAGCTTGTTGGGAATTAATGCAAACTGGAATGTCTATTTTGACTGGACTATAGTAATGGCAGTTTTTTGTTTCTTTCGGAGTTCACATAGTCATAACTTTCCTGCAATCTATGTAGTAAAATTTGTTTTAACGCCATCTATTGTCATTATCCGGAACTAATTTACAAAGTGAAAAGTGTGAGCAGAGTTAGGAGAAAGTTTTTTATATGATTTAGTTCTTGCAGTAAATACAAGATGGCGCTGTACGACCTTTTTTTGAAAAGTAATTATGTACGGTATTGATCGAAGCGTAACATTTTACTCTGTACAATGGCTTCGTATTGAATATTTTGATAATTAAAATAATTTATTGGATATTATTTTCTTGCAGAAGATTATATAGAGATTTAAGTGTAACTATCCATTTTTATCAATATTTTTAGTACTTATAAAACGGTTGAAATCACACTTAACCTTTTTATATGTACACCATTTTTATCGGTTGATAAATATCGATAACATGGAGATAAAACCACTTCCTTACCTAACCGTCGTAAAATCGATGGGTTTTCCATTTAATGCCCACTTTATCCGAATAGGGTTGTCACCCAACGGCCGACAGGTTAGTGTTACTGGCAACCCTATTTTTGTAGTGACGTTCGATCCCACAGACTCAAAATGCACTGGCTCTAGAATTACATCGTTGTAAAATTAAAACATAAAACGGTACTACTACTTATAAATATATCTTTATTAATTAACCACTAGAATAACTTACACAACACACAAAGCATTATTTATTACTAAGTTAAAGAAAACCTATATCATATAGTTATAGATAAAGAATCGCTAAAGAACAGCTAAATATCGCTAGTAGGTAAAGAGATCATTGATAAAAGAGATGAATTTTAAAAAGAGTTTATATATGTTTTGGAAAAATCTAATTTCTTAAATATCAAAACATTTCTAATAAGTACGATAGATTACAACTTAAGAACATGACAAAATACACAAAGCTTGTAATACTAAGTAATGCTAAGAAATAAACTTACTATTAACACTGATCCAAATATTCTTATTCAAAGCATCACCAACACCATTCTCCACGTTACAAGCATACATTCCTTCATCAGATAAAGAGACAACTTCGATGATCAGAGTCCCGTTAGGATAGCTCATGACTCCACCGCCAGCTAAGTCAAGAACTGGTCTCCAAATGCCAAGAGTTGCTGAAATTCAAACCAATGAACTTCTTATAACTAACCTATGCTGTCACATTTTTGGTAATACTGACATAAAACCGAAAAATGATGAGGTTTTTGATGAGAATAAAGTTAAATAAACTAGCATGACAGAAAACTTAATAACGTGGAATAAGACTAACAGCAAAATAGCCTCATCACATAGTTATAGGTAAGATAAATAAAAAAAGACGTGTGGCACTCGGGGACTGCCGCGGTAAAGCTATTGCATAATATTTTTGATGCCGGTCGAAGTGTTAGGTTATTTTGTTACGGAATTTCTGGATTCAGTCTCCACGCTCCAGGCCCGTGATAAAAGCTATACAATAGCTTAAAAACAACTCAGGTGTGTAAAAAGCTGATCTAAATAAGTACCACTAACAAAAGCAATCTAGAATAAGAGAAAAAACACAATTTCTTAATATCGTTAGACTGACTTACTATCTCTTTTCATCCAATGTATCTGTGGCGTGGGATATCCATTAGCATTGCAATAAACAACTCCTCTTTGTCCTAATAGTAACGATGTATTTGAAGGTTCTTCTATCCATTTTGGTGCCACTAAAATTTAGCATAAAACTGTATAGTTAAAATCAAAGCATTTATCAAAAGATTTATAAGTTTTTATCGCGAATAACTGGATTTGTCTAAAGCTTGCGATATACTCACCGCTGATGTATAGATCGGCTGTCTGATTCACTTTTCCAACATGATTTGTAGCGATGCAAGTATATTTACCACAGTGCTCTAAAGATACTCGTTTTATTATGAGCACACTGAATAGCTCTGAACTTCTTTCTGTTATCTGAAAAATAGGTTGGGTTACCACAAGGGTCCATGTTTGGACCAATGATTTATATTATGTTTAGGATTCATAAACAAAGTTATGAAATAATACGTTGCTTGAATATTTATTTACAAATAGCTTACTTTTAAACTGCCAGGCATTTTCTTTCCATCCTTTAACCAGGAAAAATAGATTGGTGGATCACCGCCAACTATATTACAAGTGATTTGTACAATTTGTCCTTCCTTCAAACCGGTTCCAACACGGAGTTCATCAAGTTCTGGTGCCTCTACAACTTGAACTTCAAATGATCTGAAAGAAAATAGTCAACACATTAATTTGTATAGCCGAAACAAAACAAAACTTAAAAGCATAGTTCTCAACTCGTGCTTTGTTATATTAAAGTAGGGCCTATATTGGTAGCAATTAATGCAATATTGTTATAATTAAGTAAGTGTTTTGATAGAATGAAATGCTAAATGGGGAATGTGTGGCAATGTATAAATATAATATCATCAAACTGTATCAGTCCACTGTTGGACGTAGGTCTCTCCCAAGACGCGCCACTGAGCCCATAGCAATGCAACAGCAGATTATTTAAGCAGTTACTGTTTGATGTCTCAAATATCAGTTTGCTTAATTGTGATAATGACAATCAAGTCTAAGAGTTGTCTAGAGCTTTATAAACCCTTCTGTTTTGTTAGTATAGCATATTATTATGTTTTTTCATTTACCTTCTAGCCATCTCTCCAGAAGGGCTATAGACTATACAAGTATAGCTTTCCCCACTTTCTTCTTTCAGCACTTTGGCTATCCTCAGCACTCCATCTTCTCCAGGCTCGAAGATCTGCCGTTTTCTTCTCCTTTTAATATTCTTTATACTGTTGGTTGTTCGTTTGTAACGATTGTGTTGGGGGAATACTGAGCTGATGATTTTCTTTGATTTATGCTCCCACTCCAGTTTGCTAGAAGTTATAGGTTTTAAAGCTTTGAATTTCTAACTATGGGACCTGAGTTGCTGTTAACATACTTAATATATACTTTTTTTTTGTAAATATAAACACAGAATACATAGTAACACCCAAACATAGAGCAAATATTTATGTTCATCACACAAACATTTGCTCTGGGTGGGAATCGAACCCACGACCCACAGCATGGAATGCAGAGCTAGTACCAACAGAGCTGTGACGACTGGCTACTAGAATAATTTTGATTCTCCAGCGACCATAAATGAAAGGTGATAAAAACTATAGTTATATCCAATACCTGATAGGATATCCATAGTAAGGACATCTTAGTTTCAACGATTCTCCACTTTGTACTTTGATCGGAGGCAGGGTTCTTATATACGGTGGACCTGAAATATTAACAATTTGTTTTATTTAACAACGCCGGTTTAGCTAATTTTGATGGTAATTGTTTTTTTTTTCAACCTTTATTGTCCCACTGCTGGGCAAAGTTCTCCCCCAAAGCCTTCCTCTTATACCGGTTTTAGGCGACATTCCATCAATCTTTTTACTCCTCTTTTTCTCTTCTTTTTTTATATCCTACTAAATTATTTTTATCAGAATTTATTTGCGAACGAAAGTAATGAATAACGGCAGTTTTATGATGGATAATGTTATCTTAAAAAAAACTACGTTCTATTTAGTACAAGGTTACATTAAGTCAACGTAAACATAACTCTAGGAACATTTATCTACGCTTCGTGCTACGAGATCGTAGATAGGTGTTGAGCTCATAATTATATAGTGCTACGAGGTCGTAGATGGTGCTACGAGGTCGTAGATGGTGCTACGAGATCGTAGATAGTACTACGAGGTCGTAGATGGTTCTACGAGGTCGTAGTTACTGCTACGAATTTGTTCTAGAGATCAGAATTAAATAAACTATAAATAATATTTTAACTTATAAAAAACTTTCAAACTATTGGATTACTGAACTTTCAATAGTTCAGTAATCCAATAGTTTGAACTACTATATTATCCAACTATTAAACTATTGTAGTATTGAACTTTAGAACTATTGAAATATCAAACAATCGAATTATCATATCTAACTTTTAAACGTTTGCAACGGTCTGTAGATAGCTCAACTGTTTCTTATGTATTTTATATGACTATGTACATTTTGTAAATACTGTATAGTCGTAAGTTTGTTTGTAAATAAATTCATTTACTTTAAAACTATGTATATTAAAATAATTTTTAAAGCATTGCTATTCAGCGCGGCAATGCAGCCAGTGTCTTGGGTACGCTTCCGATTGGTACTGTTTATTGGTATTTGGATCAGTTGAACTATCTATAGATCGTTTGCAACGGTCTGTAGATAGCTCAACTGTTTCTTATGTATTTTATATGACAATGTACATTTTGTAAATACTGTATTGTCGTAAGTCTGTGAATACATACTTTTATTTTTAAATAATTCTTACCAAAGACATCAACTCTAGCGGTATGTCCAACGGCGTTTTCAACAGCCGCGTTGGATTCGCTGTTGAACGCGAAGCACGAGTACAATCCACCATCTTCCACTCTTGCGCGCGATATGTTGAGATGAGACACCACTCCCACTCCTGAGGGCGACATCATTTGACCTAGGATATACCTGGAATATATAAATAAATATTCACGGACAAATCAGACATTTCAATGTCCCAAACTAAGCAAAGCTTGTAATATGGAAACTAGATTGCTGATAGAGTATTTATATACTTAGGTAGATATTTTTTTTTGTGAATAAATACATAGAATACGTAGTAACCCAGACACAGAACAAATATTTGTGTTCATCACACAAATATTTTCATAACACAAATATTTTCTCTGAGTGGGAATCGAACCCACATTCATAAAATTCATAAGAGTTGAGTTATCTGCAGACCATTGCAAACGATCTATAGATAGCAAATCAATCTAAATTTTATAATCTACTTAATAGTCTATGTTACAAATTTTTGATTAAATTTTTAATTTCAACAATTAAGAGTAAATAAATACAGTCTAGCAGGGAATAATTCCTTAAAACTTCAAACATCCAATCTATTTTTGATTAAGGGTAATCCTTTCTCATACAAAAAGATCAAGATTTTACAAGACAACTAATAAGTGAAAGGGGTGAAATATATGCTTGGTATACTCATTAGAGATAGTAATAAACATCTATCTAATAAATGAATACGCTTTTATGCTTGCTAATAGTAAATTTTCTCTCGCTTCGCTCGCTCAACGTACCTCGGGTCAGTGTTAGACGATATGACTACTCCATCTCTCTCCCAAATGAACCGAGGTGGTCTGTCGGCTGTTGCTGTACATTGTAGACTTATCTGAAAATTAATAAATATAAAAAAATGCAGCCAGTGTCTTGGGTACGCTTCTGATTGGTACTGATTTGGAGTTGAACTATCTATAGACCGTTTGCAACGGTTTGTAGATAGCTCAACTGTTTCTTATGTATTTTATATGACAATGTACATTTTGTAAATACTGTATAGTCGTAAGTTTGTTTGTGAATAAAGTTGTATTAATGAATACATACATAAATATAAAAATAATAAATTCATTATAATCGAAATTACGCGTGCACTCAGGCAAACTTCTAAAATGGATTCATTTCATTTCATTTTCAGCGTGTGGTGTCCCACTGCAGGGCAAACCGACCGATGTGGCGCGGTGGACGAAGGTCCGCCTGCAACGTGGAGGTTGCGGGTTCGATTCCCGCCTTGGGATAAATATTTGTACGATCTGATATTTATGTGTTGGTGTTCTGGCTTTTATTATATGTATAATAAAAAATATCTATCTATGTAATGTATTGTATTAAGTATGTCAGTCTTCTAGTACCCATAACACAAGCTCTGCTTAGCTTGGGGCTAGATGATGTTGTGTGGATTGTCCAGCAAAAAAAAAATACTCACTTCATCACCTGGAGTCACAATCTTATCACTAAAATGATTAGTGATAAGTATGTTCATATTTCCCAGGTCTCTTTTAGTTCTCATTATAAAACTGACACCTGGAATCACAAAAATAACCTTTTTAATACAGTTGCTCAAAAAGTGGCATATTAGTCCAGTCAAAATAGACTAAAATTATGACTTCAGTTTGCATTAATTCCCAACAAGCTGGATTTTTGTGCAGGCCTTGAATACGTCATTACAAATGATATGTCAAAAGTCCCCATCGATCCCGCTTGTGCGTTGTTTTTTATTCTCGAATAAAATACTTTTGTAATATTTTTGTAGACAATTTTACGATCTACAAACTTTGTCGGAACTATTTTTGGATTGCTCTCGTTTATGACTTTTAAACGCAAATTTATGACTTTAACCTGGGTATTTACGTTTTTCGCGTATATCTCTGAAACAATGAGAGCTATCGGAAAATGCTTCAGGCAAAGTTTGTAGATCGTAAAATTGTCTACAAAAATATTTCAACACTTTTCTTCTACAAAGCATCCCTTTCGAGATATAGTGACTTTAGACCGCAGGAAAATCTACTAAAATGCTGCGTTTTTTTCATTTCAGTCGTTTTATCTGCTTCATTGCCATAGAACGAACAGTATTTCTTGAAACAAAAAGACGATTCATTACCTTGGAGGAGGACTAACCCATCGAACCCATCACCCTTTTCAGTAAATTTCAAGAAATACTGTTTGTTCTGTGGCAATGAAGCAGATAAAACGGCTGAAATGAAAAAACGCAGCATCTTCGACGATTTTCCTGCGGTCTAAAGTCACTATATCTCGAAAACGATGCTTTGTAGAAGAAAAGTATTGAGGTATTTTCGTAGACAATTTTACGATCTACAAACATTGCTTGAACCACTTTTCGATAGCTTTCGTTGTTTCAGAGATAAACGCAAAAAATGCAAATTTATGACCTTTAACCTCGAATAAAAAACAACGCACAAGCGGGATCGATGAGGACTTTTGACATATCATTTGTAATGACGTATTCAAGGCCTGTACAAAAATCCAGCTTGTTGGGAATTAATGCAAACTGGAATGTCTATTTTGACTGGACTATATTGCAGGGACGTGTAGCGTTCGGGAAGTGGGCTATTACACACTAGTGCTTTTTTTTTACCATTCCCGCACTAGTGCGTTTTCTTTCCCAACTGTCAAAATAATGTCTATTAAAAAGAAAAACCAACCATGAAGTTTTTACTAAAAAAAAATTAAAGAAGTTTTTATGATTCATGCAAATACGTATATTGTTAAAAAGAAGCTACTAATTTGTTTCTATATCAGATTTAATGATTTGATTGAATGAGTTAGGTTGGGTTTCATTTAATTTCATTTTCATTTCATATCAATAAAAAAATTCTACTGAAGACTTTGCTGTATGGGCATAGTTCCCTTTGCCTACCAGAATGAATGAAAAAAAAAATCTCTTCCTATATTCTACGGTTGGCGCCATTTTCTAGAAATTGTCTTTGCGAGTTTAGTTGTTTTTATTATTATTTTATAAAATTGCTCCATTTTTTCGCAACTGTATCAAAAATAGTCGTTCAGTACACGTTCGGAACCGTCATTGCAACTTGTTCCGACTGTCAACCCTCGCCTTCGGCTGCGCCTCGGCTCGTGTAGACATTTGTCGGAACTCGTTGCAATAACAGCCTTTCCGAACTAGTAATGAAATAGACTACATATATTCAGAAAAAAAACTGTGTCTAATTATTTATTTTATTTAATTATTTCGTGACACTCACCAACTCCTTTTCTGATGAAAAACCCATCTTTACTTCTACTCTTGGGCTTCCGTTGTGGTGAACTTCTGTAAATTAAAAATTGCAATATATTTAAGACAGCAGAAACTATTATAAAGTTAAAAGTCTTTAGATTCTTTTTGTTTCAAAAAAACTTATGATCTAGTTATTTGAATTTAAATTTATAAAATATTTTGTATAAGTGTAACTCTTAGTAATCAATGATCCTTATAGCAACAGAATTCATTAGTCCATAAATCAAAATCACAATAAAACAGGATGTTTTTTTTTCCAAGCCGTTCCTGTCGATTTTCTCCAAAACATTAAAATAAATAAATAAATATTAATGTACATATTAAACATTTATTTATTTATTTAAGGTATTCATTATGCAATTATTATTTTACAAATCGAAGACATGTTTTCTTTCACATATCTCTAACCCTCGTTATTTCTGTCTTGGGCATAACTTTCTTAAAAAACCATCCTATATAATTACTGGATATTTATGTAGACGAACACCCTGTATAATTAAAAAGCCCAAGTTTACCACACTCTCAAAACAAACAGGTCACGTAACTATCTCGCTTACCATCGGTTAAGTTAACCATGCATAAATTAAGCTAAGATTAATGAAATTACAGCGAGCCGTGCTTGTGCATAATACTCAATTAGAATTTATGACTTGCTACGTGTTGAGTTATGGCTAGTGTGTACAATATAGTTTCAGGAAAGATAACTAGATTTAAAATAAAAGCATAGGGCTTATAAACGATTAGAGAAATTACAGTGTTGCAATAGATTAAGCGAGGGATGTGAGCAATCTACTTTTTACATAAATTTAATGTCATTTAACAACACTTTCATGGGGATAAAAAAAAACTTGAAAAAGCTACTCGCCGATAAGTTTAGTTAATGTATATAATTTAGCGGACAAACCGCTAGTAACTTATTATTAACCCTCGGCATGCCTGGTAGGGTCTGAGAGACCCACCGCTGCAGTTAAATCGTTACAATTCATTTAAATTTGAATTCTGCTCGTAACTGCTCTCAGTAGCTGACCATAGTGAACTTAGTTACGCTCGCCGCCCGCTACCTCAGTTCGGGGCACGCTCCAGTATAGATAGGATGTGTGTGAAGTGCTTTCGGGTCTCACTGACCCCACCAGGCATACGGCGTGACATTTTTATGTAAGTATTGATTATGTTTTTCTGTGAGTTTGTTAATAATAAAATGAATTAAAATAATAATAAATATTAAAAATAATGAAATGATAGATTTTCATTGTTTTTAGTTTGGTGTCCTACAGATTTTACAAATTTAATGGGTTTTATTTATGTAGGTTTTTACTTTACTTCGAATTCAACTTATGCTATCGTATTCTTTTATTTATAGTTCAAAATGGAGAGCCACCTACGTGACAGGACATCATAAGTTTGCTACTTGAGGAGGTGGAAGTTTTATCAAAAATCTGGGTATCGCACTGATAGAATCACATCTACATCAAGACAGAAAAACACTCGTCTTTCTACAGATCTTCGCAAACGAATTCCCAACCGTATTGGTCTCCAAAAAGGCCCACCTGTAAAAAAAACAGCTCCAGGTGTAAGACGTAGATGTCACGTGTGTCCGTCAATGAAAGACCGCAAAACGCAATACATCTGTGAGATACGCAAGAGCCACTTGTGCCTGGATCATGCAATTTTCCAGTGCGAAAATTGCTTCGGAAACAAACCTCGTGAAGATGATGTTGGAAATGAAGAAGACTAATTAATTTAGCTTAGAATATAAGATAATATATGTGCCTAACGTTTCCCAAAGTCTGATTAGGATATATCTATGGTTTAAGTTGATTTTGCATGTTTTTAAACATAAGATGTTAATTTTACGTTGAAAAACGTATACAGTTTAATTCAAAAAAATATTAAAAGATATTGTTGATTCGACAACGAATTTTATTTAAAACCCTTTATAGCTTCTTTAATTTTAATATTAAATCACAAATGTTGCTAATTGACAACAATTTGTAGGCTAAAAAAATATTTGAAATTTAGGGTCTCACAGACCCACCAGGCATGCCATGTAACTTTTTTCCACCAGGCATGCCGAGGGTTAAATGAATCATAAGAGAAAATTGTCCTACAAAATTGAATAAATCATCTCTACAAATATAAATCCATATACTACAATAAAACTATGTACCAATAGTAAGCCATGATTTATTTATAATTTGCAACAAAGCGGGCTCGTAACTAACCATGGCAGCCATAAATTCACATAGATCATTATGCACGGACATGGCCGATCGTGCGCTATTTCAGTCATCTCACTTTACAGTTACATTTACTATAGAGTTATAGCTTTTTATAGTAGATTAGGGGTAAAACTGTTTTTAAATCAAACATAACAGTTAATATGGATTGGTGGAAGTAGGCCTTTGCCCTTTGAGTGTTGCTGGCAAACATTGGATGAGAAGAGCCGAAGACCGGGCTCAGTGGCGCGTCTGCAGAGAGACCTACGTCCAGTAGTGGACTGATATAGGTTGATGATGATGATGATGATGAGGCCTTTGCCCAGCAGTGCAGTTAGAGACAGTGGTTAGGTTAGAGAAAAATAAGTACTTATCTAACAATTTAATAAATAAGTAGGTACTTAGGTTAGATATTAATATTATTAAAAAAACAGGTTCCAATTAAGTTTCTAACTAAAACCGATAGTAGAAACAAAGCATAACTAGTAAGTACTTTCTAACTAAACTGTTTATGCATCACGTTAACAGTAGTTTCTGAGCTGTACCTAGTTTTATTTGCGCCAGTCCTACTATAAAGTCAGTTTACACAGAACTAGTGGTTTAGTTGAGCTGCATGTTTATTTGCGATTTATTTGGCTGATGAGCTATGTTTTATTGATCTATTGAGCTATGCATGGTTTGTTTGTAAATAATAACAGATGGTGTAAATGTTTAATGTATGTTAGGGAAATATTATATAATTTGGCAGGGAAATTATTATTACTTAGTCATTGCTGTCCCACTGCAGGGCAGATGCCTCCCCAAATCTCCTACGGTAAATTAGCTTTACAAAAAAATTGCGACAGATCGATCTAAGACAAAATTTAAGTATTGAGTCATATTAAAACAATTTGTAGAACGCAATATGATTTATCATAGTTTTCTGGTTATAATATTATTTCATTAGTGACTGACATTAACTAAATAGCTCACTTGCTACTGGACTAAACCACTAAAACAGTCTAAACATACATTTTTTGCATAATCAGTATAAACTTGTAATGTTGTACTCACAAGTGCTAACCAAGACTAGTTAAGTAAATTAAGTTAGTATGAAGTAGTGGCTAAGTTATGACGGAGTTATGAAGGCCTTTGTTGCTTAAAGCAAGTTATTTGTACCTGTACTCTTAGTAAAAACAATTTTATATAATATTCAACTGTTTCTTATGTATTTTATATGACTATGTACATTTTGTAAATACTGTATAGTAATGACTTAAATTGACTAATAATTTAATATTATTCAATGATTTAGGCTTTAATAGAAAATAATTAAAAAGACATGGTGTTACAAAAAAATTTTATATAAGATATAATTAAAACGAAAAATGAACAAAACTGATTCAGAACGTGGATATATTTAGTTCCAATTTCACAACTAGATGTCGCTGTCTGTCGATTTCTAGATCGCGCTATCGAAGTGTTTTGCGTATCACGATCGAAGTGATAAAACTTGAAACGAAAAATCAGGAAAGGAATCATCAAAATCGGTTCAATATTGGCGAAGTAATCGAAAAACAACATAAAAAAATAATTAATTATAAATTAATTTTCTTGTCGGTTTCGTAACGTTAATATTTTTTTCCGTGGTTGCGTTGGCTGGGGCATGTGCTTCGAATGGAGGAGGATCGGGCAGTCAAGAGGGCTCTGCTAGGAGTGCCAGTCGGCCGGCGACTTGTCGGACGACCCAGATATCGGTGGAGAGACGAAGTAGAGAAAGATCTCCATAGTCTCCAAGTGCTGGACTGGAAAGAAGCGGCGCAAGACAGAAACCGATGGCGTTCTATAGTGTCGGAGGCCAAAACCCACTTTGGGGTTGATGCGCCAGGATAGTAAGTAAGTAGGATAAAAATAATTTTCACATGTCATTTCTGTCACCAAACAATAATTATTAAATTTTCTTCTCTGTTTAACTGATTATTTTTTAATAACTTACTTTGCAGAATGTTTTGTTTTCCCAGCATTGTTTGTATGACCTGAAACAAAAAAAAAACATGTTTTTAATACCAGTAGTTTGAGTACCAGTGGTCTAGTGGTAGCAATACCGTTTTTAAAACCTTTTTTTTATTTTTGGTTGGATCGAAAAACACAAATCTATTTTACATTTCAAAATTCTTTCAATACACTTTACAGGGTCTATTTTCAATTATCTTTGAAGTAGGAAAAATAAAAACTATCCACTTAACATCAGGTGTGTTGCTAAATTACTTTTCTCATTAAATGAATTACAGTTATAAAAACAATAAACGATTCCAAACAATTTAAACTCACTCAGCAAAACGCAGAAAATATAAAATTAAAAACTCAGAAACCAGTTCAAAACAATTTAAACACCGATCGCGTAGTTTCCGACTAGCTTAGTTTAAAGAGTGTACTGAAACTCCGCAATGCACTACAAACTTTGCAGGGTTTGCAAAGTTCCAGACCACTAATCTATAGCGAAGTTACGTAATAAACCAAACCAATTCTAACTTTAAATCCAGGGGTATAAGCTGTATTTTACTTTGAGGGATCAAGTTGGGGGGAATGGGGTACAAAAGTTTTGTGCAAGCGAATACCGTTCGTCTCTATAGCAATGGATTTGAAAAATATAAAACTTTCGAGAGCGCTCGCTATCCCTTTGAAATAACCTGACTCAATTTTAGATTTTAATTAAAATTTTTACTCATTCCTTTGAGTATTTTGGTATTGACAAAATGACAACTTTGCTAGAGATGTTTTTAAATGATAATAATTTTGGAAGCAAGCGTTCACCCAGAACCTTATTTAGGAAAGTACTGTTATCGTACCTATATACAAATACTTTATTGTGGACACAAATATGATTAAGAAAATTATAAAAATAGTTACACAAAGAAACGGTCATACAAACGGCGGTCTTATCACACACAGACAGCGATTTCTTCCAGACAACCGTTCTTATAAAATAACTATAGCTAATGCGATGCGTAGGCGTCTGCGAGGCTATGCGAGATGAGTTGACGACCGATGTGGCGCGGTGGGCGATGGTCCTGCCTGCGACGCGGAAGGTTGCGGGTTCGATTCCCGCCTTGGGATAAATGTTTGTACGATCTGCAAATATTTATTCCGGGTGGTCTGGGTATGTCAATCTTCTAGTACCCATAACACAAGCGTTACTTAGCTTGGGGCTAGATGATGTTGTGTGGATTGTCCAGCATTATTTATTTATACAAACCAGAATTGGTTAAAATCTGTATTTTGCAGAAAATAACTCCCTGTTGCTGTTTCTGTCATTTTTCATACAAAAAGACAAAGGTGATTAGCCACTATGAGCTTCACTTGTTCATAAATACTCATTTTAGCAATCTTCTTCTTCTTGCGTGTCAATGGCCAACACAAACAACCCAATCAATGTCCTTGATCAAACGTCAATACTCCACAAATAACTTTCAATTCGTATGTCACGCACAAATAAGTATTTTGATAACTTTCTGTATATGACAAGTGACAAGTGACAACTCTATTGATAAGTCCTATTTACGAGTTTATGGGACTTTGGAAATATTTGACGATTTTAATACAAGTCAAAGAAAATCATTATTTTCTGAAAGCTGTGAGTGTCATGTTGTAATGTGACAGGCGTGACATAATTTGGGCTTCTTCCGTGTTGTGGGCTCGACTCCTAAACAAAACTTTAACCTTAGTAGGGCTAAAAAATATATACCTAGGTATATCTTTGTTTCTATCCGTTTTTAAGTTACAAATAAATGTTTTGTCATTCTTTCTATACCTATACTAACACACAAACAGTGTTCATATCGATGTACCTACGGTGAAAATGATCGAATATTCAAAACTAACTTGCATTTGGTAAAAACTATGTCAGTAAATTAAACTGTGTATTATACCGTTAATCATGTCAAAAACTTTTGGCTACCGCTGCACTAAACTGTACATTAAAAGCACCAAATTTAGTTTACTGTTGTTCATTTAAAACTTGAACACTAATTAATCCGCAAACACGTATCAAATCACGTCCAATTATAAGTGAGTAGGAAACAAAAACTGTCAATCTTATAAAAGTTAGCGCAGACTTGAAGTGTTGATTACCATACGTAATGATGACATAAATTCATCTTCAACGCTAACTTTTTATAAGATAGGGGGTAAAACTTTAACTCGGTTTACATCATAGAAAAACCCAAATAATTAAATAAGGCACTTCTTCTTATCGTGTTGATATATAATTATTTCTATTAGATTAGTTTTAATAAATGTTTTGCCAACTCAATGCACATATAAACATAAACACATTATAACATGACGAACTGTATTTATACAGTTTGTCATGTTGTAATGTGTGTATAATTTATAAACTTATACTACTTAAAATTAAGATCTTTTATGTGTAGGCGACCAAGAAATTGGTTTACCACTCTAAGGCTGAATATCATTTGCACATAAAAAACATCAAGGGCTATTTTCGCTTGACAGATTAATATTTATCTCTTTGACTTGCAAATTTGTTAACCATTTTATTCAATACTACTGTTAATAACTTAAATGACAATTTATCAAATTCTAAAACATACGCGACATGAAACAATATATCTAGTTTTAAAATGCATGACTCAATAATATGTTGCAGCGCCCTTGCAGGGTGCATGTACTTACTGTAGCTATATTACACCTAAGCTGTTTAAAATGTACTTGTAAGCAATGAATAAATGAATATGAATATGAATAACTGCTACGTCAGAATCTGTCAATCTGTAATACTTAGCGAATTATTATGTTACTGGGAGATGTCATCAAAAGTGGTAAACCAATTTCTTGGTCGCATAAACAACAGTTAAACAATAAAATATTTCTGATTGCTTATAAGTACATAATTTAATAATAATAAGCAAAGCTATTTGAGAACAAGATTGCTACTAAATTATATAGTAACACCCAAACACACAAAAAACATCAATATTTATAATATCAGTGGGATTTGAACCCGTTACACAGAAGGCAGAGGTAACCAACTGAGCTGAGACATCTTTAAAATTATAAATTAGAAAACACCAACTATTAGACAAAGTAAATAAGATATAATATTTGAAACTATCACGGTTTTGAACATAGTTTTCTTAATAAACGAGGTATAAACTGAGTGATGACCTGTATTGTTGTCACGAATATGGTTCTATTAAGTTTTTCTTTGTTCCGTTATTTGTTGTGTTATTTACCATCTTAAGTGAGTTTGAACATTTCCGTTAGTTGCAAGTTGCATTCATTCATTTCGGATAGTTGCATGCACCATAAAATAATCAAACTCACATATCATCAAAATCCCGTTTATAAAGAAAAATAAACTCAATAAAATGTCTATATAATATTGAGGAAATCATATAATTTGACCTCAATACAAAAAATCTTGCTCGAAATTTGCGGGCCATGCTCCAAACTTTTGCATAATTTACGGCACAACTCAACTCAGGCTGCTGTACAAGTTTGTACACTGCAGGACAAATTAATTTAAACATCATTATTTTTACGCAAAAAAAATCCTTCTTTTGCGTAACCAAGAAACAGCGTAAAAAAGTTCTTTAATTTGTTTAATTGTGTGCTTTCAGCGATAAAGGCCGTTCGTTGTACCATATTTTTACCGCATAGTTTCTACTTTTTAGCAATTAACGCAAAAAAAAAAGAAGGAGAACGCTAAGGTCACCAGTTATACTATATTTCTATCGCACAGTCACAGTTTTAAGTTTTTGTTTTGTTGTAAGTATACAATTTCCATTCATTCAAAAGAGGAATACATCAAAGTAAGCGCTCTGTGACAGTTGTACTACTAAACAGTACAACATGTAGTAAAGTTTTATAAATCTAGTTATTCTAAGTTCTAAGCAAGCAAGTCAAACCTATTTACAGATACTTTATATACTTTGCTTAAAATCTTTGCTATATTTGGCCTCTTGCTATGTTTGTTGAAAATATTTTTCTGCATATAAATGAGTTTTGAAAAATATTCCTATGTTTGCACTGAAGTGTACAAAAGTTTGTGTAGCTACCACAAAACACGACGTAAGGGAGGAACTAAATTCCAAAACTTTGAACGACATCCGACTAAGTTCCGGATTTTACGCTCAACATGATTTTATTTATATTATTAAGTTGTTTGTTTTGTTTAAGAATATTATTTATTATTAGCAGCCTGTAGTGTCCCATTGCGGGGCAAAATCCTCCCTTCCCTCCAGTCGTCTCTACTGTGAGCGATTATATTAAGCCAATTAATTAGCCAATCTTTTGTTAATTTTATAATTATATTACTTGTTTATGTATATATTTTAAGTTAACTGTCTTCTTCTTCTTATCGTGTCGATGCTACATCTAGATTCGTTTTTAAAGATGTTTTAGTAAACTGTAAATAATATGTTCACAAATTGAAATCGTTGAAAAGGAGTTTTAGCTATCAAATATTTTCGTTTATTAACATATTTTTAAGTTACATAAGATAAATACTATAAATACTGTATAGTCGTAAGTTTGTTTGTGAACATTAACTTAAATTTAGTTAAGGTCAGTGTGGGTAAGTTCGTCTAGGCCCTAAGTCCGTCTAGTGGCAATAACTTCCGTTTTTGAATAGCTAGAGCCATATAACTCGGTTGGTAAAACAGTATCATTGAGTTTGTTCGAACTAGGGATAATAGATGTCGCTAACATCTTTATGTTGGAAAAAATTTGACAACCAATTTTTTCCGCGAATTTAACTTGAAGTTGAAGTTTGACGTCTCGTCGAAAAACGAAAAAAAATGTGTGAAATCTAAGGAGTTTTCTGAGTATCTGTGATAACGTAGGCCATTTACAGATGCGGAAATGTATATCTGGTGTCCGATTCAAATATAACGCATTAGTTTCGTAATTATAACAAATAGAAAAAATCCAAGCTTTGAATGTTATAGTTGGGAAGTCCGTCTACTTTACATAAGGCAAGTCCGTCATATGCCGGTCTTGCCTTAATTCCAGATATTGTCAACCTTTTTAGTAGTTCAAATTTTATAATTATTTTATACTGTTTATTCAACTTGTAAGTATTATTCGCCTGTCTACGAAAGTGAACTCTTTTCAGGGTTAAGCTTGCCTCTGTAAATCTAATCTATTTAAGTTTATTTTTCTGTATTTACTTTGTGTATAATAAATAATTAAGTGAAAGATGCACTGGTATGTTTGCAAGAGGACTAGCATCACCTATAAGTATTCTTTAAAAGTTTATAAATTGTGAATACATATTTTGAAAGCATGGAACTATCCAACCTTTTTTTAGTTTCTGATTTTTTATACCTGACTCATGTAGCATGGCACATCATGTCGGACTTTGTGAACATTTATCGTTTTAACAAAGATCTTATTTAGAAAATTATTCCATATTCATTTATTTCGTACTGGCAGAAAGTGTTATAAATGTAGCTACAGATCCGGCAATAGTTTGCCACACCATTTCTAAATTTATACATTACATTATTAACGATCACTTGTTTACAAATAAAGATTCTTGTGTATTGATTTGTATGTTATTGACAAAAAAAATCGTAAGTGGGTACTTTGTGAAAATGTTTACAACCACTGAAAGTACATCATCAGCAAAGATATGCCGGACTTGCCCTTGATTTTAATAATTTTATTTTTCTTTAAAAGTATACCTTATAGTCACACGTTTAAAACACGTATTTCAACGGCAGCTTTTCATCATTTATCGATAAGGTTTTCATACATATTGGCTCACTAGTTACGATTTTATTGCTACTAGACGGACTTGCCTCAAACTGGTTGGGAAGTCCGTCTAAATGCCTACTTTACAAAAAAATGCTATAAATCTGAAGACAATTACAATTAACCCTACTTTTAGATAGATATAGAAAGATAAATGTAATACCAATATTTTCCGACTACTTAAAGTAACTAATAAATTTTATTTCGATTTTTAAAGTTAAATTGAAATTCAATTTAAGAAAACTATGCCGGACTTGCCCACACTGACCTTACTTAAGTACTTCAATCGAACTAAATATTTATAAATCGAAAACATGACTCTAGCTGTACCTATAAAATACTTGAAATCATAATCATAAAAGTATTAATTTGCACATTTTAATTACAAGAAACACTATTAAACGGGATCATACTTCCGATACTAAAATAACTTTAGCCCCAAGTAAAAACTCTGCATTTTTTTCCATTAAGATTTGCTGTTTCACCTATTTTGTAAACATAGGTCCACTTACCTTTGTTTTACGAAGAATGGTAATAACAATCACGAGAAAATACTAAAACAACAAGAAACACATACACTTTGTAAGTTTACATTATTTTCACTCTAAACTTTGAAAATAAAACGAATAGATTACATAATTTGTTCCGCACGTTCGTACGTATTTCTTGGTTGTGTAACAAAAGTTTGAAAAACGAACGTCAAAGAAAGAGCGTCTCTGATTGGTCCATGCGTGATAGCATGAGGTTGCATTATGTGGAAGACCTTTTTTGTGTGTAATCAAAGATTCGCGTTCTATTTTTGAAAACTTTCTTATTTTTTTTTTCTTGGCTCGCACTTTTTGTGGATTTGCGATAATTTCTTCTTGATTCGATGTAGTTTTATTCCAGTTGGTTTAGAATGTTTTTTTTTACTTATTTATTTGCTCCGTTCGGAGCAGCCTATAGTTTAAAACCATACCGCCTAGTCTTAAGTTATCTTCAAAAACCAATTCATTTTCAGAAAACTTTTTTATGCTAATCCGCCATTTTGTCTTCGAATTTTCATTCCTGGTTTAGAATGATGAATTTAAATACTGTTCTTGACATCCTGCCTTTATACTTTTTTTTACACTATTTCTATACGACCTATGTTTAAACGTTTACCATTCGTTAAACGTTTGTACTGTATTGCAACGGAATAAGGTTCATTTTACCATTGCAAGCTGTATAAGTCGCCGCTTTTAGCTTTGATATACGTTTAATTATGAGCTTGGAAAATGCGGTTTTATAAAACAAGTGAGGCAAATTAGCTGGAGTATTATTAAACTCATAATATGCGGAAAACTGGTTTTTATGCTTTAATTAAATCGTATTATTTCAATTTCAACATATTCTTCACAATTTAAACTCTTTGGGGAAAAGGTAACCTACCTTTCACACTCGATTCACTCGAATCGTTAAACAGAAACGAGGAAAAAAGGTACGGTGGTAGTATATCCCCGTTGAGATCTTTTATAAGAAGCAACACTAAGTTTATAAATTAGTGGTTTTGTTTCAGTTAAGGATAATAATTTGATATCATATTCTAATATTTTTTATTAGCTGACCCGACAGACGTTGTCCTGTCTCAACTATTAAATGTTCTTAAATTTTCTAATTTTCCGCGCTTTTTTTTATTTTTTTTTCTTTCATAAGAATCTTCTCCTGACAATAACAAACACAACTAAAAAATTGAGTGAAATCGGTCCAGCCGAACTAAGCAGAGCTTCTATTATGTAAATACATAAATAGAATACATAGAAACATCCATTAATTCAAATATAAATCTATACTAATATTATAAAGAGGTAAAGTTTGTATATTTGTTCAATTGTAAGGGGTAATCTCGGGATCTACTGAACCGATTTTAAAAATTCTTTCACCAATAGAAAGCCACATTATTGCTGAGTGTCATAGGCTATATTATATTTTCAAAAAAAATAGGGATCCTTACTAAAACTTCAATTATGCTCAACGAAGTGGGCACGGGTCAGCTAGTTATCTTTATATAAATAAATTCTCTGTTTATAGTACCAACTGTAAATCAAATAATAATAAAGCTAAAATAAACAAGGCTTACAAATAACAAATAATAATCAATTATTTTGTACTCACCGAAATGGTCGGATCCTCTCAGATCCCAGTGGGATACTTCGCCGTTCCCGTTGTTCCTGGAAATGAAGGATTGTGTTAATTAGGTTCGGCCTAATTAGTCAAATTGGGGATGTTGTTGACATGAGTTGCTTTGTTTTATTTCATTTATTTTATTTTATCAAATATTAGGTAAGTATAGGCGACCAAGAAATTGGTTTACCACTTTTGATGACATCTCCCAGTAACATAATTATTCGCTAAGGATTACAGATTGACAGATTCTGACGTAGCAGTTATTAATCTGTCAAGCGAAAATAGCCCTTGATGTTTTGTACGTGCAAATGATATTCAGCCTTAGAGTGGTAAACCAATTTCTTTGTTGCCTATACTTATATCTGTTCTATTTGTTAAAGAGTCTTATAAAAAGTTTGCGTTATTATGTCATCAATTTCGTATTGTAATCAATACATCAAGTCTGCGCTTTTTATGAGATATACCGAAAATCTATAAATAATAAAAATAAATATTCAAAGACATTTCACACATCACGCTCTAGTCTCACAGATCCCAAAGTAAGCAAAGCTTGTACTATGAGATCTAGATTGCTGATTTATATACCATTTTTTTTTGAACTTATATGTTTAGTAATAATAAATTACATTTATTTTAATACACCAAAAGTTATTATAAATTCATTACCAACTATTTTGCGATACCTTAACTTTAACAAGGAACGTATATAACAAATAGAACGAGAGCAAACTCTCAGGCAAAAGCTAGTCTCAATAAAGATTAAAATAAAAAAAAAACGTGTGACTGTATAAACAAAGAGAAAAACTTAGATAGACAAAAGTACGCAAATGCAAAATCATTAAAAAACGTAAAAAAATAAGTAGAATTTAAAATCACCGAACCAACTCCAGTACAGTTGAATAAAAAAACGCTTATCAGCTGTTCCAGAGATGGTTCCGTTTTTATTGGCTTTAAAGTTTTATGTCGCTGGATGTACCGGTAAAGTAGCGGGCACACTGAGAAAAAAAATATATAAAATGTTGGAAATTAACTGTTTTATTTTTTTAAATGTATAATATCATTTAACTGTGATGTTTCGAGTTTATATTTTTATGTAGGTTTTCTTTTTAAATTGAGTTTTAATGTACCTGTCGGTATATAAGTCGGTTGAAAGTTGAATTTAATTAGCTATGAATACAAAGTAACTTGATAACAAGGTCGACATCCCAAGTGGTTAGTAATCCCAAGTAGTTTTGGTATGACTACACTTACGGCCGGTTTCTCGAAACCCAAATCACGATTGATCCGAGTTTGACACATAGTAATTATTCGATTTTTTCGTTGATCATCGTTCGAGAAACCGGCCGTTAGATTTGGTAAGTATTTTCTCAAAGTACCTAAAGTTTACCTAAAAGGGGCTACCCCCTTTTAGATAAACTGATCTGACTGAGGTTCGTTTATAAACTAGATAAATGACTGAAATATATAAATACAATAAGCGTGAATGCCTATCACGTTTCAACATTAAAACTAAATTTGACGACCGATGGCGCGGCGAGCGAAGGTCCGGGTTCGATTACCGCTTTGGGATAAATGTTTGTACGATCTGCAAATATTTGTTCTGGGTATTTTATATGTATAATAAAAAAAT
Source organism: Ecliptopera silaceata (assembly GCA_932527185.1). Lineage (NCBI taxonomy): Eukaryota > Metazoa > Arthropoda > Insecta > Lepidoptera > Geometridae > Ecliptopera > Ecliptopera silaceata. The sequence continues at coordinate 5,666,267 of OW052215.1, read as the reverse complement.
ATCTATCTATGTAATGTATCAGATGACCGCGCGTAGCCGCGCGTCGCCGCGCGGTTGGAGCATTCACATGACAGTAAATGTATGGGAGCGCGCCGCGCGGTACCGCGCGGTACCGCGCGTTCATGTAGACGATAATTACCGTTTATATTGATCTTGTACGGCGCGATCATCTGAACCTAGCCTTAAGTATGTCAGTCTTCCAGTATCCATAGCACAAGCACTGCTTAGCTTGGGGCTAGATGATGTTGTGTGGATTGTCCAGCATTATTTATTAATTACTTACACAAAGGAGAATGTGCATAAGCCCTTATTATTTACGAGCAACATCGACAAAGTAACAGCAGTAAACCGGTGAAATGTTAAATTGAGAGGGATGTTAAAGATACGATCAGATCGACTACGTTTATAGGTGATAGGTACGTGTCACAGTATTTATGAATACAGGCAGCTGACGCATTATATAGGCGGATAAAATCAAAGTCAAAATTACTCTATTCAGTAAAATCACAAGGACCATTTAGAATCGTCTTACCTACATACTAGGTGATTCTAGGTGCCAGTTCCACGCTACCGCGATATAGGCAGCTGACGCATTAGGCGGTATGAGAAAATCTGATCATGATCAGATAATACGCAGATAAGATAAAGATTATTTATTTGCTTAACATGTGTTAATTAAGATGACAAACAATAATTTGTCAGTTGGTAAATAATTTTGATTTTCATTTAAATAGCCCTTAAACTTACCTTTTTTTATATATTTACATATTATATCATGTAGTGTAAATATATGTTTTTTTGACGATTCTAATTGATCTTTGGTCCTATTTGCTCGGTGGGTTCGAGCCTCACCGAGAAAAAATGTTTTTGTGATGAACAACCTAACCATAAACCTACGACCGAGAATAGAACCTACGACCCACAGCATGAAAGGCAGAGCTACTACCAACTGAGCTGATACTCTTTGATAAAAACATTATTTAATAAATAACTTACTTATTAAACTGTTTGAAGATAAATCGGTGTTCATCATCTTCGTTATTGTAAATTATCGTGATAGCTGCATCTGCAACAAACAAATATTAATATATAAATAATATCAAAGGAGAATGGGCATTCTTGACTATGTAATAATATTTAAGTATGTCAGTGTCATAGGTACTACCTATAACACAAACTTTTATATAAATAGTTTATTAGCCGAAACTATTTATATTACATAGATTTGTTAATAAACTATTAGGATTTACAGTAATTAAAACAAGCTTAAAGCTCTATTAACTTAAAGCTACCTTTGTTATGTACAAAATAACTTAGCATACTAATCGTTGTACAGCTCATTATAGATAGCTGGTAAAGTCAAAGGTTTATTTTTCATATAAGTTTTTTTATTTTGACGACCGATGTGGCGCGGCGGGCGAAGGTCCGCCTGCGACGCGGAGGTTGCGGGTTCGATTCCCGCCTTGGGATAAATGTTTGTGCGATCTGCAAATATTTATTCCGGGTTTTCTGGGTATTTTATATGTATAATAAAAAATATCTATTTATGTAATGTATTGTATTAAGTATGCCAGTCTTCTAGTACCCATAACACAAGCTCTGCTTAGCTTGGGGCTAGATGATGTTGTGTGGATTGTCTAGCATTATTTATTTATTTATATTATAAAACTTATATGAAATATACTCAAGTTCTTTGGCCATGCTACCCGCATGGAAGACTGAAGACTGACCACTCTACTATGAGTGTCCGACTAAGAAAAAGATGAATATATAAAACTGTAATATTCACCGTGATTTATAAAATATATTCATGAAATAGAAATAAAAACATCAAAATATCTCGCCGGAGGGCGCCAAGACAGCCAAGCAAAATAGTACAGAGTGAACCAGCCATGTTATTTAAGCTACACAACTTGTTCAAATGTAAAGCTATTAAGTTCGTAACGCGTTAAATAAATTATACCTTTCGACTGTCATAAAACAAAATGAGTCCGTTATTGTCGAGTTGTTTTGAATACATCGCATGAAACTTTATTGCAAGGGATTTGTTTAAATATTTAATTGTAGAATTAACATCGGGATGTTTCTCTTTATTTAATATATATATTGTTACGGCAATTTTAATGGCGTTTAATCTATTTTCTTTACTCTAAAAATAATGTTTTCAGAACTGAAGAGGTAATGATGAAATTTTAATGGAAATATATATGATTAAAATAGAACACACGTTTTAAGGATTGATTATGATCTGAGCTCACTCAGACCGATTGAGCTGTTCCCCCACTTGCACTTTATACCTATCTCGTCCCACTGCTGGGCAAAAGTCCCCAAGTCCTTCCATTCGTCCCTGTTCTCCGCTTTCGTCCACCAATCCCTTCGAAAAGCCCCGCTTATGGTCCATACCAGCTAACTGATTTCATAGTAGACTTTTCTTTCATCGTTTATTGCAAGAACTTGGCTTTCAGCAATGTTTTTACACAATTTAAGAGCAACATTTCACAAAAAGGTTGTAATTTCACCTTTTCAGCATTGACACGAAACAGCTTTATTCTTAAATCCAGGTCAGAGGGACTTCTATACAACGTATTAACTCTACCAAGCTTGGTGCACTCCACACTTTACAAATCTAGTTTTAAATCATTGAAAAAAAAAAAAAAAGAGATATCCCTAATAAAAAACGTCAAGAAGACTAAATATTTTACTTTTAAAACACCAAGTTTTTTACACATAACGTATATTACATCAGCCAATCAGATACCTCTATGGAAAATGATCGTGGTTTTTTCAGTCTCTGATTGGTTGAACCAGAGACGTAAGCGATATTGATAAAAATAGAGAAAACCGAGCATTCTCTATGCAAATATAAAGAAAATATTATGGCAAAGCGTGAGAGATCAAAACAATCGTGTAGTCAGAGTACCTTCTAGAAGATTATTACAGACCTACAGAAAAGAGACAGGTATCTATGTAATGTATTGTATTAAGTATGTCAGTCTTCTAGTGACCATAACACAAGCTCTGCTTAGCTTGGGGCTAGATGATGTTGTGTGGATTGTTCAGCATTATTATTTACTTATTTATTTATTAGCCGTACCTACATGTCAATGACGTGAGGTTATTGGCTTGTTGTCTCTTTTTAGAGAGCGATATGTTAGGTCCACTCATCATCAACCTATATCAGTCCACTGCTGGACGTAGGTCTCTCTGCAGACGCGCCACTGAGCCCGGTCTTCGGCTCTTCTCATGTTGTGTTTGCCAGCTACACTCCGCAGATCGTCGCTCCATCTCGTCGAGGGCGTCCTACACTACGCTTGCCACTGAGTCTACCGCTTTTTATGTCAATGGTTACAGCTGTAAGTGATATTTTATTACGTGTAGTATAACATATTCTATGTCGCTACAAGAAGAATTAAAATTTCAGCGTGAAATTCAACTTTTCAATGAATAGAGCCTCATTATGGACCGTACAGCCCGCAAATTGTAAGTTATTGTGCTAAAATAACGTGAATTCGGGTGTTTTTTGAACTGGATTTCGTTTTTGTATAATTAATTCATTGAAGAATAGATTAATTGTATTAGCTGAGTTTTTTATTTGATGTGGGTATCTTAAGAAAAATATTCTTGGGCTTTTAACACATTTTCCCTCTAGTCCACTAGGCAAAGAAGTAGAAATTCAATTTTCGATAGATTTTTTTTATAACTTCAAACATTGAATTGATATTTACACCTTATAATAAAACTGTACTAGCTGAGCCGTGTCTGAGGCTCAAATACCTAAACGTGACATACGTCAATGTATCATAACGTTATTACATTGCGCGTCACACTGCGCGATGACGCTGCAACGTTCGACAGTCGAGCTTCAACGCGTAGTGTTACTCCAATACAAACGTGCAGGGCTCCGATTGTGTCAAATTGTTACGTAAACAGTTCGTCTAAGCAGCAGCTAAGGTTCACCAACGTATGTGTTTTGGATTGCGATAAGCGTAGGTATAGCCAAATACGTCCAACATTCGAACGTTAGTGAGCCGAAGATTGTGACATAACCGCTGTCACACGAAGGGAAAAGAGATGAGCGGTTTGCCGTTTCCAGCGATACGAAGTTGCACACGCTACGTACACGTTACGTTGGTGAACCTTAGCAGCTGCTTACGAACCGTTTATGTTACAATTTTGCACGATCGGGGCCATGTTTGCGTGCACATTTATTCGTGCTCAGCCATCAGTACCTCTACCATGAGTTGTCACAGTAAAATCGCCTGACTTTACTACAGTAGTTACGTAAATATTAGTATTACGAATTTTAGTACCCAACTGTCCGCTAGAGGCGCTGTACAAATCTTCATACATTTTTTTAACTACAGACGCTAGCGAGTATGGTATATATAGTATAGTAAAACCTCATGGTAGAGTTACTGAACACCGTATTAATATATTCTACTCTATTCTAAACATTATGTAGAAATTATAGCAGGTCTACTTGAGATCCTAACGACTTGTGTGCGGTCGGTAATTAGGGAGGGCGCACATCAACAGCTGTAAGATACAGCGGCTAATGGACTAGAAACGCACATTAGGCTGGGTTAGGGACGGCGCACACTTAGATTTTAAATAGGGGAAAGTGGCGTCGGAATTTGGCATCATTCTCATAAGTAGAAAGTATTTACGTTTTTTTAGATAAGAAAAAAGGTGCAAGATCAGAGCTTTAATTAATAATATAATTATTGTTAATCTTTTTAAAGTACACAAATCTACCTTTTTCGCAATCGTAACTTCTCCGCCTCAAAGGTTTGCTGGAAGAAAACTCTTAGTAGGGTTAAGCTCGCCTTTGACATATCTTTTATAATTCTAGTTTGTAACCTTTTATATTTGTACAATAAAGAATTTAAGTTTTTTAAGTACACATGTTCGTAGAGAGACCTACGTCCAGCAGTGGACTGAGTGCTAGACGTAGGTCTCTCTGCAGACGCGCCTCTGAGCCCGGTCTTCGTCTCTTTTCATGTTGTGTTTGCCAGCTACACTCCGCAGATCGTCGCTCCATCTCGCCGGGTGCTTTCTACTCTACACACCTAAACGCGGTCTCCACTCCAGTATCCGTTTGCTCCAACGATTGTTTTCAGTGTGCGTCTACACTTACGTAACATTTGCTACAAACGATCTTCAACTATACATTAGAGATATAACGGTCCACTGCAGTACAATAATACTTTAGTAATGTACTATTTAATAGTTTTGCGGGACTCTTAACTTTGCCGAAAGTTATTTTATAATCGACACGAAAGCTAACAAAAATGTTTACCATGAATGTTCACGCAAACGTTCTTTGAGAATCAAACCCATGACCCACCATTTTAGAATGCTGAACTAACAACCAACTGAGATGTGATCAGCTGAGACAGTCAATATTTTTTTTTAATTCTCAATGTTCATGTCACAAAATAAAAAAAAATGTATTTTTTTTATTGATGTAAGTACTTTAACTTTTTTATTTCTTTACAAAATAATACAAAGCTAGTAATAATAATACACTTTTTTTTTGTATCAAAATGAGTAACTTCAAGTAACAAAAAACATTATTTTTTTTGAGTTTCAGTCTTATTTACACTTTTAGTAATTTACAGAATAAAAAAACACAAATATAAATACAAAAGTACCAAAAGGTAATAATTAATTAACTTAAATTTACAAACATTTGTATCCAACACGACACGATAAGATCTTAATTTGTTTTTGTTAATCAAGAGTAAGATAGGCTCGTCTCAGGCTCACGCTACGAGATAAGGCCTAGCTGTTGCATAAGCTTAGCGATAAGCGAAGCGTTTACTTTGTAAATTACTTACTTAGAAGCAATACTGGTCGAACGAAAGGTAAACTTTTTAATAAGAATTTCCACCTCACTCGATACAACTTTACAATACATCTGACTTGTAAAAATACTCCAAATGAATCAAAATTGAATAGTTAATGTATCGTTAAGAGCAATTGTAGACAATAATGTGTTTGTACAGTTTTCGATTGGATTTAGCTAAAATATTTGAAATAAATTCATACAAAACATAATTTTATTCACCTATCATACATAAAACAAAAATTATCGTGAGTTATACATTATTATAAATTATTACACATTTACGTTCCCTCCAGCCGTTGTCAAGATGCAGCCGAAACCGGTATTACCTACCCAGAATCAACTGGAATTAACTAGAATTAACTGGATTGTACAAGATTGTGAGTAAAATTGCTGGCGTGGATTCGGCCGCAATCTCGGTCTTTTGTTACGTGACGCGGAGTGAGGATAGGATAGATATGGCATTGTAGGTGCGATCTTATTGTTACTCATCCTTTGGTGCTTGTTACTAAGAGATTAGGAGTTATGAAGATTATAAATAGAGAGAATAAATAGGGTGCATGGAAAGAGCCTCCTCGTGGCGCACACCAGTAACAGCTAGGCACGGTAAAGCAGTGTCTAGTCTGGCTAATCTTTCCAACACGATGCTACAATATAATACAGTTGTAGCATCGACACGATAAGAAGAAGAATAGAGAGAAAGAGAGAAGAATGTATTTATTGTATAACTGTGTACATAGATGTTATAAAACTAGGTTAGAACCAACAGTTTATCCGTTTCGAACGTACAATATTATGTCAACTCGCACTAAGCTAGTAAGGATCTGACATAAATCTAAATATGGCGGACATTAAAACGCCGCCATCTTGAATCGTCAACTACATAGTAGAAACCATAGATATAGACGGTTCAATGCGAAACTTTCTTGCTTTCTATGGGAGAGAGAGAGACAGACAGAGAAACATACGCACGCCACACGGCTTACAACTATAGCAAAAAGTGTCGTTACAACTTTTGGTCTAATTTTTTCCCGTCTAGCCCCCTTTCGCAACGCGCGTTAAGGATCTTCGTTCCAAAAATAAAAAAGTGTAATGCGAGCTTAATTTAGGGACCACAGAGTTGCACGAAACGCGTCCTTTAGCGACGCGAAACTAGCGCCGCCCGCCAAAACTCCTGTCAAGATAGTTGACCCGAGACTCGTCCGACGGCCGCATCACGCGCCGACGCAATTGTAGTTTTTAATTAGTTTTACGTGTCTTTACCTCATTGTTTTGCCATTCCCCGTGTTACAATAGTTTTCTATTACAGTTTATAGTCCAGTCATTATATACATTTGGAAATGAAAATGAACCGAGAAAGCCAAATTTTGGATATTACGTGAGGGGAGGCTAGAAAAGCTTAAGTTCAAATTGTCGACCTGGGGCCCTATCCAGAAGGGGCAAACTTGCGTGACGGAATATCCTTTCAGTTGCAGGTCAGTTTTGTAGGCATTTTTTGTGGATTGACGTGGCTGAGCTGTTCAAAATATGACTGAAATGTTTTAAATAATGACTGAAATGTTTTAGATATGACTGAACTGTTAAAAATGACGTCAACGAGCTGGCGCATGCATCTCGCTCGCACTTGCAACGGGGCTTCGCGGGCGCATATTTCTGTACCGCTCTAACATGTCTTCATACTTGTTCGTTTTAGGGGTGTCCATTTTGAAAAATCATCGTTGTTTTTTTAGATTCGATAAATCAGAACTAACATCGATGTCGTCCAATTGAGTTTAAGAGCTCACACAAAGATGAGATTTTATTGTAATGAGTTGGTATATAAATATAATATAATTATACAATACACAATCTACTTCAATTTTATTTCGTCCACAAAACCAAAATATGTTATTCACAATTCGTTGTTTGTAAACATTGAAGCCCGCCATTTTTTTAGTACACATATTTACATATTTACAGACAATATTTTTATTATATTGTCAGTCCAAAACTAAACTTTTCATTTTTAAATAATCAAATAGGAAAAAAATTAGTAAAATTATAATGTTCAAACTGGATTTTTTATGAAATTATTTGGATATAATTATTGACTCGATGTTTTTCTACTAAAAACTGAAAAAACATCGATATTTCGAGTATATCAAAAGCATTTCAAAACATCGGATCGATTCGATGTAGGTATCGCATTGTAAATATCGATGTTTTCGATGCATCGAAGTTTATCGAATATTCCGTCCCTATAGTTTGTTTACATTTATTATTTATAACCTAAAGATTTTGCATTTTCATTGTAACTTTCGTGATTGTTGTATCATAATATTGTTATGTGCCATCATAATATTGCTGGCTGCCTTGGACTCGATTGAGCGAAGAGCCTTCAGGATAATAGGTAATACGCTGCCTGCGTCTGTTTTTCCCAATCATTACAACCTAGATCAATTCAAGGCCAATATAAATAGGTGTCTTCTAGACCATCCTGCTCCATCGTCGGCTTCATCGGCGCTTTCCATCAGGCGAGATTGAAGCCAAAGGATTATAAAAAAAAATATATGTGAGTATGTGAAAGTTTTAATACATACATAATTGAGAAAATGGTGAAATCTTTGTAAGTATTTCACGGAGAATAAAAACCTCAGCATTGGCAAACCTACACCGGATTTGCGCATTTCGCAAACAAGTATGTTATTGAAAAGTGAATAAATCAGTGTACTACCTAATTATGGAAGATTTTAATGTCAAATCTAATCATAAACATGAAACGTATGTCGGGATTGTCCTGTTTTTCAATACTAGGAGACTGACATACTTAATACAATACATTACTTATATAGATAGGTATTTTTTATTTTACCTACTTATAAAATAACCAGAGCACCCGGAATAAATATTTGCAGATCGTACAAACATTTATTTCAAGGCGGTCATCGAACCCACAACCTCCGCGTCGGAGGTGGACATCTGTTGTAGAGTTTCTAACATGTTTGGTCACCACTTATTCATGTTTCAGATGCACACAAGATGCTGGTGCCCAGTATGGGTTAGCAGATCAGAAATCAGAACACAACAATTTAAGACTAAGACATGAATCATTCTATTTAATCGTCCAGGTAGTTGATTACTTCACTTGATAGGTTCATAAATATACCTATAACAAACTAAATCAATCATTGCAATAGGCATCACAGCTCATTTGGTACTAGTTCTGTCTTCTCTGTGGGTTCCATCCCCACCAAGAATAAATATTTTTTAAAAGTTCAATAAGTCTTTATTGGTAAAACATTTTTTTATTACTATTAGTAAATATTAATGTATGTTCTGCTTTTGGGTGTCAACATGTTACATATCTATGAATTTATTCATAAAACAGTATATGAGTATTCTAGTTGCCATACAAGCTTTGTGAAATGTTCATAAACATTTTTTTAACTTGTTTAAGTGTAATGAAATAAAAGAAAATGATTTATGTTCAGATTTCAAGACTGTAAAATATTTTAGTATTGAACTCTATGCGTATTAACTCTATTTACAATACACTTCATTTTATTTCAGGTATATCTGGGATGTGACACGAGCAAATTTCGGTTGCCAGGAAGAGATCTCTCTCAGCGATAAGGCCACCCATTCTGATGCCTATTACTACTTGTTTAAGCTCTTTGTTTTTATTTATGTGTGATGAACAATAAAGAGTTATCTATCTATTTAGAAATGTTTTAATAAAATAATACTGAAACATGGTTTTATTGAATTACTATATTATTTCACAAATGAAAACAAAGATTAGTTTAATAGTCATAAACAGATTAGGATAGTGAAGTAGTACCATCATGGTATTCTGAAACAAAATAATATATACTTAATAATATATATATCTCAGCTCAGTATTGGCATTAGTTCTGGCATCTATGCTAGGATGGTGGGTTCAATCCCCACCACAAACAAACATTTATGTGATTAGTTGTCATTGGTAAAATATTTATTTATTACTATTTGTGAACATAAATATGTGTTCTGCATTTGGGTGTTAATATGTATTAATTTTTAGAATACTTACTTATAATAGTATTCAAGCAATCTATTTCCCATACAAGTTTTGTTTAGTTTGGTTCAAGTGCATGCCTTGGGAAATAAATAAATATTTTTGGACAATTCACACTTCACACTCTAGTCCCAAACTAAGCAAAGCTCTTTATGTATGGGAACTAGATTGCTGATAGAATACTTACATACTTACATTTTTTTTGTAAACACATTCATAGAAACACCCAGATTCAGAAAAAATATTTATATTCATCACACAAACATTAAAATTTGCTCTGGGTGTGAATCGAACCCACAACCCACAGCATGGAAGGCAGAGCTTACTACCAAATACTTACTGTCAAATGTTCATGAATACTTGTTCAAGTCTAATGAAATAAAGGAAAAAAAAATTAGATTATGTACAGATTTTAATATCATATTATAAACTATGTAATCATTCTTTACCACATATATAAGATATAATAATAATAAAGAATCAAAATGGTTTTATTCCTTGAATTCTAGTCATTTTACAAATTACAAATTGCAGATTTTATATAGTCTTATACTGTCTACTACACAAGTAGAAACTTCATGGTAATCTGCATAGTATTCTGAAACAAAATAATAGGTAAGAAAGTTTTGTAGGTATGTACTATGTGAATGTGAATGATGACGTGTAAGAAAGGTGTGAACATTGAGATGACGTCTGATAGAAGTGAGTGGAAGAAGAGGACATGTTGTACCGACCCACATAATGTGGGACAAGGGTAGGAAGATGATGATGTACTATATTCTTATCTTATGTTATTGTACCTACATTTTAGATGTAACTTTATGCTACTAATCTCAATGATGGTTTATCTTAGCAAAAATTTATTTCAGGATAGGTACTGAAATTATGTTGTCTCTATATAAATTTGCCATAAATATTTTAAATATGATGAGACTAATAGGATTTATAACTACGATTACATACAACTAGTTAGGCATTTATGTTCCTTGTTGTCTTAGACTATTTAAAAACAAGTGTTATGTAAGAACTAAAAGGATGAAGCGATGATATTACTTTGAAGTTATCTTGCCCATACCTACTTAGGTTTTTTTCAGAAAATGTGTAGATGGTAGTCCTGAAAACCTATAAAAATTCACAGGTCAGCATTGAAATCGCAGCTAATTGCGTTTTAATTTTAAAACTACTTTGAAATTGTCACAAAACATTATAATTTTCGTGTTTGTATGAATCCATGAATTCTGCAAAATGAAACCAAAACAAACTTCGGCATGTCACAATTCTGTCAAAGTTAATTTACAGTCAAAATATCAATAAAAGACGAAGAAGAAAACTGAAATGTTATTTGATCAAATAAAAGCTCAAAAACATTTCAGCGGTCTGGATAGGCCCCCTGTAGAACCTTGTGTGTTTTTTTGAGTATTATTAACAGTATTGAACCGTGCATCGAACATACACCCCAAAACACCCCTGAGAAATTACCATCTTTACAAAAGTAATTTTAAAGCCATATCCACTAGAACTATACTCCATGTTTCATTTTGTAGGTGTTGGGGTTGTTTCCATCTCGCATTTCAATTATCTGAAATTGTTGTTTTCCACGTTTTTTGTTAATAATAAATAATTCAAGGACTTTTCACACATCACACTCTAGCCCCAAACTAAGCAAAGCTTGTAATATGGGAACTAGATTGCTGATAAAATATGTACTTATATAATATTTTTTTAAACATCATAATATATAGTACCACCCAGACACAACAAATATTTATTTTATGTTCATCACGCAAACATTTACTCTGGGAATCGAACCCACGACCCACAGCATAGAAGGCAGAGCTACTACCAACTGAGCCGCCTGTCAATAAAGAAAATATAAAAAAGAATATAAATTTTTACCTATTTCGATTGACTTTCGAAGACTCGCATATTTTAACGTTAACGTATTTTATATTTTTTTAAATTGCCCACGTAATATCGTGAGTGGATGCTAATGTGACAGGAAACGGAAGCGCCTCCATATTGGAATTGAGTCTGCAGGATGTAAACATGAACGATACCGCGCGAATAATTTGATATCGATTTCAAATTAAGAATGAGAGTTTTTTTTGACGTGACAACGTCTTATAATTCGATAGAGCCGGCTGCACGCACGAAAAAACATGACTCATGAGGCGTTCTAAGGCGTTCTGAGGCGTTCTGAGGCGTTCCATGAAATGACGTTGTCACGTTCAACTATCGTCAGTAAACCGACTTTACAGACAACCATTTTTTTTTATTTCATCGTAAATGAGGCTGAAGCAGTTTTTAACCATAGGTTTTTTTACAAAATTTGTATACATACATTTACAAAATACTTTTGGACTTTATACATATTTTGTATAATTAGAATTTTGTCATTTTTGTCCTTAGATAAATTATGGACCTGTTTAAAACTTTTTTATGAAACTTAATGGGTGGTGTTGAACTGACTCCTAGAAACACCTACCTCTATCTTATAAAAAGCTAGCGTTGACTTTATGTCATCATTACGTATGGTAATCAATACTTCAAGTCTGCGCTAACTTTTAATAAGATAGACCGCTAGTATATAAGAAGATTCTAAATGATCCTTGTAATTTTACTGAATAAACTTTTATTGATCTTGATTTGCTTTTCAAACGAACATTCTTGAAAATCTCTGATATTGCTTAATAACTTATTTATCAAAAAAAAATATTTGGTAAGTACATTCATTACTATCTTGTACATTTATATTTTACATTCATATTTTATATTCTTACATTTTATTTAAATTTTTCATTTATCTGTTACATTTTCAAAAATGTCAGAAGTTTTTGGCGAGACATCGTAATAGACACTAATGTTGTCTAAAACAAAAAAAACCGTACAAAACACATTGTAATATCTTATCTACTCAGAAATACTCTGCTAATTTGCTCTTCAAAAGAGAATATCGTTGCTGAGCGTTACATTGCGTGCAAAGCAGGCATCATTAGCCTAATGACTGTGATGGTAATGCAATGGTTATGCTATAGCTATTAGCTAAAGATATGTGGTGTTTTGTAGACTACTTAAGGTCTTTGAGGTTTAAATGAAAGGTTATAAAGGTTATAAAAAAGGTTTGAGGTTTAATTAGGAGTCACAAAATGTACACTAAAATCCCTATTTTAATATATTTTGTCTTAAATGTGATTGATTTTTAGCCAAAGCGGAACAAAATAAATAATTAATAATGCTGGAAAAACCACACAACATCATCTAGCCCCAAGTTAAGCAGAGCTTGTGTTATGGGTACTAGAAGACTGACATACTTAATACAATACATTACATGGGTAGATATTTTTTATTAATATATAAAAAAGGAGGGTTATAAACTTTGAACTTCAACGGGCATGTTAAAACCCGAAGTTTTTAAATTCCCATTACATTATGGGGATTTTTAATAGAGATTTTGTGACTAAGTAGATATAGTGAATTGCTACACTGTAAAATAACTATTTGCTTAAAATAACTATGTATATAGAATAATAATTACAAGTATTATCTTTAAAACTAAACTATTGATTCTAAAAATTAAGTTCGAATTAAAACGTGTTATTTCTAACTTAATAGTTAGTAGGTACAACTATTTCAAATTAGTTTAGTTTACTTATTTAATGAAAACGAAACCAAACATTTATCAAAACATTTAAATAGAAAATGTAAAAAAAATATGATCAACAAACGAATTCTAAACCAAGATTCCTGTGAAATAACCTCCAGTTTTCAACAAATTATTACTACCTACCAACATTTTTATATTTTTGTCGTCTGTTGGTTTTCCATCTAATACCTGTGTACCTTAAGCCTACACGTATTTGGTTTCGTTTGATCCCAAAAGCGTCTAAATATGAGTTTTATTCTTATGTATTCTACGTATTTAAAAACCTTCCGGCGAGATGGAGCGACGATCTGCGGAGAGTAGCTAGCAAACACTGGATGAGAAGAGACGAAGATCGGGCTCAGTGGCGCGTCTGCAGAGAGATCTACGTCCAGCAGTGGACTGATATAGGTTGATGATGATGATGATAAAAAATATGTAAGTCTTTTATCAGCAATGTACTGCTCTCGAAACTAATATTGGAATAGGATAATAGAATATTACTTAAGTTAATAAGTTAGATACTTGTATGATTGGTACTGGATCTGGATCAGTTGAGATATCTATAGATCGTTTGCAATGGTCTGTAGATAGCTCAACTGTTTCTTATGTATCATTATGTATCTATGTATTACATTTTATGTAAGTGTGAATGGAAGAAACATGTTTTGCCGACCACACCTAGTGGGATAATGGCAGGAATAAGAAGTATGTGTTTAAAAAATATTATACAAGTATTCTATCAGCAGTTTAGTTCCCATACAAGCTCTGCTTAGTTTGGGACTAGAGTGTGATGTGTGAAATGTCCATGAATATTTGTTTTGTTATCTGTAGCTCTACCATGAGTTTTTACTATACTATATTTACTATACTCGCTAGCGTCTGTAGTTAAAAAAATGTATGAAGATTTGTACAGCGCCTCTAGCGGACAGTTGGATACTAAAATACGTAATACTAATATTGACGTAACTACTGTAGTAAAGTCAGGCGATTTTACTGTGACAACTCATGGTAGAGCCACTGTTTATATTTACGTATTTTGTACGTATAACGATATTATTATGGTTTCGCGAGACTTTATGACAAAGGGATAAAATAATACAAATTCTTTCATTCAATTCTCATAAAAGGTATTTCTGCTTTGTTATTTCATAATTGAGTTGTATTATTGCTTTTGGAGGTTTTTCTTTTGAATTAATAATAATCATCATCATCATCAACCTATGGCAGTCCACTGCTGGACGTAGGTCTCTCCCAAGACGCGCCACTGAGAATTAATAATAAATAATAAATATTTCAGAGACAGACGTCACAGTACAATTGGTAAACTCTGTGGTGTGTGGTGTGTAGGTTCAATCCCGATCAAGGACAAATATGTTATAAAATGTAAATCCATAATTGGCTTTATGTGTTGTTTATAAGTTTTGTAAGTATATTAAGAGCTGTGGATTTTGTTTCATAAATAAATAAAAATAAAATGTTAAATATTTTGCTAAGCTTATGTTTTTATGTATTAAAAGAAAAGAAAGAAAGAAAGAAAGAAAATACATTTATTTGCGACTAAAAACGCATACTATTGTTTCTTCGGTCGGTTCGGTTTTGGCGTTCTGTGTTGTCGTGGGTTCAAGTTCTACCACGGACAAACACCTATTTTCTGTGTCTGGGTGTTAATGTATTCTATGTATTTCACAAACAAATAATGATTTAATTTGACAGGCGTCACAGCTGAGTTAGTACAGACACAAAACAAATATTTATGTTCATCTCAAAAACATTTTCGGGTGTTCTGGGTATTTTATATGTTCTTATAATAAAAAATACCTTTCTATTTAATGTACTGTATTAAGTATGTCACACTCTAGTACCCATAACACAAGCTCTGCTTAGCTTGGGGCTAGATGATGTTGTGTGGATTGTCCAGCATTATTTATTATTATTGTTATTTGTTCTGGGTGGGAATCGAACCACGACCCACAGACCCAAGGCAGAGCTACTACCAACTGAGCTGTTACGCTAGACAGATGGTCGTTAATTACTAAAACACCCGCCGAAGTGGTTTGAACCATAAAAAAACAATTAGTGCTCTAGACGTTGCAGAAACAGGATAGTAATTGTCTTTTTTGTTTTAGTTTCGAAAACTAATGTGTACAGCCGCACTCAGAGATATAACTGAGTTTATTAAGTAATCTTCATACAAATCATTAGTAAAATATCAATAGACTTAAAGAAAAATTCTTTGAACTAATTAAATTCTTAAAAAAATTGGGATTTTTTTTGTTTTATTCTTCGTTTTCAATGTATATATACTTACATATAAATAATATATATATCAGTATAATCACAAGAATCATTTAGAAACGCATTGATACTGCTATGTAGCTGGTTTTTATCTAATGTAGCTGGTTTTTATCTAACCTTTTACTGCAAAATATAATAAAAATGATTAAATAAAACCCTTACAACATATTTTAACTCTATAATTTAAAAATGCTTAGAATCTCTTATTTTATTTACTCCATACAAAACATAAAAGCCTGATTTAAATTCAATACAAACACGTAACCATTCTCGTAGCACTCTCGTAGCATTCTCGTAGTGCTTTCGTAGCACTTTCGTAGCACTCCGTGCGGTGACAAACTTTGCGAGAAAAAGTTGGTAATAGAAAAAGTTAGTCGTGTTACTCAACAATAGACTTTAAATCGTCGCTGTAAAGTTTTATTTCAATGGACGCGTAGTACAAATTTTGTACAGATTTTATTTTCAAGCGACAGTTTTATACTATGACTGTACGATATTGTGGGAACTTTACCGCATATATTATCAAGTCGTAGACTTAAAAGGGGTTTTTTTTGTACTGGCATGTAAAAATCGTGTCTTTTTTGTGTTCGTGTTCTTACAAAATTAGTTATATAAGTGTGTTCTTTATCTGGGTGTTACTGTATGTATTCACAAAATAAATAAAATATTTTAATTGATTTGGTTTCAAATACCTTATCTTGGTTCGAAAGCAGTAATTTGATTTTGCAATATCAAAAGATGAATCACCAATTTTCCACCAAATTAAAAAAATATTAAACTAACATCTATTGTACCACTGCTTAAAACTACTAAATATATCTACTGAAAACGTGCTCATTACTGTATTAGAAGGTCAAAAAAATTAAGGTAACAAGTGTCATGTGCCTCGAACCAAACCGGACTTACAATATTATTTTTTTAAACATGTAATAATAAGTAATATTAAATTGACTATAGACATAATAAACAATCAAAACGAAACCAAAATCCGTTTAGTTCAAATAAATACCGAGCTGAAAGTAATTGGAATCTATATATACATTTGTATGTATGTTTGTGTGTTTGTCGATCGATTTATTACGTGTACGTCAAACACATAACACGTTCTAATTGGATACGCGGTCGGGTAACAAGGCATAAGCTTTCAGCGATTTTATAACGCTTTTACACTTCTTCTTCTTACCCTTTAGATATTTATCTATTTAAACCATTTAGTTACATACATAACATTGGCATGTCAACAATTTCAGTAGTCCTTATTCTAACTTAAGTATTACTGTGTTGGTATGTTTTCAAATAAGCAAATGAACAGCTCATGTACTCACTAATGCGATAAAACGGGTGGCATTCAAAAAACATCTTGAGTTTAGTTTTAAATTCATTCATAGCAAGAAGACGCTATTACTAACTATACATAACTCATTAATATACAAACAGTTATAGAAGAATTAATCTATGAACCATAAAAAAAAAACATGTACTTATGTAAAAAGACCCAAGTCTCACAACGACGTTCTCCTATAAAAATAGTGAAATCAGATTGGTTCTATTATGTATTTTATGTATGTATTTACAAAATACAGTATTGTATTCTTTCAGCATCTCGTTTCAAAACATGTTTACAATCGTTGCTTAGTTTGGGACTAGAGTGTGACGTGTGAAATTTATTATATCTATATTTACATATATCTGATGTTATATATAAGTTATTTACTAATCTGATACATTTATTCACAAACAAACTTACGACTATACAGTATTTACAAAATGTACATTATAATTAAAATGTACCGTATACTTATATATTATGTATTTATAAACGCTACCGCTTGTGACTTGTTCCATACAAACAGAACACAAAGCCGCATAAAACAGTAATTATTATTCGATAATTGAATTTCAGTAACGCATCCACAAATTAAATCTTTTGTAGTTAAATATACCTAAATCTAGTCACAAAAAAAATGGAATAGATAGATAGATAACACTTAATTTATATTAATAATGAGTACCTACAAATTAAGCCTTATCGCTGAAAGAGGAAAAAAAATCTGCAATGTCTTCCAGGAAACCAAAGTACAAGCTTTAATTATAGGACTCAATAGCGAAATGTCCATTAATATTTTGTGTTATATAATTAATTTATTTAAAGAAATACTAAGTATTTTATTAGTAATTTAGCTATTCCCATAGCTTTCAACAAACCAATGAATTTCACAGAATATTTATTTGTACCTTAAAATTATATATTCAATATACCAAACTGAATATATAAAGTTTAATTTTATTCGTATTTATTTACGAGTAAGATGGGGATTTCCACTGAAATTATTTCAATTGAACTTTACAACCGATCATAAAAACGTGTTCTGAATTTAATTACGAGTGTGTTGAATTATTGAACAATGCACACAAATAAATATAACAGGAAGGTAGGAATGTTTGTCATGTACCCCAAGTACGAGTTTGTGCACACACGGATCGTAGAGACGCAATCGCCCAGCGCCACCGATTTTGTATGGAAATCCAAGCTTCTCAAGAAATCTGCTAGGGGCGCTGCTTGGATCTCCATACAAAATCGGTGGCGCTCGGCGATTGCGTCTCTACGATCCGTGTGTGCACAAAATCGTACTTGGAGTACTGGTATAGAGCGTCCGTGTTTTATTTGTGACAGCGCCATCTTTTGAGACGTGAGCGCAACTCGAATCATCCAAGTTTGACGTTAGACAAGTGACATTGACATACATGCTACTACATGCAGTGTCATTTGCAAGTGAGGTATTGTTTAGTAGTACTAACGATCGCCGATTTTTTTAAAATCAAATAAGTTTAATGTGTTACATTAAACTTTTTCAAAATTGAGAGGTGTCAAGAGATATTCGGGTGGAATGATGCTCTTAATCCGTCCTGGACCATGGGAGAACTCCAAAGGCATGGAGCAAGAGTGTGGTTGTGATGTTTTTCAAGAAAGGCAACAAAGCCTTACTGAAAAACTACAGACCGATTTCACTCTTGAGCCATGTTTACAAACTGTTTTCCAGAGTTATTTCGAACCGTCTTGCGCGAAGACTTGACAAATTCCAAACCCCGGAGCAGGCTGGGTTTCGCAGAGGATTTGGCACCATAGACCACATTCACACAGTACGGCAGATTATACAGAAGTCCGAAGAGTATAATCAGCCACTGTGCTTAGCGTTTGTGGACTATGAGAAAGCCTTTGACTCTGTTGAAACCTGGGCTGTTCTACAGTCTCTGCAACGATGCCAGGTGGATTGGCGATACATCGAAGTGTTGAGATGCCTATACCATGATGCTACTATGTCCGTCCAAGTCCAGAACCAGCAGTCTAAACCTATCCAGCTGCGCCGCGGAGTAAGACAAGGAGATGTTATATCTCCCAAATTGTTTACGAGAGCGCTGGAAGATTTGTTTAAGACGCTGAGTTGGAATGGAATGGGCATTAACATCAATGGCGAATATATCTCACACTTACGATTTGCTGACGACATCGTCATATTGGCTGAATCGTTGCAGGACCTACAACAGATGCTGAACAGTCTTGCTGATTCCTCACGACGGATTGGCCTGGGCATGAACTTGGATAAAACGAAGATCATGATTAATGATCTTATTACCCCAGAGCCAATCACCGTCGCTGGAATGCCTCTCGAAGTTGTGCAGGAGTATGTCTACCTCGGGCAGACGCTGCGATTAGGTAGACACAACTTCGAGAAAGAGCTAAACCGGAGAATACAGCTAGGCTGGGCTGCGTTTGGGAAACTTCGTCAAGTCTTCTCGTCCTCCATCCCTCAATGTCTGAAAACGAAAGTTTTCAACCAGTGCGTCCTACCCGTTATGACCTATGCTGCTGAAACGTGGACACTGACAGTGGGGTTGGTTCACAAGCTGAAAGTCGCTCAGCGCGCTATAGAGAGAGCTATGCTCGGAATTTCTTTGCGTGACAGAATCCGCAACGAAATTATTCGTCAGAAAACCAAAGTGTTCGACATAGCTCAAAGAATTAGCAAGCTGAAGTGGCAGTGGGCCGGCCATGTTTGCCGAAGAACCGACAACCGTTGGAGCAAACGGATACTGGAGTGGAGACCGCGTTTAGGCAAGCGTAGTGTAGGACGCCCTCCGGCGAGATGGAGCGACGATCTGCGGAGTGTAGCTGGCAAACACTGGATGAGAAGGGCCAAAGACCGGGCTCAGTGGCGCGTCTTGGGAGAGACCTACGTCCAGCAGTGGACTAATATAGGTTGATGATGATGATGATGATGATGATGCTCTTAATTTACTGCTACTCATACTGGCTTGCTTTCTATGAGAAAGAGAGAGAGTGAGAGACAGAGAAACACGCGCACGCCGCACGGCTTACAACTATAGAAAAAGTGTCGTGACAACTTTTGGTCTTAATTTTTCCGTCTAGCCTCAACTTCGTTCCAAAACTTATGTAGGTACTTATTTATTTTTATAATTAAAAAATGCAAGTAACTATACTGTTTACTCAGTAAATATACTCTTGTGTTTAAATTATTGAACAGTGGAAAACAGTATTTCATTCCCGGAGCAGTAATCATTGAATTTTACGCACGAATCGACAATACTTATTTACAAGCTGCAATAATTCATGTTATATTGCGCAGCCATTTTGGTTTAAGCATAATATTGTATGATATTGTTATAATGAATTTTTAATATAATAATTTATTTAAGATAATGTTTTGTGGTTATAGTTTTGGTTAATTTTAATTATTAATAAAAAAAAATGGTAGCACTCCGGGAGTGCCGGCAGAAGTGAAAACTTCAATATTAACGTTGTGTTTTCACTTTTAAGTTTTCACTTCAAAAATATAACCACAGTCGTCATAATGACAATGACAATCACAATGACACAGACACATTCGCGCAAGCGCGAATGTGTTTTCACTTTTAAGTTTTCACTTCAAAAATATAACCACAGTCGTCATAATGACAATGACAATACCAATGACACAGACACATTCGCGCAAGCGCGAATGTGTCTGTGTCATTGTGATTGTGTCATGTCATTGTGTAACATTCGCGCAAGCGCGAATGTGACACAACGACGAAGACAACGAAGACACGGTGATTGTGTCATGTCGACACAACGACAATGACAATGACAATGACACATTCGCGCAAGCGCGAATGTGTCTGTGTTTTCACTTTTAAGTTTTCACTTCAAAAATATAACCACAGTCGTCATAATGACAATGACAATCACAATGACACAGACACATTCGCGCAAGCGCGAATGTGTCTGTGTCATTGGTATTGTCATTGTCATTATGACGACTGTGGTTATATTTGTGTCTGTGTCATTGTGATTGTGTCATGTCAACGACGAAGACAACGAAGACACACTGACACAGACACATTCGCGCAAGCGCGAATGTGTCTGTGTCAGTGTGATTGTGTCATGTCGACACAACGACAATGACAATGACAATGACAATGACAATGACAATGACAATGACAAATGGCAAGCGCGAATGTGTCTGTGTCATTGTGATTGTGTCATGTCATTGACATTGACACAACGACGAAGACAACGAATGATGAACGTCACGTTCGATGAACGTCACGAGTCACGTGACCCTGACTGAGTTTTCACTTCAATAAGATGGAAGCGATACAGTTAAATACAAGTTAGGCGAAACGATTCGTACGATATAATAGCGTCTATCTGGTTATGCGCGCGCGGCGAGCGATACGTGTTTCCCGTGCGAGGGTGCTCAGAGCGTCTGTCGGCTGCCGGCGCGCGAGTGCCGCTCCTCGGTCCTCCGCCCCCGCGTTCCGCACCGCACCGCGTGTTGGCAGCGCCTTGTACTCGCCTTGTACGATGTCGCCACAACACTATTTAATTGTTTGAGTCATACGTCGCGTGACCGCAAGTGTGTTCTTTTGTCGTCTCTTGTTTTACGAGCAATGTATAAAAATTAAATAAGATCTTACGCTTTTTCGACGTCACGTGACCCTGACGCGAGTTTGAAAGTTTTTACCCACCCAGCGCCGCTAAAGAAGTTTTCACTTCAAAAATAAAAAAAAAGGTACTACTAGGCTTTACAGTTAAGTCAATCATTGTGTGGGTTGTAGGTTCAAGTTTAACTAAGATCAATTTCTGTTAGGGAAAAAATTGTTCTGTGCCTACGCGTAAGTGTAAATTCAATGTATTTTTGAACAAAAAAAAAAGGTAGCACTCCGGGAGTGCCGGCAGAAGTGAAAACTTCAATATTAACGTTGTGTTTTCACTTTTAAGTTTTCACTTCAAAAATATAACCACAGACGTCATAATGACAATGACAATCACAATGACACAGACACATTCGCGCAAGCGCGAATGTGTCTGTGTGCCGCCTAAACAGAGCACGCTCAGGCACGGTAGAAAGAGTGGGAGATACTAGTTCCTCTCCCTTTCCCTCGATCTTACGCTTTTTATCAACGTCACGTGACCCTGACGCGAGTTTGAAAGTTTTTACCCACCCAGCGCCGCTAAAGAAGTTTTCACTTCAAAAATCGCAAATTATTTATCAACAATCAAATTCCTATGCTCCCGAACGCTTAGTTTCTTCGAAAGCTTAGTAAGAACTAGATGATGTGTGAAATGTCAGACATTTATTTTTACCTATAAGATATATCAATAAATAAATAATGCTGGACAATCCACACAACATCATCTAGTCCCAAGCTAAGCAGAGCTTGTGTTATGGGTACTAGAAGACTGACATACTTAATACAATACATTACATACATAGATCTTTTTTATTATACATATTAAATAACCAATAAATATTTGCAGATCGCACATTTATCCCAAGGCGGGAATCGAACCCGCAACCTCGCAAATAAAACGCAAAATATGCAATCTACTCTTTAAATACTCTACATTAAATAAAAGCATAATATCCTCATTATTATTGTTACGAATCATTATTATATACGAAGATACCAATCTCACCCAAAATACATCAAATAAACACCCTTCATTAAGGCTGCCATTTCTTGTATCCCCCTTAAATTATAGCATTTCAACCACAACCAACCTTCAAACAATTTTCGTCCTTACATCATTGCAACTAAGGTCATTATTACCTTGTATGTTTTAGCTTTGTAAGCTGTGGTTTATATAGAACTGACAGACGTATATAAGCTTTGAGTGGTCGAGATAAAGTTTATAATTGAATTTTGGTAGTCGAGCAGTCATTATCGTTTTGCTATTAAGCTTGTGATTCATTTTGTCTGTTGCAGTTTTGTTTATTTAAAGTTGGATTTCAGTATAATTTATTTAAAGGACGTCACTGTTTTACTCCCCTTTCTGTGGTTTAATCAAATTGCAGCTTTAGAGTACTTTGAATAAAGTTCATTTTGATAACCATTTTCATATCACAGGGCGATAGATGGAATTTTTTTATAAGAAAAAAACCTGATCAGATGGAGATTAAAACAAAAAGAAAACCCGACTAAATAGAAGAGAGAAAACAGACAAAGTGGAAATAAACCGACCAAGTAAAGGAGGTACAAGATACAAGATATTTATTTTGCCAAAATAAGTGTTACAAACATCTTAAAAAGTAGGTACATAACCAATTAAGTAAATAAATAAATATTCACGGACATTTCACACAACGCGCTCTGTTTCTAAACTGAGCAAAGCTTGTGCTATGGGAATTAGATTGCTGATAGTATATATTTTTTTGTAAATACATACATAGAATACCCAGACACAGAAGAAAAAAAATGTAACGACACACAACATGGAAGGCAGAGCTACCAACTGAGCTGTGGCGCCTGTAAAACTATGTAAGTACATTTGTATATACCTACCTATGTACATTTTGTAAATACTATAACGGCCGGTTTCTGGAAACTCAAATCACGATTGATCCGAGTTTGACACATAGTAATTATTTGATTTTTTCGTTGATCATCGTTCGAGAAACCGGCAGAGTCATAAGTTTGTTTGTCAATAAAACATATTTTTCTATTTTATTATAAGGTCTAAAAACATATTTTTCTAGAAAGTCTATTTTATTCTCATTCTCGTACCAGTTTTAACCAGTTTGCGTCAGTTAAGCTATTGTGAACATTAACATTGTTCCATAATTTATTTAAACTCTCGGTCAGGGAAGTAATTAAAATTTGGAAACGCACCGGTAACTGCATTATGGAGCTTTTGTCATAGAGCTACGAATCAAATCAAATCAAATATTTCTTTATACAATAAAATCACAAGGATCATTTAGAATCGTCTTACATACTAGGTGATTCTAGGTGCCAGTTCCACGCGACCAGAGCCTAGAATGTGTAGATGTGACATGAATTAACTAATTGATTGGTGGGACACGACACTGCTAATGATAGAGATAAGTGGAAGGGTTTGGGGGAGGCTCTTGCCCAGCAGTGGGACAATATAGGCTAGAGGAAAAAAAAACTCACAAATACTTAATAACTTCTTGATTTGACTGTTTTTTTTATCGACGTATTTTGATTTATAATTAATTCTCTCGATACTTTAAAGTTATGAATTTATTATTATAAAAGAACATTATTTAGATCAAGATAAAAGTTAAAATGCGTATTTGATATTATTTATTGATTACGATTGCAAATAGATAGATAGATAAAAACTTTATTGTACACAGAAAAGGATTTTACACACAAGAAACATTAAATTAACAGCACAAAGGGGGGCCTTATCGCTAAAAGCGATCTCTTCCAGGCAACCTTTGGATGGACAAGAATTTATAACTGAAAACTTTAATTTTTTACCCAACGTGGAGCTTAAATGGGTATTATATAAGCTTGAGTACTAGTTTGAACAAAATCATTATTTCGCAGCTTTTACTTATGAACACTATCTACTAAAAGCTACGTAAGGCATACAGACGGTTCTATTGTAGTGTGTATATATATGTACCCACATCCTTACATTCGATATATCAAGGCATGAAATGGTTGCGTCTTACTCACTCAGTAGGGTTGGCAAGTTCATTTAAAAAAAAACCCAAATTAAGCAAAACTTGTACTATGGGAACTAGATTGCTGATAAATAGGTAAGTAATTATACTTTTTTTTTTGTAAATGCCTACATAGAATTCATTGTACTACTTAGAAAGACCGACACAGACCTAATATTTATGTTTATCACACAAAAATTTGCTCTGGGTCGGAATCGAACTCACAGCATGGAAGGCAGAGCTACTACCAACTGAGCTCTGACGTCTGTCTAGGTAAATAGGAGTAGGATTAAGACATACAATATTTACATAAGGTTATTGTTTGCGCTCCCTTAATTTGAATTTGGCGACATTTCGCTGATTTCCGACTTGTGGGTGAAAACTGCCTGCAAGGTGGCGCTGGCGAGCAAGATGGTGATTGACTGAGTTCGGCGGCAAACGGTCGGAACGCACACAAGAACATTCTTCCTATATGTAATTAGTGAAATATTAAGATTATAGCAAGCTCAAGCATGGGAAGAACTAGCTTCTGATAGACTCGAGTGGAGAAAGTGCTTGCGTGATGGCAAGAAGCACCATGACCAGGTCTGGTTTGCCTCACTAGCAAAGAAGAGCGCTAAAAGGCATGCCACCGCCAGCGAGCTGATCTCATCTGACAATACGTGTGTATTTCATTGCACCAAATGCGGTCGCTCAGTCCGCTCCTGCATAGGACTTTATAGCCACCAAAGAAAATGTCTCCAAACACAGTGACACTGTTTATACCGTCTGTAATAGACGAAAAGGCCGACGACGAATATATTCGGTATTTGGTGTTCTCTCGGCATCAAAACAACTAAACGACAAAGAATATTTACTGAAGCCGGCATCGTCACGAGGCACGCTGAATCCTGCAGTCAAAGGTTAGTGATTTGTCACCTATTCTTGTTTTATGGAGTTGCAAGCATTTCTACCACCAAAACTATTTTCCCATGTTCTTGAACAGTTATCGAAATTTTCTTTTCTACAGACTTTTGGCTATATTTTTTTATTATGTATTGTGTGTAAAGTGACAGCCCTATCTAAGGTATCATTACGCTATCTCAAACGGGGAACGAGAAAGGCTTCCTGCCATTAGAACCGGCAAACATTTAACGTGTGCTGTCTATACCTTCTATACACTTTGTGTGCTGGAAAGGTTTGTAATGATCTTACCGCAAAGTTGTTTTTTGTAAAGCTTTAAAAGTTTCAAAGCATTTGTTTAGTTATATGAAAGAAATCCAAAGAAGACTTTTAAGATGTGAAAAAACGATTTATGGATGTTTTAAAACAATCTAGTCCAAGTTTTATTTATTTATTTATTAACCTTGGTGTGTGAGTTTTATTATTTCCCGATATTTCAGCACAGCATGCGAAACACGGGTCGAACTGAAGTGTTTGAAAGTAGATATTAATGGCGCATACAACTGTACCGAAATATCGGGAAATAATCAAACTCAGGAATCATGGTAAATATCTCGCTTAAGAAAAAAAACTATGTTCAAAATCGTGATAATTTCAAATAGATCAGTTGTGCTATCTAGGTATAGATCGTTTGCAACGGCAAAGCTCAACTGTTGAGCTTTTTGTAAATACCGTAGCATAGTCGTTAGTTTGTTTGTAAATAAACTTTCTCTATAGTAAAAGATTATCTAATATAATTTTCAGTTAATATGAACCAGTACTATTCAATTAACCAAATCAAATATTTGTAAGTTCTCCCGATTCCCGATACCCGCTGCTTTAAAAACGCCTTCGAAGCGAAACTGCTCGTACAATTGAATATTCAAACGTTAGGGGTAGTGCTCACTGTCGAAATTTGGAAAATAGTTAAAAAATAATATAATATTGAGAATTTTTTTGTGAGTTTTTATAAACGAGATTTTTACCAATTTATGAGTTATATTTGCCATTGTTGATTTTCCCGATGATGATTTATCAAGATACCTATACTGAACCGTGATAGAAATGTAAGTAATATCTAAGTATTAAATTAACTAAGATATTACATTTATTAAAGCGTCACCGTGCAGTGTGACGCGCGATTTACTAACTTTACGATATGTTGACATATCATACATCTACATATCGTAGTAAATACGTAAACATCTGTACATTGTATCCTAGTAATATTTATTCGAATGTTTGTACAAATATTTTTCGTGCTCACGAAAAATATTATAACATAACAAAAAAGTTATAAAAAATTGTTTGCATGTCCTGGCCTATCAGTTTTCAAACCGATAATTTATTTCTATTAAACTACGCGCTATTTTGCGGTATTTTGTCCAATTTTCTCCATATTTCTATATTCCCCATTTTGCTACGCTTTCCCCATTTCCATCCAATGTGCACTCACCTTAAAACTATCCGGATCGACTGCTGTAAAATATGCAGAAGCAATAAGCGCTGGATGAAATAACTTCGAGTTACTAAAACTGCGCGCCTGGGACTTACCGCCTTATTCATGATCGCTTGTTATCGATGTTATTCGCAATCGTCTTTAAAAAGGAGGCTTTTAATTCGACTGCATTATTAGTAAAAAATAAAATTTGGTAAATTTATATGAGACCGTAGCGCCATCTATCTCTCTACATGATAAACTGCATCGTAGTTTACGCAACAGAACAACAGATGACGCTGGCAAATCCTAGATCGCGCAAAAGTTATCATGGAGTTTGAGAGACTACGCGTAGACTACACATATACACTGGCTATACATAGACTACAAAATATATACTTAAATGGTGACTATTACCAGACTTTGATCAAGCATTCAATTTTTAAAGTGGGATAGCATAGTTTGAATGCTTCACCTCAATTTTTGAAGTGAGATAGCATAGTTTAAATGCTTCGAGGTCCGACGTCCGAGGAGGCCTGAGTACGAAAACAATTGTTTGGAATAGTTTCCGTACTGCCTAAGTGGTACCTTAATCTAAAATTTTCCAAAGGTCGCGAAACGTTTCGAAAATGTTTTATAAATGACGTAATCAGCAGCGTTAGATGACTCTGTCTGAAATGTCACAATCCAAAACAAACAGCTAACATGGGCATCCTTATCCCTTTATTCTCGCCACTCCAGACCGCAGGTTACAAAACCACAAAGCTACAGTGACCATGGATCGGGACAAAGTGATTTGCCCCAAGCTATTTGCCCCATTACTCCGATAGAGAGAGTGGTGCATATTTTGTAAAATGTGGGGTGGATATGAGTTGGGTTTTTTGAAGATATTTTGTTTTTTTGTCTTTCATGATGTCTAGTCTAACTCTTTTTAGGGTTAAGCTCGCCTTTGTACATAGCTTTGTAATACCTAGTCTGTAAGTTATCTGTGTGTACAATAATTGTTTTTTTTTTATTTTTAAAACTAAGATTCTTCAATCGACTTTCAACTCTGTAGTACTATGGTCTAATTTTCAAAATACCTGTTAAAATTTCCACTTTGGGGATTTTGGGAAGCTATAGCCAAAGAAAATCTATAATATAATGAAAAATAATGGTAAATATTGATAAATAATGGTCACCCTACTCCCGCCTACCAAAGCCCTATCACTACCCTTATCAGAGTAAACCGGAAAGTGTTTCTTTTTGTTTCATACTAACATTTGCAAGTTTATTTTGGAAAGGTTAAAACCAGAGATATTTTCTTAATGCACTGAAAAGTCGTGTTTATTTTCTACAATAACAGTAGATATTTATTGATTATAATGTATTATATTAGTGGTTCTCGCTAGCCTTAGTTTAATTATTTATTTAATTTATTAGGATATTCACCGAAGAATATATTAATAAAATCAACCGTAAGGGGCTTATTGCAACTCGTTTTGCAATTGTTTACTCAACATGCATTAAAACAAAGACATAAATCATAAAATAATGAGATTAACATAAAACTTTTCACAAATAAATTTAACGACCGAGATTTTCGATGAAAAAAAGTTAAAACTAATAAACATTTATTGTTGAATCTTAATAACTAAGTTTATAAGCGAATCTTCTTCTTCTTATCGTGTCGATGCTACAACTGTATTTTGTTGTAGCATCGTGTTGGAAAGATTAGCCATACTAGACACTGCTTTACCGTGCCTAGCTGTTACCGGTGTGCGCCACGAGGAGGCTCTTTCCATGCACCCTATAAGCGAATGTAAATAATAGAATAGACCATAACTTTACTGTACACCAATGAAACAAACAATTCAATATAAGAGGTACAATGGGCAGTCTTATCGCTATAAACGATATCTTCTAGACAACCTCAGATAATAAATGAAGATATATATTTCTTAGACCGGATCTCAAATCATCGACATAGAACGTTTCTTATTGTAACTTTATTACTTCCTCTCACTTTAAATTAAAAGGCAAAAATACTAAGACTAAAATGGTCAAACCAGTACTTCATCAGTCACCAAGACTGCTCAGTATTCCTCTCTTGTTCTCAGCCGAAAACTTGTTCACACTAAGTTCTGAATAATTTCCGATGCACGCTTACCCAAGCCTGTGTCACTCGCTTGCTTAATAAAATAATAATCTCAAGATCTTCCATCTTGATATACTTACTTCAAAAATTATAAAAATAAAAATACACGGATATTTCACACATCACATTCGAGTCCTAAACTAAGCAAAGTTTGTCAAACTTCAAACTTCAATTGCATTTATTCAATAAAATCACAAGGATCACTTTGAAATGTATAATGGGAACTATACTGCTGGTATAATACTTGTATGCTTATTTTTAATCGTCTCAAAATCCGTAATGGGAGTTTTCTAATAGGGATTTTGGGATTAACCGTTCTAGTTTCTGGCCTTCAAAGGTTGTCTTGATACTCATAAATAAGTCTATATAGGTATCCATCGGGTCACGGGTACAAACAATCTAAAACTAACTAAATCTCTTAATTTATTTACATAGTCTTTCTTCTAAAGTATCCATCTACTAATTTCATTTAGATACATAATTCATTTTTTTAGAATTGTTTTAATTTTCGTCCTTTTGTTCCTCGCGACCAGACTTTTAACTAAGATTACTTACACTTTAAATGTGTTGTATAATAGGCGACAAAGAAATTGGTTTACCACTCTAAGGCTGAATATCATTTGCACGTACAAAACGTCAAGGGACTATTTTCGCTTGACATATTAATGACTGCTACGTCAGAATCTGTCAATCTGTAATCCTTATCGAATAATTATGTTACTGGGAGATGTCATCAAAAGTGGTAAACCAATTTCTTTGTCGCCTATACAAATAGGTTAAAAAAAGGTTTTAATCTAGTTCCATCACTTTGCTCATAAGAAAAGATTTAACTAGTGTTCTACAGTGAAATATCAACCCACTATGTACTAGGCTAGAAACTATAATCCTATAAATATTTACGAAGCTGGTCGTCTCGCCTCGTCGCTAGTCTTGTAAACTGTATACTATTATCTTGAGGACCGAAAATAAAACAGCAGGAAAAAGATTTAAAACACAGTTGGCCCATTTTTTTTAAATTATTTGTAAGCTGCATTTGATCTTGAGGATTGAAAAAAACATCATTGAAATAACAATTTTACATACGGTTCATTCGAACATTTTCTTAAACTATTTCGTAAACTCGGCCTGTCCAATAAATAAAATAAATAAATATTCACGGACATCACACTCTAGTCCCAAACTGAGCAAAGCTTGTACTATGAAAACTAGATGTTGATAGAATGCTCATATACTTACATTTTTTTGTGAATTAATATTTGTTTTTATTTTGTTCGATAAGCAATAAGTACCTACAATAAACACAAACTCCCTCACAGCCACTGGTGGAAACATATGGGTCCAATTTACCCCACTACAAATTAAGATCTCCACTTGGCTTCATAAAAATAGGGTCCACTATTATGCCGACCGTTATACAGCGTAAAAACCGAAATACAACGTACGACATCGTCACTTAACATCAGATGAGATCGCAGTTAATCGCTTTCCTATTACTTGTAAATACAACATGCTTTGACAAAAACTAAATGATTTCCTAATGTTTTATTTTATAGACATGCGTTACAGTTGGTAGTAGCTCTGTCTTCCACGCTGTAGGCTGTGGGCTCGATACTCAGCGAAAGCAAACGTTGTGATGAACAGAAATATTTGTTCAGGATGTTACTATGATTTATACAAAAAAATTATATAAGTATTCTATCAGCAATCTAGTGGTGCATGGAAAGAGCCTCCTCGTGGCCCACACCGGTAACAGCTAGGCACGGTAAAGCAGTGTCTAGTCTGGCTAATCTTTCTAACACGATGCTACAACAAAGTACAGTTGTAGCATCGACACGATAAGAAGAAGAAGAAACAATCTAGTTCCTATAGTACAAGCTTTGCTTAGTTTGGGTCTAGACTGCGATGTGTGAAAGTCCGTGAATATTTATTTATATTTATCATGTTTTAGGAACCAGTTATTTACGTCTAATGTTTCTTACGAACCCGTGGTGTAATGAGTACAAGGATGTATGGATGTATGGATCAGTTAGCCACTCATTACGGCCAGTGGTTCCTAATTATAGGGACCATTTGGCCTTCGGGAGTCGGCCTGTGGCTTTTAGGGTTGTTTTTATCTGTAGAGGCGTTTACTTGAGTTTTATTAGCCTTTTATCCGGAATTGCTATGGTTTTTTGAACCATTGAACTTTAGCCCACAGGCACACTTTAATCAACGTATGTCAGTCCACTGCTGGACGTAGGTCTCTATGCAGACGCGCCACTGAGCCCGGTCTTCGGCTCTTCTCCATGTTGTGTTGCGCTACATTCAGATCTTAAATCGCTTAATTAGATAATTTGTTTTTAATAATAAACAGCAACCCGTTGTATCAGTATCGGTGAACGTATTTTTTAATCAATTTAATTAGTGCCATGCCACTTACTAGTCGATTTCTATTAGTCGATCGGAACATTTAAAACCTCATGTAACTTTCCTATGTTTACCTACATAAGTACATAAAATATGTTCAAAAAATTATTATGTATGTATTTTAGTACAGGTTCAAATTATTATTTCAAATTATCTGATTCTCTCACCGATGCTGTGAAACTTTACCGTTAATTGGATATGTTACCGTCAACTTAATTTTGTTAGTCGTGAAAGTGGCGTAGAACTAATTGAATTATTCAGAAAAGTGCGGATATAGAGCGAATCTTTTTTTATACCGTAAAAATGTAAGAGAACCAAAAATTAATATGAAGATTATAGAAAAAGTAAATATGCAGATTCATTAAGTATACGCTTCTGAATCAAAAAAAACATTTTTTTTTGATGATATAATTTAGAAGCATGTTTTCCGGAATAAAAATAGGGGTTTATCTTATTGCAAACCAGCAGCCATAAACTATAAGGATGTTATGCTCCAGACTCACACAAAATTGCACATTCTCCTTTAAGTAATTTAACGTCTAGTTGACCAAGCCCCGAGGGGTAAGTACAAATAAATGAGCCAGTTCTACACGTTTCGAAACAGTGAAATAATTGAGATACACTGCGCGTCAACATCAGCTTTACTGTCGAACGTTGCAGCGTTAGCGCGCAGTGTGTCTTGAATACGTTACGTTTACGATTGTCACATTTATTCGTGCCCTCTGTCGGTCCGATTAGTTCAGAACTCGCTTTTACAGGAATGTCGTTAACATGAAAGTGCTAATTGATTATTGATTTTTCTGATTGGTTTTCAACCGATCTAGATTTTAAACCAGCAAGAAACTTAAACGATTTCAATGGAATATGGATCCGGCTAAACTATAGGTAAGCGTGATTTATTATAAGTAAATGTTTATTATAAAAAATAGGTTTTAGATTAATAAATTAAAAACTTGCGCGCGAAATTAGAAAATTTTAGAACACTTACAGACCGTAAGTGTTCTAAAATTTTCTAATTTCAGAAAAAGTTGATGTTGATCTTATAAAAAATTAGCGCAGACTTGAAGTATTGATTACCATATGTAATGATGACATAAAGTCAACGCAAATTTATAAGATAGGGGGTTATTCGTTACGACAGGGGCCTTATTCTCTATTTTAACAAACCCACGCGCGTTACTTGGCTACGGCAAGACAACGGCGTGGAATCTGAAAAAACCGTATACCGTCAGCCTTAGTTGCCATTCCCTACTGCGACACGGTACGGTTTGACCACGGTTTGAACTGTCAACTAAACGTGTCGAAGTCTACCGTGTTATGAAAACTATTCGTTCCAAAACGAGTCGTGCGTGTTTCGAATGATAAATAGATACAAATCATTCGTTTTGGGCTCGAAATTTTTAAATCACATTAAAATATTGTAAGTTAAGTGCAAGCTAATCATTCAATGCATCTATTACCTACTGTAATAATACTAATCGCGTTTGCGTTTTGGAACGCGTTGTGACGAAACACGTTTTGGGCAAGGAATCTCTTATAATAGAGAATAAGGCCCCAGGACAACGTCTGTTCGTCAGCTAGTATTTTATAAATATGAAAATATTGTATATACTGTAATAGTCGCAATTATTTACGTAATTATGTATTTATCTCTAGTTATATTTCTCTTGTGGGTAACTGTCACAAGTCCGCCGAAAGATATGTTTATCTGTTTCCTCGTTGCCTAATGCTTCGGCTACATTAGCGGGTGAATATTCGTATCGTGTTGGCGCGACAAAAACATCGTGTTCGGATAAAGGCGATATACTAAGCGATGACACTATGTACCCGGCCACATACATCGCGTTAACACGAATATTCGCCGTAGCCCGCTAGTGTGGCCCCAGCATTAAAGACTGTTAAATAATGCGTTTTGACAGCACAGTGACAAAGGTTTTGTGACGTCATTGTTTGTAGGGATGATAAAGGTACAACTGAAAAATTACATAAAATATTGTGTACTTACATTAAATAAATGAGTAATAATATTTTATATTGAGATTGAAATATGTAGGTATCTATGTTAAATTAATTATTTTTGATTTTGAAGTATATTTGACATTCATTTTGATAAATTTTAACTTGTTCTCATTTTTAGTACTTACATTAATTAATTGGTAGGTATTTACTATTTAAATTATATTTTTTGAAATATGTATCTTTATGTTGTGTGTTTATAATATAAATAATGATCTTATAAGTTTCTTGCCCGTTCTTCTAGGCTCTGGTCGCGTGGAACTGGCACCTACAATCACCTAGTATGTAAGACGATTCTAAATGATCCTTGTGATTTTATTGAATAAAGAATTATTTGATTTGTTTTGATTATCATAATTGTAAAAATAATAAGACGTTACGTAAAAATATAAACAAGATTGGGATAAATGTTTCTACGATCTGCAAAAAAACGGGTGTTCTGCGTATTTTATATGTACAATAAAAAAATATATCTATGTAATGTATTGTATTAAGTATGTCAGTCTTCTAGTACCCCTAACACAAGATCTGCTTAGCTTCGGGCTAGATGATGTTGTGTGGTTTGTCCAGCATTATTTATTTATTTATTATTATGTACACTTTAACTGAGTCTGCCCATGTTAGTTATTAGCACAAATAAATTGATTGCTGTGTAGTATATATTATTATATATTTTAGTACAAACATTCTGACCTACTTACCTACGTCCAGCCTATACCTTCTCGCCCCAGGGAAATCCAAGATATGCCTCCATATGAATAAGATACAACAAGAATATTGAAATATCTACGAGTTGGGTTTCTTATTTAATATTAAAGAAGAAAAGTGACGTTTTTAAACTAAATAATTCCACATATTATAAACTACCAACTGAGTCGGCAAAGTCAAAGTCAAATATTTCTATATTCAATAAAATCACAAGGATCATTTAGAATCGTCTTACATAATAAGCGATTCTAGGTGCCACTTCCATGCGACCATGGATGGGACGATGTGACGTGGGTCGTGCGTTCAATTCTCACATATAGCAAATGTTTGTGTAATAAACATAAATATTTGTTCTGTGTCTGGGTGTTACCTACTAGAATATACTACTATGTATTCTATATGTATTTAAAAAAATGAAGTATCCTACTATCAATTAACTTTGCTTAGTTTGGGACTAGAGCGTGTTGTGTGATATGTCCATAAATAATTATATATTTTTCAAGTGTCCGAAATATGTGATTTCATTTGTTAGAATGTTATATAAATAATGATAGATAAATATATAGATAGATAAAACTCGCATCGCCTCGCGCGCTGGCCTTTGTACATAGCTCTGTTAAACCTAGTCTGTAAGTTATATGTGTGTACAATAAAGAATTAAAATAAATAAAACATTTATTGGTTTTTCTAATTATCATCGTTAAGCTACCTTCACTGATATATTATTTATTTATCACAGTAACTAAACATCTGCTTACTTGTCAAAGTTAGCGAAAGTTTACCTCAACAACAAGGTAACAAACTTACCTATCTCTTGAAGTAGGTTTTACTGTCACACGACCCTACTGAGGTGGACTACTTAAGTTACGAATAAATATATAATAAATAAATAAATAAATATTCACACATCACATTCTAGTCCCAAACTAAGCAAAGCTTGTACTACGGAAACTAGATTGCTGATAGAATACTTATGTACATATTTTTTTTTGTAAATACATTCATGGAATACATTGTAACACCTAGACACAGAACAAATATTTATGTTCATTACACAAACATTTGCTCTAGGAGGGAATCAAACCCACGACCCACAGCATGTAAAGCAGAGCTACCTATTAAGCTGTGACGCCTGACTTTTTAGAATATATTTTTTTAAATGAAATAGGTTATTATTTCTAATACCTACCTACTTATTCGCTCGAAACTTTCCATGCTACGGTTGCCTGGAAGAAATCGCTATCAGCGATAAGGCCGCCCATTGTACTAAATTAAGTTAGTTCTAAGATATTTGTATTTTCTTTTGTCCAATAAGGTGTTATCTATCTATCTATATAAGTCCGTTCCATCTAGTAATTAAGCTTTAAATTGTCCGGTGTTGGAACATGAATAGTTGAATACTGCTATTTAGCGTTCATTAGGTCTTTTGTGTGGTAGTAGTGCCAGCTCGACCTATTTCGAAAGTTTCCGAGGAAATTCAATTTTGACACTCAATAGTTCCGTCGACAGATTTCAAACTGTTTTATGGAACTAGATTCTGAACTAGAATCGAATTGTGCTTTGGAGGTTTTTGAATTTTTAGTATAAATATAGCTTTATAAAAATAAATAATAATAGCACTTTTTATATAGATGAAAAAAGATTGAAAATAAATATAAGTACGCGATTCCGTAGTTTTTTTTAATAAAAGTCGTGATTCATTTATTATTCGAATGAATGTAATAATGTATAATCAACTTGTTAGATTTAACAAAAAAAAATAGACCTTATTAAAAGTAGTTTCTATTTTAAAGTCGATTAACATTACTAAGTTTAGTAATAAAATTTGATCAAATACAGCTCTAAGTGAGTGAGTTGTTTACAATAAAATAAATAGTAAAATGAATGAAAAAGGAACTGCAAAATAACCGACGAAAAAAACCGCACAATGGGTCTTATCTGGTACTCATATCTCTATAGACAATATTTCTCAGACAACCTTTAAAAACGGCATTTAGCATAACTTACAAAATGTGCCATCAAAGTCCCCCCCCCTCCCCCCGTTTTTATACCAACGAATGGAAGCATATCAGTGGGTGCCATCAACGGCACGTCTGTATCATTTCACGTAACGAAGGTTATGAAGTGGAAATCAAACAATTTTGAACCTTATTTGCTCGCCATTGAACATGAATAGGCTAGTTACGAGTCGGGAGTTCATTAGGCTATATTGTGCAGACGTGACCCATATTTCGAGACTGTGAGAGCCTTTTGAAGCTGGCAACATAAATTCAATTCATGAAACGAAATCCGAGTAGTATAATAATCATATTTTGATATATTTTATATGATATTTTAAAGTTCGCGGGAAATGAGTGAGAGGTTCAAAGTTGCTTGCTCTTCAAATTAAATTTTAAAAAGCAGAATATTGATCCGGTATATATGCAAACAATGTTTTCACAGAGTAAATCGACTGAGGACGTACCCTGTGAGACAATGTATCCATTATTCTGAGCCAAATGTGTAAGATCTTATATTTCTGTCAACTTGAATGTGTATGGATGTTAAGTCTTATGTGCCGGAAATAGCCAGGCACATGAGACTTAACATCTCAAAGTGATGAATACCTCACAAGGTGCTCGCTTAATAGACTTAACACAAAATAGTAATAATACATTAAAGCAGAGATTAGATAAGGTATTTATATGATTCTTAAAATAACAGCTTAATATCAAGTTAATTTTCCCATTAAAAAAACCATCCATCTTTATATTTTTGCTTTAAACCACTAGAGAACCAACTCCACTGAATAACCAGCATTTAAATGCAGTTTTCAAAAATCTCGGGTAAAATTGCAGTCTCCCTAGTTTCGGGGTTTCGGGGACGTTCGTTAGCGCTCCTTTGTTGCAATTAGGGATGTCGCGCGGAATATGGCAACACTAAGCCGCCTACCCCGACATATTGGTATCGGTTTGAACAGAGTGAGTACGAATAAATGTGATAATCGTAAACGTATCGTAACGTAATCGTAACGTTAGCATTTAAGACACACTGCACGATGACGCTGCAACGTTCGGTAGTCGAGCGTCAACGCGTAGTGTCACTCGAAAATCATCCTACATAATTACAAGTGTATGACCACAGAAAAGAGGGGACTCTTCTAACACAGGTTGGAAAACTTAAAAGAAGAGTTCCAACTATGTATTTTTCTTGTTTTAAAAAATAAAAACTTTTTGATTTTTGTTTTTTTTTT
The DNA here is from genome assembly GCA_932527185.1 of Ecliptopera silaceata. Taxonomy (NCBI): domain Eukaryota; kingdom Metazoa; phylum Arthropoda; class Insecta; order Lepidoptera; family Geometridae; genus Ecliptopera; species Ecliptopera silaceata. The sequence continues at coordinate 5,628,606 of OW052215.1, read as the reverse complement.
TATTTTATTCGTGTTCGGACCTCAGGTAGGTACTATGCGGTGTAATATTATGAATAAGATATTTGATAAGTACTTAAATGTATATTTAATTGCTTATTTGATACTGTTTAAGTAAATTAATATTACGTATAACAATAATATTCATGAGATATAATAACACGGGTTTTTAATCTCTTCACAACTTTTACAATTTAATTTTAGCACCAATATGGTAACCTAGTTTTACAAACAATATTTAATAATTCTAACCTTTTCAATCAAAATATTTCATGTTTCAATTCATAAACAATATTTCATATATTCGGAGCGTGAAAGTTTATTAATAAATACATGATCGGATTACGGACAACCCTATTTAAAAAGGCGGGGTTTACATTTTGGTGAGTCTCCGTAGTTACCTGAGTTTAATTATATTACATAGTACTTTTATTTAAGTTAAATCTGTTCGTGTGGACTACAGTTAGCGGTTTTGGCTCTGAAAACTTGGTTTATTCAGTTATTACTATAGTTATTATATTTATATTAGCTGACCCGTCAGACGTTGTCCTGTTTTAACGATTTCTAGAACGATGATCAACGAAAAAATCAAATTATTACTATGTGTCAAACCCGGATCAATCGTGATTTGGGTTTCCGAAACCGGCCGTTAGTGTTCTTAAATTTTCTAACTTTCCGCGCAATTTTTATTTTTTCTTTCATAAGAACCTTCTCCACAACAAAAAAAATAAATGAAATCAGAAAATGCTTTTAAAATTTTTCAAGGAAGTTCAGGTTTCAGATTTTTCTGTAAAGATTATTTTTTATTTGGAAATGAATCAAAACGACTTGAACTAGTATTGTAAGTACGAAAGGACTATTAAGCTAGAAGGTGTAAAAAAATATATTACCCTCATAGTTTGGGTATACTTGGGACGTCTAACCTAAAATCTGATTTTGACCAAAATTTCATAAAGTAACGACTGAATATCGCTGAACATACATGGGGGTTATATCGATAAGCATTAAGCTTCCCCATCACCCGGTTGCTTATGGTTCACCTCTACTGTTACACCCTGTATTATAAACAGAAACTTCACTTCATACATAAAGAACATAGTTTAAAAACATGCGAATGGTCAAAGTAACCCGTCTCAAAGAAGCATTCAGTTCGTGATGAGGGCGTCAAATAATGCAGATCGGAGTTTCTTAGAAACGCATTATAAATATGAAAAGAGTTTTATTAACCTCTACGTTTAACGAAAAAGATCTTACTATAGCGTATGGTTTTTTAAAATAAAACTACGTAAAGTTTATTCTGATTCGACATTTGCGTTAAAATCTTGAAAAAATAACTATCTACGTGTGTACGCTGTTTTGATATTTGCGTACTTGTATACATTTTTAAAACAAAATATTGTGTAAGTAACTATTTATTTCTTACATATGCGTTTAATTTTGAAAAATGACATATTTAATCCATACCTACTTAGAGCGTGGAGTTTGGAGTTTTTTTAACAAATTAATTTTGTCTTTTGTACATAACAGCAGATTTTCTTTCTTACATAAGTACCTACTTCATTACTAGTAACCTATAAGTATCACAAAATATGAAGATTCTCATTTAATTTTCGATCTAATTACGATGTAATACGGTTCATTATTTATTACTAAAAGTAGAGCAATCCAATACCTATTATAGCTGTCCGTAGCAAAGATATTATGTTTTAATTAACTATTTGAGCCAGGTTTGGCCCAAATATTCATTAAAGAGAAAATATGAAATTTCTGACAAAATTTAATAAAGGCCGAAAAAGTTTATTTTTGCTCAAAACTTTGTTCATCAAGTAAAATATCCAAAGTTAGGTAACTACAATTTATAGATGAAATAAAGTTATACCAGTGATCGTAAATACAAGGATTTTATTGTTACCATAAAATTATTCATGTTCAGAAAAATGCAGAAATTAGTTTTCATTATAAACGGGATATTTACCATGATTTGTGAGTCTGATTATTTCCCGATATTTTGGCACAGTTGCATGCGCCATGATCACGGGTCGAACTGAAGTCTTTGCAAGTAGATATAAAAGTCATTGGCAGACATACCGGTCTACCCTCTTCCGCACTCTTTTATTACGAACGATACTACCATCGTTCGTAATAAAAGAGTGCGGAAGAGGGTAGACCGGTATGTCTATATGTATATATCTATACTATATGTATAATGAAAACTATGTTCAAAACCATGATAGTTTCAAATATTTTATGCAGAAATTATTTAAAAACTTCTCATTAAACAGCTTAAAATTGTACATTTTATTTAAAAACGAGCTGAAACACGGTAATGTTCGTACATAAATTATAAATATCAATAAAAAATGGTTGTCTGTAAAGTTGGTTTACTGACGATAGTTGAACGTGACAACGTCACTTCATGGAACGCCACAGAACGCCTCATGAGTCATGTTTTTACGTGCGTGCAGCCGGCTCTATCGAATTATAAGACGTCACGTCAAAAATGTAGATCATAGTGTTTAAATCAATAAATATTTCTAATCTCTGGTTGCAATAGGTACAATCTAACTCATGTTGTGATCCTGAAAAAAGGCTTTCAAATTGTATTACTTAGTTTCATTTCAATCTGTCCAGTGGTTTAGGTGTGATGCTCCGAACATTTATTATTTCTTATTTACAATTTAGCAATAAAAAACCTGTACCTACATGATTTTGATCTAAACAGTATATAGGGTCTGTGGAAATGATACACGCCTAATTTTCTATTAAGGGTGTAAAGTGGGGTAACTTTACCCGATGCAAAGTTACCCCGCTGTTCTAACTTAAGCCGCGCTGCTAATGAAGTGTGGCAAGTCGCCAATTACCAAGGCTCGGCTATCTGATACGAGGATGTTAAATAAATTGTAACATGCTGTGGGTCGTGGGTTCGATTCCCACTCAGAGCAAATATTTGTGTGATGAACATATTTGTTCTGTGTTTGGGTGTCACTATGTATTCTATGTATATTTACAAAAAAATGGATGTTAGTAATTGTATCAGCAATCTTGTTCCCCTAGTAGCTTTTTTTAGTTTGGGACTAGAGTGTGATGTCAATGATGTCCATAAATATTTATTTATTTAATAATTTATATTTTACAAAAAAAAATATAATCGACTTCAATCGCCATCGCGAAAGATATTTTTTTTATTTTTTTTTATTTTGATAATTTTTCGCTATTTAGAAAGTGACACGCTATTTAAAAAAATATATTAAAGTTTGAAAGAGTTATAACTGTTGTTTTTATTTTATTAAAATGTTTTTTATCTCTGTTTTTTATCTAAAAATTACATTGTATCTAAATCATTCGGTTTTTTATTCCATAGTGTTGCCATTCCAATTTCCCGAACAAAAATAAAATGTATAAAATAAAACGATTGAAACAATTGAAAACACCTGAGCGCGTTGAAATAACGAACAAAGAATTGCACAAAATAAATTCAGCCACCACGGTGAATGGAACCAAACCCATTCAGTCATTCATTCACTCATTCGATAGACACGCTCAGCGTTTGACACTGTTTGTTGGTTCAATCTTTACCAAAAAATGGTGTTAAAGTAAAACAATTTATGTTAAGGATAGGTTTCTTTTAGTTCTAGCCCTTTTATTTTATCAATTTGAGGATTTTAAAATTAAGCTTAGTTTGGTTAATGGCAAATATTCTTTTTTTATATTTAAATCAAAATGTACTTGATCAATTTGATCAATTTTGTTAAATTTTTCACGATTAAGGCTAAATCTTTAAAGAGTTAAATAAAATATTTAATTTATAAGTGTGAACTTGCTGATAATTAGTACTTTATTTGAATCGGATACCAATAAATATGCTCATGGTCTTTAACTTTTACAAAGTACTAAAAGCTTAGTAAATTTATCTAACAATCACCGCCATTTTATCTTAACTGACAAAACGTGACACAGACTAAAGTCATTTTTAGTAGTTAAACTATCCATTCACTCATTTGTTCATTTGTGACGTGTCCGCATTTCATTTTAACGATGAATGACAATTAATTCTGGAAATTCTAAAGATATTTTGGATTTTCGTGACCCTTATTGTGAGGTTAATGAGACCTTTTGTTAGCGTTTATTGTTCTTTTACTTTGTATTGTCTTAAAATATACCGTTTGGGCGTCTGGTTTAAAAAGCAGGTCGGTTTTGAATATTATTGGAAATAATATTATGGAATTATGTTCAGTTGAAAGTAAGCAGGTTTTTAACGTGTTTTTGTTAAGTATTTTGTGATACATTTATTTGTTCTATAAAATATGTTGATATTTATCAATTTATGATAGGTACCCGCTAGATTTACGAAAGACCGAACAAAAATCAAAAAATCTAAAAGTTTTTATTCATATTATTCTTCTTCTTCTTATCGTGTCGATGCTACAACAGTTGTTGTAGCATCGTGTTGGAAAGATTAGCCAGACTAGACACTGCTTTACCGTGCCTAGCTGTTACCGGTGTGCGCCACGAGGAGGCTCTTTCCATGCACCATTATTCATATGATATACATAGATAAAGATACACAGTTGGGGTGGGAACTATTCTTTTAAGTTTTTCAACCTGTGTTAGAAGAGTCCCCTCTTTTCTCTTATATAATATAACAAATTTAATACCAAAAATAAAAATGTATTTTGTAACTTTTGTAAGTACCAAATTAAATTTTAATTTAATAAGTAAGCACCAAAAGTTACGCACATTTTTACAACTCTTTCAATGATTTGGGTATTAAAAGTATTGTTTTGATTACATTAAATTGACTTACATGCATTAAGAACGGCAACAGCTGTGAGGATTTTCCAAATGGTTTTCATACTGCTTATTCTGTAACAAATTCACTTATTTAGAAAAAAATATAAAAAAATCTATATTATTTTAAAATTCAAAGCATGTCAAAATTTTAACAAAATAAAATAATAGAGCTTTTATAAAAAATAAAACTAGTCATGACGATGTATAGATGTGAAACTTATTATGACTATACCCAGAATAGAGTATTTTTATGTCTCAATATGTACATAACTTTTCAATTTGTTGTTTACCCATTAAGTACGTATTTTTATATGAAACATTTTATGCCTTAGTTTAAGAGGTGAGCGTTGATAGCTACATCGTTAAGTTCTGTTATTGTGTCTGTTTTAAGTTACGAAATAAAAATCTTTTAATTTTGATTTTTGATTAGATTTTTGATAATAAGTGAATTTGCTAAAATATGACGAAGTCGCGGGCTACAACTAATTATTTTATCTTCATATATTCCAAACACAAACATAACATAAGCTCACTGGAGTTTCATTTCTATACATTATTATTTTATGTTATGTTATAAATAGTATGAAGTATCCGGCCGTTGATCAAAGGATTTTCCTTTTATATACTACCTTGTTTATGTACTGACTATAAATATAAAACCTGCTTCAGTGAGTGGTTGGTTATATTATTTATACAGGGTGGTATTTTGATAAGGGCGGTGATGGCCATGTCCGAAACCACAAGAGTTAGGAAAAATGCCTTCGTTTTATTAAACAATTTATTAGTTTTAATATACATATAATGACTTAATTTTTTTTTCAAATCAGTTTATTTTTTTCTATACTTACTAAAATAGTTATAAAATAATTATAGAAATATCCATTAAAACTCTTCTCAAAAAACCAGATTGTAAACAAACGTTCTTATTTGTGCCGCTAAGCGTTGATAAATAAATTAAAAAAAAAATGAAGAAATTATTTATAACGGGATTGATTGACTATATATTATTGATTGACTATGACTTTAAAAGTCATATAGTCAAAAAACATTGAGAACTAAATATAAAACTATAAAAAATGAGATCGATAGTATTTTACCTAAGTACCTACAACCTTAGCCTACAACTAACAAGACGATATTAAACAATATTTGTTTAATATGTAATGTATTGTATTAAGTATGTCAGTCTTCTAGTACCCGTAACACAAGCTCTGCTTAGCTTGGGGCTAGATGATGTTGTGTGGATTGTCCAGCATTATTTATTTATTTAATATTCATCTGAAAAAATGATAAAAACTCAAAAGTAATTTCTCCAATCGGCAGTCTTATCACAGATGGCGATTACTGCCCGACAGCTACATCATTATTTGTTCAAATATTCGCTATTTGTACCAAAACTAGGCGACGTTTTAATCAAAACTGTTTTACTTCTAGTACAGACTTACCACAGAGTAAAAACAAGATTTGTAGAGTTATATTCAAGTATGAACTTTAATTATTTATTTATTTTATTTCTGAGAAAACAATATTTAAGTCTATGGGAAATCTGAAAGTAAAACTACATATAGGTACAAGTTATATTTCTTTGGAACAAAAAATCTTAATATAATACGTGTAAGATGATACCTACTATCTACCAATTATAAAAAAAATAATAATAAATGAATCGACAATTCAAAAGTGAATATTTAGTTCCCAGGTATACTTAATTTTTTTATTTTAAAATGTTTTTTATTTAAGGTCTTAAAGAAGAAGAGTATCGTTTACGACAAAAAAGGTATCGTGTTTCTTTCCCAGATCATTTTTATCAATACTTATGCTTCGTGTCACTAGTACCTACTACTAATCAGTACAACTGTTAGTTACCATGATTTGTGAGTTTGATTATTTCCCGATATTTCGGCACAGCATGCGCCATGACTATGTTCAGAACCGTAATAGTTTCAACTATTAGAGTGTGATGTGTAAAATGTCGTTGAATATATTTTCTTATATTTATTAAATAGTACAACTGTTAGTAAAATACGTACAATTTTTTTTGTTATTTATTTATTTTAGTCGAGTTCTTGTTACTACTCTGTGTTCGCGTTTGGCCTGAAAACGTCAGTGTTTCGATTTTCCGCGGAAATTGATTGTGTTTTCCGCCGACTTTCCAAAAAGAGGTTTTCAATTTGAGTGCGATTTTCATAGATTGGGTGAATAACCTTTCGACGTTTCTAGAAAAACTTAAAAAAAACTCAATACTTAATTCATTTATTACTCTCATATGGTTAAAACTAGTTGTTACAATATTGTTGTTACAATATCACCTAGTATGTAAGACGATTCTAAATGATCCTTGTGATTTTACTGAATAAAGTAATTTTGGACTTTGACTATGATTTGGTACAACATATGAACCCTGTTTGAGGGCACTACAATATAATAGGATAGGCAATATAATGAAGATTTTTAGAAATACAATAATTGGACATTAAAATTGGTAAAGATTATAAACTATACCAAAGTAAGATCCGCCTGCGACGCGAGTTCGATTCCCGCCTTGGGATAAATGTTTGTACGATCTGCAAATATTTATTCCGGGTGTTCTGGGTATTTTATATGTAAAATAAAAAATATCTATCTATGAAATGTATTGTATTAAGTATGTCAGTCTTCTAGTACCCATAACACAAGCTCTGATAGCTTGTGGCTAGATGATGTTGTGTGGATTGTCCAGCATTATTTTATTATAATAAATATAAAACAAAAGAGTTACAGATAAACGAGGTGTAAAAATGTAAAAACAACGGAAACAATATCACAAAATATTTTCTTTACAAACACTATCCCAATTTCAATTCCATTACTCAAAGAAAAACCCGTGAAAATTTATTCATAGGTCGATCGCTTCCGCAGATAACATAGAAAATTAGAAACAGCTGGGTAACTACCACATAAATAAACTAATATTCACGGACAATTCACACATCACTCTAGTCCCAAAACTAAGCAAAGATTGTACTATGGGAAGTTAGTCAGTTAGTACATTATGTGGTAAATCAGATGGTATATACATATACCGCCGCGGTTAAGCTATTGCATAGCATTTTTTGCTGGATCACGCATGCGCAGTAACGCTGATACAACCATAATAGAGGCGAGTTGTTGAACTAAAGAGACAAGCGTGATATTTCAAAAAGTCATTAAAAGTTCTGCTATTCATCGATAAATGACAAAACTAAAAAGTATCATCGCTGTGCTGGTCGAAGTGTTAGGTTGTTTTCGTTACGGAATTTCTGGATTCGGTCTCCACGCTCAAGGCCCGCGATAGAAACTATGCAACAGCTTAAAATTTTTATGTATTATATCAGCAATCTAGTTCCCATAGTACAAGCTTTGCTTAGAGACATCACTATAGTCCCAAACTAAGCAAAGCTTGTACTATGGGAACTAGATTTATTTATTTATTTGGGACAAAAACAGTTAAAACATTATGTGGTTAATTAGATAGTATTTAAAGTTAGAAAAAATAGTTAATTTATAACCAATCTAGTTCCCATTGTAGGTACAAGCTCTGCTTAGTTTGGGAGTAGAGTGTGATGTGTGAAATGTCCCAGAATAATTTATTTATTTATACACATTATTTAAGCTATTGCATAGCTTCTATCGCGGGCCGACCAAATCCAGAAATTCCGTAACGAAATAACCGAATGAAAATAACCTAACACTGCGCATGCGTGATCCAGCAAAAAATGCTATGCAATAGCTTTACCGCAGTCCCCGAGTGCCACACGTGTTTTTCTATACATAGTTGCATCCAGAATCCTCTAAAGTGTGGAGTGAACTAGCCGTTCATTATTTCCTATGTAAAGCTCTTTTATTACCATGTTTACTGAAACGTTTTCTGTTTAGGCATAATAACGATAACTTAACGTTTTCTGTTTAAGAATAATAAAAATGTTACTAGCGATTTTTACCAAAACTGTACTATGATTGTACAAACTATGGGTGTTACTAAGTGATCCATGTACCTATGTATTTACATTAAAAATATATTTTGTATTCTATAAGCAATCAAGTTTATTTATTTATTTATCATAAAAGTTTATTGAGGTTCGAAACATGTGCCAAACTCAAAACGAAAACGGACAATTTGAAAGGACATTTTAGGATTGGTAATTTAAATATATAATATCCAGATCCCACTTACAATGTAAAAGACAATTGTAAGTGGGATCTGGATATTATTTATATAAATCTTTGTTAAATTAAATCATAATCCCCTTTTAGATTATATTAAATATTTACCTCGAATTTTCTGACACAATTTTCAATATTTTCAAGGACATCTCCCAACAAAGTCTGTTCGGTCTAATCTTTAGAGCCTCACGTTATAATATCAGATTTAAGACCCGAATAATTAGACAGCTGATAATTAATATTCCTGACTTGTAAAATATGATTTTATTACTGAGAATTTCCTTTTTGAAATGGAAATAACTTTGTTTGAAGACAAGATGTCAGATAATTAGAAGGTAAATTTTGATGTTTTATACGCTACTAATTAATACCTTTGAAAAAAAATACTATGTATTCTATGTAGATATGAAATTACAAGACAAAATATATACAGTATTCTTTTATCAATCTAGTTCCCATAGTACTAGCTTTGCTTATAGTTTGGAACTAAAAGGCGATGTGTGGAACACCCGTAAAAAATATTCGCAGTTAGGTATTATTCAGATAAAAAAATATCTTTATACGTAAAACTGCGTCAATATAGACTAGAAAACTTAGGTAAAAGTCCTGAACAACTGGGTCAGTATAAAATAATAATAATAAATATTCAGGGACATATCACACATTACGCTCAGAAATATATATATTTATGTTCATCACAAACACTTGCTCTGGGTGGGAATCGAACCCACGACCCACATGGAAGGCAGAGCTACTACCAACTAACCTGTGACGCCTGTCAAAGTAAAGTACGAAGTAAAATATTTTCTTTATAAAAGTTCACCTTCTGTAAATTTCTTTTCTGTGTCATCCCCAGATATTAACAAGCGTCCTCACCCACGTCAAAATGACAACCAAACCAACTGACAAACCGACAAATTGGGGTCGAAAAATAATAAAGTGACAGAATTTATTTATCAGTAGCTCTACCATGAGTTTTTACTATACTATACTATGACGACCGAAATGGCGCGGTGGGCGATGGTCCGCCTGCGACGCGGAAGGTTGCGATTTAGATTCCCGCCTCGGGATAAATGTTTGTATGTTCTGCACATATTTATTCCGGGTGTTCTGGGTATTGTATGTATAATAAAAAATAAAAAATATCTATCTATGTAATATATTGTATTAAGTATGTCAGTCTTCTAGTACCCATAACACAAGCTCTGCTTAGCTTGGGGCTAGATGATGTGGTGTGGATTGTCCAGCATTATTTATTTTATTTATTTATTTATTTATATATACTATACTCGCTAGCGTCTGTAGTTAAAAAAATATATGAAGATTTGTACAGCGCCTCTAGCGGATAGTTGGGTACTAAAATTCGTCATACTAATATTGACGTAACTACTGTAGTAAAGTCAGGCGATTTTACTGTGACAACTCATGGTAGAGGTACGGCTAGTACGTTGTAGGTACAACGCATTATGCCTAGACGCAAGTTTGCAGTCTTGCACCTGCGGTCGGTTTCTTATCTCTACCACCCACGCGTCTGTGCCTTGTGGTTGTGGCCCTTAGTTAGGAAGTTAGAATAAATCATTCGTCTAGAGGCTAACCTTTGCCTCTGACGTTTCATTTAATGTAACTAATTTCAATGAATAAAAGTTTTCATGAAATAAAGTTTAGTTTTTAAAACATTCTCCAAGTTCCCGAAACATTCACTAGTCGGCCTTATCCACAGGAAAGATACCATCAGTTAGCTCCTCACAGGCTGACTAAGCCGATGATTACATACATTTTTTACATATCATCAAACAGAAAACAGCTTTGTGAGCCATCGGATTTGAGCCCACGACCTTGAGATCTGAAGGCGAGGTCACACTAAACCACCTGCCCCTATGGTCGCCGGTTATGGTGGTGAATACACAACATCCTTGAGAGATTAAATCCGGAATTACGTTATTCGTTAGAAAACTAAGGTGTTCGACATAGCTCAAAGGATTAGCAAGCTGAAGTGGTAGTGGGCTGGCCATGTTATCCGAAGAACCGACAATCGTTGGAGCAAACGGATACTGGAGTGGAGACCGCGTTTAGGCATTGTGTAGTGTAGGACGCCCTCTGGCGAGATCAAGGGACGATCCACTGGATGAGAAGAGACGAAGACCGGGCTCAGTGGCGCGTCTTGGAAGAGACCTACGTCCAGCAGTGGACTGATATAGGTTAATGATGATGGTGATGACACAACATCCAAAAACTTCAAGATGACCTTTTGATATAAAGTAAAATCAATATTCAACTAAGTAATGTTTACAGTAGATAAAGGGTTACGGAGACCAAGGTGCTTTCAAAACTTTAAGGTAGTGTGGGTTCAGATCCATTAGTTTCAAACAAGATTTAGTAAGAAGATAATGCTTTGACAGGTGATTAGCATTAGTTACATATTGTAAGCCTACCTCCTATTTTGGACTCGTGGACTGCCGCGGTAAAGCTATTGCGCGGTAAAGCTATAACACTGCGCATGCGATTACGCATGCGCAGTGTTAGGTTATTTTCGTTAGGTTATTTCGTTATGGAATTTCTGGATTCGGTCTCCACGCTCAAGGCCCGCGATAGAAGCTATATTATATTTGTGTGGTACTGTTTCGCAAATATTAACCTGTCTATGTCTTTGACTTATGAGTACTGGGAAACCCTGGTTTGTTTATAGTAGCTAGTTTATAGCAAAACTTATGGGGTGCATGGAAAGAGCCTCCTCGTGGCGCACACCGGTAACAGCTAGGCACGGTAAAGCAGTGTCTAGTCTGGCTAATCTTTCCAACACGATGCTACAACAAAATACAGTTGTAGCATCGACACGATAAGAAGAAGAAGAAGCAAAACTTATACTAAACAGCACTAGTGCTATCTCGAGGGAAATTACCGGTGTCCGGATGAAGGTGCAATGATTAATGGTTGTTTTCAAGGTAAGAGGGTGCTTTACAACATAATCCTAAGCTAACATAGGTACCTTAATTCTACTTATTACTTACCTAGGACTATAAATATAAATAATGCTGGACATCATTAATTTAGCTCCAAGCTAAGCAGAGCTTGTGTTATGGGTACTAGAAGACTGACATACTTTAATAAAATACATTACATAGATAGATATTTTTTATTTAAATATAAAATACCCAGAACGCCTGTAATAAATATTTGCAGATCGTACAAACATTTATCCCAAGGCGGGAATCGAACCCGCAACCTCCGCGTCGCAGGCCGACCTTCGCCCGCCGCGCCACATCGGTCGTCATGATGACTATAAATATATAAATTTATATTCATGGACATTAAACACATCGCACTCTAGTCCAAAACTAAGCAAAACTTGCAAATGAGAACTAGATTACAGATAGAATACTATTTTTTTTATCTAAATGCTTAGTACATAGAATACATAGTAACACCCAGACACAGTACAAATATGTATGCTCATCACCCAAACATTTACTCTGAGAATCGAACCCCAACCCACAGCATGAAAAGCAGAGCTACAACCAAGTGATTCATCACACAAATATTTGCTCTGGGTGGGAATCGAACTCACGCATGGAAAGCAGAGCTACTACCAACTGAGCTGTGACGCTTGTCAAAATAAAAAACCTACTCCTGAACTTTTAGAAGATCGTAAATCTCTAGGTCCACTTTATTAACATAAAAAACTCGTTCAAACAACGTTAAAGCAAAGTGAATAACAGATTTTTTATTTTCTTTTTAATTTCCAAATTTCCGTCTAAAAACAAACCAATAACAATTAAACAAGGGAAAAGGAACAAGTTGCAAACTTAATAATTTCTTATTACGGAACGGAAGTCGAATTTCCTTCATGAATAATATCTTCCTGCTTTCGCAGAGTCATATTGAACTAACTATAATACCTTTGCTCAGGAATAAGCTTTGCTTTGCATGTGGGTCGTTAGTTCGATTCCGGCCAGGAAAAATCATTTGTGGCAAATATGCTGCTAATGTATTCTTTGTTCGTTTTAAAGCTATTGCATAGCTTCTATCGCGGGCTTTGAGCATGAATACCGAATCCAGAAGTTCCGTAACGAAAATACCGAACGAAAATAACCTAACACTATGCAACACTATGCTATGCAATAGCTTTACCGCGGCAGTCACCGAGTGCCACACGTCTTTTTTTTTCTTTGTAATAATGTCAAGATCGTTTACTCGTCGCTCCATCTCTATGGGTGCATCCTACACTACGCTTACTTAAACGCGGTCAGAAAACCACTCCAGTATCCGTTTGCTCCAACGGTTGTCGGTTCTTCGGCAAACATGGCCGGCCCACTGCCACTTCAGCTTTCTAAAACTTTGAGCTATGTCGAACACTTTGGTTTTCTGACGAATAACTTCATCCCGGATTCTGTCTCGCAAAGAAATTTCTAGCATAGCTCTCTCCATAGCACGCTGAGCGACTTTGAGCTTGTGGACCAACCCTACTGTCAGTGTCCACGTTTCAGCAGCATAGGTCATAACGGGCAGGATGCACTGGTTGAAAACTTTCGTTTTCAGACGAAGTTTCACAAACACAGCCCAGCCCAGCTGAATTCTCCGGTCTAGCTCTTTCACGAATATATAGTTCATACCCCATCTGTTCATACTCATCGGTAGAGACCATTTTTATCCCTCTTCTGCTTGATGCTAGTAGGTAGAAGTTGTGGCAGACCCATCCGGTGCTCAGACTACATTAATAATTTGCTACCTGGATTATCTTGTTTTGATATCTATTGTAAGGCAGATGAAGTAAACAACAAGATGGCCATTCAAACTGCTTTATTCACAGACCTACCACAACCTACCTCTATGCACAGATACTATATTTAGTACATCTTTCCCTTTATAAACAAAACAGAAAATATAGTTAAGTCATATATAAATATAGTCAAGATAAGATATTCAAGTTAGAGTAAGTATACAGATACCTATATTTAGTACATCTTTCCTTTTATAAACACAACAGAAAATATAGTTAAGCAATAACTAAACTGACAGAGTTAAGATAAGATATTCAAGTTATAGTAAGTATACAGACATGAGAAGACGGATAGATAGGTAAAATGTTTTTTTGGATAGGAGAGATATACAAGAGATTATATTATTATCATTAGGTAGGTTTACTGTAAACAAACAACATTACTCTAGATGCCATTAAACAAAATTATTAATCAACATTATAATAGTTTTATTTTTTTTAAACTGCAATTACAATTTTCATTTTCATTTACCTACTTAACTATTTTGAGACAATAGTTACAAAATAATAAACATTACAATTTAACACAGTAGGTATAAATAAGTATTCTATGATATAATTATTACCAAGTGGAGTAACTTATTATATCGGATAACCCATTGTAAGTATAATTATTAAGCCTATCGGTTACTATCATAGGAACTCATTACATGAATAATGTGTAGGTATGATGATTTCAGAACATTTTTTTAAACCTTTTTCTAGCTTCCTTTGCAGCCGCCCTTTCTGAAGACACGTGGCAATGATCTGAGGCTTCGCCTAGTGAACAATCCGAATCAGTATCATCAATATTCGTACACGACCCGTAACTTTCAGATTGTTCTCCTGACAAACTTCCTTCGCTGACGTCTTCCTCACACATGGTGTCATCAAACGATACTGTAGGCGGTTGAGGAAGTTTTATTAGATGTCTCCTATTTCTACGGAGCACCTTACCCACTTCATCCGTGATGAAATATGAGCGAGGCTGGTGCGCGGCGCCCTGCACGCGCGCGCGCCGCCGCACGCCGCCGTCCAGCGCCACCACCTCGTCGCCGGCCCGCAGCGGGGAGAGGGGTCGCGCCCGCTTGTCGTAATCTCGACGACTCCTCTCTTGATTACGTGCGATATTTACCTGGTCAGACTCGTTGTTCCCTTCTGGCTTCAACTTTTCCGGATGCGCGGGCAAGCGAGTGTTGAGCCTCCGACCCATTAGCAGCTGAGCTGGACTCGCTATGCCGTCCCTAGAGGTCGATCTAAAATTGAGCAAAGCTAGGTAGAAATCCTCATTAGAGGAGTTACATTTTTTTAGAAATTCCTTTACCGACCTTACCGCCCGTTCGCTTCGTCCGTTTGATTGTGGGTAATTAGGAGAGGAAGTTGTGTGCTTGAAACCCCAGATTCGAACAAATTCTCGAAACTCTTTGGACGCGTATGCCGGTCCATTGTCCGTGACCAATTCCTCAGGTATCCCGTGCCTAGCGAACTGATCCTTCAACGCTAAAATTACATGTTTGGATGTGATGTTTTTGAGTGGAGATACCTCAACATAGTTAGTAAAATAATCAACGATTATCAAATAATAAACTTTGGCATATTCGAATAAATCAGAGCCGACCTTGGTCCAGGGTAGAAGCGGAATGTCGTGCGGGATCATCGGCTTGCGCGTGGGGCGCGGCGCGTGCGCGGCGCACACGCGACAGCGGCGCACCGCGGCCTCCACGTCGCACGCCATGCCCGCCCAGAACATGACGTCCCGCGCTCGCCGCTTGCATCGGTCGATACCCAGGTGTCCCTCGTGCACGCGAGATAACATTTCGTTCCGGAGCGCACGTGGAATGAACACCAAGTTGTTACAGAATATAACGCCGTCCGCATATTCAAAACACTCTCGATAGCTCCAATACTGCCGCGCACATTCATTTGTCTGATATTTATTCATAGGCCAGCCATGTAAAATATAATTTATTAATGTTTGAGATTCGCCGTCGTCACCGGTATGTTCTCTTATTTGTTTGAATCGTTCATCACTAAACCGAACGTTCTGCAACAGAAAACAAGTCTGTTCATTTAGTTCCTCGGATACTTCATTTTGCAGGCGCTCCGGTAAAGGCGCACGAGACAGGGTGTCCGCCACGTACATGTATTTACCCGGCTTGTACACTACGTGAAAATCATACCGCTGCACACGGAGCATCATGCGCTGCAATCTCGCCGGGACGGAGTCGAGCGACTTTTTGAAAAGCGCTTCAAGCGGCTTGTGATCCGTTTCCACGGTGATGTCACTCTTACCGAAAACGTACTGGTGAAATCTCTCCAATGCAAATACGATAGCGAGCATCTCTTTCTCGATCTGAGCGTAACGCTGCTGCGTGTCGGTGAGCGTGAGCGACGCGAACTCGACCGCGCGGCCGCCTTGCAGCAGCACGGCTCCGAGCGCGTGCGCGCTGGCGTCCACCGACAGCAGCGCCGGCTCGCGCGGCGAGTACAGCACCAGCACCGGCGCCGAGCACAGCGCCTGCTTCAGATCACTCACCACGCGCTCCTCGACACTGTCCCAGCTCCACGCGCTCTCTTTTTTGAGCAAGTTGCGCAATGGCCCTACTCGTTCAGAGTAATTTGGAATGAATTTACTTACGTAGTTCACCATTCCTAGAAATCTCTCGAGCGACTGGCGGTCGTTCGGACTCGGCATCTCGTTGATGGCTCTTAGCTTTGCGCCATCTATTTTCATACCTTCGGCGCTGAACGTGTGACCAAAGTAGGTAACTTCTGTCACACAAAACTCGCACTTTTCGCGGTTAAATTTAATACCTACTGATCTTGCCCTTTCAAGAAGGCAAACTAGGCGACTATCGTGTACCTCCTTGGTGGGTGCCCACACGATTATATCATCGACGAAAGAATCGACTCCTTCCAGGTCTTCGAGTAACTGCCGGACCTTAGCATGAAAAACCTCTGATGCTGAATTTATGCCGTACGGCAATCGCAAGTACTGATATCTGCCGAACGGTGTCCCGAACGTGCACAGGTCGGCGCTCGCATCGTCTAGCTGGACCATCCAAAATCCGGATTTGGCATCAAGCTTGCTGAAATACCGCGCACCCTTTAGTTTAGTGGCTATTTCAGTTACTGTAGGTAGAGGGTAATGCTGCCGTCTTATTACCTTATTTAGTGGTCGTGGATCCAGGCACACTCTCAAACTGGATTTTTTTTTTTGCAACAACGACAATACCATTTACCCAGGAAGTAGGATGCATTACTTTTCTTATGACCCCGAGCTCCTCCATCCGGACCAGTTCTTTCTGCAGCTGGCCCTGCACTCCGACAGGAATCTTTCTGACAGGACATATGCAAGGGTTAGCATTATTTTCTAAAGGTATTGAATACACACCCGGGAGCTTACCTAGACCTCTAAACAAATCATCATACCTATCCATATTGATTGAATAGATTCTTTGTATAAGATTTAATTTTTCCAACGCATACTTTCCTAGAATACTTTGACAAGGTGCACCAGAAATTACAAACTTAAGGTCATATTGACATTGTTTATGCTGTACTTTAATTATGGTTGAGCCGATGACTGGTAAGTAATTGCCACAAAAAGATTTAGCTCTTACAAACACCTAACGGCTCGAGAAATA
The DNA here is from genome assembly GCA_932527185.1 of Ecliptopera silaceata. Taxonomy (NCBI): domain Eukaryota; kingdom Metazoa; phylum Arthropoda; class Insecta; order Lepidoptera; family Geometridae; genus Ecliptopera; species Ecliptopera silaceata. The sequence goes on along the minus strand of OW052215.1, from coordinate 5,611,233 downwards.
AATAAATTCATGGAACTGAACAGCGCCATCTAGTCGCAAACTTAGCAAACTTTGTTAGTTTGCATTAGTAGTGGATGGTGTGTTGGTTTTATGATTCAGTATATTTTATTTCGATTGAGCTATCTATAGATCATTAGCAACCGTCTGTCGTACGTTTATTTATTTTATAGATTAGTTAACTATTTACCTTACTGACTATTCCGTGTAAAGGAGAAAGGAAAAATTGGGCCACGACTAAAAAAAATATCCCTCAGGGTTGTCACGTAAATTGCTTCGGAATATCTCGATTTTCATGGGACTGTTTTTTTCGTAAATTTAGTAAAATATTGGACTGCAAAAGCTCTTTAAAACGTATTATGTGGCAACCCTGAAGGACGAGTTTTTTAATTGTTGCCCACGCTTCATAGAGAATTGTCCATTCTCCTTTATGTGTTATAGTATGCCAAAGAAAAATGTTTTATCTATACATCAAACCGTCGCTCTTTTTCTATAAGATCTTTTCTACACAGTTTTACGAGCATGTAAATATGCCCTATTTAATGTAGTATGGGGGTTCAAAGTGATAATTCCTTTTAAGTATGGGGGATACAAACGCTTAAAGACCTCTCACACTATGTTCAATACCACATGTCTCATTTTAAGAAGGGTTCTATTTTCAAGGACCCCACCCATCAGTCTTAGATTTATTTATTGATTCGAATCTTGTTTCTTTGTAACTCATCGGTAATCTATGAAATTTACCGATGAGTTACAAAGAACTCATCGGAAATCTATGAAATTTACCGATGAGTTACGTGAACTTGGTTTAAAATGTGTCTGGTTTTGAGACTCTAGAACAGGGGTCACCAAATGGCGGACCGCGGTCCGCATGCGGACCGCCGACCCATTGTATGCGGACCGAAAAATATATCCCACGCAGTATTTTTGTTGACGTTAATACGAAAATTTCCGGGCGAAATAACGAGTAATGTCAATTGTTTGCACCAATTCCACTCCAAACATCAAACAGATAATCAACAATAAAAAATGTCACTTTTCTCAATGATATGTAAATAATAATACCTTTGTTTTCCGTAATTACCTATGTTCAATATTTTTTTATAAAATGTGCAGACCGCGGAGGTCATTTTATTTCTTAAAATGGACCCCGAGCGAAACTAATTGGTGACCCCTGCTCTAGAACAAGCAGTTTTTGATAAAATAGTGTTTATAAGGCTCCGTGAAACAAGGTGAGACCTACGTCTACCAATGAACTATACGTCGATGATGATAATGATAGCCGGATATCACAAATCGATATTTGTACATATAGGTACTTATATCAAAATAAGTAACATATATTTTGAATAACTAAATTGTATATTAAAAATCATATCATTTAAATACCACGCGTTATATGCCATTTCTTACTTAAAATAAAGGCCTCTTGGGGTATTTCTCAGTAAATATCACACAGCGCCAACATTTTAATATATAAAAAACCGCAATATCATGAAATATTTCACATTCTCGCGTATTCCTCTCACGTTGACTTCAAAAACAATCTTGATAGCCGTCACGGGCGTTGATAGCGCCCTCATCTTTAGGTACAGTCAGCTGCAAAAATAAAAACAACAAAAAAAAATGTCCATGGGAATATCCAATCCTATCCTGTTATATCCTATTCTGTCCTATCCTATCCTATTATATCCTATTCTGTCCTATCCTATCCTATTATATCCTATTCTGTCCTATCGTATCCTACTATGTCCTATCCTTTTCTATCCTATTCTGTCTTATTCTATCCTATTATATCCTATTCTGTCCTATCGTATCCTACTATGTCCTATCCTTTTCTATCCTATTCTGTCTTATTCTATCCTATTATATCCTATTCTGTCCTATCGTATCCTACTATGTCCTATCCTTTTCTATCCTATTCTGTCTTATTCTATCCTATTATATCCTATTCTGTCCTATCGTATCCTACTATGTCCTATCCTTTTCTATCCTATTCTGTCTTATTCTATCCTATTCTTTTCTATTCTGCCCTACTCTATCCTATTCTGTCCTACTCTATCCTATTCTGTCCTACTCTATCCTATTCTGTCCTATCCTATCCTATTTTGTCCTAGCTAGTTATACAATAAAAACTAAAAACTAGATTCTGCATATTATACCATAGTTCTCTGAGGCTTAATTTTTATATGCTATATAAACATTTCTTTGTTATAAACATAATTGTAACTAAATAAGCATATATTTATGATGCTTAGTGTACAGTGGTTGACATAAGTACATACATTCAAAAAGGATATACGGGTGAAGGGTTATCGTTATCATACTAACCATATTTTAGAATCCAAAATATAGCAATTTTAGTTAAATACTTTTTGCTGAGTTATTTAAAATATAGATTTTTTGCGCTAAAAAAGGAGATTGGGTAGTTTTCTGCGTAGCCTGGGCCACGACTACAAAAATATTTTAAAATGATTTGCTAGCTCCAACTTCTTTATTAAAAAATTGTAAGAAGGATCATATAAAAAAATGCTAGGATCCAGGTCTAGTTTCTTGCCAGTTCTTCTAGACTCTGGTCGCGACGAACTGATGTCTAGAATCATATAGTACCTACCTATGTCACATTTCAAAGTGATCCTTGTGATTTTATTGGATAAAGTAATTTTGACTTTGACTTTGAGTTAGATTTTTTCGCTAAAAAGGAGATTGGGTAGTTTTCTGTGTAGCCTGGGCCACGACTGCAAGAATATTTCAAATACTTTGATAATCAAAAGCTTTGATTTATCGACGGTAAATATTGTAAATATGGTTTTGTTTATTGGTGTTTTTTTGTGTGCTATGTGTAGTACCTAAATAAATAAATGGCTATGTAAATTTATGATGGTAGTAGGTACTCCCTCTAACTTTACAAAGAAACTCAACTGTTTCCTTATTTCCATCTATATTTATATGTAAATAAATACAAATGTTTTGTAAACATAATCCTATTATTTAATCTTTTGTTGTAGGATTTATCCCGTTCCGGTTTCTATAGAGCTTATCGAGAAGCGTTAGATTTTTAACAACTGATATTTTTACGATCTCATTTCTTTGAAATCTGATCGCGCGATCAGATAACAATAAAATATGTGATCTGTTTCTACGTCAAAAATATCGCGCGATCAGAACGAGTACCCCAAGTACGAGTTTGTGCACACACGGATCGCAGACCCATAATTATAATTATGTATAACAAAATGTATACACAAACGAAATATGAATGCTTCTATTTATACGTAAAAACATCAAAGGCCTATTTCAGTATTATCAAGTTACATTATTCATGACATAATTATTTATGAGACTATTATTATTACTAACAATATAAACGTTATCAAATCTCCTTTGTTATAATTATGAATGAAATAAATCTAAAAGCTAGTTATAATTTTATGACGACTAGTATATCAACCACCAATTTATTTGATACTGCATTTCTCACCCTTTATCAAGCGCATAATTATATTATCAAATTCTTCAGCCAACATAATAAAAAAAAGATCTTACCGAATAAAATCCGAACACTTCACAAAAAACGGTGCAACATCTCCGTCACAAAACGAAAAGTTTTAAAAACAAAACTGCGATAAAAACGGTGAGTTTCCCGCCTACACGTTCTATACGTGCAGAACACGTCCGCCCTCGCCGAAGGACGGGGAGTAACTGAGGGGTCTGTGGTTACGTTGGGCGCTGCAAATGATAGCTATGTTCGAGTTTCAAATTTTCAGGCTGATATTTCTTAATGAGAGTAGCGTGTAGCGTTCATATGATGTAGAGCGTCTTTAAATAGGTAATACATATAAATTAATAGGCGGCGATGGCGAGACGAGCTCTCGTACAAGGATTGGACTTTAACAGCCCAAGACCGAAATCAATGGAAGAAGGAAATGGAAGCCTTTGGCCTGCAGTAGGAAATTTCGGCTAATAATATAAAATAAATAAAATTGATTAAATTAAGTAAATAGAGTTGTTACAAAGATCTCGATATTTACAACAGTTGGTTCAAGTTGTTATCGTTGCTCTCTTCGAAGATCTCGATAATATTTTATCGAGTACCATTTACGACGCTTGTTTATTGTGACTAATACTTACAAAATGATAATAGAGTAGGCATAAAATTATTTCAAGAATAAGTTAATGTCATAACCTACTTTCAGTCGACACTTCAAAGAGTGCCATTTGTGGGTAGAGTTTTATTTGTACTGCTTTTCATTAATACTTCGTTACATTAAAAATTCTGTAAGATTAATTTTAAGAATGAAAAATCAAAATATTACCATATAAAAAATATTTACGTAGATATTATCTACGAATAATGTAATTATCTTTTCCGCTTATGACTGAAACCGCAGCCTAAAAACACGTGACCAATCGCGTTCTGCGGGCTCCGTGATTGAATTATGAATTTAGGGGACAATTTACAACCACTTTTTGATTTATATTCAAAATTTATTTGAAGTTATTGCCTTGTGGAGTGGGGCAGGGTTTTCAATACCTCAAATTGATTTACGAGCCATATTTAATTTTCAATATTATTTTATAAAGGATATCCGGATCTACGCAAGATATTTAAAAATTAAAATCAATTAATAGTTTATTTAGTAAAATCACGCGATCATTTAGAATCGGCTTACCTAGGTAATTCTAGGTGCCTAGAACGGGTCAGAAACTTACGGTCTGGCTCAGTTTTTTATATGATCCTTCTTACAAGGATGTGACAAACGTGGCGCGGCGGGCGAAGGTCCGCCTGCGACGCGAAGGTTGCGGGTTCGATTCCCGCCTTTGGATAAATGTATGTACAATCTGCAAATATTTATTCCGGGTATTCTGGGTATTTTATATGTACTTAGGTACCTACTTATAATAAAAAATATCTATCTATGTAATGTATTGTATTATATTGTAGTATGTCAGTCTTCTAGCACCCATAACACAAGCTCTGCTTAGCTTGGGGCTAGATGATGTTGTGTGAATTGCCGAGCATTATTCATTTATATAATATCTACTATCTATTACAAACTAACAAATCTACCTAATCTTTAAATTAAGTAAATATCATTATTATCAAGTTTATCTCAATTTATTCTCGCTATCTCTATTTTCTATTCCAGAATGCAAAAATATAATTTTAATTATAAAAAAAGTCAGAAAGTTATTTGTAATCGCGGGTTCATTACCAACTTGGCACCAAACTTAAATTGACTTCTCGTGTAGTTGGTTCATTTTGCTTTCTCAACACGTACTTGTCAAGCGAGTTTCAACCCTATTTCCATAGTGTCAAGAGCTGAGAGGAAAGTTTCTGGTTGTCAACAAGTTTGTACGTGATCAATAATACAGATAATGTTTGATAAGTTATGACAGTACTGATTGTCACAAAATGTTAGGAAAAAAATGGAAATTAAAATTATTTGTTATCGGATTTGATTTAATTGTACCGATTTGGATCGGTTGAACTATCTATAGATCGTTTGCAACGGTCTGTAGATAGCTCAACTGTTCTTATGTATTTTATATGACAATGTACATTTTGTTTTAGGCTCTGGTCGCGTGGAACTGGCACCTAGAATCACCTAGTATGTAAGACGATTCTAAATGATCCTTGTGATTTTACTGAATAAAGTAATTTTTGACTTTGACTTTGTAAATACTACTGTAATAGTCGTAAGTTTGTTTGTGAATAAATCTCATACATTTTGTTGTTTAATTGGAAATAATTAAGAAGCTTTAGTTTTCATACAGGTTTTATTGAGTTGTTATATTATTTCGGAATTTTCTAAAAAATTACAATTTAGAATTTTCAAGAAAAAATATTTTAATAAGTAGGTACATAACAAAATAAATGGAAACTGAAGTCCAAATTACAATTTCCATTTTTTTTTTTAACTTGTGCTCTTAATTTAATATTATGTAGGTACCTACTGATGTATAATCTACATTATTGTAAAGTTTCATTAAAATCCGTTTCGTATTTTTTGCGTGAAAGAGTTACAAACATGCATCCTGGACGAGATCGCTCTAAGCGATAAGGCAGCCCATTTTTCTATAGATTAAATAAATCTTGTGTCTAAAAATTGCAATAAACTTTCACGTTTATAATATAATATTTGTAGGATTTCAAAGCTTTAACACATCTTTAAGAAACAGGGAGGTCCAAAATTCAATCTCCGGTGTTGCCACCTCAGACTTTACAAGCTTAAACCCACCGCTGGGCTTCATTAATGAGGCAGACGACCCTTAGACTGGGGAAGTATTTTTACCGGTTAGGGGGTACACCCTGAAATTTTAATCAAATTTTCCACGTTCTTAAAAGTTATTTGTGTGTATTTATGAGTAATATGTTTTTTATAAGTATAAAGTTATGTATTGATTCATTTTCTGTGTTAAATACAACTAATTCTATTTTATACACAAAAAATAAAAAAATACAAGTGGCCTAAGTAAAAATAATAAAAGAATTTTGATAATATAATTGAGTTTTGTGTTCTGAAAGACGAAGAAATATTTTTTAATAAATATCCGACTTACACTCCTTTGAGGTGTAGAATGGAATAATCATTTATTTTGCAAAGAAATATTTATCACTCACAACTAAAAACAATAGTTAGGAAATCCGAATATCAGAGATAAAAAACTGTTATAAAGAACCTAGAACCTGTGCTTGCCTATCGATCTTCTATAGGTTGCACTTCGGTGAATGTGCCCAGGAGCTGCATGATCTCATCCCACCATCAACGGACAAGCAGACGCACCGCGCAGTACCACCCCTACCTGGTTTCCATACCCCCGATCCGCACAAAGCGCTTCGGTAACGCATTTATTATGCGAACCGCCAAGGAGTGGAACTCGTTGCCGGCTTCTGTCTTTCCCGAACAATACAATCTTGGTCTCTTCAAGGCACGAGTGAACAGGTGTCTCTTAGATCGTCCTGCTCCATCGTCGGCCACAACATCACTTTCCATCAGGTGAGTTTGTGGTCAAAGGACGAACTATACTTAGTAAAAAAAAAAAAAAAAAATAGTCAAGCGCATACTGACCCTCCGTTTGTCCCGTGGTTTGCGGGTAGTAAAAAGGACTTTCAGTATGTTATAATCTATTAAATATCTACTAAATTAAATAAAATATACCAAAAGGTATGAGCACCGATGAGTATATGCAGAGTAACCACAGTAAAGGAGTATTTACACTCGCGATGCGAGTTACGTAAATATTTGATTTGCTTGAGATGAGATTCGACTCTGGCTCTTCGAATTAAGAGCGTCTGGATGCGCTAGGTATTAAGGTTGGTATACATATATTGAAAAATAATTTAAATATTTTTAAAATTTGGGTTATATTTGTGTTGAATTTTCACAAAAATAAGGTTTTTTCTGAAAACCTTTTCTGAATTTTAAATTGAAAATATTTTAAATGGAAAGGTTTCACTGGAAAATATTTTTTGAAAAGTCAGGTTATTTTTGTGCGCATTGAAAGTTTTGGTTTCAGGAGTTATTCATATTAAACGATAAATAAATCATAATTTATTCACAAACAAACTTACGACTATTACAGTATTTACAAAATGTACATGAGCATCTTCTTCTTCTTCTTCTTCCTGCCCTTATCCCACTAGGTGGGGTCGGCACAACATGTTCGTTTCTTCCATTCTCCTCTATCATCCGTCATCTCAGTATTCACTCCTTTCACATCCATATCATTTTTCACACAATCCATCCATTCTCCTCTATCATCCGTCATCTCAGTATTCACTCCTTTCACATCCATATCATTTTTCACACAATCCATCCATCATACCGATCTCTCGATTGAAAATGTAATATGTTTCAAATGTACATGAGCATATTAACCATAAATAAAAAGCTTCTAAATTCTAAGTTTCACAAAACGTCAAAATTGTATATGAGTAGGTACTATAACATTGTATCTAATAATTTTTAATTACATATCTTATTTTACTGTTGCACAATATACTTAAATAAAATATAATTCTACACTTGCCGTAATCTATCTTAACTATCATTTAATACACATAAACTAAAATGGTATACTTAAATAAAAACTTTGTCGTTATAAGTAGATACTAACAAACATAATTTTTGTTTTACCATGTGTACAAACCTTATAACAAAAATACATATTTGTCTGCACTCGTGTGTACTCAGCCTTACATAGAAAGCAGACGAAACATATTACATTTTCAATCGAGAGATCGGTATGATGTATTTAATCTTGATATTCGCATTGCTAATTTAAATTGAAATATGGAGAAGCTTTGAATTTAATCTAGAGAGAGCTTGAGATGATTGCTTGTTTTTCCTACTAGATGGCGCTAGTAATATAGTTAATCAAAATATGTATTATTGACAGGCGTCACTGCTCGGTTGGTAGTAGATCCTTCTGTGGGTTCGATTCCCACCTCTGGGTGGGCAAATACATACAAAGAATATCCAGACACAGAACCTATATTTATGTTCATCACACCAACATTTGCTCTGGGTGGGAATCGAACCCACGACAGCATGGAAGGCAGAGCTACCACCAACTGAGCTGTGACGCCTGTCAACCTATAGGTATAGCTAAAGCATATATACCTAAACACATAGGTATACACAAATATCTTAGGTAAACTATTCCTAGAAACGTAGCCCCTACCACGATTACCACAACGAGGTACATGTTAATTGAACAACACAAACACTGTGGTTGGGGTAAGTCAAAGCCAGAACGTACAAGGTAGGCACTGGCCCCGATCGTGCTAAATTGTAACGTTAACAGTGGGGTATCCTGACAACTGAAATGTTTTTGAACTGTTATTTGATCAAATTGCAGTTCAGTTTTCTTCTTCATCTTTTATTGATATTTTGAATGATAGATTTTCATACCCTTTGATAGAATTAACGAAAAATCAGGCAGGCCATGCTCAAATCAGGTTGGTCATGCTTAAATCAGGTAGGCCATGCTCAAATCAGGTAGGCCACGCCCTAAACCGCGGCATTGACGTCATTTTTAGCAGCTCAGTCACGTCAGTCCACAAAAATGCCACGGATTACTGATGAGTTACTATAGTAAAATCATCGAAAACTGAACTGCAACTGGAAGGATATACGGTCACGCAAGTATCCCCTAGCTGGAGAGCCAGTTATGTAACCGGCTAGTACATTGCCAATAACATCGCATCATGCCTAGACGCAAGCTTGCAGTCTTGCACCTGCGGTCGGTTGCTTATCTCTGCCACCCACGCGTCTGTGCCTTGTGGCTCTTAGTTAGTAAGTTTGTTTTAATCATTCGTCTAGAGGCTAACCTTTGCCTCTGACGTCTCATTTATTGTAACTAATTTCAATGAATTAAAGTTTTCATGAAATAAAGTTTAGTTTTTTAAAACATTCAACACGTTCCCGTAACTTTCACTGGCGCAGCCGGGGCAGATTTTCCGAGTTTTCCGCGGAGTATATCTCGAGTTTTCTCGAGTTTTCCGACGGATCGGATCTGTGCGAACCAAACAAATTTGTGAAGATATAAGGAGAGCGAACGAGCATAATGGTGACTGGCTGGTGAGTAGAATTTTTGCCATCCTTTCTTTCCATTATGCTTATATTATTGTTTTGTTATATTCGGAATCAAACTTTTTCCATTATAACGTTTTCTGGTTTCCTATTGTAGGGAATTAAAAGTAGTGTAAGTTGATATTAAATGCATACAAATCTGTGTTTAATATAATTAGTGATTATTTTTCACGCAAGTAGAGACTTGTAGAGTATATAGAGTAGGTATTTAAATGCATAGAGTCTGTGTTTAAATATATTAATAGGTGATTATTTTTCACATATTATATAAAATATTCGAGTTAGTATTTAAATGCATAGAATCTGTGTTTAAATTTATTATATAGGTGATTATTTTTCACGTATATAAAATATTAGAGTAAGTATTTAAATACATAAAATCTGTATTTAAATTTATTAATAGGTGATTATTTTTCACATACCTATTATATAAAATATTAAAGTAAGTATTTAAATACATAAAATCTGTGTTTAAATTTATTAATAGGTGATTATTTTTCACATAAATATTATATTAGAATAGGTATTTAAATACATAAAATTTGTGTTTAAACTTATTAATATGTGATTATTTTTCACAGAAATAAAATATTAGAGTAGGTATTCAAAATGACGACAGCAACTGTAGTTCTAAAAGAAATTGTGTGCATTATACCAATTTTTCATGGCAACAAGCGCCATTTAAACTTATTTATAAGAAAATGTGACAATCATGCAAAGCAAGATTAGTATGTATTAACTGATCTTAATTTTATATAAGTTTAGTAAATAGTCGTACATCTTTTGTCAATGAATTTATTGGCAGGAGATCTTAAGTCGATTACGTACGGAATACCACTATCGTAAAACTCCGGCAGTTGGTTCCGTTTTCGATATTTAGATATAAAATAGGATTAGTGAATTACCTTAGGTTGTTAATTAAGGCAATCTCAGGTAACCTTGATAACGCTGACGCCATTCGATATGATTCTCTTATTTCGCGAATCGACTCGAAGGTACTTAATGCATATAGATAAAATTATTGATTGCTTTGATCACTATAATTTTGCATAGCTTTGTGAATAGTACAGAAACATTACATGACAATTAATTAATATTAGACTAGTGATTGAAAGTTATTAAAGTATTAATAAAATATCAATAATTCAAAGAAAACACATGTCTCTACCTAACTTACGTGTTATGTTTGATATACGTTCGGAACAATCTACGTAATGTTTAACGAAATAGAAACCACTTAATCAATAAGTAAAGTATCTGTACTATATTAGTCTATAATAAATTCAACCGAACTGTTATACGTATTGAAATCTATAGAGCAAGAAAATAACTTAGTATATGAGAGTAACTTGTTAAAATTAGAAAAACTTATGTAAAAGTAAACCAGATAACGTTCTTATTGGAAGTACTTGCACTTACAGATAAAAACATTAATAAATTATTTTAAAATTTAATCATTATTGATTTTTAAAAATCCAGTAACAAAACTGTAATAGTTTTTCCCGATTTCCCATACCTCTTGGTAAAAGATTCGAAGTACCTGCCGGTCACTAAGGCGTGCGAGAAAATTGCTGCGGATAACAATCTCCTATGCGATGGCGACGACGTTTCCTATACTGACCTGTGCAGAGTAGCTTCTATAGTTCCAGACGGATCAGACCGTCACATCATCACATCATGGGTACTTATTCCCTGACAACTACATAAGGCTCTTAAGTTCACAAGTGCAAGTTTGCAGAAAATCTTCAGATTATGATTACCCTGAAAGTAACTCTACCGGAGTTAAAGTCCATAAATACGACTTCTCTAGCTACCACCAACATCAAAAACATTAATCCGGAGGCTTTGAAGCATTTTTCGCGAATCCTAAACCTAAAGGAAAGTGTGTTTGTGAAAGTGAAAATGATATCAGTGGCGTAACGGTTAAAAGTGTTAGTTGTTATTGTATTTAGTTTTAATCATTGCTTTTATTGTGTTTATTGTTTATCATTTTATGTTTATGCGAAATGATCGGATCGTAGCTTCCGCTAGAACCGATAATTTCGCTCTTAAGGAGGGAGGAGTTATGTAACCGGCTAGTACATTGCCAATAACATCGCATCATGCCTAGACGCAAGCTTGCAGTCTTGCACCTGCGGTCGGTTGCTTATCTCTGCCACCCACGCGTCTGTGCCTTGTGGCTCTTAGTTAGTAAGTTTGTTTTAATCATTCGTCTAGAGGCTAACCTTTGCCTCTGACGTCTCATTTATTGTAACTAATTTCAATGAATTAAAGTTTTCATGAAATAAAGTTTAGTTTTTTAAAACATTCAACACGTTCCCGTAACTTTCACTAGCCCCACAGTTCGTCTAAGCAGCAGCGAAGGTTGCTAATTTAGTTTAAAAGTTCCCTGGCTAGACAGACAGACAGGGTTTGAGCAAAGAAACACTATCTTGTACTAATTGCCTGCGAGTGTAAACGCGATGGAGGCGCACTGCGACGCGAAGGTTGCGGGTTCGATTCCCGCCTTGGGATAAATGTTTGACGATCTGCAAATATTTCTTCCGGGTTTTCTGGGTATTTTATATTATAAAAAGTATATCTATGTAATGTATTGTATTAAGTACCTATGTCAGTCTTCTAGTACCCATAACACAAGCTCTGCTTAGCTTGGGGCTAGATGTTCTGTGGATTGTCCAGCATTATTTATTTATTTAAGAGAGAGCTTATTGAGCATTAAAGTAACTCCGCCGCTACAACTATTAAATACCTCTGTCTGTCTGTCTGTCACTTTAGCATCTCTATTTCCCGTGCCGTGGGAGGTGCTCCAAATCTGTCTGACTCGTATGCTCAGTTATTCACTCAAGTTCAAAACTACACAAATACATTTTATTATGATTTTTACTCAACTTTGAACAAAAAGTAAAAAAAAAAATTTTTTTTTTTATTTTTATGTACGTTTATGATGGTTTATTTATAAGTGTTAATAAATAAACAGGTTATTTCTTAAATAAGGTTGGTACAGCTTTTCGATTTCATATATTAAAGTCACTTTAGCAGAATTGTATACAAATAAGTAGAAGAAGTATTGCAATCAGCAATTTAGTTCACATAGTACAAGCTTTACTTAGTTTGGGACTAGAATGTGAAGTGTGATTTGTATAGGTATACTATTTCACTATTGTGTACTATTACTATGTTACTATCACTATTTTATACTATTACTATATATTCAGAAAAGTTAAGCCTAAGTTAATTATAATTTTCTTGCATAACGACACCACGATCAAAAGTCTACAAGTCTAAGAGTGACGTTAAGTGAGATATTTCCTCAGCTTAGAATACAAGATTTAGAAAATCGAAGTGTCAGCTATTCAGTACTGACAACTTGTATTGATATTGAAATCCAATGGGAATCGACAGGATTCTCGGTCTAAAGGCACTTTCAAACGGCACTTTCATTCTAAGTCAAAGTTCTCTAAAATCAAAAATCCGGAATCTTTCAATACAGGGTTCATTATTTATTATGATGTTATAAAAAAATAATATAATTAGTTGTTTGAACCGTTTTTATTAATACAATAAGTAAATAAAATAATATTTCTAAGTATTTTACATGTATTACACAATAAACTTAGAAATTACGAAGTTTTTCATTAAAAAAACACTTTTGAAGGTTTCTCTCAAAATAGCGTAAAGTTATATGTCAATGTATGTGTGCGACGTAAAAATTGCTTAAATTTAAAATACAGTAAAAAAAAATACCGAATGGGGTCATTTAACTTAGTAACGTTAAGTTATTTTATTATGTCTTTTGTTCTAAAAAAATCGACATTGTCATATTAGTAGATAATTTAAATTTGCTAATTCGTAAGATTTAATTTCATTACACTGTCCAGGACCTTGGAACGATCTCATCTGCCTCCTAAAACACTTGACTGGCTTGGGAACCTGAACATTGACTTATAACTATACTTCGATTTAGAGTAGTTTTAGTAATCAATAAATATTTTAATTAATTAGATCAACAACGCCTGTCATACGATTAAATAAATTACACTGTCGGTTTATAATTAAAAAAAAATACACCGTTGCCTTGAAAACCTTTTCCATTAAAATATATATATAAATATAAAATATATGTATTGTTTTCTATAGAAACACAGACCAAGGTACTAATTACTTAGAATCTTCATAAATACCTCAACAACTAAGAGAAACTTAAGTAAATTGGTATTTAAGTTCTTCGTTTTGTTATCTTTAAAGCCGCCATAACAATAAACTGTCTAGCACTTAGGAATGCTTGTTTAGTTGCAGTCCAACTGTTTATTCAGGAAATATATGAAATGGCCGAACTCACCCATATTAACGCAAAACATTTTTGTAACATTTTCACGCAAAACCTACTGAATAGAATAAATATAATATAAATACATATTAAATACAATAAATATTCTTAGACATTTTACACATCACACTCTAGTCCCAAACTAAGCAAAGCTTGTGCTATATGAACTAGATTGCTGATAGAATTCTTACATTGTTTTTTCATAAATACATACACACATATAGTAACAGCCAGACACAGAACAAATATTTATGTTCAAACACAAACATTTGCTCTGGGTGGCAATCGAACCCACGACCCACATGGAAGGCAGAGCTACTACCCACTGAGCTGTGACGCCTGTCACTCATAGTATGATCTATGTATCAAACAAATAAATTAAAATCAGTTGATCAAAGTCAAAGTCAAGTCAAAAATTACTTTATTCAGTAAAATCACAAGGATCATTTAGAATCGTCTTACATACTAGGTGATTCTAGGTGCCAGTTCCACGCGACCATGATGATGTTTGGGCCAATTTCGAAAAATATAGATAGATAGACAGAAAATTCTTTATTGCACTTTAAGTAGTTTATACAGCCGAACTCAATGCTACAAATAGCATTCTCTACCAGCTAACCTTTGGGTAGTGGGAATAAAAATTTTGGGTAGAGCGCAAACATAATCATACATAAACAAAATAATAGAATTTAGAATAGAATAGAACACTTTATTTCAGATATTCATATTTAGCGATATAATTATTACATGTAAAAATACCTGAAATTGGTCATTACTCAGCTTGTGCTGGTGTAGAACCATTGGGCTCTACACCAGCGCTGGTTTTCAGTGATGCCAAAAGATGAAGAAAGTGAGGGATTAGTAAACGCAGACATTGCACATTTACTTTAAATAATGTGGAACAACTTACATTAATCAACTTACTTAATAAAAATATAATACAATTTGTTCCACAAATTAAAAAAAAATTAAATTAATTTCAAAAAAAAACTCTTATAACGATAAAATATAGGACTAAAAATCATGACACTTTCAAAGCTAACTTAAAATCAAACTTCTCCTGCCACCTAGGTACAGTCCGCGAACCAAGGGGGATGTAAAACAATGGTTATTTGTTCTCTGTGCCCAAGTTTTCATCCCTTACACAATATAGCTCTTACCTCGTTCACTCATTCATTCAACCCCCTTAGCGGTTTAAACATAGCCTTACGGTAAGTAAGGGTGCATTATTTAATTATTTTTAGAAAACTATACAACAAATATAATTTAAAAATGAAGATATATAAATAAATAAATAATGCTGGACAAACGATGTGACGCGGTGGGCGATGGTCCGCCTGCGACGCGGGAGGTTGCGGGTTCGATTCCCGCCTTGGGATAAATGTTTGTACGATCTGCAAATATTTATTCCGGGTGTTCTGGGTATTTCATATGTATGATAAAAATATCTATCTATGTAATGTATTGTATTAAGTACGTCAGTCTTAGTACCTATAACACAAGCTCTGCTTAGCTTGGGGCTAGATTATGTTGTGTGGATTGTCCAGCATTATTTATTTATTTTTATTTACTTATTGTATCTTAACTAAGCGTGCGAACTATCCCGATGCATTAAGAGATATCAAAGATGAGACAATAGCACATTGTCTAACCGCTGTACAACGGTATCGAATCATTATCCTTTGACTACTCATTTTGTAGACATGGCTTTACTAATTGTCAATTGACAACTCGATAGTTGATAAAAAGTCAGTAATGTTTTGCTATTTGGTACAATAATTTTATTTATTGACATAATGAAGATTTAATGATAAATATTTGTGGACATTTCACACATTGCACTATAGTAAAAAAAACTAAGCAAAGCTTGTACCTACTATGGGAACTAGACTGCTGATACTTTTGTTAATAAGTTTCTTGCCGTTCTTCTAGGCTCTGGTCGCGTGGAACTGGCATCTAGAATCACCTAGTATGTAAGACTATATAGATTCTAAATGATCCTTTTGATTTTATTGAATAAAGAAATTTTTGACTTGACTGAATTGACTTGACTTAAAAAATAATAATATAACCAGTCTGGACGCCCAGGAGAGGGATTGGTGGAGTGTCGCCAAAGATTGGGATAAGTTAAAGGCTTTGGGGGAGACCTTTGCCCAGCAGTGGGACATTAAAGGGTAAAAAAAACCAGTCTATAATTTTAGTAAGTCAGCGACCATTACCAAGGGAGATAGCTAGTGAATCGTGGTAGGGGTCTGAACTGGGTAATTATGCTTGTTATTTGTGAATAGGGCTATGGGTATAATGTTACGTAGGTTACTATATTTCACTTTAGATGTTCATCATCATCATTATCATCATTGATATAGTTAGAAATGTAATGAAATAAGTTATAAATACCCGTATTTGTCTATTTGCTACGAATTCTGATCACGAAAAATTTCCTAAAAGATAAAAAATTATACGTCTCTTGACTTTAGACATAAAAAGCAAACTTAGGTTTGCTGTTTAGACGAAAGAAAGAAAGAAAGAAAGAAAGAAAGAAAGAAAGAAAGAAAGAAAGAAAGGAAGAAAGAAAGAAAGAAAGAAAGAAAGAAAGAAAGAAAGAAAGAAAGAAAGAAAGAAAGAAAGAAAGAAATATTTATTAGGCACAAAAAAAAAATTACAGCTATATTTTGAATCCATAGGTTCCCGAACTAGTTGAAACTGTGTTTCGGGAACCAGTGGCTTCTCACAAATGGGTTCTTATAATTATTTTTTATGGTCTAAAAAGGCATATAAACAGAATTTTCAAACTTAGACTAACATGCGATTATAATTAAATTAACAATTTGATCAATTTCGAAAAAAGCCAAAAAATTATGTATCGAAATTATAGTAAGTACTTACATAAAAAAAAGCGTCAGAAAGCAAAAATATAAATAAATAAAGTATGTATTAAAGTAAAAGTAATTCCTTGTGCAGGCATCCATTTTTTTTAACCTATATCGTCCAATGTACTTACCTAATGTGTAAACATAAGAACTAAATTAAACAACCTCAACAAAATTCGTTGCTCGATAACATCTAAGTACTAGGCGTTTTAACTAAATGTTTTCAGTACATGTATTTTATTTTACACATTCCAAACACTCACACTTGCAGCCTTTTTATCTACACGATAAAGTTCAAAATGGCGCTGCATTACGTCCAACTATCAAATGAAATCCATGTGTAAGATAATAAATGTGAATAGAAGTGAAACAAGCGCCACAGCTCAGTTGGTAGTAGGTTCGATCCCCACCGAGAACAAACGTTGAACACTGATGTTTGTTCTGTGTCTGCGTGTTACTAAGTATTCATTGCATGTATTAAAAATATAAGTATTGTATCAGCAATCTAGTTCCCAAAGTACAAGCTTTGCTTAGTTGGGACTAAAGCGCGATGTGCGAAATGTCCGTGAATATTTATTTAACTACAAATCTTGTCATTACTTTATCATGCTTTTTAATATGTTTCATATTTACTTTTTACGCTATAATAAAAACAATTTATTTTTAATTTTAAAATTATTAGTTAACAGAATTATATTAAGGAATATAATATAATGGAATCTCAGGTCTCTGGAATCTTATTTTTAATTAAAATGATATGTTAGTAAACTAAATTACGAAGGAAATTCAGTTCTATATAACTTATAACTTGTCCTTGACCATCCTTACTGCAAAGTGGTAACAATTTGGATAAAAGCTTTCCAGCGTTTGTTTCAACAAAATTGTGAATACCCTCTTATTTAGAATTAATATCTACGGCAGAGATTTGTCTCTGACGCGCTGAGAATATTATGGGAAAAATATAATTTAAATAAATATTTCTAAGATTTATAAGTTTCACGTAGACTGGTGGGAGGCGGCGGCTGACTGGAAGTACTGGAAGAGGAGGGGGGAGACCTTTGCCCAGCAGTGGGAAAGTATACGTTAATAAAATAAGAAAAAAATTCAAGATCAGATCTGGGTAAGCTTAGATAAACATAATAACATATAAATAAATATTCATGGACAATTCACACATCACACTCTAGTCCCAAACTAAGCAAAGCTTGTACTATGGGAACTAGACTGCTGATATATCTAATATTTATATATTTTTTTGTAAATATATACATAGAATAAGAATACATAGTAACACCCAGACAGGACACATATTTATGTTCATTACACAAACATTTGCTCTGGGTGGGAAACGAAACCCACGACCCACAGCATGGAAAGCAGAGCTACTACCAACTGAGCTGTGATAATAATAATAATAATAATAATAATGTTTATTTCCAGAAATATTTACATACATCAATCAACAATAACAGTATAAAACAAAACAGTGAATGTAACATTGATTACATATTCTAGTACAAGTTTATGTGTAACAGGACCTGCACTAAGATTAAAATCTTGTGTCGCAGGTACTGTTTGATCTTCTATGGTTTACAATTTGATAAGAATGTGTCGAGCAGTGAATAATTACAATAAGGTGGCGAGTGCTCATATGTGTGGTGATTATGTGGTGACTAAAAAGTAAGTATGTATAACTGTTCTATAAATATACATATATATAAATATAAATATTTTTGAAAGTCTTAGTATTTTAGGTGTGGGAGTGTATTTGTTTCAGTGTGAGATGTATGAGGTTGTGTAAAGTATTAAGTTGTGAGAAGTATGAAATTGTGTGAAGTGTGAATTACTGGAAGGCTCCTCTGGTACGCCGGTCTCGTAAGAGTCCGGTTATAGAGAGGTAACCCACCAGTGCATGTGAGTGTATTGTGTGAGATGTTAAGTGTTTGTGGACCTGCTACTACCAGTCTTGTAAGAGTTGGGATTGCAAGGGAGGTGTGGATGTTTGTGAGAGTTAGGGTGTGTGTGTGTCGGGGGAGGGGGCAGGGTGAGAGATGGTGTGTGTGTGTGCGTGAGAGGAGAGGGTGTATGTGTGACAAATAATAAAATAATATATGTATGTATGATAATAATATGTGTCAATTTACTACTTTGAGAAGCGCTTCTGTTTCGTCGTAGCTGAGGTTTTTCAGCCACTCGTTTAGTGTGTGTTTCAGTTCCCTGGAGTTAAGAGTTAGTAATGGTTTCAAACTTTGACTTGTATTATTATATAAAAATGGTCCAAGAAAACATTGATGTCGCTGTGCAAGTTTTGTATTGAATTTTTTTTTAAGAAATACTTTATATTTACGTCTTACATCAATAGATTGATTCAGGGGGTTTGGTGCAAGTTTGTGCTGGGTAAGTATAAGGTTGTATACATAAAGCTGACGGACTGACAGCACACCGCAGTCTTTATATAGATCGGCTGTCGGGAACCTAAAGTGTCTAAATGTGGCAACCTTCAGTACCGCCCTTTGGGCACGTTCTACTGCCATCATATAGGCACTACAGGCTCCTCCCCATGATGTATTGCAGTAGGTCAAGATAGATCTACATAGGGCATTGTACACGTTTAATATTAGGGTTCTATCGGCAACGTCACGAAGGTGTCTAAAAACAAAGATGAGTTTCCGGACTCTCTTACTAAGAGTATCAATGTGCGGTTTCCAGGTCATATGGCGATCAATCGTTACACCTAAATATTTTATGTGATGCCTGTGTTATATGTATACCTACGTTTACGATTGTTTGACATTTATTCGTGCTCAGTAGCTCTACCATGAGTTTTTACAATCTATACTCGCTAGCGTCTGTAGTTAAAAAAATGTATGAAGATTTGTACAGCGCCTCTAGCGGATAGTTGGGTACTAAAATTCGTAATACTAATATTGACGTAACTATTCTAGTAAAGTCAGGCTATTTGTGACAACTCATGGTAGAGGTACTGTCCTCTGTACCTCTACCATGAGTTGTCCCAACTACCCAACTATCCGCTAGAGGCGCTGTACAAATCTTCATACATTTTTTAACTACAGACGCTAGCGAGTATAGTATATAATGTATAGTATAGTAAAAACTCATGGTAGAGGTACAGTCCTCTGCAGTCGGAAGTGGCGATCCCAGCTTATCACAAACTGTCGAACATTCCAGACGTCCAGCGTCCTAGAAAGTGTACAGAGGTATTATGGTACCTTTTATCTCGTTGACGACTGCAGATACAAACTTAGTCTTTAGACACGTTATTTTGTAGTATTTTTTAATATTTGACTGATACAAGAAAACTAGATAAAACATTGAATTAAGTATTTTTGTATTTTTCGTTATGCTAGTCTTTGATTGACAGTCACATCACAGCTCATTTGGTAGTAGTGGGTAGTGGGTGCGACCTCAATGTATAGGCGACAATGAAATTGGTTTACCACTTTTGATGACATCTCCCAGTAACATAATTATTCGCTAAGGATTACAGATTGACAGATTCTGACGTAGCAGTTATTAATCTGTCAAGCGAAAATAGCCCTTGATGTTTTGTACGTGCAAATGATATTCAGTCTTAGAGTGGTAAACCAATTTCATTGTCGCCTATACACCCCAACATTGTTTGTGTGATGAGCTTTGAAGTTTGTTTTGTGTCTGGGTTTCAGTATGTATGGATTTACAAAAATAATAATAAGTAGTCTATCATCAATATAGTTCCCATAGTATGCTTTGCTTAGTTTGAGACTAGAGCGTTATGTGTGAAAATCCGTTAATATTTATTAATCATTCATTCAGTTGTTTAATAACTCAAAACTCATTGACAACTAAAAAGAAAATTATCTTTTATCAACAATCACATTGTTGTGAAGATTATTAAGATGAGTTAAATAATTCATATTTTATTTATATTTCATTCTAGAAAAATCTTTTAAAATAGCTTGCAAAGTCCAATGAAAAGAAAATTCCAGTAACAATAATAATCGTAAATTGCTTTTGCTCTAGCTTTGAGGATTAGCCTCGGATTTTATATTTTAGTAAAGTACTATTGGATTTCGTTAAATCCATATAAAACCTTAGTTATAGGCAACTAGAATCACCTTGTATATAAATAAATATTCACCGACAATTCGCACAGTATAAGGTGATTCTAAATGATTCTTGTGATTTTATGGAATAAAGAATATTTGAGTTCGTTAAGTTTTGATTAGTCGAGTTTTTTTTTTGTTGACATGCATCTTAAATAGTTAGTGGTTAGTTAGTAGTTAGCTTACCGTGCTGTGGGTTTGATTCCCATCAACAATATTTGTGTGATGACACGAATTTAATTTTGTTTTGGCTGGGTGTATGTGCTCTACGTATGAATTTTCAAAAACAACTTAAACATACCTTTATTCAGCAATCTAGTTTCACATTACATGTATTGCTTAGTTTATAACTAGGTGGCGTTATCTGCATTTACAAAAACAAATGTATTGACCGAGATTCAACAATCTATACATAGTACATGTATTGCTAAAGGTACTGACAGACGTGCTCATTACTAGCACGAAAGCATGCTTTTATTGAGCAAGTGCTCATTAGTAGCACGTGTGTAATGTTATGAGCATGCTGTTTGATTTTTGAGCATGCTACCTGAGGCGCGGGTAGGTGGGGGCGTGCTCGGAGCACGTCTGAACATGTTTGCATGCCTATTTAGGAGTACTATGCTTTAAATAAAGCATGCTTATTTCTGGCAAATGTGAACAGTTTGCAGAGCATGCTAATTTTAAGCAAGCTTATTAGCATGCTTTTTTTGAGCACGTCTGTCAGTACCTTTAGTTTATAACTAGGTAGCTTTATCTGAAATGTCCATAAAGATTTATTAATTTATAGTGATCACAGACTTTATAGTGATTGACAAGTTCGTGTAAAGCGTATGACATATTATAAACATCATAATTTAAATACAAATAATACATAACATCCAGACACAAAACACATTTTTTTTTTTTATGCATTATAGGTAAACGCTTGGCCGCAATCACATCTGATGTTAAATGATGATGCGGCCTACGATGTAACGCGTTTGCCTAGATAGAACCTATTCACTCTCCTCTTGAAATGTTTGTCGTTCAAAAGTATATTCTTGGTATAAATAAAAAGCTAAACGTTTAAAACAAAATTTTCAAATCCCATTTTTAAAACACGTTTTACAGAGATGTGAAAGTGTCACTCGGCACTGACTATTCACGTCAGGTTCAAAACATATCTACGTAAAGATCTTGTTTCAGTGCAACGTTAAGGTACAGTTCTAAGCTTCACGACTTTGACGTGCGACCAAACATAGTTTTTTTATGATAATATTTCATAAAAAACTATGTTTGGTAATTTTTTATGTACTTTTAATTTTTTAAAATTTATTCACAAACAAACTTATGTCTATGACAATATTTACAAAATGAACTTAGGCATACACATAAGCAAACGATCTATAGATAGCTCAACTGATCCAAATGTAGTACCAATCGGAAGCGTACCCAAGATACTGGCTGCTTTGCCGCGCTTAATAGCCATGCTTCTAATTAAATCTTTATTACAGTTTTCAATGATATACGGAACGTACATTGACGGTTTTTCTGAGAGTGCAAAAAGCATTACCTAAGTGTGCATCTTATGTCGCTACAGTTTTATAGAATTTAATAAGTAAAGACTCAGTAAAGTCAAGTGTTTTCAAATATCATTAATTGACTGGACTTGATTAAATATTTGTTTAGATATTTTGAAATACCTTATATTTTAAAATATCTAAACGAATATCAAATAATGAGATATGGTTGAGTCTGTCGGCCATTTTGTAAAGAAAATTAATAAGAATTTATGTGATTAATTATAGGTGCAAGTTCCAATTAAAGAAGTTGAGTCACGATAATTTAAAAGTTTCTATACAAGCCGTGTTGCACAAAACGCCACCTTAAATACCCAAACACTACTATATAATCTGTCGTCCACCCTAAAGGTGTAAATCAGCAGATTTAGAATCAGGCGCACGTCCGTGAATAGACTTTAGTTCCGCACGTGACCTGACTCGTGCGATACCAGGGGGGCTATCCAGCAAGGGGAAACTTGCGTGACCGAATATCCTTTCAGTTGCAGTTCAGTTTTCGATGATTTTACTAGTAACTCAGTATTCCGTGGCATTTTTGTGGACTGACGTGACCGAGCTTTATAAAATTATGACTGAGCTGTTAAAAATGACGTCAATGCCGCGGTTTAGAACGTGGCCTACCTGATTTGAGCATGGCCTACCTGATTTGAGCATGGCTTACCTGATATTTCATTAATTCTATCAAACGGTATGAAAATCGATCATTTAAAATATCAATAAAAGACGTAGAAGAAAACTGAACTGTAATTTGATCAAATAACAGTTCAAAAACATTTCAGTTGTCAGGATACTCCCCCGGAGCTGCTGAAAGTTTATCTGATTACGTTTATGAATAGGGACGTTATGAAGTGTGTGATTTGAAATTGTGAACTAAACATTACTTGATAGACGTCACAGCTCAGTTGGTAGTAGCTCTGCCTTCCATGCTTTGGGTCGTGGGTTCGATCCCCCAATCAAATGTTTGTGTGATGTTCTTAAATATTTGTTCTGTGGCTTGGTGTTACTATGTAGATATGTATTTACAAAAATAAATTGTATACTTATTTTTTTAAGTATAGTTCCACGTACAAGCTTTGCTTAGTTTGGGACTAGAGTGTGATGTGGGAATTGAATTAAATTTATTAGTCGAATTTGTTTATTTATTGGATATTAAAAATCACAGAACTATGAAAATCTCTAAGTTAGTAGAAAAAAAACTTCATCGGATATGTATTTTATTTAGACGCCTTGAATTTCAGTTAAGCGTATTCGATTTGTTGCAAGTAGTATTGACATTTCAATTTGTAAGTCCTTGCCTTGCAGAAAGTCTATTCACATTCAAATACTAGATTCAGATACTATATAGTCTATCTGAATCTAGTGTACAGTGTATACTCTATTGGTAAGTCGGTATATAAATATAAACCGACTTCAAAAATTAGGAAGTTCACAATTCGAGTTTTCCTATTTATATTAATATTTTTCTTATCACAAGGTGCTTATTTCATCTGATGTCTATTTCAATTAGATGAAGATCTAAATAAGTGAATACTTATTATATTTATTTAAAGTGAATAGTTTACTTGTGTGATCTCTTTGTTAGTTGTCTTAATAAATTAATAAGTAGGTATAATGTGAACATCAGTTTCATGGTTTTTTTTAATTCACTAATGAAAGACACTAAAATCTGAATTTTCTCGTAGTTTTCTGTTTAAATAACTAAAGAAAATCCTTTCAAACCATTTTAGAAATAATTCAATATTTTATTCGGAGTAAAGCTGGTTTTCTATAAAAGCGGTGAGCGTTATATTATGTCCGTTTTATTATTCAGTTTTGCACAGCGATATGAAGGTCCATAATCTAGTGTAATATTACTAGTTTATAAAATTAAAAAAAAAATGAATCACAGAAAAACCATTTATTTTAATGTGCCCTGGTTAATAAATAACCCGTAAATTGAAAACTTCTGTTATCTAAAAACATTATTCTTATTAGTCTGGAAGAGATCGCTTTTAACGATAAGGCCGCCCATTGTACTTATAAGTTCTGTGTATTTCTTTTTCTGCATTGTTTTTTTCTAATTTGTGTGTAAGTACAATAAAGTTGTTATCTATTTTTTATTTTTTATTATTTTATTTGGGAAACGAACAGTACAATAAACTTTAATATAGAAACAAACAAAAACACACAAACCAGTGAAGGTTCCACCATTAAGTGGCACAGAAGCATTGAACAGCATTAAACAAAAAAATATAATTAAAGTAAGTGAGCAAACAACTATCAGATCAAAATCATAATCATCTATCTTATTTTCCGAAAAACATCTATGTTATTGTATTGGTATTATCTATGTTACAATAAACATGCATTCATTTAGCAAAAAAACAATGTCTTAAAGCTCCCTGATCATTATTTTATTTTATCGTTGGGTTAATACTGATGCCGGTCTGAAAATGACAGTCACCGTTTTTTAAGAACGATAACTTTAAGTCGTCGAAGCTTTATTCAATTTAGTTCCCGGGACGCGTCGCAACTATTCAATGGGGAGTTTTATAACTAAATCGGAGTTAGATTCAATTGATTATTTGAGTGGGATTTCAAACTTTATTCAATTACAACGGCATTTTATACTTGTTTTAGTAAGCATTATTTTGGAGGTTGTTTGTTCCAAATTCTGGACCATGATTATATTTTTTACTTATAATTTTTGATTGCCATAATTTAATTAGATTTTGAACCGGCACGTTTTCGTTAGTGATAGAAACATTGAACGAAATTAAAATGTCAAAAATGACAGGACTTGTTTTTTTTCATTAATTGTCAATATCTAATTAAGTTTTGACACACGTGCGTTTTTATATATTTTTGACGTTTTGTGTAGACATTTCTAACGTAACAATGGTTTTGAGGCACAACTTTTTAAAAGAAACATTGAATTGCGTAACATACTTACAACTTATTTAATCGACATTTATGTATCCACGGTATTCTGCGTAGATCTATCCATTTCAATTTCGTAGTAAGTAAAACTGTTAGTTTAGCGATTTGGCATCAAATCAGTGCGAAACAAGTTACAACTGTAGACAGTTTTGTTTCTTCTAAAAGCAGAAATTTGCACCCTCTAAGGATGTTTCTGTACACGTTTGTGTAGTTGTACGTTTAGACACAGACTCAATGATGCATCCGTTTAGAAACAGTTGTCTCGCTCTAACGTTAGCTGAAACGTGTAAGTGAGACAGAGATAATGATCATAATCTGTCAACAAGTGTACGCTAATTGCACACTCGGGTGGCGTTGGTTGACAATGCTTTATGTATTATGCAGGACATAAAAAGTAATTAAAATTGACTCTTTTTTTATTATGCATTATTATGAAATAGTATGCAACTGACCGGAAGGATATGCGGAAGTACTGGAAGAGTAGAGGGGGACCTTTGCCCAGTAGTGGGAAAGTATAGGTGAGTATAAAAAAATTATGAGGAGGAAACAAATTATATTAGAAAAATGTATATGATAATTTTTTTTTACCTTTTTGTACACCACACGTTGTACAAGAAGGTTAAAAAAAATTGTTGGATCGCGTGAAAGATGATATGAATATAAAAAACTTGTCTAGAAATGTCGAATGTAAAAATGAGTGGTTAATAAAAATAAAAACATGGCATGGAACACAGGTTCAAGCAAGATCTTTAATATTTCATTTTCAAAGGTAAGTTTTTATCGGAAGCTTTGACTAGAGAACTTTTTTATAGAGTGTGTTACCATGTAGAGTGACGTCACGTGGGAGTGACGTCACAGACGCTTGACTGCTAGGTTTCGTGTCCGTAACTTTTATTTGATTGTAGGAGAAAAGTCGTTCTCAAAGCTCTAAAACCGTGTGTATAACATTGACCTTCGTGTGGCGCATCTGTGTGAGTGTTAGTGTGGCGGTGGAAGCTGTGATACTACTCCAAATTGGTAATTAATTTGCTGAATCGGCCTTTTTAATTATTTGTTGGGAGGGTAGACCTCACACGCAGCTGATTGCAATACGCACTACCAATATATTACAAACCATTGTGATAAGCGCCATCTACCGGGGAGTGGCAGTACTGTGTTACCTGCGCAGCGGACTCTATCTATCGGCTAGTAGCACTACTAGTGTTATATTTCAGAAGAGAACCTCGCTACGAACTCGATAATGGCTAAGTGTGTTGCCTGCGGTAAATTCGTCTCATCAACAGGTGTCGCTAGCTGTAGCGTCTGCCCATCATTATACCATAAGGGTTGCGTATCGCTTCCGGAGTCGTCCCCAGTTGACAGGAGTTGGGTGTGTCCTGAATGCAAAGTACGGACGCGGAAAGGGGATAATACCCCTGTACGATCCGTCCCACAGGATCCCCCCGCAACACGTACTACTGCGGCGTCCACCGCGGCCGCCGCCGCTGCCGCCGCCCTTGTTGCCGCCACGGCGCCACGCGCCGCATCATCCCCGGCGCCGTCCACTGCTGTCGCCACTGTTGCGTCGCCCACCGTCGAGGACATGCATCTGGAGATGTCGGAGTGGATGCTGGAGATTCGCGAGTTTCGACGAGAGATGTCCGAGTTTCGCGCCTCCGTTGCTGGTTTATCTTCGCGCATGGACACCTTCGAGCAGCGGTTAGGTGCGATAGAACGGAAACGCGAAGAGACTCCGCCCGAGATTGCCGATCTTCGTTGTAAGGTCACGCTGTTGCAACAGGAGCTCAACGATCGGGACCAGGAGGCTCTCCTGTCGGACCTGGAGATCGGGCACCTGCCTGAGGAGCGCGGCGAGAGCGTGGTGCACGCCGTCACCGTGCTGGCCTCGAAGCTGGGCGTGGCGCTGGAGCCGCGGGACGTCGTGTTCGCCGAGCGCGTCGGGGTCGCCCAGGGCGCCGCGGCCGCGAGTCAAACGCCGCGAGAGCGCCGCGTCGTGGTGCGCCTGGCGCGGCGCGACCTGCGCGACCAGTTGCTGCAGGGCGCGAGGGTGCGGCGCACGCTGACGGCCGCCGACGCTGGCCACGCCGGCGCGGCTGGTCGTATTTTCGTCAACGAGCGGCTGACGCGCGTCAATCGGCTCTTGTTCCACCGCGTGCGAGAGGAGTGTCGCAGACTTCAGTGGCGGTACTCCTGGACGAAGCGGGGCCGCATCTACGCGAGGCAGGCAGACGGCAAGCCGGCTTATCCGTTTAAGACTGAGGCTGACATCTTGCGGGTTTTTGGGTCGGCGCCGCCAGTTTGATAATGTCTGGAATAATTTATATAATATTTATGTTGCTCTATATGTCAGTACTGATAATATTATGTTTTGTTATTGTTAATCTATGTTGTATAAAGCTCACAATGATTGAACAATATTCACCGATCAATAGGGATCTCTTTATTAAATTAATAAAATTGATTGGTTTTAATGCTGTTAAATCATATCTTTTGTATTTTAATTGTTATAATAAAATTAAGCTAGTTTATGTTACTTGTTCCTGTTGTTTTATGATCATTCTGTGTCACTTTCATAATTTGCAAGATGTGCGTGTAATGTGGGTTTTGACTAGCAATTTGTGTTTGAGCCGGGACAAAATATATTATGTATTACTTTTAAATCACACTATAATTTCATGCTACCATATAATATTTATTATAATGATATTACCTACATTTCATCCATGCTCCATTCTGCCTATATTTCATCCACATTTTACTATAGTAATAATTATTATTATATTATTTATATTTCATATATGTTCATTTTTTTGGATTTTCTTCAACGGTTGTGTCTCAGTATTTGCCATAGTTGTCTTGCTTAAAATAGAAAGCTATAAATACCAAAACTTCCTTTAAACCATTTGAAAGTTGGTCTCTTCAACGCTGGGTCACTTAATACTGGTCAAGATGAATTTCTTGTTGCTGTGGAAGCACTCCGTCCCGATATTCTGGCTATAAACGAAACCTGGATCAGTCATGGCCAAGGTTTTAAAGCACCAAAGATACTTGACTTTCGTATTCTTTATGAGCCAAGACATTCAAGTATAAAGGGGGGTCGAGGCGGAGGAGTTGGGTTTTATGTAAGAAGAGGAGTCAAAGCCCGCATCTGTCCGCATCCAGTTGTATCTTCCGTCGAGCAAATGTGGCTGCGTTTAAATGTGTTGGGCAAAACCGTCATAATAGGTACTGGCTATCGAGCGCCCTGGCAGGATGTTGAAACCTTTTTTGATGCTTTGACTGACTCAATCACTTCCTTTCCGAAATGTGACCATTTAATATTAGTAGGAGATTTTAATATTAACATGCTTGACACTCGTCATGGGAAACTGCCTTTGCTGCAACAATTTCTACAATCTCTCAGCCTTACGCAGATTGTCACAGAGCCAACTCATTTAAATGTTCTTGGTGATTTGACATTGATTGATTTGATTTGTACGGATGCTAAGGTGCGGGGCATTGAAATGAAACATACTCCCGATCTGGGTCATCATGCAATGTTGGTTGCAGAATTTAATATTAAAAAAGAAAAACCCTCGCCGCGATTTGTGACATACAGGCCTATGAATAATATTATCCCAGAATTATTTAATGCTGATATAAACTCTGTTAATTGGTCACTATTACTAGCATCTAAGGACGTTGATGCTCTGGTATCAAATTTTACAAGCTTGGTTCAAACTCTTTTCGACTTGCACGCCCCTGTTCAGACAAGAAAGTTTAATGGGCCTCCACATCCATGGATAACTGATACTGTTAAGGCTATGATGGGTGTAAGGGATAATTATCACAATGAATATAAACTTATTAAGACTGATGCATTGAAAACTAGCTATAAAACGATGAAATCTATAGTTATTGCAGCCATTGAGAGCGAGAAAAGGGCCTTCTTTACTCAAAATATTAATAATAATCTTTTAAACTCGAAGAAATTATGGCAGAATCTTAAAAATAATATTATTCCAAGTAAACAAGCCGGGGAGCTTCCATGTCAGTTTGATGACCCTGACGCTATTAACCAGCATTTTCTTAATGTACCGGGAGTTGACCATGTTCCTATCTCACTACTTACATACTTTGAGTTCCATCGGCATAGTGATGTCACTTTTTCTCTTGAACCAGTTAATGACTACACAGTGCATAAAATAATTAACAGTTTTAAGTCAAATGCACAGGGTATTGATGGAATTTCCTTGGACATGTTGCTTATGACTCTGCCTCATTCTCTATCAACTATTACGTCTATTATTAATGATTCAATTTCTAGTGGTGTTTTTCCTGAGTTATGGAAAACAGCAGTGGTAAGACCTATTCCAAAAGGCAACCAACCATCTTCCGTTTCTGATCTGAGACCCATAAGTCTACTTCCGTGCATGTCTAAGATTTTAGAAAAGATAGTCTGTGCACAAATGATTAAGTACTTGGAGAACCACAAAATACTTCCTCAGTTGCAGTCAGGGTTCCGCAAGGGACATAGCACGGCTACTGCTCTGCTTGAAGTGGTGGATAATCTATTGGCTGCGCAGGATGAGGGAAAGTGCAGTATTCTGGTTCTGCTAGATTTTTCCAGGGCATTTGATTCAGTAAATATTCCTCTTCTCCTGTCAAAACTAGCTTTTTATGGGTTTGATGCAGTGGCGTTGAAGTGGTTTTCTAGCTATCTTGATCGCAGATCTCAGTGTGTTGAATTGAGATTCCCTAATGGAAAAATGCAAAGGTCTTCTCCAAGGCCAGTTCCACGTGGCGTGCCACAGGGCTCAATACTCGGCCCAATCCTTTACATCCTGTACGGTGCTGATATAGTAAAGAACATATCATTTTGTCAATTCCATCTTTATGCTGATGACCTGCAACTGTACAAGTCTTTCTTGCCCTCAGAGTGTGATAGTGCGGTAGTGCAAATAAATCATGACCTGGAGCAGATAGCTCAGTGGTCTACTTCTAATGCACTGGTTCTTAATCCCCAAAAATCAAAATATATGATAATAGGTACGAAGTCTGGTTTAAAAAAGCTTAATGATTACTGCATTGACTTATCTGTGGATGGAGAAAAGGTTCAACATGTATCTGTAGCTAGAAACCTTGGAATGATGTTTGATGGACATCTTCGTTTTGAGGCTCATGTGGCTGAATGTGTTCGTAACTCACTTTATCGTTTAAGGCTGCTCTACAAGATTCGCCCGTATATAAGTGAGGAGGTGCGCATTTCTCTATGCGAGTCTCTTGTTCTCTCACGCTTAAATTATTGTGACGTGGTCTATGGTCCATGCCTGCTGAGTCGGACAGAACGGATGGTCCAGAGAGTTCAAAATGCCTGTGCTCGCTTTTGTTTTAGCATCCCACCACGTACACACGTCACACCCTTCTTAAATACATCCAACTTGCTGAAAATGAAGGCGCGCAGGTTTCTTCATCTTGCAACTCTACTTTTTGGATTATCTTTAAAACAAATACCTCAATATCTGTTTTCCAAGTTGAAATGGGCTAGTGAAAGTTCACGATTTCAGAGGCGGGCATGTACTCACTTGGCTCTGCTAACACCGGAGCATAGATTGGTGGCTTTTCGCGGATCTTTTCGGTTTGCTGCCAGTCGATGTTGGAACGATCTTCCTCCGCCAGTGCGTGCCCTGAAATCAATGTATACTTTTAGAGCTGCTCTCAAGAAGCTACTACTTGTTCAGCAACAAAAATGCTTGTAATATAATAAGCCTTCAAGACCCTGAACTGAAGTACTTACGTATGTAGGTACCCAGAGATTTCTTTCAAGTTGACTCATCGGTGTGCTTCGTTGGGACGGTTTGTGCATCTATGGCTCTTATAACACGGAGTGATATTGCATCACCATTTTAATTTTCTCTTTCACTTCGTATACACTTTTTTCGAGGCATGTTTTCTTTGAGATGTAGTTTTCCGCAAAAGCACATGAAATTCACATTGTTTCGTTGAGTTGCATAGGCCTATCTTCATATCTTGGTTTAGTTCACGTACGGTCACAGACTATAGAATGCAAAGGCGCAGTTGAGGTTTTGGAATGAAGGCACAGGCACAGAGCATAACTATGATTATGAAAGATTTGTTTTGATTGGTATTGTTTAATTTTCTGTCAATGTCATTGTTTATAAATATTGATTAAATGTATGTACTTTTATTATTGCCTCTTTTTAGTATAGGTATTGTTATTAGATACTATTCCTTACTTCCTATAAACCTGTCTCTTTTACTACTAGTTTTTCTAATTTTTCCCTACTTTATGAAATGCTGTCATAAACAAAGCAGCAGTATCTGTGGTGTCACCAACTCTAGGTTTTTGCCTGAAAACCAGCGCCGCGTTGCTTTAATAAGCAAAGCTGCATTATGCTGAGGCTAAACCTTTTTAACGCACTTCAGCACTGGTCAGCACCCACATTAATTTACTACTTTTTTTGTATAAATGTGTTAATGTACTTATCTTTTTTGTAATTTATGTGTCTTACTTTTCCTTGATTTCTGTCTTTGTGTACCTACCTATGTGTCTTACTTACTATTTTGAATGTGTTGTACCTGTGTGTTGTGTGTTAAATAAATGTTTCTCTCTCTCTCTCTCTCTCTCTCATGTATTCCATGTATGTACGAACATAAAATGTATGTAATGTATATATTTAATGTATATTTGGCAATCGAGATCTCATAGTACAAGCTTAGTTTAGGCTAGATGAGATAGTGAAGTGTGCGCAAATCTTTTTAGTTTTTATCCCAACTTTTTCCAAAGTATTGTTCACTGTGTTTCTAACTATCTCTGTGAATGCGCGTCGTTAATTAGACGGTATAGTCCAGTCAAATTATGGCTAAAAACGAGTTAAATAAACATGAGCGAACACAGTTTGGGGACTTTGAGGATCGATAGGGGGGTGTATTCTGAGCATAAATTCCAATTTGAGGGGTTGTACTGAGGTCAGCTCAAGGTCATTTCGATGGAAACGCGTTTCATTCGATATCTCGAGAATGGTTGGTGTTAGACGAAAAATTGTTGAGACCTTTTCTTTTCCAAACAAAATTTACAAACTTTTTTATTTGAAACTTTTTTTTGTAATATTAATATTTTTCAACTTATTACTCCCGCAAGGCAAAAATTTTACTTTTTTTTCCATTTTTCGTCGTTTTCTCCCCAACCATTCAATTTTATTAAATTTTACCGATCATCAAAGTGTAGATCTTTTAATTATGAACAGTTTTGTCCTTAAACTTTTTTCCGTAGTGCCAATACCTTCGGAGTTATATATTACTTTACCGATATATTATTATTTTTATAAATTATTTTTCTATCAATAAATGTGTAAAACAGTTTTAATTGT
The DNA here is from genome assembly GCA_932527185.1 of Ecliptopera silaceata. Taxonomy (NCBI): domain Eukaryota; kingdom Metazoa; phylum Arthropoda; class Insecta; order Lepidoptera; family Geometridae; genus Ecliptopera; species Ecliptopera silaceata. The sequence continues at coordinate 5,578,489 of OW052215.1, read as the reverse complement.
TAATTTACTTCTTACCCAAATTAACCCAAAAATTTACCCAAATTAAATACTTAATTTTTAAATAGTTTAATCGATTGACCTTTTTATATTGCGACAGTGGCGCGGATTTCGCTCGGTAAAGTAATATATAACTCCGAAGGTATTGGCACTACGGAAAAAAGTTTAAGGACAAAACTGCTCATAATTAAAAGATCTACACTTTGATGATCGGTAAAATTTAATAAAATTGAATGGTTGGGGAGAAAACGACGAAAAATGGAAAAAAAGTAAAATTTTTGCCTTGCGGGAGTAATAAGTTGAAAAATATTAATGTTATAAAAAAAAGTTTCATATAAAAAAGTTTGTAAATTTTGTTTGGAAAAGAAAAGGTCTCAACAATTTTTCGCCTAACACCAACCATTCTCGAGATATCGAATGAAACGCGTTTCCATCGAAATGACCTTGAGCTGACCTCAGTACAACCCCTCAAATTGGAATTTATGCTCAGAATACACCGCCCTATCGATCCTCAAAGTCCCTAAACTGTATTCGCTCATGTTTATTTATTTCGTAATTTGACTGGACTAGTATATTAAGGATTCAAGTGTTGTTTACAGAGGTAGCTACAACTCTGTATAGTTTTATATATTCACTGCAAATTCTTTGAAAAAGGGAAGCAGATACGGTGTTGTGAACTTTACCCTTTTGTGTTTTGTTTTTTATGCAAAATAAAGGTTTTAGCCTGAAGCTATTACAGTGTTAGACATTTTGTTTTTTTCCGTAATAGTCATTCAAATAAAAATATGAGTTTGAAACGAACTTATAGAAGAGTTGCAAGTTGTACTAATATTATAAATGCGAAAGTATTTATGGATGGATGTGTGGATGGATGGATGTGTGGATGTATGGATGTGTGGATTGATGGATGTGTGAATGGATGGATGTATGATTGTTATTCATTTACGCAAAAATAACTGGATGGATTTTAATAAAACTTTTAGATGTAGTTTATACATCATATTCTTATCGGGGGTGTTACAAAACAATTTATTTACAATAATGATATACAATTTATATTGTGAGAATTGTCAAAAATATAACAATATCAAGACGAAGTCGCGGTTAGCAACTAGTAGGTGAAAACTTTTACAGACTTCAAATAGATACTGATTATAGGTTATATTAAAAACCAAAAACTAAGTATCGCAATAGCCATAATATAAGTACAAAGTACCTAAACCTAGGTATCCAATTTGTTGTCATAAATAGAATATAGCTACATTTTGCTGAATTGCCGAGACTTCGCCAAGCGATGGGATTTGCGGATTATGTATGAGGCTTTGCTCACTCAAGAAACTGATACCGCCTTATATAAAGTGGCTATACTATACAATTTTGCTTACGATAATGTAATGAAGTTGTATAGAATAACTGTGTAGAAATGTACAAAAAAACCTACTTATCAAACTATTTAACTTACAATAATGTAAAGATAAGATAAGATAAGATAAATCTTTATTTGTCCCCAAACAACTTATGACAAAAAATAAAAATACATATGTACACGATAAGTTGTTGTAATGTAAGTGCAATTGTATAGATTAGCTGTATAGTGATATAGTGATCCTAGTGTTTTTTTTGAGAATTGTGAATAGCTTTTATAACCAATTAGTAGTCATAGCTTATTTAAAAGAAGTTCAACTTTGTTAATTATTTGTAATGCACCGTATGCGAGATGCTTTGACTAATCGACCTTCTTAGGTAAGTTCTATTCAAACTTGGGTTGAAGTTGTTATCGTGTTAAAGAAGTAGGTAAGTTCGTTTAATCATAACGGCCGTAATTTAACGGTGATAGTTTCACAGCAAATAATGGCATTAGGTTTGGACTTGTTGTGAATATTAACTGGTGAATATTAAATAGGGATTGAGAGAACATCGAGGTATTGAGGTAGAATAAATTAGACAATATTCGGGCTCTTCCGTTATAGAAAATATCCTAGATAAGTTTTAAATTACAAAAAAACTACGACTACTAACTGGGGCCCACGACTTCGTCTTGCTATCGTTATATTTTGGACAATCCACAAAATACACATGTAAATTCTAGCTTATGTGTTATTCTGATGTATAAACTATAAGTTTAAGTACATTATTGTCATTCATTTCATTCATTTTCAGCCTGTGGTGTCCCACTGCAGGGCAAAGGCCTCCCTTCCTTATTTATTAACATAATTCCTTATTTATAAACATTATTGTCAAGTTTCATTAAAATCCATTCCGTAGTTTTTGAAAATTGCAATATAATTATTCTATCAATACAAGCTTTGCTTAGTTTGGGACTAGAGCGCGTTGTGCGAAATGTCCCCTTAATTTTTTAATCATCATCACCATCATCATCAACCTATAGCAGTCAACTGCTGGACGTAGGTCTTTCCCAAGACGCGCCACTGAGCCCTACTTAAATTATTTTAATGCTTTAAAACTCTAACACGATAATATAACTTTAGCTTAAGCAAACAGAACTCAAAATCAATCTAGCTAAGTTGAAACTCTGGCTTGCGGACTGACTTCAAATCTCCTGATAATTGCTACAAGCTACCGTCACAGTATCTAACTGAACAGCTGGTCAACTTGAGCACTTAATAAGCTCATATTTGAATGGGAAAGAAAGAACATTGCCCAAACCCTGTACCAGATTGCGTCACAAGCTAATTATCATCAAAATTAATATTTTATTTATATGTGTTCTTTGTTAATTTTTAAGTCTTTTTTAACCGGGTTTAAAAAATTAAAATTAATTATACAAAACTTGATTATCAATTTCCTACTTCCGAGTGCTTAGTCCGAGCTTGCATTTTAAAACTCCCTACTCTCGAGTCGAGAGTCGTCTTTCGGATATCCATACAAAAATACAAGAACATCCGAGAGACGATACTCGGCTCGAGAGTAGGGAGTTTTAAAATGCAAGCTCGGACTAAGCCCTACGCACGTCAACTATTTTGTTCCGATCCCAGCTGTCACCTATTTTCGTGAGTGGACATTGAGCATAAAAATCTTGTTTGCCAAGTAGCTGAGCAGGCAAACATGATAAAAAAATAAAATAAAATACATTTTTAAATATTTTGAAATGCGGTTAAACATTGAAAAAAATATTGTTGGTAGCGAAAAGGTAAATAAAAATTAGACCTTTGAGAGTAAATTCAAATTGATGCAAGTTGGTACAGATTCCCATAGCCCACTGGGCATCTTATTTTATGTAACGATTGTAAGATTCTTCAAATGAGATCAGAATCATCAAAATCGGTTCACAAGTGGGAGAGAAATACTTCAAATGAGATCAATTGGGTTATTCAACACACCTATTATTATTAAAAAGAGCATACAAATAAAGTAAACATATATATATCTATTGTATAAAAAATGTAAAAAAGTATGATCTATCAAACAAAAATAGAATCATAAAAATTGGTTCACAAGTAGAGTAATCATAACATACGTAAAAAACATCAGTTGAATATGTACAAAATAAAAGAACGTACTTACCTACGACATTTTTTTTTCCGATAAAAATAGGTTTTTTTTATTATTGTGTTTCATACATTTTGTAAATACGACATGACTAAATTATAAACTTAATTAACAAGGTATACGAGCTATTTTGATTTCACTGTAGCACTTCTTAGTTTCTGCACTCTACTGGGTATTGGTACTCTGTTAGTAAGTACATATCAAGTATGGACGTTTTACAATATCCGACACGGCATTTACACTATATCGGAACGATATCGGATGATATAAATGAATTATTGAAATAGACATGTCATATATACTATTAAGTTGTTAAGGAACATATTACAAAATAAAAATAGCTTTATTTCCTAACCTATACATATTTCATCATCATCATCATCAACCTACATCAGTTCACTGCTGGACGTAGGTCTCTCCCAACGCGCCACTGAGCCCGGTCTTCGGCTCCTCTCATCCAGTTTTTGCCAGCTACACTCCACAGATCGTCGCTCCATCTCGCCGCATACATATTAAAAAAAAGTTAAATATAAAGTTTGGTTGGGCCGCCTTAGCGGTAAAAGCTTCTTCCAAAGAAACATAAGTATTATAGACAACTTTATCTATAATTCTATTGAAAAAATGTAAAGATTTGTTAAAATTACAGATTCAGGACGATATATTATCAAGTTCTGAACAAAGACGTCTGGATCCGAAAACCTTTTATCTGAATTGAATGAGACATTCAAAGTTTTATACTAAAAGCTATTTTATTGTCTATTGTATAGAATTTGATTTACTTTGTTGCGATTCGTTTAGATTGTAAAATTTACGTTGTTCTTGGTTTATAGGTTACCAATGCGATAGGATGTCGTAAATGTTGAATTTAGAAGAATTGTTTAAGTTTTTTTTGTTTTTATTTGAGAGTATTTTGTAAATATACTCACTGAAACTCTTTCGGGAAAATTCTAGTCAGAACATAATCAAAGTATGGAACCTTTAAGTATGACCTACATAACAAAAAAGTCAATTCAAAGTCAAAATTACTTTATTCAGTAAAATCACAAGGATCATTTAGAATCGTCTTACATACTAGGTGAGTCTAAGTGCTAGTACCACGCGACCAGAGCCTAGAAGAACGGGCAAGAAACTTACGGCCTGGTTCCTACCGTATTTTTATATGATCCTTTTTACAAAGAATTACTATTAAACTAAATTAAGTACTGAAGTTCCAGTGCGGTGTCAATTTAACTTAGTAAAAATACAAATAATTTACAGTCAAAAGATCGTTGGTGAACCTTAGCTGCTTATAGTTATAAACCGTTACGTTACAATTTAGCACAATTGGGGCCCAGTTGCCTTTGCTGTTGACATCTGGTAAGATGGTAAGTTTTTTGTCCGTTCTTCTAGGTTCTGGTCGCGTGGAACTGGCACCTAGAATCACCTAGTATGTAAGACGATTCTAAATGATCCTTGTGGTTTTACTGAATAAAGTAGTTTTGACTTTGACTTTGACATCATACCGCTAGTATATGAAGTCGTACCTAGGTATGTGTATATCCTAAGCAGCTCTTACCCGACTTCAAGCTCAAAGGGTTTGACGCGCTGCTCGATCGTGCAACGTGATTACTACGCTTGAGAGACGTCTCATTACTAGAATACAGTACACGTCATGTTACATGGCAGATTAGTATTTTTTGTTAACCTTTACTGCTCAGTATTTAGTTGTATTTTTTTGTAAGAAGGATCATACAAATAATCGGTAGGAACCAAGCCATGGTTTCTTCTAGGCTCTGGTCGCGTGGAACTGGGACCTAGAATGACCTAGTATATAAAACGATTTTAAATGTTCTTGTGATTTTGTAAAAAAATATTTTTTGACTATGACTTTACTGAGCAAAAGGTCTTTTTGGACTTTAGCTTCAAATCCTGATTTACTGGCTTTTAACCTATAATTATTTTTTTATTATTATGTTTATTAAAAACTGTCTCACTGCTGGTCTACTCTGCCAGATCCAGGTCATTACACCAGCGCTTCCAAGGGCGTCCACATATTTCTGAAAGTTTCTCTAGTTAACAGAATTTACAAAAAAAAAGGAATATACCTAATTGCCTACCAAAATTTAAATGTGCCATGCTAAAAGCTCCGCACTGTAATCCTATTGGTATGTATGAGAGATATCAAGTCAAGTAATGAATTATAAACACAAGTTTATCTACTTTACTAACTTTAATTAGGGGTGGTTAGGACCAGTTTGGACCTCCTTTGTGCTCGTTAATTTAGATTTCAGTCTAGGTCTTAAGTTCTAACGAGGTACGTAGTACTACAGAGTTATAATCAAGGTCAAGGTCAAATAAATATTTGGGTACTATTTATTTAATTTTTTTTTATTTCATTTCCACAGAAAACAAATATTCTTATTGTGTATGAATACTTACACTACTATGGTAATTGTTTATTGTAATAAAAAAAGCAATAATAAATTCATTAATTTGGCAAATAAATTAATTTACTTAGCGTGCTCATTTACAATAACTTTTTTTAAACTTTGAGAATAAAATTAAAAAAGTTACACTCCAAAAAACGTTTGAATTGAGAATTTCCTGTCAATGTCATAATTATTTATTATATATTTTTTTGAAATTGTAATTAAATTATTTCAGCTATGAGTTTCATTCGCTCAAAATTAAATTAAACTAGATTTTCTTCAGAGAATTAATAAGTACTCCAAATAAACCCGAACAGAACGAACTAATCCTTCTTGCTCCAAGTTCCGCTGTCATAACTCTACAAGGATCAGTAACGCGCGGATTGGCTATATTTTAACCATATTGGAGTTTTTATATTTATCACTGCAATATTTTGCAGCAGAAACATAAATCTTTCGATAAAATAGTTATCTAATACAAATATCTAAATTGACAAACAGTATTGTGTTCCAAAAAAAATAAACAATATGCGCTTAAATGTACTTTAATATGTCGACAAGCGTCACAGCTCAGTTGGTAGTAGCTTTGTTTTCCATGCTGTGGGTCGTGGGTTCGATCCCCACCCAGAGCAAATGTTTGTGTGATGAACATAAATAAATAAATAAATAATGCTGGACAATCCACACAACATCATCTAGCCCCAAGCTAAGCAGAGCTTGTATTATGGGTACTAGAAGACTGACATACTTAATACATTTCCATTACATAGATAGATATTTTTTATTATATACATATAAATACCCAGAACACCCAGAAAATAATCGTTCTATATCTGGCTTAGATAGCAAGACATGTTTTTTATAATACATAGAAATGTATTACAAAAAACATGTCTTGCTATCGTTATATTTTGACAAATCGCATTATTTTTATAAATTATCGCCTACTTATATGTTATTTTGATGTATAAACTACATCATTGTAAAGTTTCATTAAAATCCATTCAGTAGAGTTTTTATTAACTTTTGCGTATATGAGTAATAAGCATACATCCATCCATAGAAACTTTCTAGTTTAAAATATTATAAATAAATAAATATTCATGGACATTTCACACATCACAATCTCGTCCCAAACTAAGCAAAGCTTGTACTATTGGAACTAATCTGCCGATAGAATACTTAGATACATTTTTTTTTGTAAATACATACAAAGAATACATAGTAACACGCAGACACAGAACAAATATTTATGTAAAATATTTTACAAATATATTTCACACAAACATTTGCTCTGAGTGGGGATCGAACCCGCGACCCACAGCATGGAAGGCAGAGCTACTACCAACTGAGCTGTGACGCCTGTCATATTACTTATTAGGATAATTTTTAATTCACAAAATGCAGAAATCCTATCCAGTCTCCACTATCTCAAAATAATCCCATCTTGTCTAGCAAGGCCACATAGACGCTGACAAATGACTATAATTAATTCCAAAAAATTAAAATCCAAACGATATCCTCAGCCAACCCGCGGATAGTCTGCTTCTTTAATACAACTAGTGTCCTGTGTCTTTACTCGGTAAACTGAATTATTTCGATGAATTTAAAAAAAAGTTCTAAAATATAATGCAATGTACTTACGTTGTGGTATAATATTTTGGAATATAAAACGTAAACAAAGTTTATTGACCATTACAGTAGCGTATTATGTAGCGCGAACAAAAGTAAGAAACGTAATTCGAATAATTAATGGATATTAAATTAAGTTACTAATATGTGGTAATGGCTGGTGAGTATCTGGCCCAGCGTATCAGCATTGCTATTCAGCGCGGCAATGCAGTATCTTGGGTACGCTTCTGATTGGTAGGTACTGATTTGGATCAGTTGAACTATCTATAAATGTCTATAGTCTGTAGATAGCTCAACTGTGTCTTATGTATTTTATATGCCAATGTACATTTTGTAAATACTGTATAGTCGTAGGTTTGTTTGTGAATAAAGTATTACTGCGATTACAATCACAATAAAAGTTACTAATAAATTGTACATTTTTCTAAATATGGGCTTATTGATTCCCAAACTAGGTAAAATATTGTATATTTTATATATTGTATTGCAGTGATTCTAATAAAGCACTTAAAATAACAAAAATAAGTCTCGTAACTACTCGCAAAATACAGCCAAACAGTTACTACAAAAAGACATTTTTATATAGATAACATCTCATTAGTCAAAGCTGAAATTATCTCTCGGATTTAGCAATCTGTTTATGAAAAACGAGACTCTTTTGAGAAAAAAAGTAACTTCGCTGGCAATCTTTTTGTAAGACATTGAGGCTATTTTTTACAATTGTCTACTGTCTTTTGATGGTAGAATACTTAGATCTTTTGATTATTTTTTTAAGCTATTGCATAGCTTCTATCGCTGGCCTTGTATATTATTATTATTATTGGGCGTGGAGACAGAATCCAGAAATTCCGTAACGAAATAACCTAACATTGTGCATGCGTAATCCTGCAAAAAATGCTTTTTTAATGAAAGAAGTCAAGAATTTGAGAGACTAAAATCATAAAAACTAACAAATTGTGTGACATAGGTACGCCCACTTTCATGAATTTCTTTTCTCTACCTTGGAAGGTTTGCTGGTAGAGAACTCTTACTAGGGCTCTTATTAAACTCACCTCACAAGTCCTATTTTTAAGTTTATTGTATTTCTGTAGTTTTTTTTTGTGTGTATAGGCGACCAAGAAATTGGTTTACCACTCTAAGGATGAATATCATTTGCACGTACAAAACATCAAGGGCTATTTTCGCTTGACAGATTAATAACTGCTACGTCAGAATCTGTCAATCTGTAATCCTTAGCGAATAATTATGTTACTGGGAGATGTCATCAAAAGTGGTAAACCAATTTCTTGGTCGCCTATACAATAAAGAATAAAAAGATTTATTTGTATAAGGTCGTCGTTTGTATCAAAACTCTCATAATCATGACCAATGTGGAGCGGTGGGCGATGATCCGCCTGCGACGCGGAGGTTGCGGGTTCGTTTCCCGCCTTGGAATAAATGTTTGTACAATCTGCAAATATTTATTCCGGGTGTTCTGGGTATTTTATATGTATAAAAAATATTTATTTATGTAATGTATTAAGTATGTCAGTCTTCTAGTACCCGTATCACAAGCTCTGCTTAGCTTGGGGCTAGATGATGTTGTGTGGATTGTCCAGCATTATTTAATTTTTATTTAGCTAGGTTTGTCCCATCATTATATAAAAAGCCGTTGATCGTTATGGTAATGTTTTGTTTATCATAAAACGTTCCTAATGGTTACAGCCATGTTCTTCCGAGTAAGCTTCCGAGTATTTGCGAGTCAAATTACTCTTTTGACTTGCAAAATAAGTTTGTTTGTAATGACTACATCTAGCTTTAATGGGAGTTATCGGGTTTGTATCTAAATAAATAAATACAAGTAATCACGGACAATTCACACATCACACTCAAGTCCCAAATTAAGCAAAGCTTGTACTATGGGAACTAGATTGCTGATATAATATTTATAGTAATTTTATTTTGAAAATTCTTGAAAAAACACATAGAATACTTATTAACACACCCAGACACAGAAAATATATTTATTAAAATATTGGCAGAGCTACTACCAACTCAGCTGAGATGCCTGTCACTGTGAATTTAATTCGAATTTGGTTCATCTAGTACGGAAATCCTCTTTCGTTTAAAAATATATTTAACTCCAATGTTTGCACCACAGACAGCGGAGTCTCAGCAATAAGGGTCCCGTTTCACCCTTTGGATGCGGAACCCTAAAAATAAAAAGATCAGCTGCAAAGTCTGACGTATCAGCTATCAAAGTTGAAGGTAGAGAAAAAGCATCAACTAGAGACCATTAAGTAACAATTTTTAGCAAAATTTTTTTTATCACTTTGACACTTTCATTTTCCTCGTTCATATCTCACTAAAAAGTTTTGTTTATGTTCTAGAATCTAACCTAAATAAAAGAATATACTGTCAATTTTCCGTTCACGGGTTCTTAAAGTGACTTCATACAAAAACCCTCACATTCAAATTCATATCTGAAAACACATCGGTAAACATAAATATGACATTTTTATTGCCACAATTTTCCAACATTTCCGACTTCGCCAAAGCTAAAGAGTTTTGCAGAAATTGCAATCCAAAAGAACCAGCAAAAATATACAACAGATTACAAATTACCAAGAGTTAGTAGCGAGGATGGGAAAAAGTTGAAAATCGTCGAGAAATCGAGTCAGTTTGAATCGAGTTAAAATGAGGGCTGCGGTTTCCGGTTTGCGAGGTAGATTTTGTTGTATACACATCGATAGAAATATTAGGCGTCCTGGATCGATTAATCGCTATTTTAGCTCGTGATAATATGATATCGATAAGAAGATAACAAAATCGATCATCGTTTATTCCGATCATTTATAGTTTATTACATTCTTTATTTGATTCGATTAGTTGTCACATTATTTTTGTATTTATTAAGCGTTCTGTGTACAATTTTTGTTTCTGTATTATGTTTAAACGAATTAATAAAATGCAATTTTGATGGTAACGAGAAAAAATATTTCAGTCAAAAGCTCTTGAGAACGTAAAAAAAAGTTTTTTTTTTTTTTTCATACACATTTAGCTGTGATTATAGTTAATCAAAAGTCAATGAGGCCTTAATGAGTTTTTAAATCTTTAAAAATGTAATTATGTATTATAAAATTTACCTACATATTATATTTTTTATGTTATCGTTATTAAGGTTGTTCGTGACGCGTGTTCAAAAAATGAACTAACTGTAAAAAAAGGGCACCATCTGTGCGAAGCACTAGGTATTAAGTTATAGCAAAAGTATCTAGAGCGCCATCTAGTTACTTGAACTAAATACTTGTGTAGAAAGAAATAGGAAATCTTTTTTCTCTTTTTCTTTTAGTTATTCTTTTATGTATCGTACTTTGTCATATTTACATTCGAAGCGGACTTGTCAGCGTAAAGATTGTAATATCTTGTAGTCCAAGAGCTAGTGAACCCTGCGAGTAACGGTCTTCCTGTAAGGCTAGAAATTTGTACACTTACGATTTATAGCATGCTAAGAGCACTAGCCATGATCTGGCAGGCTTCAGCCCTGTACTTCATCAGCCACTTAATTTTTTAATTGTAAAATAATTTGAGTTTCAAAACTTGTTTCTGTAAGCTTAAAAATTTAATAGGATGGAGTTTATTTATTGTAAATCTTGAAAAAAAAGTTACAGACGATTACAATCAGCAATAGTATATGCCAGATCAATTAGAAAATGCACAGTTGATGAGGTAAAATAAACTTTATCCTGTATACTTCAAATTTTTATATGTTTTCAAGTAAACGTCTCAGAGTAAATATGTACAATGCCAGACGGTTTTGAACAGCATAAGACCTTGCCAGGCGAGGGGACAGCTGCTAAGGGAGTGCAAATAAGAAATGTTAATGTTTCAATTTTATGAACATATTTATTAGCATACAGTAAATGCAATGTATTTTATTGGGTTTTATGCAATCTACATTATTTTTAACATTCATTTTCTTCAGCATCATCCGAGATTGCACTACTGTTTGCATCATCATCTGATTCTTTAACAATGTTTTCCTCATCTGAAAATAGTGAAAAAATATTTTAATGTACCTACCGTAATAATTTTTAGTATTTTTTGAATAAGGTTGTTAAGAATTAAATATCAAGCTCTATTACATAGGACTGCATATTAAATGTTACGGATAAAATAGTTGTATGTTACCTGATATGTATTCCTCAGTTTCAGGCGATTGTGCTGTGGCAGTATCAGCAGGTCCTTGTAAAAGTATGTCGTATAGGTATAGAAGATGGAACTTTATTCCTCTCAAACCAATTTAAATCGTAAGAACTATCAATTAAGTTCCAACCGTTATTTTCAGGAATAAGAATGGTTCTTTAAAATTACAATTTCGCCATATATTTGTAGGTAATGTAGGCAGTTCTCAATAATTGTTGATGTAGTTCACGTTGGCAGGGTGGTGAATTCGATGAATCATAGCTTACTACTTTTTCATAAGCACTTTAGGATTATTTGTGAAGTAGATAGATAGATAGATAGATAGAAAACACTTTATTGCACACCACTTAATTTATTTTTGTACGTAGTTGTACGTAGTAAGGAAATTTTCATAACGTGCATTATTTAATTTTGAACATTTCAAACCATACATTTGGAGCTTCGACATGGGAGCCTTCAAAAGAAGGGTATATCTTTATCTCAAAGGCCGGTAGTGCACCGACAACGCCCCTGGTGTTCGCAAGTGTCCATGGGCGGCGGTGACCACTTCTCATCAGGTGGCCCGCAAGCTAGCTTGCCAGATATGTCATAAAAAATAAGTAAAATCACTGAAAACTGAACTAAAACTGAAAGATAGGCATTCACGCAACACCTCTGACTCGCACGCCTTTAGCAGCTGTCCCCTCGCCTGGCAAGGTCTTATGCTGTTCAAAACCGTCTGGCATTGTACATATTTACTCTGAGACGTTTACTTGAAAACATATAAAAATTTGAAGTATACAGGATAAAGTTTATTTTACCTCATCAACTGTGCATTTTCTAATTGATCTGGCATATACTATTGCTGATTGTAATCGTCTGTAACTTTTTTTTCAAGATTTACAATAAATAAACTCCATCCTATTAAATTTTTAAGCTTACAGAAACAAGTTTTGAAACTCAAATTATTTTACAATTAAAAAATTAAGTGGCTGATGAAGTACAGGGCTGAAGCCTGCCAGATCATGGCTAGTGCTCTTAGCATGCTATAAATCGTAAGTGTACAAATTTCTAGCCTTACAGGAAGACCGTTACTCGCAGGGTTCACTAGCTCTCCAGCTATTGCACCCGTCTCCCGTGCAAAGAAGTTTGGTTGAACCAAAAAGGTTTCTTTCTTATAATTTTAATGCATTCTACATAGCATAGGTGGATAATAACGTACAGAAAAAAATAGTTTTGGATTTTTTTCCACAGCTGTGGAAAAAAATCAATTTATTGTAAGAAAAGTAAATATATTTTTTACCATAATATAGTTGTAAAAATTTAAGTACTAAAATACTTATTTAAAAACGGCTCATAGATAAACCTTACTGACTAACACACTTTACAACAATAGTAAAGTATACTTTAGATGCTAGCATACACTTTTCTTATATAAAATGAAAATAACACTAGTACACAAAAGTAATACATATTGATCTTTCATCTGCGGCAATGGTCCCCTATTTTACCGCTAGACTAATCCAGACGTCCAGAATACTAGAGCCAAGAACTGTCATTGTACTGGGTCACCATGGTAAGGATGTATGAATTGAAGTTGGTCGCCTTCTTCCTACTTCAATCCTTCATGATACGGCAACGGTCTCTTCACGAAGATGTTTTCTTATCACAAGGTGAATGTTGGTCACGGTGGTCTCAGCCTATGGTTCTTGTAGTACTTTCTTCGCGTCAAGGATTTCTGCCTGCGAGTAACTGAATGCCAGGATCTGGGCTAGACTGCCCAGACAGCTTCCATGAAATCTAGCTTACATTGCATTAAAAATAGGCACTATTTGAGATATATTACAAACTATTTGAGATTTTTTTAACAACAAAATGTTGGGTGTTTATGACTGACATATTTATTTACTTACTACTAGTTGTCATGACAACCAAGAAAAAAGTTAAATGTACCACGTAACAACAAAAAGTTTGCTACACATTGTATGAGTATAGTTTTGTTTACCTACTCATATTTCGTAGCTCAATCGTAAATGTAACGTATATGGGAGATATACTGTGCGCTGTTTTTTTGCATCATTTTGTGCAGAATTAAATATTTAAAAAAAAATATATACAGGGTCTAACAGAAGGGGTGGACCAAAAGCAACAGGGCCGATGCAGGAGCTCTTAGCCTATCGATATTACCCCCATGTATGTTCAGCGATATTCAGTCGTTCAAAAGTTACTCGCTTTTTATGTTTTTTTTTTTCATAATTTTATTTTAGGTTAGATTTATCTTGTATACCCAAACTATTAGAGCTACAACCGTATTTTTTTACACCTTGTAGCTTCATAGTAGACCTTTCGTACTTGATAGTTTGGGAAAACTTGGGAAATCTAACCTAAAATATGTTAATGAAAAAAAAACATAAAAGTGCGGGGTTATTTCGATAGGTATTGAGCTCTTCCATCGCCCTTTTGCTTTTGGTCCACCCCTTCTGTTACACCCTGTATAATAAACCTCTTTTACCCTGTTCGGAACAGCGGCTATTGTAGCTGGATATTGTAGCATTATTAACTGTATAGTATGAAAATAAAGTTCGCATAATTCTACACCATAATAAAATCAAAAAGTGTATGTACTTAGTATGAAACAAAACTAGCGGTAATTAAATATGTACTGTACACGTAATATATGAACCACCTGTGTTGTAATTTCTCGACAATACATTACATAGATAGATATTTTTTATTATATATATAAACACCCAGAACACCCGGAATAAATATTTGTAGATAGTACAAACATTTATCCCAAGGCGGGAATCGAACCGGCAACCTCCACGTCGTCAATGCCACCGCGCCACATCGGTCGTCAATGTTTAGGTATCTAGTACCTAAGTATACGACTACGTCATTCGCTCGAATACTTACAATTATCTATCAAATACAAAATTCTAAGGTTTGTTGTCAGCTCTCCAGTCGTAGTAAAAGAAACAAGACAACAAAACTAAATCTATCCCTTTTCTTCTTGAAAATGCTACGTTGCCAATCTATTATCTAAACTAAAATTCTAGAAAGGATAAGATTTGTCTGTTTGTTGGTCACTATTTAATTCAAAAGTACACGTCCTATTTTAAAACTATTTCTACATAAGGATGTAATATCTTTACCGAGTAACATAGACTATTTTATGTACAAATTGCAATATGAAAAAAACGTTTCAATGTAAAATAAAGTGAACGCCAAAAACGTTGCCGAGCCGAAATATACAACGCGTGCCGTGTCACGGGTCACTAGTAGTCAGTCTCACTACTGCTAATAATAAATAACTGATAAATGTCACTGTTCATAAAGTTTGGTTATAAAAGTGTGGCCATAAATGTATTTCCTTGCAAACATTATTATCAAACTGTTCGTTTTTTAATGTTCTGTAATTATAAATATAATGAAAAATTATTTCATTAAAAAAAACGTTTATTTGTAAGAAAAATTACAAACTTCCAAATAATGCATTGAAATATAGGTACTTAAATAAAACCTTTTTTTTTGTTGTCAAAGTAAATAAAACCTGTAGTAAGGCAACCTCGCTGACATAATTGTCATTGCTAGCTGTCTGTCAATTTAGTCGTACATAGTTGTTTTTGATGAAATTTTATCTTGTAAGTATAGTAATCAATTGTGCCAATTAGAAACTCATTGTGGTAACAGAAAGGATCCGAAGAAACATTCACGCTTTGCGATCACTCCGATCAAGCATTATGATGTAACTGCCCCACAAACAATCTATATCCTTTGTACGCAGGCAAGACAATGCACCAACAACTGCAATTGAAGAATCTTAGCGACGCCACAGAAAACGACATAAATAGCCCGTAGCCCGTTTTTGGGCAAAACATATTCATGTGTTTTATTTGTTTAATTTATAGAGCTGTAGAGAGTCTTACTATTGAAATATTAAATACATATAAACATATTCCTGAAGATATTAGCAGTTTTATTAGAAGGTAACCTATGTAATAGGTATCTACTGCATTTTATTGCATTTAAGTTCAAAAAAAAATCCAATACAGTAGGTTTTATAGTAGTCTGTAAAAATTCTGCAGAGCCTCTGCTCTGCAGAAAGACACAGATAAATATCAAAAAAAGGAAGCAACAAAAAGTTACATTTCTGGCGGAGATTTGAACTCGAATACTCTGATTGTCAGTCCACAGTACCTTGAACTGCGCTATTCGTTCTTATTACCTGACGTCGAAATTATGAAACGCTAGCGCGTTTCAAATATCGGAAACATTTTTGCGTGTCAAAGTAGATAGCAAGCTTGAAATTCCTCGCCAGCCTCTGCACGTTTTTCCTACTAAAATTATAGTATTTTGTATTGATTAATTGGTATCTATTAATAAGTTTTCGCAAAGGTGAATTTTGATAACTAAACGCAAAAAACCATTAACAAATCAGAAGAAAAACCGCAGTTTTTTAAACTAGCGACATCTTTTGTTGTTGGGCTACCGTCCTGACTGAGCGCTTGGGCCTTAAGTGTATTTTTTATCAAATGTGTGCGTCAAACTGAATCTTTCAAAAAGCTTTACATAAAATACTTTTTTGCTGATGTTTTGGTATTGCACGAAATCTACCCGCAACCATGCTGAACATTTTTGCTCCTGTTTGAGTTTGCACGTTCACCGACCCTCGTTGGACGCATTTACACATGAACCAGGGCTCTTGCTACTCGCGGAAGAATAAATAAATAAAATAAATAATGCTGGACAATCCACACAGCCCATATTGTGACCCAGATTGTGTTAAATTGTAACGTAAAAAATTCGTCTAAGCAGCAGCTAAGCTTTGTCAACGCACGAATTTTGGGATCGCAATAAGCGTGATGCCAACACATTCAACATTCCAACGTTAGTGAGCCGAAGATTGTGACATAACCGCTGTCACACGAACGGAAACAAGATGAGCGGTTAGCCGTTTACAGCGATATGAAGTTGCACACGCTCCGTACACGTTACGTTGGTGAACCTTAGCTGCTGCTAACGAACCGTTTACGTTACGTTACAATTTAGCACGATCGGTGCCCAGTGCATATCTCAAATACGTTACGATTGTCACATTTATTCGTGCTCAGTAGCTCCACCATGAGTTTTTACTATACTATATGTCGACGCAAGACCTTCAAAAATTATAATTTTAATTACAAAAATAATTTAAGAATTATTCATAGCTGATTTAAGATTTGATTTGTTATTAAAACTAATGTAATGTCTTGATACAATTAGTCTAGGTAAGAAAAGATGGGTGATTGACTGTGGTTGTTTAGTGAAACCATAGGCAATTACTAAATAATTAGGAAACATTTATTTTAATGATTGTTAATCAATGATAAATTCATATTTTGATTTGTCAACAATAACCATTCAACTAGCTTTAGTTTTCGTGAGCGTAAATTAAATGCAGTCATAAGCTTGAATCCGTTTTCTAGTTGAAACATTAAAACTTCATTCTTTTAATGTTTTAACTGAAAATAAAATAACTAAAAATCAAAACTAAATTTTTAAATAATTGTTAAGAATTTACAATAGGAAATTAACGACCGTAAAATTTGTTTAAAATATTGTGATTAAAAATGGCTATTTCCGGAATGCCTTCTTGTGTTGAGTGGCGTGAGCGGACCGGCATTATGGCGTGAGCCTCGACGAGAAAAAGTGGTGTTAACTTCTTAAGAGATCTTGTGAGTACCTAAATGTAATAATTATTATTAGAATAATTAGATTTGGTTTTAGAACTATTTATAAGGATTGTTTTAGTAGCTAATAAACTTAAAGAAAAAGACGCTGGTTTCATTATTTGCAATGAGCGAGCCTAGTGATGGGAATAGTGACGTCAGCCCTGCTGGCGGCACTGTTTCTGAAAACCCCGTTGGTAGAACTCCTTCGTTATCAGAAGTGGGATTAGAACCCTCTTCTGCTCGATCATCTGACTCAAACAATGAAAATGTCAACGCTTCTGTTAGCGGAGTACCAACTGAGTTTTTTACAGAAATGTTGCAAATGATGAAACACGTGTCTGAGCGTCTCACGACACAACCTGAATCCAAAGTAAAGATTAAAGACGTATTTTTACCGTCGTACGATCCAGACTCAAACATAGGGGTTAGGGAATGGTGCCAACATGTGACCACTGCCATGGAAACTTATAACCTAAGCGACTACGAAGTTCGAATGAAAGCTAGTAGCTTATTAAAAGGACGTGCAAGGTTATGGGTTGATAATTGGCTGGTTACTACCGCCACCTGGCAGGAATTGCGTGATGTTTTAATAACAACGTTTGAACCAGAAAATAGATATTCTCGCGATGTTGTTCGCTTTCGCGAACATGGTTATGATAACACTAAAGACATAGCGCAATTCTTGTCAGAGGCTTGGGTATTATGGCGACGTATTACTAGAGACAAATTATCAAATGATGATGCGGTTGAAGCTGTTATTGGCTGCATTGGTGATGAGCGATTGCGTATCGAACTGTTGAATGCTAGGGCATCTTCTGTACCCGAGTTAATTTCAGTGGCATCATCCATCCGCCGCATTAAGCGACCCCATCCTGGGACATCAAGTGTACAGCAGGGCCCTATCAAACGACCACGATTCTCTGATAAGTCTTCCTCTTTTTGCCAAGTGTGCAAAAAGCCTGGTCACGATTCACGTGACTGTCGCTACCGCGATAAAACTGAAAATCCTCAACCGCGTCATCAAGATAATAAAACAGTGTCTCAAAACTTAACTACACTAAAACCGACTTGCACATTCTGCTCCAGGGTAGGTCACACCTATGAAACTTGCTACAAACGAGAACGCGCAGTAGTGTCAAATGTAAACTGTGTGGGTTTTGCCAAACTGAATTCAATACCAGTAGTAATCGGTAATTTGGAATTACTCGCGATTTTTGATAGTGGAGCAGAATGTTCAGTCATGCGCGAGTCTTTAGCAGCAAAACTGCCCGGAAAACGAAACGACGTTGTCAACTGTTTAAAAGGGATCGGACAGTTTACGGTCGTTTCGCTTTCAACGATCACTACGGTATGTGTTTTCGATGGTATAAGAATAGAACTAAAATTCCACGTGGTCCCGGACTACGAACTGTGTTCGGATATGCTGATAGGTATGAATCTTATCGAAAACACAAATCTAAGCGTGCTAGTGAACTCTCAGGGGGCTAAATTAGTACATCAACCGGTTGTCTGTCACATGCGATCACAAAGTGAAAAATTTGACCAAATAAATTGCGACTTAACTAACAATGACCAGATAAATGAACTTAAAATTTTACTGAATAAATATGAACATCTGTTCATCCGCGGCTACCCGCGTACTCGTGTTAATACGGGTGAACTAGAAATTCGTTTAAAAGACCCGAACAAGTGTGTGGAACGCAGACCATACCGATTGAGTCCGGTTGAGCGCGAAAAGGTACGCGATATTGTTAAAGAGTTGCTCGAACACAACATAATACGAGAAAGTAAGTCGCCCTTTTCCAGTCCAATAATATTAGTCAAAAAGAAAAATGGACAGGATCGCATGTGTGTAGACTACCGAGAACTTAACAGAAATACCCTGAGAGACCACTATCCATTACCAATAATCTCTGATCAGATAGACCAGCTGGCGGGAGGGCACTACTTCTCCACATTTGATATGGCGGCTGGGTTCCACCAGATACCCATATCAGAAAACTCAATTGAGAAAAGTGCCTTTGTTACGCCGGAGGGTCTGTTTGAGTATTTAACCGTCCCGTTCGGGCTTAGTAACGCATGTTCAGTATATCAGCGGTGCATAAACAAGGCCTTGGCTCCCCTTCTTTGCTCACAGGTTTGCCAAGTCTATGTTGATGATATACTTTCAAAATGTAAAGACTTTTCTGAAGGCCTCTCGCATATCGAGCAGATTTTGTTGGCCTTGCAAAGGGCGGGCTTTTCAATAAACATTGACAAAACTGCCTTTTTTAAACGCTCCATTGAGTATTTGGGCAATATTATATCTGACGGGCAAGTCAGCCCAAGCCCAGGAAAAGTGGAGGCTTTAACAAAGGCGCCAATACCAAAAACACCTAAACAAGTTAGGCAATTTAATGGACTCGCCGGGTACTTCAGACGTTTCATTCCCAATTTCTCGTCCGTTATGGTACCACTTTACGAGTTAACAAAGAAGGATGCAAAGTGGGAATGGAACGAGAGACACGACGAGGCCCGAAACTATGTAATACAACACTTGTCTACTGCGCCTACCCTTTCACTATTTCAGGAAGACGCACCGATAGAACTCTACACGGACGCAAGCAGCCTTGGCTACGGGGCGGTGCTGATCCAGAACATCGGGAGTCGCCTGCATCCAGTCGCGTACATGAGCCAGCGCACCACAGACGCCGAGAGCCGTTACCACTCCTACGAGCTCGAAACCCTGGCGGTAGTGCGGGCGGTAAAACATTTTCGTCATTACCTTTACGGTAGAAAGTTCAAGGTAATAACTGACTGTAACGCTTTGAAAGCATCTAAACACAAGAAGGACTTGCTTCCCCGAATCCATCGCTGGTGGGCTTTTCTGCAGAATTACGACTTCGAGGTCGAATATAGAAAAGGTGAAAGACTGCAACACGCTGACTTTTTAGTAGGAACCCGCCTGCTGAGCTCTCAGTCAATATTATGACCAGAGACTGCGAATGGCTACAGATCGAACAGAGACGCGACGATGTACTTCGTCCACTGATAAACAGCATGTCAAGCGACAACCCGGTTCCAGACTACATTCTAGAAGAGGGCGTACTCAAAAGAAAGCTCGTAGACCCTATACTCGGTATGTACAAACCTACCGTTGTTCCAAAGTCGTTCCAATGGAGTTTAATAAACTCATTTCATACTGCGTTGCAACACCCAGGATGGGAGAAAACCCTACAAAAAGTGAGAGAGACCTACTGGTTTGACAAAATGAGCACGCTGATCAGAAGGTTTGTCGATAATTGCGTGGTTTGCAGAACCTCGAAAGGACCCTCTGGTGTGATTCAAGCTCAGCTTCACCCGATTCAGAAACCCACTGCAGCATTTCAAGTCATCCACATGGATATTACAGGCAAGCTTGGTACAAGGAACACTGAGGGACGAGACGAGTACGTCATCGTTACTATCGACGCATTCACCAAGTACATACTACTTAGCTACTCCAATGACAAGAGCCAAAGCAGCAGCCTCTCGGCATTAAAACGCGTCGTGCATTTGTTCGGGACTCCAGTGCAGGTCGTAGTTGATGGCGGTAGGGAGTTTCTCGGTGAGTTCAAAGCTTACTGTGATCGTTTTGGTGTCAACCTACATTCAATAGCGCCAGGAGTAAGCCGAGCGAATGGGCAAGTCGAAAGAATCATGAGTACACTCAAAAACGCCCTAACAATGATCAAAAATTATGACACCGAAAACTGGCAAACTGCACTAGAAGCTTTACAGCTCGCATTCAACTGCACTCCACACAGAGTAACAGGAGTCGCACCACTCACTCTACTGACACGCCGCCAACAATGCGTACCGCCGGAACTCTTGAGATTAGTCAACATAGATAATGAAACGGTCGACTTCGACTTGCTGGATCAACACATCCAACAAAAAATGGCTGCTGCGGCTGAGTATGATAAACAAAGATTCGATAAAACAAAGGCAAAGATGCGTCCATTCCAAAGAGGTGACTACGTACTCATTAAGAACAATCCCCGGAATCAAACGTCTCTAGACCTCAAGTACAGCGAACCGTACGAGATCTACCGAATACTGGATAATGATCGCTATATGGTAAAACGTGTGACAGGCAGAGGACGGCCACGTAAAGTCGCCCATGACCAGCTGCGACGAGCACCACAACCAGGTGATCAAGAAACCGTGTCGACGAGTTTTGAAGATGAAAACCAGCAGCAGACATCTCAGCTTGCCGACGCACCGAGTGAGCCGCTGCCTTCCACTTCACAAGCTGCCCGCTCATTGGATGCTTAAACAAACCGGTTAGTTCTTTTCATTTTAACGGTCAGCACAACTTCATAACAATAACTACCGTTTAGTAATAACAGTACACGGTACTGTACTATTACTTTAAGAATCAACGGATCAAAAGAATGCTAACCAAAGTCCGGACAAACAATTCCATTCCTTTCCTATTTTTACATTTACAGAGCCCCTGAGGACCACGGTCATAAAAATAAGGCCTAGGCCTCAGCACCGTCCTTCCCAAATCCTTTAGAGCCCCTGTGGACCACGGCGTACAAGACCGCTCAGCGCCACAGCATCAAATACCTATGAGCAATATTATCAAATTACAATCTGTAGCAGTCTGTTTGATTTCAGAGCCTCTGGGGACCACGGTCATAAATAAGACCTAGGCCTCAGCATCACCCTTCCTTAATCCTATTAGAGCCCCTGTGGACCACGGCGTACAAGACCGCTTAGCACCACAGCATCGAATCCCATACATACAATCACAGTTTACACAAGATTTATTGCAGAACCTCTGGGGACCACGGTCATAAATAAGACCTAGGCCCCAGCATCGACCTTAATCCATATTCCTTTAGAGCCCCTGTGGACCACGGCGTACAAGACCGCTTAGCACCACAGCATCATCCTTGTCTACGAGAACCAAAGGCATGCAAGTATGCGTGGAGCATTTGCATTGACCAAAACAAACTAAGTAATAAATAATGCGAGTATGCGTGGAGCATCAGCACTATAAAACTTCGCTCATTATCCTTGTCTTATAGCAACCTACCTATGACAATTGTTTTGAAATACTTTGTTGTATTTTGAAATTCGTGTAACTTTTGCTAGATTTAATATCTATGCTCATACCTACTTCATAACTAATTTTGGCTGGTAACTTGGTTGATTGAACCAACTATCATTTCAATCTTAAATAAAACAAACAACCAAGTTGTTAGCCAGGTTTCCAGTGAACGGATACCTAGCTCAAAAATGATTCTCTATTTCAGAAACGCGACTGGTGCAGAGCACGCACCGTCCCGCAGAATGGCCGTGTCGACGCAAGACCTTCAAAAATTATAATTTTAATTACAAAAATAATTTAAGAATTATTCATAGCTGATTTAAGATTTGATTTGTTATTAAAACTAATGTAATGTCTTGATACAATTAGTCTAGGTAAGAAAAGATGGGTGATTGACTGTGGTTGTTTAGTGAAACCATAGGCAATTACTAAATAATTAGGAAACATTTATTTTAATGATTGTTAATCAATGATAAATTCATATTTTGATTTGTCAACAATAACCATTCAACTAGCTTTAGTTTTCGTGAGCGTAAATTAAATGCAGTCATAAGCTTGAATCCGTTTTCTAGTTGAAACATTAAAACTTCATTCTTTTAATGTTTTAACTGAAAATAAAATAACTAAAAATCAAAACTAAATTTTTAAATAATTGTTAAGAATTTACAATAGGAAATTAACGACCGTAAAATTTGTTTAAAATATTGTGATTAAAAATGGCTATTTCCGGAATGCCTTCTTGTGTTGAGTGGCGTGAGCGGACCGGCATTATGGCGTGAGCCTCGACGAGAAAAAGTGGTGTTAACTTCTTAAGAGATCTTGTGAGTACCTAAATGTAATAATTATTATTAGAATAATTAGATTTGGTTTTAGAACTATTTATAAGGATTGTTTTAGTAGCTAATAAACTTAAAGAAAAAGACGCTGGTTTCATTATTTGCAATGAGCGAGCCTAGTGATGGGAATAGTGACGTCAGCCCTGCTGGCGGCACTGTTTCTGAAAACCCCGTTGGTAGAACTCCTTCGTTATATACATATATACTATACTCGCTAGCGTCTGTAGTTAAAAAAATGGATGAAGATTTGTACAGCGCCTCTAGCGGATAGTTGGGTACTTACTAAAATTCGTAATACTAATATTTACGTAACTACTGTAGTAAAGTCAGGCGACAACTCATGGTAGAGGTACAGCCCTCAAAAACCGGCATTCTATGAAAATGTATGACAAAACGCCAGCATAGATAATGCTCGGTAATAATCAATGCTTTAATTAGAACGCATCGGATATTGATCAATTCAAGTGCTAATTTCACATTGTTAGGTAATTGAAAATGTTTGCTAGGCAGATAATAATAGATTCTATAATTCAAAATTAATTATGTTTTGGATTAGAAATCATTTGTTTTACGCGTAAAGAATGTTCTGAAAAATAATTTGTATGAGATTAATTTCAAATTTTGAATTATTTTTCATACATTGTAATCTAGTTAGAGTTTTCCCGGACTGAACCGACTAAACACAATATTTTTTTGAACTTCGATTGCGTTCCTAAACTGTAACAAGGTTGCAAGCGAAAACTTAGCTGTCAAAAAAGTTCTGCTTAAAAAAATAAAAAGAAATTCTACGTTTGAAAATTGCAATCTCCTTCAGATTGGACCAGTGCAGTGGTGTACCAGGAGTAGGTTACGGCATATTTATTATTTTTATCTTGTAATTGAAATAAAAATGTACCGTAATTCCTTCTTCTTAGCTTGTACATAACAAAATGTTGGTTGAAATGCCGATTTTATATACCTACTCGAGTTACTTGTCTTGTATAAAAGTGTATTCAGTAAAATCGAATAAATTGTGATAGGAATGCAATAGAATTCATTGCGTTTCTTTTTGTTCATGTAAATATTTTGAATATGGCATTCCAAATTTTATTAAAGTATAGCTTGAGCCGACAGTCTGACTAGATTTAACTAGACTCGACTGCGAGCGATTACTGCCCGCCTCCAGTTGCTCTATGATTTGTTTTAAAAAATGGAACATAAATCATTTCTTCTGTCAGGAACATTTAAAAAAATCTTTTGCTTGCGTAACATTTTAACCTCTATATTTATGGCAAATATACAAGAGGTGCGAGCCAGAAAAGAAACCGGTTTTCTATTCAAACATTTTTTTTTATGTAAGTACGTTACGTTATTGCCGCTAATTTTGAATCGATGTTTTTGTTTGATAAATTAATATAATAAATTAGATTAAGATGTAACTGATAAAGCTTGGCGATGACGATAGAAAAGAGTTTTCTTTATTTATGCTAAAAAATATATTACATATTTCATTTGTAAAAATATTATTTTCATTTATTTCTTTACTCAGTACATTTTACAATTTCAACTGCCTAAAAGCCTTCACAGCATGGTAGACGTCATCAGCGAAAGTCTTCGGTCTCTCGAAGGCCGCGAAATGTCCACCATACTGAGCCGTAGTGACCCCCACTAATGTGGAGTACTTCCAGCGTAAGATGAACTCCGGGTGGTGGATCAACTCGTACTTGAAACTCAGGACCCAGGTCGGGACTGATGTTGGTATGCTGTAAAGAGTTTAATATTTTAGCATTTGTTTTAAAAATATTTATTGATCTATAGCGCCATTTATCTCGCTATATGATGAACTAAATCAAAGTCTACGCAACAGACCAACAGATACTAATCTTGCTATCTGTTGCTAATGTCAAATTCTGTAGCTTATGCTGCACATAAGCTATAGTTTATAAAGCTTCATTAGCCGTAGTGATACTTCCACTGGCTTTTATCTAACAAACATTGAAAAACTCTCAATCAGGTACTAACTAAGTCATAGTTTGTTCCTTTCTCTGTTACTTTAAGAAGTTGTGCTGGAGTGAGGTTAGTAGGGGGACAATGCACAACACACCACGGGATGCGGGACGTCATTGCAGATCTCATTTTCCCCCAACCAGAATAAGTACTTACTAAGCCATAGATTGTTCTACTGCAGCATACGCTACAGTTTCCTTATAAAGCCGCATAGCCGTGGTGATACTCCCGCTGGCCCAGTACAGCATGACGTTGTCGATGAGTTTTTCCATGCTGTAGTAGTTCTGCAAGCCACCGTCAATGCGGTGCTTGTTGTCCGGGTGTGTGAACACCATGAAACGGTCCAGGATGTACGTGGCAAGGCCTACTGGGGAGTCAGTCAGGGCTATACCTGGAAGAGTTTTGGATGATTAAAGTTCTTATACAGAATGGTGTTTAATAATATTCACGGAGATTTACTATCAACCCAAACTAAGCAAAGATTGTACTATGGGAAATGCTGATAGGATACTTATTGTAAATCAACATGGAAGAAACATCGGAATTTTTCACTCGAATGTTTGTTTTCAGTAGAGGTCGAACCCACGATCCACTTGAAAGACTCTGCCTTACCTGCTACTACACATATTTTTTTATTAAAAGTATGTATTGTACTTCTATGTAAAAAGTATAATACAAAAATAGTTATAAATAGTCCGGTCAATTTAGACAATTAAAACCAGGAAATAGTTTTTGGCCCCTTATTCTAGGTGGTTCTTCTGGTTGCTAAAAACTAGCACCTAGAATCTAGTATATAAGTCGATTCTAAATGATCATTGTAATATCACGGAGAATACTTACGTTTATTGTAAATAAGGTTTCTTATACAACTTACCAATAGTATCAGGTTTAGTAGCCTGCAGATGCATATACCCAAACTCCTCCAAAAAGAACTTAATCTTCTCAGACACTGGATACATCAAGTCTACATCTTCTCCAGCCACCCAACTTGGCGTAAAACTCCCAAGAATCCAGGTCAAGAAGGATAATTTCGAGAAGTTGGCTGGCACATTAGTGTGGAATCCAAGAACTTCTTTGGGGAACAGTGTGGCCATGTGAGAGCCGACAGAGTGGCCAAAATCTCCACCTTGGATGTAGAAGGTCTTATGGCCAAGACGGTGCATGAGGTTTCGCATGATGACCGCTATTTTGAAGGGGGTTAAGCCTGGTCTGCTTGCTGCCTGCAAAAATCAGTCACAAACTGAAGAGATCTAGAAAACTTCGATACATGAGAGGATTTCTGAACCAAAAAGGCATTTATATACAGATAGCCTGCTTGGTTTCAGTCATTTTAAAACAATCCAAACTATTAAATTAGGAGTTAATCTTGTCAGTGCTTAAAAAGCATGAAATGAGGCTTAAGAAATAGCTTGTTATCTTTCTAATCTAGATTATCTTAAGTCTAGTCAAGACAAGGTTAACCTTCAAACTTGACTGAACCACAGGTTATCACTCTGTTTTTATGGAAAAATTAGTTGCATTTTTATAGTTTTTTCCAACCATCATACACTAGGTTCTCTTCTCGTACTTGTAAGTATTTTATTCAATAATATGAGGGAATAAATAAATAAATAAATAATGCTGGACAATCCACACAACATCATCTAGCCCCAAGCTAAGCGGAGCTTGTGTTATGGGTACTAGAAGACTGACATACTTAATATAATACATTACATAGATAGATATTTTTTATTATACATATAATACCCAGAACACCCGGAATAAATATTTGTAGAACATACAAACATTTATCCCGAGGCGGGAATCGAACCCGCAACCTTTGCTTCGATGGAAAACTGTGGATTAATAAACAAAAAGATGGAGTTAAACTGACCTGCGAATAGATAAAACCAGGTAGACTTGGAGCAATAACTTCGAATACGAACTTGGATCCCTTCTTAGGGGTAGTCAGCCAAGGGATGGCTTCATAGAACTCCCTGACAGACCCGGGCCAGCCATGGAGAAGGAGCAACGGTACCACCTGGAAATCCAATGTCAAAGTCAAAGTCAAAGTCAAAATTACTTTATTCAGTAAAATCACAAGGATCATTTAGAAACGTCTTACATACTAGGTGATTCTAGGTGCCAGTTCCACGCGACCAGAGCCTAGAAGAACGGGCAAGAAACTTACGGCCTGGTTCCTACCGTTTTTTTTTCAATCAAAACCATTGTTAAAAAATTCAAGGATCAAGAAATCATCTTAATGTTACAATATGATAGGATCATAAAAGATCATATTTAAAAGACCACGCCACAAATGCATCCGTTAAAGACTCTCTCTCAAACATACACATCTAAAACTCTATAGTCCATATTTTAACCTATCAGTAGCACCAGTCTCTCCCAAAATTGGTTGACACTGAAAAACATTGTAAAGTAGAATATTACAGTTCCTAAGTCTAGTTCTGTAAACCTAACCATTAAACAATAAAGATTTATTAATTATTCACCTTTTACAAAGAGCTGAACTTTCTTATTTTCGACCTTAGGCTTCACATGTATAAAGTGCATATCCAAACCCTGGATATTAGTCATGAAAAATGGTCGAACTTGTTCAAGATCCTTGTGATTTTATTGAATAAAGAATATATTAGATTTGATTAGATTTGAAATAATGGTTTATTCACGTTTCACAAAGAGCTTGATTATGTTACTCACCTGAACTTTCTTATTTTCAACCTTAGGCTTCACATGAATAAAGTGCATATCCTAACCCTGGATATTAGTCATGAAAAATGGTCAAACTTGTTCAAGAACTTGTTCAAGATCCTTGTGATTTTATTGAATAAAGAAAATATTAGATTTGATTTGAATTGAAATAAAGGTTTATTCACCTTTCACAAAGAGCTTGATTAAGTTACTCACCTGAACTTTCTTATTTTCGACCTTAGGCTTCACATGAATAAAGTGCATATCTAAACCCTGGATATTAGTCATGAAATGGTCGAACTTGTTCAAGAACTGCGCTCGTCTGCTGAAGCTGTACTGGAATATCCATTGCGTGAAGAAATCGTTGAAGCCTTCCGAGTTGACGCCATACGACCAGCCAGTCCCGTTAAAACTCTTCGGATTTTCATGACGGCGATAGTGTTCGAAGAGAGTACGCATTTCTTCCTGCATCTATAACAAGAGTTGTCGAAAGTCAAAATCAAAAACATGTGTGGTCGTGGGTTCGATTCCCACCCAGACCCAAACTAAGAACAGCATGTATTATGGGAACTAGATTGCTTATGGAATACTTACATACATTTTTTTTGTTAATACATACATTGAATACATAGTAACACCCACACCAGAACGAATATTTATGTGCTAACAAACATTTGCTCTGGGTAGGAATCGAACCCACGACTCACAGCATAGAAGGCAGAGCTACTATCAAATAAGCTGTGACACCTGTCAAGCATAATTATTCTAGTCAAAATATCATTAAAAACCCCATTCATGTTTAAAAACCACTTTAAAGTCCACTTTAAAAACATTTGACAATAGCCCCTACAGCCGACTAATAGGAATATTTAACAAAATACCCACTTTTATCAAGAACCAAGAAAATGAATCTTCTTTTCGCAATCAACTTCGTAAATTCCTTGTATCAAAATGTTATTACTCCGTTCATGAATTCTTGACTGATAAATGTGTTAATGATAATAATTAGTTTAGTATAATTTATTTTAAGTTTTGACATTATATAGAATCAATTTATTTTTTTGACATTGATAGATTTATTTTGGACTGTATATTTACTTAATTGATTTGCTACTTTGACATCTTATTCGATTATTATTAATTTTTTTTTTTTTTTGTAATAAATTAAAACATTGTATATAACAAAATTGCTGCGCCCTAACAGGGTACATGATTGTACAATTAGCAATAAATAACACCTGAGCTATTACTAATACCATGTGTGCAATAAATAAATAAATAAATAAATAAAAAAAAGACGTGTGGCACTCGGGGACTGCCGCGGTAAAGCTATTGCATAGCATTTTTTGCTGGATTACGCATGCGCAGTGTTAGGTTATTTTCGTTACGGAACTTCTGAATTCAGTCGCCACGCTCAAGTCCCGCGATAGAAGCTATGCAATAGCAAAAAATATACTCACAGAATATTATACTTACTGAATCAGCAAAAACGACCCGATAGGGTCTGATAGAGGTATCTTTCACATCATTTGGTCCCCAGTTTTCACTCAAGTCTAGTATCGGCAACTCAGGGACATGAGTCAAACATGAGTACACTTGGTAGGCAGCAATAGATACCAGCAAAGATAGAACTGTTGATGTAATGAGTATTATCTGAAACAAAAGAAAAAAACATTTTTTTGTTTTTTTTTAGTGAGATTGCAAGTCCTGGAATGTACTACCACCGTACTTATTTCCACGCAATATTATTTTTAAATAACTATACTAGGCAGTTACATTGTGTTACATTGTGCGCCCTGTAACAGGTCTTTCAAGACAAAGTTTGGCTTTGCAAGTCATATTCGCTCCCATGTCCGGAGTTAACAAGGTTCGCCGTTGGCGGACACGAAAAGAAAAAAACATTTTTTTGTTTTTTTTTAGTGAGATTGCAAGTTCTGGAATGTACTACCACCGTACTTATTTCCACGTAGTATTATTCTTAAATAACTATACTAGGCAGTTACATTGTGTTACATTGTGCGCCCTGTAACAGGTCTTTCAAGACAAAGTTTGGCTTTGCAAGTCATATTCGCTCCCATGTCCGGAGTTAACAAGGTTCGCCGTTGGCGGACACGCTAAGGAGGACATCATCATCATATTAGGCACATAATATTTATTTTATTTTGATGTTTTAAATGTATTATTTATGAAAATTTTATGATATTTGTTATCTTTAGGTCAAGGTTTGTCGAAGTAGATCTTGACATAATATAATATTAAATAATTTCACTTAAGTAGGTACTGATTAATAATAATCTATTTGTAGAAGTGGATCTTGGTATAATATAATATTTGATAATTTCAGTTAAGTACTTTTTAATAATATCTACTAACTGCTTTTAATAATACTTACACTCCAAAAACTACAAAACTTTTCTTGCAATTTACTATCACTCTCTGTTTTTAACTTTTCTTTTTTCACAATTTCCTTGTTTTTCTTAGCCATTTTAATATAATTATAATTTATATCTTAACACATATACGTGTCCTACACTGTCACACACATTGCTATCTGTAATTTATCAATATTTCGATTACTCATTACTATCAGTGTTTATGTAATTTTTTAATCCAATGATAAGAACTCCTTGGTCAAAATTAAACATGTTTGTAAACTGACAGAAATGGCGGCCTTTGATTTTCAAATATTCGAAGTTCGATGATTCTTTGAATATTATTATTCTATGTATGTATTTACATAAAAAGTATATAAGTATTCTATCGGCAATCTAGTTCCTATAGTACAAGCTTTGCTTAGTTTGGGACTAGAGTGTGATGTGTGAAACGTCCGTGAATATATATTTTTTATTCGAAATGTGCAAATTTAAATGCTTTAATTTCAATACTTGAATTAGTCGAATAAGCACATTATCGTAATTTTTTTGATTGAAGACTAATTTTAATATTATTTCATTGGAATAAGGCTTGAAATAACACGTGCCATTTTTTGGCGCTTCATAAAAGTAAGATTTTTGAGTTATGTTACTTTACATAATAATTACCAAATTGAAGAAGATGTAAGGTTATAAATCGGCTTTACTAATCAATTAACATAATTTAGTATTTATTATTATATAGGGTAAAGCAAAAAGGTTTACTATCTCCAAGTACAAAACTCAAAGTTACTACAAATCCGGATATTGACTCGAAATTCCAGAATTCCAGAAAATTCTCCATCAGAAATTCCCGAAATTCCAAAGATTAATGACTGTCGGAACGAACAGATCGACTGAATGAGACTTGATAAAGAATAAATGTGACAATCGCAGACGTATCGAAGTAATAGCGTGTTTAGGTTACACTGCGCGTTAAAGCTTGCTCGACTGCTAAGCGTTCCAGCGTCACCGCGCAGTGTGTCTTAAATGCGCTACGTTTACGATAATCACATTTATTGTTTGTCAGCCTTGGCTCATTGATATTCAGTGTAACGACTTCAGACTTTTCCAATACAAAAAAGATTTGCTACAAAGATTTCAATATTGATTGTAACATGATTTAATTCTGTTTATTGTAATATTTGCTACTTGATTTACTAACGGCCGGTTTCTGGAAACACAAATCACGATTGATCCGAGTTTGACACAGTAATTATTTCATTTTTTCGTTGATCATCGTTCGAGAAACCGGCCGTAAGTAAATATTCTTATTATCATCTAGTGGGATAAGGGCAGCAAGAAGAAGAAGAGAAGATTCTCGTGTTTTTTCCTTCCACTTTTGACAGGCCCAGCTCAGTTAGTAGCTCTGACTTTTTGGGTCGTGGGTTCGATACCCGCCGAGTGCAAGTTACTTGATATAGGTAAGTAATATTCTCGTGTTTTTTCTTCCACTCTTGACAGGCCCAGCTCAGTTAGTAGCTCTGACTTCTTGGATCGTGGGTTCGATCCCCGGCGAGAGCAAATGTTTGTGTGATGAGCCACTTTTATCTTTCGTCAACCTTAAATGTAGAGTAAGTACATTCATATCTCCCTTAATAACTGTCACAAGACATTGTCAAAAAAAATAAGATCTCGTTGTAAGTTCAAAAACAATCATTGAAAATCTTAAGCAAACTTTTTATCAACTTCCAAACTCGTTAAAATGTACAATCCCGTTACATTTCATTATTCGAAACCGCAAAATTTCCGATAACTTAAGCTGAGGTTTTCACAAAACTGGTGACGTCATTATAGTAAGTGCAGAAGTACTCTTTAGTGCTAAAAATAAACAATTCCGAAACCATCTTATAAAAATTTGATAATATAAGGTCCTCGCTCTAACTCAGCCTAGGTTTGTGTAGTAAAGTTCTTGCTCTGTGATCGCGCAATGTATCAATGTATACGTCGAAACAGATGTATTTAAGATACATTGCGCGTCAACATTAGCTTTACTATCAAACGTTGTTAGTGCGCATAATGTCTTACACACGTATTCACAAACATTACTGTGAGGTCTCATAGTGTGCACGTGGGCTAGCGAAACCAATCCAGAAACAATACTTAAGTGTCAGAGCGCACTATGCGTCCGTCAAAATGAACGAACAGAGGGCTTAGTCCGAGCCTGCATTTTAAAACTCCCTACTCTCGAGCCGAGAGTCGTCTCTCGGATGTCCTTATATTTTTGTAAGAAGTAGAGAGAGAGATCCGAGAGACGACTCTCGGCTCGAGAGTAGGGAGTTTTAAAATACAAGCTCGGACTAAGCCCTCTGCTAAGGAAACGGGCTAGTTTGAAGGCTTGTCAAAAGGAACGCACTGCAAAAAGGCATTCTTTGCACAGTGTTGATGCTATACTTAAGCAAGTATACTCTTTGTTAATACGGGTGTTAAATACGTTACGATTACGTTTGTCACATTTATTTCTTAATCCCTCAGAACAAGAACCTTTAAACAAACAAGCAGAGGCTTAATCATAGCGAACACGAAACGACTAACTTTCGTGGTTTCGGACCACCACCACCATCAAAAGTTCACAGAGTATTATTGTTTTTTTTAATTATAAAAAAGTGTGGCGTTGAGTTTTTGATAGAACATCTATAATAGATTTTTTGATAGATCATCTTTAGATTGTTTTTAAAGTATCATTTAGCTGAAACCGTTATCAAAAACGGTCAAGTAGTTAGTCTATTTGATTGTATTTGATAACGGTTTCAGTTTTTCAAAAAAATAAGATTTTATAGATCTATGGAAAACTTTCCTTGTTAGAACCCAGCCTCGGGCAATGATGAACGCTATTAAAGGAACTGGTAGGAATCTTTGTTATTTATTTAATTGTAGCTTAAGATGTTAGAATTTTACTTTAAAATGCCTATAAAATCTAATTTGATCATCTTCGTGTCATTTTCAATGCTAGATAGACATATCTGGAAATGCTAATAGGTAGTCTAGACCTAGAAGTTTGACAATAAAAGCGAGAAATAACTAAATTATCAGTAATAAAACAAAATATGGATGCAAAAAGCCCAAGAAAAAGTGGCGTATGAGAGAGGAGGCTAATGCCCAGTGGGCTAAGTCCTATGATGATGATGATGATGATGATGATGATGAATAAAAATAGATTATATCAGTCAACTGAATCAAAACACACACAAAACATAATTATATCAATTACAACAACAAAAAAAAAAAAAAAAAAAAAAAAAAAAAAATGATTTTCTTATTCCAAGATCAGTGGATATTCTATAAAGGAATGTTCATTATATGTAAGTAGATTATATTTAGTTTTAAAATATTTTTAAAACAATTGTTTTTTTATAAAATCCTGAAATAATCAGATTCTACTTTCTTTTTACGTTCATTAAAGCAATGACCATGAAAACAATGTGTCAAGAGCACTGCAGAAAGCAATGTTTCTTTTGCGGAAAGCTCGAGAAAGCAAGATATTACATGTAAGACCTAAGGGATAGGTAGGGTGACCATATCGACAAAGAAGTCACGCCACTGACCCGGTCTTATTTATTTACGGGCAACACCAACACAATAATACCGAAATTTAAATAATAATTCGACGATCGATGTGGCGCGGCGGGCGAAGGTCCGCCTGCGACGCGGAGGTTGCGGGTTCGATTCACGCCTTGGGATAAATGTTTGTACGATCTGAAAATATTTATTCTGGGTGTTCTGGGTATTTTATATGTATAATAAAAAATATCTATCTATGTAATGTATTGTATTAAGTATGTCAGTCTTCTAGTACCTATAACACAAGCTCTGCTTAGATTTGGGCTAGGTGATGTTGTGTGGATTGTCCAGCATTATTTATTTATTTATACGTAAGTATATAAAACCGCTCATTTTATCCTGTTCTTATTCCACAGTAATGGTTACCCTAGCAGCCTTTGAAGGCGTTGCACTGCCACAGAAAATGGACGACCCAGAAAGTGTTATCTCTCGGTAAGTATAGCGTTACTATGTACCAGTTTGGATAAGAAATGTTTACGAGAACATGTTCTTGAGTTTATGAGTTTTTGCTTCGTAGTTCCGCCAAGTTATCTGTGTATTGTTGGTTTAGGTAACCGCTCATTTACTGCTGAGCTGATTTTATGAGCTTACTAGTAGTACGCCCCGGCTTCGCACGGGTAGCCTATATAAAAAATATCATTATAATATAGCCTATGTTCAGCGCAAATAATGTAGCTTCACAACAGTGAAAGAATTTTTGAAATCGGTCCAGTAGTTTCGGAGCCTATTCGATGCAAACAAACAAACAATCAAATATTTCCTCTTTATAATATTAGTTTAGATGGTTAAGTTATACCAAATAACTAATAAAGATACCCACTGATAAATAAGAAGAAGCTCTTGTTATAAATAAGAGAATTTTGGAATAAAACATAACTAGAAGTTTGGTTATATGGCAAAATGCTTATTCAGTGATTGTGTTAAATAAATAGATAAATAGGTAGGTACAACATTTTGACACTGAATTGAGCAAACGTCAATATTTTGTTAACACACAAATATTTGCTTTGAGAAAGAACTCTATATCTATATTTAACTATAATAAAATATAAATAATATGACTAACATTTTGTATTAAAATTTAAACTTATTCAAAGCCTCTTTACATACCTCTTTGCATTTTCGCAGACACCAACATTTTTCTAAGCTCAATTAAAAAAAAAGTTCTACATTCAGCTCCACTCAAATTTCGAAAACAAACATTCAGATACATAGACAATTTGAAAAACCTCGTTACCACAGACAAAAATCTTTTTTCTAAACCCTATGTAATAAATCCTCTTTTTTTATTCGCTCAATTCTTTAGAACTCAATTATTCAAATGCCAATTACCTCCACCACATTTTATGAATGATTCTATTGGAAAATCGATAATTGGAGACAAAATCTGTCACAACTCAGCGAGACGTCTCAAGAATCCGCCATTACATGAATTACGGGACTATGTGGTTTAGGATGTGGATATATTAAAGATTTTTAAGCTTTTAATTATCGCTACAGACGTATATACAATGATTTGCGTCAAGAAAGATATATGATATATCATCAAGATTTAATGTAAGTTATTAACTAAACTAGTAACTTGCTTGATTAGTAACTTAACTAGTGACTTAACTAGTACCTAACTTGAACAGCTACATGATATTTTTAAGCTATTGCATAGCTTCTATCGCGGGCCTTGAGTGTGGAGACCGAATTCAGAAATTCCGTAACGAATATAACCTAACACTAAGCATGCGTAATCCAGTAAAAAATGCTTTTTGATATCAAGATACTTGCAATTACGCCGACTATGAGTTATCTATACTGATATTTAGCAAAAAAAATAACAAGACGTGTGGTAGGTACTCGGGGACTGCCGCAGTAAAGCTATTGCACAGTATATTTTGCTGAATTACGCATGCTCAGTGTTAGGTTATTTTCGTTACGGAAATTCTGGATTCGGTCTCCACGCTCAAGGCCCGCGATAGAAGCCATGTAATAGCTTAAAAAAACAATATAAAAAATACTGTAAAATCTCAAGGATCATTTAGAATCGTCTTAGGTGATTCTAACTGCCAGTTCCACGCGACCAGAGCTTCCAAGTACAGGCAACAAACTTGCACAAGCAACTGCGCAATAGGTACATTAAATCGCTATCGCTCATGCACCACACCCTATCCCGTACGTCAGCATTATGTAAATTAGACGCTTGTCTTGTCGAATCGAATGCGATTCAACCATCTTTCGATGCCTCAAGATATACAAACCACTAATAATATATAGATACGTCTTTATTCTAGAAAATAAATAAGTCAAAGTCAAAATTACTTCATTCAGTTATACAGGTATATTTAGTTTTAGTTATTCAGGTAGGTATACTTTATTCAGATCATTTAGAATCGTCTTACATACTAGGTGATTCTAGGTACCAGTTCCACGCGACCAGAGCCTAGAAGAACGGGCTAGAAGAAATAATCACGGACACCACACATCGCGCTCAAGTCCCAAACTAAGCAAAACTTGTAATACCTTCTACTACAAGACCTAAGAATAAATTAATATTTACGGACATTTCTCAGATCGCGCTCAAGTCCCAAACTAAGCAATTGTAATACCTATAGGATTGCTTATATATTTTTGTAAATAAATAGAAACGTCTAGACACAGAATAAATATTTATGTTCATTACACAAACATAATATAAAAATAATAAACTATTATAAAAATACAGATACACGCCTTTTACATATCATGCTTTTTAAAATCAGAATTATTTTTTCGTTCAAGAACTCGTCAAAATTGTACTTAGTAACATTTTTCTACGTTAATTTTTTTATATTTAGTTTTAAATTGTATTGCTGGTTCTTTAATATTTCTGAGTTTTGTTATACCGCATCTGTTATTTATAACATCTGCTCCCGCCCGTCTCGATTCCTTTAGATATGCTCAGACTATTTTTGCTTTTCCGATGAATAATAAATCGGTACGGATTGCTACTCGGCGTTTAAACGGAGAAAATTTATGGTAATCTAAGATTTGCATGTTTATGGATTTGGTATATTACTTGGTATTTCAGAAAATTATAATTCGTAGACTCAGTAATGTCTACCAAATTTTTAAGAGTTTTATACCTGCTTATTTTAAAAAAGTAAGCACGAACAAATTAGAAGCAAGATCACATAACTGTGACATTCGGTAATAATACAGTTTTTAGTTATTTATTTATTTACTTTAATTAAAACGGCTAAGAATGCCAATTACAATAATTAAAGATACCCAGTTAGTTACACAGTGCGTCAACGCAAGGTCGTTTACAAACCGCGCAGTGTATTTCATATACGTTACCACCACGCTACGTTTACGATCGTCACATTTATTTGCCCTTCACCTCTCAGTCGCGTATACACCTTATATATTCGAGTCACACTGCGCGTCAACTCAATCTCGACTACTAAACGCTACAATGTGTATATTGACCACTCTACTATATGTTTGCAATCGTCACTTTTATTCCTAATTTTGTTCACACCATTTTTTTCCAAAATAGTTCTTGGTACGTTAAAAATAAGTAAAATTTTCCTTTGAATTACCTATTTTCATAACTATAAAATTATTGACAGGCGACAGTGCGTTAGCATCCTTTTTTTACGTGAAGAAATCCACCATGGATTTTTTTTTGACATAACACCCAGACACAGAACAAATATTTTTATAAAAACTCATCACACAAGCATTTGCTCTGGGTGGGAATCGAACCCACGACCCACATCATGGAAGGCAGAGCTACTGCTGACCAACTGAGCTGTGACGCCTGTCTATGTCAGACACTTCTGTAAATTGTATTCTTCCGCGAATGCGTTAGCATGCGATAGTGGGCGACAGTAAAAACCCAGCCCAGCAGCAAATTATTGTGTAACTTCCACGGGCTCCGACTGATAACAAAACTACCCGACTAACCGTATAAAACTTTAAATAACATTTTAAAAATCCCGCACAATTTATCAGCCGTTTTACATCGTTTAAACGCAGTCATTTTTCTCACGTACAACCGTTTCGGGTGTATTCGGCGATACGTCATGTTTCGTGTCAGAGATAAGGCGCGAACGCCATTTTGTGTTGCCGCCATTTTGTCGGAGTTTTGGCGGGAAAGTTGCCAGGTTAATACGGCATACTTCTGGAATGAGGTTGTATTACGATATTTTTGGATTAAGTATGTTTTTTGTAGACATTTTTTCGACTAGGTAGGTACCTATTCGAACAAAGTTACGAAGTAGCGAAAGGGGGCTAGACGGAAAAAATTAAGCCCAAAAGTTGTAACGACACTTTTTGCTATAGTTGTAAGCCGTGGGGTGTGCGCGTGTTTCTCCGTCTCTCTCATAGAAAGCAAGCCAGTTATTAAATTAAGAACTTCGTTCCATCCGGGTGTCCATTACCACCTCGCAAGTTTTTTTTTAGATTATGCTTTAAGACATTTTCACTACTTTACAAAGGTATTATACCTAATCTAGTTTTTTACTATCAAAACATGAAACTTTATTCATTAACAAACATACGACTATACAGTATTTACAAAATGTACCTACATTGTAATATAAAATACATAAGAAACAGTTGAGCTATCTACAG
This sequence comes from Ecliptopera silaceata, assembly GCA_932527185.1. Lineage (NCBI taxonomy): Eukaryota > Metazoa > Arthropoda > Insecta > Lepidoptera > Geometridae > Ecliptopera > Ecliptopera silaceata. Next base: position 5,539,894 of record OW052215.1, on the reverse strand, counting down.
ACCGTTGCAAACGATCTATACATAGTTCAACTGATCCAAATCAGTACCAATCAAAACTGTCGATATATGCTTGTCAATTCTTTGACGATTGACACCTGTCACTATAAAACTATTCGAACTAAACGTCAAAATCACCACAGAGCTTGGTAATTTAGTTTAAAGGGTATTACACCCATAAATTGTTCTCTTGTAGTTTATCGCGATCAAATATGAATTATCCGTGCCTATAATCTGGCCTATATTCAGGAAGCAGAGCCGAGGAGCAGAAATAAACCAAAAAGTTCGTAATAAAAAGTATGAACTGTATAAAAAATTATAATGAACGAACGATAAATAAAGCCAGGGGCCTTATTCTCTATATTCCTTCCCCAAACCGTGCTACGTCACAACGCGTTCCAGAGGGCTTAGTCCGAGGCTTAGCCGAGGCTTAGCCGAGAGTCGTCTCTCGGATATCCATACAAAAATATATGGACATCCGAGAGACGACTGTCGGCTCGAGAGTAGGGAGTTTTAAAATGCAACCTCGGACTAAGCCCTCAAAACGCAAACTTCAAAAATGATTGATTTGTATCTATATTATTCGAATCGCGCATGACACGTTTTGAAACGAATAGTTTTCATAACGCGGCAGACTTCGACACGCTTAGTTGACAGTTCAAACCGTGGCCAAACCGTACCGTGTCGTGGTAGGGAATGACAACTAAGGCTTACGCCATACATTTTTTTCAGATTCCACGCCCGTTGTCTTGCCTAAGCCAAGTAACGCGCGTGGTTTGCAATACAATAGAGAATAAGGCCCCTGCTTTTTATTGAGAAAGTAAAGTCAAAATGGGTGTAAGGTTATCATTTTCAATCGACTTAAAAATAGAAGGTTTTCAATTTAACAGTAAGTATGTTTTTTGTATGTTGTAAACCGATTTTGTTGATGTATTTTGTTTAATTGATCACGGTACATCGAATACATAGTAACGCGCAAACATCACAAAATTCAGTGTTCATCACACAAACATTCGCTTTCGATGGGGATTGAACCCAAGACTCACAGCATGGAAGGCAGAGCTACTACCAACGAGCGAGTCGTCACACGATGACGTCACAGTGTGGTGTCCGCAGTAAAGTCGCATGGATTGTAATTGCAACAAGATTGCAGTTAAGTCGCACGGGTTGTAACTTGTAGGGCTATATTTCACCGGGACGCCATGGCGGCGCAACCAGTCGCCGCTACCAACAAAATGTACGTTTGGTTGCGCGACCAAACGGACACCAGGTGAGTAACTCTCTATAGAGCTGTATACATTTTGTTGGTGGCGGCGACTGGTTGCGCCGCCATGGCGTTCCGGTGAAATATAGCCCGTAGTCAATGCAACAAGATCGCGCACCTGATGTTAAGAGGCATAACGTTGCGCACCTGATGTTAAGAGGTAACATCGTAAATTGTATCTCTCAGTTCCTGACCCATTTCACGCGTTAATTGTCATGCACAGTTTGGGAACATATTGCGTTGCGGCGAGAAATAATTATGTGTGGAATTTAACCAGCACAATATGAACACGGATTTAAAGATCTGTGGATGTGATCAGGGCTCTTTTAATTCTGGTTACCTTAAGCACTTACGCTCTTCTTTCACCCTGCTCTTAATCAACGCATTTAATACACCCTGTATAACGTGTACGGGGTGTAATTATACTTTCCGTAGGCATACATGAAAAGAGGTGTGAATGCCCCTTAACCATGAAATGTAGAAATGATGAAGAGGATCTAGATTGATTGATTTATTTATTTATTAAACAAAATATAAAATACAGATAATATAAAGGTCTGTAATTCTAACAAGCTAGAGCAACATACAAATAAAAAATAAAATAAAATGGATAAACTATTCATTATACACAGAAATAGAATAATACTAAAATTTTACATGAGCGATTATTTCGCAAAAAGTAATCTCTTCCGATTCTATAAATAATAGGCATAACAACATTATATTTTGTAATTAAATAAATAAACCAGTGACATTACTCAATCCCCTCCTATCAAAGCCATCTCTTCCATACAATCTATACTTAATCATTTTTTTTCATTAACTTATACTTTCCCACTGCTGGGCAAAGGTCTCCTACTCTTCCAGTACTTCCGGTAAGCCGCTGCCTACCACCAGGCTACGTGAAACATAAATAATAAGCACGAAAATTATTATTATTTATTAAAATATGAACATCAGTGACATCACGCCTCCCATCTCTGCCTCCATGTTAATATCTGCGAGTGACGTCACAAATTGTCCCCATTCAAATGTGAATTAAGTACTTAAATAAATAGACCAGTGATATCACTCAACCTATCAAAACAACCTCTTAAACTTCCATAGAATCTATAAATAATAAGCACGACAATTATTATTATTTACAAAATATGAACATCAGTGACATCACGCCTCCCATCTCTACCTCCATGTTAATATCTGCGAGTGACGTCACAAATTGTCCCCATTCAAATGTGAAATTACACGCGTTTACGCGTGCACAACTAATTTCACGCAAAATTTCAAATGAAAATTGTACTTAGGAATCAGTATTTGGATGAATATTTACGGTATATATTATTATCTTTAGAATATAATATAATAGAATATCTCCCTATCGTATAAAAAGTTAGCGTTGACATTGTGTCACCATTATATGGTAAACAAGACATCAAGTCTGCGCTTACTTTTTATAAGATAGGGAGTATATCTAAATCAATAAATCAAAATCAAATACATATTTCTTTATTCAATAAAATCACAAGGATCATTTAGAATCGTCTGACATACTAGGTGAGTCTAGGACTCTAGGTGCCAGTTCCACGCGACCAGAGCGTAAAAGAACGGGCAAGAAACTTTTTTAACTACTAAAAAAACTATCTTTATTGTACACTCAAGTAAGTGATAGATAGTATGCGATAAGACCGCCGATTGTAGGGCAGTTCCTTAATGAAACTCCTTTTTTAATTATTGTAAGCCTCAATTGTGTCCTCAATAAAGTTCTTTTTTTATAAAACTGAGAAACAATTAAAAACAAGGAGATACAAGACAAAAAAGCAATATCATTTATGAAACCATTAGAATTAGACGAACAAAAAACATTCCTTAAAAGTTCTAAATATTACTACCGAAGCTTCTTGCATAGTTCTGGTCTCCTGGTAGGTACTTCTATTCTGTTAAGTGATTCGTAGTACAATTAATGTTGAGTTTATTGCTAGGAAATTATGCTTTTTCAATAATTTTACATATCTTATTTTAAGAAATAAATCGCAGTTAATACGTTACGTTTTCTTTGTATAATAAAATGTCCGTTACGGGGATCGAACCAACAGTGACGAAGACAGAGCTTTACCAATTAAGTCGTGACGCTATTTGATATATATTTCAATCTGCACACATATACAAAACCACAACAACCACTCAACACACATAGACATTCAAAAACATTCATTAAAACCACAAAATTACTCGAATATACACCTTACTACTCGGTAACAAGGTTCAAATGTTGACATTGATGACAGCTGGTTAATTGGAGGGCGCATTCAATCGGTAATGACGTCATCGATCGCTCAAAGGTTTTTTTTAAAAGAGTCTCGCATTATCTGAAACTGGATTCCTCGTTAGCAGTCAGTACTATTTGGTATTATATAGGCTGATAGCACCATGTTTGTTATACAATTTTAAGCTATTGCATAGCTTCTATCGCGGGCCTTGAGCATGGAGACCGAATCCAGAAATTCCGTAACGAAAATAACCTAACACTGCGCATGCGTAATCCAGCAAAAAATGCTATGCAATAGCTTTACCGTGGCAGTCCCCGAGGGCCACGCGTCTTTTTTTTTCTAGTTGTTTCTGTCAAGAACTTTTTCGCCACCTCTCATTGGTCAATGGAAGAAAATGGCGCTTGTTTCGTTCAGGAACATAAAACTATGTACGAAGCTATTCGTTTTATTCTTAATATAGTTCCGATTCTAGTTACTGGTAATATATCAATCCTTATTCAAATTATTACTGTTTTGTTACTGCAATCAAGCACAATACAAAATACATAGTTACAGTTCCAACTCTACCTGAAACTTATCATAAAGTATGCACTGCTACTTAGCCAGAACAAATCTTACTGCGTTACGTGAAACTAAAGTGTTTAATATACATTGCTCGTGAACGCCTGCTTGATTTCTAATCATTGCAGTATCACCGCGTAGTGTACCTCAAAGATGCTACATATGAGATGTCCCGTTAATACTGCCTACCCCTCTGCTCTAACCAAGTTACCGCACGCTAACTTCCTACTTTGAAACTTTAATTTCATACTATCTAGATATATTCTCACTAGACGCGTTATGTGATACCGTGAATATAATTTTTTGTATATAATAATTAGCTGATATCAAAATATTAAGTACGTAATAAGCTCTAAATAATAGCTATTGGGCCAGTCACTAATTGTCACTACTTATTTATAATATGTAGTTTTTGCACATCTTGTGCATTTTATGTACATTTAATTTACGTTGTCTATGGTTCGCAGGAATAGCAGGAAAAAATATGGCGGTCAGTATAATACACAAAGCATGGAAAGCACGCATAATACGCTTTGACAATACTGGAAAATTAAATAATAATTGGACAGTATATATATGTATATATATAGTTTGGAAGTATTATTATTTTTAATGTATTTTTATTATTTTTATTTATTTTGAATTTTATGTAATGTTTCATTATTGTAACATATTTCAAACACAATTGTAAAATTGTTTGTGAATAAATTGAATTGAATTGAATTGAATTGACAATTTTAGTAAAATACTTGTAATTTTGATATACGAATATAAGATTCTTGATATCGAAAACCGATTTTCAATGCAATTTCTAACGTTTTTTATAATTTACGCTGATTTTTGTCTGTAACAAAATGGAAGAAGGTATAAACTTTATCTATAATGCTTTATCTGTTGTTAGAAAGAGATGGCAAAGCGCCGCGACGCTACGTCATACCCGATGGTCGAAGTCGGGCAATTTATCTAGCCGTAGATAGATCGTGAATGACGCCTCTAATACTACAAAAATATCATAGTTTTTTACTCGGAAAATGTGGGAAACGCAATCTAGGATTTGCCAACATGTGGTTATTACAGCACTGAGATTGTGAGTGATACTAAATTAAATTAAATGCAGCAACTTTTTAGGTTAAAACCACTTAAAAATCCTTTTTGAACCCCTCTAGTTATCACAATTAAATAAATCAGTAATTATGTTATGACCGTGTGTAAAGCTAGAGTTACACTGCGCGACACTCCACCGTAGCGTTATTCCCGTGCATGTAAACTCAAGTCTTTTTTATACTTGAATATAATATGACTAGGGACAGACTGTAAGGCAAGAATTATACAGCGCGATAACTCAACCAGCGTTATATCTGCGCATTGTAAACTCAAACTTACTAATACTAGACTTGACCATAGCGTTTTTGCTTTCGTGCATTGTGATATAAGTATCTTTATAATCCTTAACACGATTAAGATTGGTTCAATTCCAATCGAACAACATAGATTTTTTATTTACAAAATGGATCTAGGACAATATTGTAGAAAAGCAAAGTCTAATTTTTTTTTATTTAAATAGTGTTTGTTCTGTGTTGAGTTATGTATTCTATGACGATATGTATTTACAACAAAAATGTATTCTATCAGCAATCTAGTTCCTTACAAGCTTTGCTTAGTTTGGGACTAGAGCGCGATGTGTGCAATATCCGTATTTGGTAGTAGCTCCGTCTTCTATGCTGTGGGTCGTCGGTTCGATTCCCATGCTGAGTATGTTTGTGTGATAAACATAAATATTTGTTTTGTGTCTGGGTGTTTCTGAACTATACTTTCTATGTATTATCAAAAAAAAATGTATATAATGTAGGTATTCTATCAGCAATCTAGTTCCAATACCTACAAGCTTTGCTTAGTTTGGGACTAGAGAGCAATGTGAGAGACATCCGTGAATATTTATTTAAAAAATAATTATGTTTTTCTTAAATATAATTTACTTTCTCAAAATATTTGAAAACAAACCTGAAGTAACAGTATCATGTTTTCAAAAGTATCAAGTTTCTGTTTTCCAATAAATTACGAAGTTTTCAAAAACTTTTTGAATATCATTAAATATAACGAACACGGAGTAATCAGTGTCGGATATTATTTTTTTAATAAACTTTGACAACTTTTTAAGGTTTTTGTGAAAAAAACTCGCTAGGAGACATACTACTACCGTACCTTTTTTATACCACCAAACCGTGATGAAAAAACAACAAGCCGATCTTGAGAAAAGAAAATCATGTCAAGCCATTACCTAGTATATAGATAAAGGACATTTCACACATCGCGCTCACTAGAGCGTGATGTGTGAAATGCCCTTTTTTTACCTTTTTTGTCCTTTTTTTGGGACTATCCAAAGATTGTATGAAAACTAGATTACTGAACATTTACGGAATCAAAATAAAAATCTAGTTAGATATAGACAAATACATTAGACTTAATGAAAATGCAATAAAGTCGATTTCACAAAAAGTGTTAATAAGATAAGATAAGATAAAGATAAGATAATATTTAATTAAGCATTAATTGTACGACGCCCACGATATAATGTATCTTTATTCAATAAAATCACTAGGATCATTTAGAATCATCTTACATACTAGGTGAATGGCTAAGAAAAGTCGCCTAGTGCACACAACCCAACCTTAAAGACTTTAAGTATTTGTTACACCATAAACATAACACAAACACCATTTTGTAACAGATTTACAGCGTACAAAACGATCTAAGTTTGTAACAAACGGGTAAACTTACACTCATTAAATACTCGGCAACTGAACGCTATTCATATTGATAATATAGTCTAGATCAGGGGTCACCAAATGGCGGACCGCATACAATGGCCGGTGGTCCGTATGCGGACCGAAAAAATATATGCCCGCAGTATATTTGTTGTTAATTCGAAAAATTCCGGGCTAAGTAACGAGTAATGTCATTATAGTACCTATGCACCAATTCCACTCCCAACTGCAAACAGATAATCAATAAAAATGTCACTTTTCTCATTGATATGAAAATAATAATACCTTTGTAATTTCCGTAATTACCTTTGTTCAATAATATTTGTTTATAAAATGTGTGGACCGCGAAGGTCATTTTATTTGTTAAAATGGACCCCGAGCGAAACTAATCGGTGACCCCTGGTCTAGATTTACCACATAAATATAAATGTAATACAGAAAGTTTCCAAACATTTATGGTAAGGTAATTACTATGGATTCTTCTTCTTTTTCTTTGATTTTATATGGCTTGTCAATACGATAGGTACTTATTTGTTTGTTGAAACTGGCACCTAGAATCACTTACGGCCGGTTTCTCGAACGATGATCAACGAAAAAATCAAATAATTACAATGTGTCAAACTCGGATCAATCGTGATTTGGAAGTAATTAAATAAAAAAAAATGAGTAAGTAATTATTAGATTTTTTCGTTGATCATCGTTCGAGAAACCGGCCGTTTAGTATATAAGATGATTCTAAATGATCATTGTTGCTGGTCGAGTTTACTGAATACATTTTGTGATTTTATTTGATTGCTCCGTTACATTTTTAATCATAAAGCGGTTTTAAAGCTTCGATTGTTACACAAACGAATCTTATCGCTTATCGCTACAACGCTTATTAGTTAACATTATATATTTTATATCGCGCGATGGGAAAAAAGACTAAATAATAATAATAATAATAATAAATAATGCTGGACAATCCACACAACATCATCTAGCCCCAAGCTAAGCAGAGCCTGTGTTATGGGTACTAGAAGACTGACATACTTAATTTAATACAATATAATACATAGATAGATATTTTTTATTATACATATAATACCCAGAACACCCGGAATAAATATTTGCAGAACATACAAACATTTATCCCGAGGCGGGAATCGAACCCGCAACCATCCGCGTCGCAGACGGACCATCGCCCACCGCGCCACATCGGTCGTCGTAGACGGAAAAAGTTGTAACGACACTTTTTGCTATAGTTGTAAGCCGTGCGGCGTGCGCTTGTTTCTCTACCTGTCTCTCTCTCATAGAAAACAAGCCAGTTATTTTCGTTTTATCTTTTATTACGATTCTTTCACTTTATTAATTGAAAGGTACTTCGTTCCAAAAAATCGTTCAAAGTCAAAGTCAAAAGTTCGAATTTTTTTATATCAAATACCAGCTAAAATACTTCACATCGAAAACAGACTATAAACTAATAGTAAACTCCACAAAGGCGTCACCAGATTCCGGACAGAATTGAATCAATCGCGCATCTCTCCGCGGGAACGGTAAATAAACTCGGTGTGGCTCGCTGATTCGATTCCCAGACGAACGCGCGTGATCTGAATACTGGCCAACAGAGATCCTCAAACTTTAAACTAAATAACTATAGACGCGGAGGTTGTGGGTTCGATTCCCGTCTTGTTATAAATGTTTGTACGATCTGCAATTATTTATTCTGGGTGTTCTGGGTATTATTATAATTATTATACAGGGTGTAACAAATGTGGTGGACCAAAAGCAAAAGGGCGATAGGGGAGCTCAATGGCTATCCATAGAACCCCCATGTATGTTCAGCGATATTCAGTCGTTCAAAAGTTATTCCCACTTTTATGTTTTTTTTTTTCATTAACATATTTTAGGTTAGATTTCCCAAGTATACCCAAACTATCAAGGCTACAACCGTAATTTTTTTACACCTTGTGGCTTAATAGTAGACCTTTCGTACTGCAATACCAGTTTGAGTCGTTATTTGATTGATTTCCAAATAAAAAATAATCTTTGCAGAAAAATCCGAAACCTGAACTTCCGCGAAAAACTTTAGGAGCAATTTAAAAAAAAAACTTGCTGAATATTTTTTTCCACAACCTATCTTAAAAACTTCCTCCATTTATGGAGAAGTTACCCTGAAAATTTCATAAGGCTAGTACAGAAGGATCATGTTAAAAAGTGAACTCATGTGTTGTAAAAGTGCTGAAATCGACGGTTCAATCGACCAACACGAAGGTCCGGGCGAGGCTCAGATTGTATGCCACCCCTTCTAATCAATTGCTCTTGGTATATTCTAGCAGCCTCTCGAACGTTTTCTTGAGCTACAACATGACAATAATACATTTCTGCATATCTACGAGGAGAATATGGCATGATACCACTAATCGCAAAGTTTGTACAGTCCGTAAACGCGCAGTTTTCGATTTCAGTAAAAAATCATACTTATTAAGACCCCTGAGTGGCCGCACTTCTTTTAACCCCTGATACAAAAATAAAGATTTAAAAAACTAAAACCCTAATACAAAAAGCTAGGTAACAAGTTTAACTTTTTAAATTTCACACCTAATCCACTGTTGGTTTCTTGATTTATTTTACTTCATCACGGGTTTAGTCGCATGCTTAATGTTATGTAGTTTAACATAACTAGCATCCGACTACAACCATGTTAAGTAAAAAAATTTGTTTTAAGTAAAAAAAAACAAATTCTGTTAAGAAAATTTTTAAAGTTAAACTTACTTCCTAACTTTTCGTATTTGGGTTTTAGTTTTTAAATCTTTATTACGGAGTCAGGTTGTGAAAAGTGCGGCCACTCAGGAATCTGAATTTGGATTTACTTAACAAAAACTTTAAATTATAAATTTTTTTTTATTAATTATAAAAAACTTTAATTTACTTTAACAAAAACTGCGCGTTTACGGACTGTACAAACTTTGCGATTAGTGGTATCATGCCATATTCTCCTCGTAGATATGCAGAAATGTATTATTGTCATGTTGTAGCTCAAGAAAACGTTCGAGAGGCTGCTAGAATATACCAAGAGCAATTGATTAGAAGGGGTGGCATACAATCTGAGCCTTGCCCGGACCTTCGTGTTGGTCGATTGAACCGTCGATTTCAGCACTTTTACAACACATGAGTTCACTTTTTAACATGATCCTTCTGTACTAGCCTTATGAAATTTTCAGGGTAACTTCTCCATAAATGGAGGAAGTTTTTAAGATAGGTTGTGGAAAAAAATATTCAGCAAGTTTTTTTTTTAAATTGCTCCTAAAGTTTTTCGCGGAAGTTCAGGTTTCGGATTTTTCTGCAAAGATTATTTTTTATTTGGAAATCAATCAAATAACGACTCAAACTGGTATTGCAGTACGAAAGGTCTACTATTAAGCCACAAGGTGTAAAAAAATTACGGTTGTAGCCTTGATAGTTTGGGTATACTTGGGAAATCTAACCTAAAATATGTTAATGAAAAAAAAAAACATAAAAGTGGGAATAACTTTTGAACGACTGAATATCGCTGAACATACATGGGGGTTCTATGGATAGCCATTGAGCTCCCCTATCGCCCTTTTGCTTTTGGTCCACCTCATTTGTTACACCCTGTATATTATATGTGCTTGCTTAAGAAAGCAAGCTAATTATTAAATTAAGAACTTCGTTCCATCCGGGTGTCCCTTGACACCTGTCAAGTTTTTTAAAGTATTTTTCTCGATAATTAATTGTAAGGTGTACATATACAATAAAGTATTGTTTTAAGACTCATAACTTCGAACGTGATACGCAAAACGCTTCAATAGCGCAATTTAGGAATCGACAAGCTGTAACGCCGCCATCTAGTTGTGAAATTGGAACTAACTATTCACGATTGAAGACTGTATTCCTTGTCACGGTTGAAGCCGGCTTTTATTGTTGAAAATTATTATCCCTTCTATACTAGAATTCTAAATGATCCTTGTGATTTTACTGAATAAAAAAATGTCTACTTTGACTTTGACTTTAGAAAGAAAGTTTGAGTAACTCAGTACCGTCGTGCGACGTGACACGACAACGCGCGACGTGACACAGTGACACCAAGTTACAAATGATCCTGACAAATATTGAGTGACGCAAATTACGGCTCGGTGAGTCCCTGAAGATCATGATTTGGTGTCAAGTTTTACGCCTTGCTACATGATACCCGTCACGTGATATAACAGTGAGCAAATAACAGACCTCAATGTTGACATTTTGCTACCGCTTAGATAAGTAAAATGTAAGATGTCGACATGTAAATCTACTAAGCATTATGAGTTTTTATTTGCAACAACCTTGAATCATTGCTTAATCTAAAAAATCCTTACAATAGATACAATCAGTAGGTAGGTGCTAACTATAAGGCCAAATATTTAATTGACAATAATACAAAAAAAGTAGTGCATTTTCTGTAATTGTGTTTTCTGTTTTAGTTCCGAAATAAAAAACTTTTGATTTGATATTGATTCTAAAAAAAAATGGTTGTCTATAAAGTCCGTTTACTGACGATAGTTGAACGTGACAACGAACGCAAAGGTCGATTGTGCTTCTTTGTCGCTCGTTCCGCGCTCTCGCTTGCACTTCAAGCCTTACATGGAACGCCTCAGAGCGAGGTAACGCCGCATGAGTCATGTTTTTTCGTGCGTGTAGCCGGCTCTATCGAATTATAAGACGTTGTCACGTCAAAATATGATACACTACATACCGTACCTACTAGAGTTTCTTTGTTGTAAAGGGTAACTTAATAAATACGTCAGATTTTGATCTCAATAAGGAACTATACCTGTGTATTATAATTAGAGAAACACTTAGTTTACACACTGCGCGGGGACGCTGCAACGTTCGGGAGTCGAGCCGGCACGCGTATTGTCACTCGGATACGTTACCGTGCATACCTATAATAAATGTAATAAATTTGCGTGCATTCGTGCTCGTACTTTTGTCCTCAATTTGTATCACATAAAGTAAGCAAACGCTATTATCGCGCTACATTCAAATTAGGCCATAATTACACGCTTGATTGCAACACAGGTTCGATTTCGGTCGCATGTTTCATTAATTATTCTGTTTTAAAACTGTGCTATCCACAATAAATCTGTTCAAAAACTATCAGTAATAATTATGTCACCTGATTATGATCAAAGCTTAGAAAAATGGATCAATAATAAAGTAAAGTGACAATGTGAGAGAAAAGTATAACCCTATTTATAAAATAAAAATAAAAAAATAGTACAAGCTCTGTTTAGTTTGGGTTTGGGGAAATGTCTCAGAATATATTTATTTATTGCCGATTGTAATTTTTTATGGTTATTTTGAAAGTACTGTCAATTAGAAAAAAACTGCATTAATAATCAAATTATTGATAGAATAACAGCGCTTATACTAACGGAGTGCGGTCATTGTGCTGCGGTAGCCGGAATTTATAATTCAATATTTTATAAATTGTCGATTAAAGCTTTGAAATCGTATGAATATGTCGAAATGCGGTCTCTGCTATAATCACGCTACATTCAAATTAAGCTATATATACATGTTCGATTCCGGCCGTCGGCATGTTTCAATAAATATTTCGTATACAAAAATTATGTGCTGTGGATCAAATTATTTTTTGTATAGACTTAAAACAGTGTGCGATGAGGGAATAGATATGCAAATTAATATAAAATTTGTATGATACCTAGAATATATAATTAAGGTTATAAAAATATATAAATATATACTAACCCGAATGTTCTAATTCCAGTTGAAAACCTAGAAAACCTGGCCCCATTTTGTAGATAAAATAACAAAAATACCGTATAGTCGTCTGTTTGTCCAATACGACCAACAATATATAATCAAAACCGCGGTCGCAGTCAATTTTGCCGCTAAAATACAAAATTCATAACCAACACACACAAAGTTTGTTTGTGACGTCACAATGCATTTTCATATGTTAATAGAGGTGGTAAATGTAGGTAATTACAGCTAGTTTTATAATAGCAGAACCCCAAGTACGAGTTTGTGCACACACGGATCGTAGAGACGCAATCGCCCTGCGCCACCGATTTTGTATGGAGATCCAAGCAGCGCCCCTAGCAGATTTCTTGAGAAGCTTGGATTTTTTTTACTGGTATATTTCAAATAGGATATTTCAGCGAAGTTGAAGTACACTGCGTAGCAACAACTAACTCTATTGCAAAGTGCTTCTGCACGCCACGCAATGTAACTTTACTTTGCAACTGAAATGAACCTATCCGGCATTTCGTGGTATCGTGTCGTATGGCTCTAAAAATCCTTAACTATACTTACAGCGGTTCAGCTTTGCTATTCAGCGCGGCAATGCAGCCAGTTATTTGAGCACGCGACGATTGCTACTGAATTGGATCAGACGAGCTATCTACAGATCTTTTGCATCAATCTACAAAAGACTCTATTTCTTATGTATTTTATAAATATTTTTTTAAATACTGTAATAGCTGTAAGTTCGTGAATAAATTCCTGTTGTTTAACCTAACCGACATTTTCATTTAACCCAACGGATATTTTGCATAATCGTGTCGTATGGTTGTAAAAGTCCTTACGATACTTTACCTATGTATAGCGGTTAATGCAACCACTGGCCTAGTTACCTTAGTGTTCGGAACAATCTGTTGTAATTAACCAAAGTTAAACATAGTTAATTTGAAAAGCTTACAGAGCCAAATTAATTATTTAATAAACAACCTCGTAGTTATTTATTTATGAGAAGGATAACAAGTGCTTGTGATATTTTTATGTATGCAGATTGCCCACCTGATGTTGTGTTACTAATTATAATTTTGGTTTTATTAGCAAACAATGTAGGTATGTACAAAATGTACTTACTCACATAGTTTTTATTGTATGGTTTTCAGTCATCATTCTATCTATCTATCTATATTTTTTATTATACATATAAAATACCCAGAACACCCGGAATAAATATTTGCAGATCGTACAAACATTTATCCCAAGGCGGGAAGCGAACCGACAACCTCCCGCGTCCTTCGCCCGCCGCGCCACATCGGTCGTTGAATAAAAAATGTATGGGCATATCTACTTAAATTACACTTAAATCTAGATACCATAAGAGCGATTGTACCATGATTTGCAGTCACATCTAGGCTGGATAAAGGTATCTTGCCTTAGGGAAATCATCTGTATTGGATACTCCACTGCGTTACATAGAATAATAGAATAGAATATAACTTTATTGTACACCAATTAATAAAAAAAAAAACATACAGTAGATAACAATTAAGAGTGAGGTACAATGAGACTCGCACTTGGCTGATTTATTTATGAGATTCACTGATATAACATCTCCACTGCAGCAGATATATTAGCCCTTTGAAGAAGGAATTATTACTGAGTGGCAGACCTAAGCCTAACCTAGCCTTGCCTGAGTTAAACCTAGCCTAGCCTTAGTTAAACCTAGCCTAGCCTTAGTTAAACCTAGCCTAGCCTTAGTCAAACCTAGCCTAGCCTTAGTTAAACCTAGCCTAGCCTTAGTTTTAACCTAGCCTAGTCTTAGTTATACCTAGCCTAGCCTTATCTAGCCTAGCTTTAATTAAACCTAGCCTAGCCTAGCTTTAGTTAAACCTAGCCTGGCCCTAGTTAAACCTAGTCTAGCCTTAGTTAGACTTAGCCTAGCCTTATTTGAACCTAGCTCTAGTTTAGCCTAGCCTTATCAAATACATAGTAACATCTTGATGAAAGGTTCACTGTATCGTCCCTGGAGAAATTATTCAAATACTCAACTGCACTCCACATTATGCTCATTCACACTATCCGATCTTACATGTCTACACGATACCTGACAGGCGTCACAGCTCAGTTGGTAGTCTCTGCCTTCCATGCTGTGGGTCGTGGGCACGATTTCTACCCAGAGCAAATGTTTGTGTGGTGAATATAAATATTTGTTCTGTGTCTGGGTGTATTCAAGGTTTGTCCATAAAAAAAGTATATAAGTATTCTATTAGCAGTCTAGTTACCATATAAGCTTTGCTTAGTTTGGAAGTGGAATGTGATGTGTGAAATGTCCGTGACTTTAAGAAACATTTTGGAGCATATATTGATCAAAGTTTAACTATTTTTAAGATTGTAAGTTATGTTATCACAATCCGTGAGCGATCCCAGACTCCTTAAATGTAAATTAGTTCTCCACCGATATCGGTTACGTGTCGTGTCGTTACAGTGTAAACAGTTATAGACTATGTTTGTGCTGTTGATTTGTAGATACACTTTTAATTTATATTCATTGAAAAGTTCCTAATTAGTTCCTGTTTATTTTATCTTTGTTTATTTATATAATGTATTTAGTTAATTAGGAATCTGTTTTTCTTATTTTTATATGTATATTTTTTTGTATTTTACTTGTTTTACTGTTGTGGTTTTAATGTTTTAATATTGTGTACTTTGTTTGTTATTTGTGCAAATAAATGTCTGTCTATGTCTATGTCTAGATACAGTGTTTGCTACTTATGTAGCATTCTATAGGTAATATAGATAGATCTAAGAAAAAAATCTAGTAATACATTTTTTTTCATGTGTTCTACTTCAAGGCAAAACTCTCTTACAGTCATAGTCATCCAGTTTTTTTCAACTTTCAGCCAAGACTAACAAAGAGGTTGAAATATTTATATTTTTCTTATCTCTTACCCGCGAACGCTTCACTATAAACAGGCAATGGCGCCAGTATAAAATGAAATAAACCAAGAACCCATTTTAGATTATAACCAGTCAATATAGTGTTGCCTGTCACTAAAGATTTTCAGCTCAGGAACTTCGGATCACGATCCAATTTTCAATATCTGGTACGTGACTGCGACGCCATATTGAATTTTCAAAAAGCGATTTCGTAAACGTTTCCGAACGCGATTGGGGCACGTAGAGACACTAACATAATAAATTGTAATCATAATGTTTATATATATTTTGACATGTCACATGTAACTTAGATATAATTAAATATTTGCAATAAATGAAAATAATATTATAAACGCAAACATTAATTATAAAAATGTTAAATAATACAATTGTAATTGTAATTCAATTCGATACAAAATAATAACTAATTAATTTGTAGGTAGTAGAATTAATGAAGGTTTTTTGATACCATAACTTTTTAATATAACATTTGAGTGGTTGAAAAAAATGGCCCACCTGATACGTAGCATAAATAAATATGTTATCAATATCGGTCTTTACAACATGTTTACTTCCGATCATTAAATTTTTTTAATATTACTTATTATCGATCTAATTTTTGTTCAATTATATTTTTATAATATTTGTTTCGAGAGAGGAAGAAGAGGACTTTTTTCAGGTTAGGGTTAGGATGATGATGATGATTAATATATTGAGTATTAAATATTATTAAGTACAACATAAACAAAGAGGAATTATATTAAATTCCTTCGTAACTCAAGGCGAATATTAGCACGTTGAAATTTAGCCCAAATCCGTCAATCTTGTGGAATACCCCTCGGGCGCTTAACGACATTATCTTGTTATGGACGATCACGAATAAATGTGACAATTGTAATCGTATCGAAACAGTGACGTATTTGAAATACACTGCGCGTCAACATCAGCTTTACTGTCGTTGCAGCGTTAGCGCGCAGTGTGTCTTAAATACGTTACGTTTACGATTGTCATTTTATTCAAGCTCAGTAGCTCTACCATGAGTTTTTCAATCGATACTCGCTAGTGTCTGTAGTTAAAAAAATGTATGAAGATTTGTACAGCGTCTCTAGCGGATAGTTGGGTACTTAAATTCGTAATACTAATATTTACGTAATACTGTAGTAAAGTCAGGCGATTTTACTGTGACAACTCATGCTGGCTTTACTGCCGAACGTTGCAGCGTCATCGCGCAGTGTGTCTTGTTGTTATATTTTTAAAATGTCTATACAATAAATGGATCTAAGATTCTAATTAAATGTATCAATGGTTTATAGTAATTATACTTAATTAAATGTATGAAACAAATAGTTTATAGTTTTTATTATAAACAGGATATTTACCATGATTTGTGAGTTTGATTATTTCCAAATATTTCGGCACAGTTGCATGCGCCATGATCACGGGTCGAACTCATGGTAAACATCCTGTTTATAATGAAAACTATGTTCAAAACCGTGATAGTTTCAAATATTCAATAGTTTATATGCAACAAAAACAGTCCTACACACTTATAATATATTTTATCTATATCTATACTAATATTATAAAGAGGTAAAGTTTGTATATTTATTAAATTGTAGGGGGTAATCTCGGGAACTACTGAACCGATTTTAAAAATTCTTTCACCAATAGAAAGCCACATTATTGCTGAGTGTCATAGGCTATATTATATTTTCAAAAAAAAATAGGGATCCGTATTAAAACTTCAATTATGCCCAACAAAGTGGGCACGGGTCAGCTATTAGTACACCATAAAGCTATGGTGTATAGCCTCGACATAAGATGCGCTCGGTTTAGTCTGAAACCTCTGAAACCTACTCAATGTTACACGGTGTGTAAAACGTCAAACACTTGCACCTATAGTCTGCAAAAAAGTTTTAGGTAGAATATTTTTCGTTTGAAAAATATACAACTGTCAACCACAAGTGATTGCTAAGGTTTGTTTTATTAATAGGCGTCATAGCTCAATTGGTAAGTATGTAGGGCGTTGGTTCGATTCTTATCGAGATCAAATGTTTGTAAACACAAATATTTACCCTGTTAGAATAAATTTTTGTGTTACACACAAATATTTAACCTATTAGAAAAAATATTTGTTTGGTGCCTGGGTGTTACTATGTTTTCGAAATACCCACCTATTAGAAAAAATATATATAAGTATTCAATCAGCAATCTAGTTCCCATAATACTTTGCTTAGTTTAGGACTAGAGCGAAATGTTCAAGAATATGGATTTATTTTTAGTAAGTATTTACAAAATGTATCTACATAATATAGGCATATAAAAAACATTAGAAACAGTTGAGCTATCTACATACCGTTGCAAACGATCGATAGATAGTTCGTCTGATCCAAATCAGTACTAATCGGAAGTGTACCTACCCAAGATACTGGCCGCATGTATGTATGCCTAAATTCTTTTTGGTCGCGTGGAACTGGCACCTAGAATCACCTAGTATGTAAGACGATTCTAAATGATCCTTGTGATTTTACTGAATAAAGTAATTTTGACTTTGACTTTGTAAATACTGTAATAGTCGTAAGTTTGTTTGTGAATAGGTAAAGACACTTTTTAGTATGTACTTATATTCTAAATTATTTTCACTTTTATGTCTGTCTGTACTTTGTTACAACAACTTGACGCGCCGACTGTACGCGATATATCAAACGCTGCAGTTACAGAGTAGTTTGTATTCAGAAACTTCGGACACTTGGCAAGTTAAAGTTCGACTAAGTTTAGATGTCTTGATTTATTTTGTCTTTGAAAGTGTTACAAGAATGTAACGAGTTAAAGAGAAGATTGAGCATAAAGTTGGAGGAAATCTTTGTGGTAATTATGGAGTGTTTTATGTTTATACTTCTGGGTAAGTTTTTGGATCGAATTGCCTTATCGCGCGTTGCGAAAGGGGGCTAGACAGAAAAAATACCAAAAGTTGTAACGACACTTTTTGCTATAGTTGTAAGCCGGGTTTTAAGTAGCTTAAATAAAAACGAATGCAGTTTTTCCCATTACCTATTCCATCTCTAAATAACATATATACGTAGGTACATATTTCTGTTTTGGTTCTGAGAGCTTATACAAATGACATTTGACAAATACTGGATACATAAGTATATGAGCTTTACAATAAAACGCAGCTAGCGCCATCTATATGACACCTGTATTCTCTACAATAAAGTACTCTATGAAACAGCTTTCGTCATGAAGGGTTGCTTATCTACCGGCAGCGAATCGCATAACAATATGACAAGCAGAAAATAACTTTAATATGACTTTAATTCACATTATATATTAATTTATTTTATACTAGCTGACCCGTGCCCACTTCGTTGGGCATAATTCCGTTTTTTCTCCGATTCACTTTACAAAACGGACTACCACGTAAAAGCCTTTTTATTTTTTGGTTTTTTATATAACCTATGACACTCAGCAATAATGTGGCTTTCTATTGGGGAAAGAATTTTTAATATCGGTTCTGTAGATCCCGAGATTACCCCTTACAATTTAACAGATATACAAACACACAAACTTTTATTATATCTATTATTATAGTATAGACTTAACAGCAATAACATTCAATAATTAAACTTTAATTAAAACATAAGAAAACATAATAAATTAAAAACTAATTTACAAGCGGCGAAGTTTTGCTATCCAACATGAAAGAAACTAGGAAGGGGCTACTTTTTACGATTCACGAGATAAGTATAAAATAAACTAGGTACCTACTCATATTAATAAAAAATAATAAATATTCACGGACATTTCACACATCACACTCTAGTCCTAAACTAAGCATACTAGATTGCTGATAAAATAAATATTCACGGACATTTCACACATCACACTCTAGTCCCATACTAAGCAAATGTATTATTGGAACTAGATTACTGATATAATACTTTTACAATTATTTTTTTACTTAGAAACAAAACATAGATTACATAGACATAGATTGCTGATAGGATACTTTTACAAATATTTTTTTACATAGAAGCTATAATTTGTTTTTTGACGTGACAACGTCTTATAATTCGATAGAGCCGGCTGCACGCACGAAAAAACATGACTCATGTGAGGCGTTCCGAGGCGTTCCATGAAGTGCGAGAGCGCGGAACGAGCGACAAAGAAGCACAATCGGCCTTTGCGTTCGTTGTCACGTTCAACTATCGTCAGTAAACCGACTTTACAGACAACCATTTTTTTTTCTAAAAAGTTTAAAATCCTGTCCATATTACGTCCACTACATTCAATATGAAACTGCAGAGCAAGTTTTAAAATTAAATATACGTTCCGAGTGCACTTCAGCTAATTGTGTGATTTTAAAACGCTAACTTAAAATAACTTAAGTTAAGAACTTGTAAAATATTGCATATTTTATGTGAAAACCGGAACTTTTAAGTATAATTTTAAATGTACAAAGTTTTTATTATACGTTAATGTTCTCAAAGCTTTTGTGATATTTCAAAATGTAAGTTGGTGCTTATGTTTTTTGAAATTAAATACGAAAAGCTACTTACTACGTATAGTGGTATATCTATCGCTACGTTTTGAATAGTAGGTACCTACGCTTCTGATTGGTAGGTAGGTACTAATTTGAATCAGTTGAGTTATCTGCAGACCGTTGCAAATGATCTATAGATAGCTCAACTGAACAAGTGATCAACTATTTCTCATTTAAATAAATATGTTTTATTTGTAAATACTGTAATAATGTTTTTCGTTGTTGTTAGTTTTGTTTTGTAAGTTTGTTACTTTTATGCAAATAAAAACCTGTATAATTATGTCTAGTTTAGAAAATTGTATAAATAATTCCTTACATTTTCCTGCCTTCTCGCAAAGAAAATAATAAAAAACTAAAAACTTTCAAAGTTCAGTGAATCAAACCCCATTCACCGAGAACCGGTTTAGAGTTTCCACGCCACTGCACCACTGCGCTATGCGATGCGATAATTCCTACAAAGAAGGGGAACATTGGAATTCCTTAGGGGAGCTACGGATTTATTATTTATATTATAAATAATGGAATAAATTTACGGACAATTCACACATCACACTCTAGTCCCAAACTAAGCAAAGCTTGTACTATGGGAACCAGATTGCTAATAGAATACTTATTTATTTTTTTGTAAATACATACTTACAATATATATACACCCTGACACATAACAAATATTTATGTTCATCACACAAACATTTGATCTGGGTGGGAATCGAACCCACGAACCACAGCATGGAAGGCAGTGCTACTATCAACTGAGCTGTATCGCCTGTGACAATGAGAGGTTTATCGCTCTTACCAATGTATTTTCGAAATATTTCAATACGGTAAAAACAGTATTTTAATCATTTATTACTTGCAAAAAAAATTTAATATCTAACAGCTCAAACAAATCACCTTACCCCTCATAAAAATCTATCTAACCACATAAAGTGACAACCCTATCGTCTGTTAAACTGTTAAGTGACAACCCTAAGCTTTCTTTTGAGCCTGATAAATTGCACCGGAACTTATGTACCGGGTAAATTCTGTATTGACACAGCTAACTTTAAATAGCTAGATCACGCTATTTAAAGCTAGCTGACCCAAGACCTACAAAAACCACGACCCACGACTCGTGGGTCCCACCCATAGTAAACACTTTACTTTGCATTTGACAGGCGTCACAGCTCAGTTGGTCGCCTTCGCCCTTCCATGCTGTAGGTCTTGGGTTCGATTCCCTTCTTATTTAGCTACGCTCTTATCAGCGTAATTGATGTAAGTCACGCTATTTGTTTCTTTCCAAGGCCTCCTTGACTACCTAGACCTACCTCCTTATACGACATGATGGCAACCTTCATCTTTATTTGGCTCATGTAGTTTATTCGCGGCCTTCTTCTTCCTCTTTTACCTTTTTTTTTACATTCTTATTTTGATTCCCACTCAGAGCAAATGTGTGATGAACATAAATATTTGTTCTGTCTAGGAGTTACTATGTATTCTATGTAGGTATAGTATATTTACAAAAAAAATATAAGTATTCTATCAGCAATCTAGTTCCTACAGTACAAGCTCTGCTTAGTTTAGGACTAGAGTGTGATGTGTGAAATGTGCCAGAATATTTATTTATACACTTTTATACTTGATATTTATACTTGATATTTATACTTGATATTTTTACTTGATATTTATACTTGATATTTATACTTGCTATTTACACTTTTATACTCGATATTTTCATTTTGAACTCTACAGCATACACTTTTCTAGTAACGTCTGGAGTAAACCAGCTGCTACAAGTATTAGCTGGTTCACGATTTCTTTTGTTTTTTCCGTCTACGGAAATTCCTTTAGGAATCAGTTGTTTTCAACTATTTTGTATTGTTCAAAACCACGCAATGTTTTAATTACTTAAGTACTTCTATTTCAAGATATCCACATAAAAACTACCAACTGGTAGCACTGATACTAGATCACGCACAAGTGGTTTAAAATTGAAATTAAGTACTTAATGGGTTCTAATCTAGGTAAGTTAATAAAATACATACAAATATTCGGCGTAAATAACAGTAGCTCTACTATGAGTTTTTACTATACCATATATAGTATACTCGCTAGTGTCTGTAGTTAAAAAAATGTATGAAAATTTGTACAGCGCCTCTAGCGGATAGTTGGGTACTAAAATTTGTAATACATACTAATATTTACGTAACTACTGTAGTAAAGTCAGGCGATTTTACTGTGACAACTCATGGTAGAGGTATAGTATTTAGTATAGTAGTACAAGTTTACTATATATTATAATAATATAAGGTAATTTTGTATGACTAGCTGACTCGACAGACGTGTCGACGTCTGTCGGGTCAGCTAGTGACAAAATATACACGGACATTTTACACATCACACTCTAGTCCCAAACTAAGCAAAGCTAGTAAATAGGCCATACAAAATCAATAGTTCCCTCTTAATTCTCAAACCAAATAATCAATGCTTACAGAACGTCTAAAGTAATCCAAATTGTCTTATCTTGTCACGACCGGGACACCAATCTAAGCCTTGCTAATCCAATCTGATCCTTGCAGAGAGTACACAACTCTAGTTGCTAGACGAGTAGCTTGACTAAAAACTATTTGCAGTGAGGTGAGTACGAATAAATGTGACAATCGTAATCTTATCGTAACGTTAGTAATTCAACACACTGCGCGATGACGCTGCAACGTTCGACAGTCGAGCTGGCGTCAAAACGACTTCTTTATACAGTAGCTCTACCATGAGTTTTTACTATACTATATTTACTGTACTCGCTAGCGTCTGTAGTCAAAAAAATGTATGACGATTTGTACAGCGCCTCTAGCGGATAGTTGGGTACTAAAATTCGTAATACTAATATTGACGTAACTACTGTAGTAAAGTCAGGCGATTTTACTGTGAGATCTCATGGTAGAGGTACTGTTTCTTTGAATGTAACTATGTAGTAAAACTCTAAAAAGTAGTTTTTTTAACCACCTTCAAAATAGGAGGTTCTCAATTTAACTGTATTTTTTGTACCTATGTATGTAACGCGATTACTCTGCCAATTCTATACTGATTTTAATGATTATTTGTTTGTTTGGTAGATTATACTTCAGAAACCGATTTTTAGCAAAAAAAATGTCTTTTGAGTTATTCTTTAGATATAGGTTTAATCTTTGTCGATAACGATTGAAGTCTGTTTTTATTATATTTGATACATTTTTGTTAAAAAAATAAATATTATTCTGGATTTATTTTTGAAGCGCTTTACAAAGTAGATTTATTTATATTTTCTCTCCGAAAACTACGGGAGTGTTTTTATTTACTTATCTAAGTGAGTGTTTGTTCTTGCTAAGGATTTATTTTATTTACTCATTTCAAAGTAGATAAAACAAAAGAACGTAGATAGTTTAGGCGAAAATAAAAACATCTCTGAAGAGACTTAGATAATATGGATAATACAAGGCAATGATAAGAAATATACTTAGTAAAATATTTTAAGTAGGTATTTTGTTTTTATGTGAATATGTAAAGAAAAAGGCTCACCTGATGTTGAAGCCTCAATCTTAATATTTTGTCACATCCATTGAAGTTCGCAACATCTTCGGTTGCCTGGAAGAGATCGCTCTTATTTTAATTTTAATTTAACTTAAATGTTAAGGTATATATCTATACACCCGCCTTTTTGTGGTGGCAGCCATTTTGAATTTGAAATTTATTATAGTATCTCGTATTCTATAAGTCAAGCCTTTTCATTTGATACCCATTCTGCTGAAAAAATGTGATCCACCATCTTGTGGCGGCGGCGGCCATTTTGGATTTTCATCAAACATTGCCATGAACATGATCCACTGACATTTTTACGATGCCATTATTTCATGACATATCTGCCAAGCAATTATAAATCTAAATGCATAGTCATAAGACACATTTTAATTACGTTATTCGCTAGTAAGATTGTACAGATGGTTAGTTCTCACGAATAACTTGCGAAGAATCTTATAATGTTTGCAAGAACTTAGAATAAGTATATGAACGAAAACAATTCATATACGTTTTCTTTATAAGTTTTTTTAGTAAAACAAGTCTTAAGTATTAGTTTATAGTATAAACAAGCATAGATCTTTGTTATTCTTCTCAATCAAATAACAATGTAGGTACTTACATATATCAGGCTTCGCAGCTCAGTTAGTAGTAGCTCTGCCTTCCATGTGGGTCATGGGTTCGATTCCCACCCAGAGCAAATGTTTGTGTGAACATAAATATTTGTTCTGTGCAGAAAAGAAAACCGTTCAAAAACATTTCAGCTGTCAGAATATCCCCCAGATTTAATGTTAGTAAAATAACTGAAGCAAACCGCCAAAAAATTAAATATAATGTACTTAAGTATAAACTTTTTTGGTACATATTTAGTACAGTAAAAGCCTCTAACTAAAATAACAGGTAACCCCATGAGATGTACCTAACATTGTTACCCGCAGTCTCTTCGCGTATTTCTGCAATGCGGTACCCTAAAATACAAAACAACAAACGTTTATTCTCACCATTTGAGTTACATTGCGCGTCCGCTATGTAAACTCTCCGCAACCACGCTAAACTTTCTCTCTAGCCGAGCAATGTATTTCAAAATTAAATTTGTGTAGTTTATTATCGTTTTGTTGTGTAAACCTTGTTCTAATTAACTCGTGTTATTGTATGACATGATAACTCGTCTTTATGACTATGTTGTTTCTACGACTACCTATGTATACAGAGCCTTAATTAATGGACACTCTGCTTTGTATGTAAGGTCAGAAGGCAGTAAATTTAGATACAGGGTGTTTTTTAATAAGGGCGATGATGACCAAGTTTTTAGAGAAAATAGACCCTGTATAAGAGTCAGTCTATATTGGGTATACCAGTGGAATCCCGACTTGGTCATCATCGCCCTTAAAAAAAACACCCTGTATATACCACCACTGTTTTAATAGCCAACCATGCTTTGCTGTGTTCTAATTTGAAAGGATAGTGGTAATGGCGCAGTACGACATAGCTACGATGCATCTACGGTTTTGCTACGACAGAGCTACGATACAAACACAAGACGATGTGGCTACCCTGCGTGTCTATAACAACTTAGTTACGATGTAGTTACGATATAAATACGATAAAGCTTCGATATATTTACCGTTTAGCTACATCAGAGTTATGAATCAAACACAATAAGGCTTGATAGTGCAATGTGGCAACAGTGCGTGCTTATTACAATTTAACTACGATGCAGTTACAATGTAGCTAAAATAAGCCTACGATTTTGCTATGAAAGAGAAACGATACAAATACAGTGCTGTTAGTCAATACAAAGTTGCTAAAGCGCGGTGCTGTTGCAACTTAACTACGATGCAGTTTCGTCATTGCTACGATACAGCTACGATCGATCTTTTAAATGCTATTGATTTTAGAAATAACAATCGTACTATTTTTTTTATGACATAGCAACCAGTTCTCTAGCTTTGCTATCATAACTTCGTCAGGCGTTATGTAATCCTCGGGAAATCCTACTTTACGTAACTGCATTCAACTAAGGCCAGAACACACGAAAAGCTTAAAAGACTGCAAAAGATAGTGTAATAATATGCCAAATTGCGATTTTTTGCCACCGATGACTGTTGAGTACCTACCTTGAAATCTGTTTGTTTTTTTGAGAAGGGTAGTGTTAGCCAACTTATTCATGACAGTTAGAGAAATGACGTGAAAAGAGTCAAGCTCACGATCTATAAAATAATAATAACAGCATTTTTTTTAATGAATCTACAGATTTAGGAGAAAATTGACCTAAATGATTAAAAAAAATACAATATCATCTGTATTTTTTAATAAATTTATTATGTTGGTCATAAAAATCATTCAATCACTGTGAGTCAATTTACTTCCTATCCTATTCAACTAATATTATAAATGCGAAAGTTTGTATGGATGGATGTATGTTTGATACTCTTTCACGCAAAAACTACTGAACGCATTTTAATGAAACTTTACAATAATGTAGTTTATACATCAAAATTACACATAGGCTATAATTTATAATGATGTTGTGCGAATTGTCTAAAATATGACCATAAACTGATATTATGACGACCGGTGTGGCGCGACGGACGAAGGTCCGCCTGCGACGAGAAGGTTACGGGTCGATTCCCGCCTTGGGATAAATGTTTGTATGATCTGCAAATATTTATTCCGGGTGTTCTGGGTATTTTATATGTATAATAAAAATAACTATCTATGTAATGTATTGCATTAAGTACCTATGTCAGTCTTCTAGTACCTACCCATAACACAAGCTCTGCTTAGCTTGGGCCTAGATGATGTTGTGTGGATTGTCCAGCATTATTAATTTTTTAATTTATTTTTATTTTAATAAAACGAAGTCGCGGGCACAAGTATTCATTAAGTTATGAGTGTTATCACAGCTAACTGTTCTAGTTTAGTCGGTTTTCGAGCTCGTTTAGCACCACCCAGGGGACACGTGCAGGGTTATAGAAAGGTAACTCCTGCGGACGCGAGCATGATCGTCCCGCAGGCGTAAACTTAATAACGGCCTTCCCCAAGGCTCAGTCATGGCCCCTCAGCTCTTCAACTTATACATATCCGATCTCCCTGAAACTACAGCCACTAAGTTCATATACGCTGATGACATCGCGCTAGTTACCCAAAGTAAAGATTTCAAATCCACCGAAAACATCTTGACAGCAGATTTATTAACACTCTCAAAATATTTTGAATCTTGGCGACTAATACCAAGCCTAAGCAAAACGGAAGTATCGTGTTTCCATCTCAACAATAACCTCGCAAGTTACGAACCAATCGTCAGCTTTAATGGAGAACAGTTAAAGTTTAATTCAACCCCTAAATATCTTGGTGTTACCCTGGACAGATCTCTCACATACAAAGAACACCTTTACAAGCTGTCCCAAAAACTGTCAACTCGAAATAACATCTTGCAGAAGCTGTGTGGCACAACCTGGGGAACGTCTGCTGACTGCCTACGTACAACTGGCATTGCTCTCGTTTACTCAGCTGCCGAATACTGCGCACCAGTATGGCTAGAAAGCGCCCACGTGCACAAAATAGACACAAAGCTTAACACCACCATGCGTTGCATCTCCGGCACAATAAAATCCACACCACGCCACTGGCTACCTGTTCTAAGCCATATCGAACCCCCTCACCTCCGTCGGAAACATGCACTAAAACGAGAAGCTGACAAAATAAAGTCACACCCTGAACTGCCAGCTCATAATGTTTTCTCGTGTCCACCGCCGAGCAGGTTGAAATCCCGGCATCCTTCCTACGCCGCTGCTCAAAACCTCACCAACTACAATACAGAAAACAGCTGGAAGAGAGAATGGTTGCAGAGTACAAAAGACACTCGTGCCGCATTGATTGATCCTACTTCCAAACCGAAAGGTTTCGATCTTCCTCGCAAACTATGGTGCCGCCTAAACAGGCTACGAACTGGGCACGGCCGCTGCAACTCCTTCCGGCAAAAATGGGGTTGGACCGATTCAGCGCTTTGTGACTGCGGTGAAGAGGACCAGACCATGGACCACATCGTAGAGCGCTGGTCCAAACACTCATACTCGGGACCTTGGAGCGATCTAATGGACCTACCTTCTGACGCAATAACTTGGCTTGGGAATCTAAATGTTGACCTGTGATAATTTTGTGATAATTTTTTTGGTCTCCTGCTTATATAACTTAGTTTTAAGTATATTATTTTGACTGATTAATTTCTATTTTATGACAATTCAATTTTGTATGTAAGAGTTTTATTTAATTTAGTTAGCCTTAAGTTGACAGATTTTATATGTATGATTTATTTTATTTGTTTTGCTGCGCCTGTTTAAACTATGTCATACGATTAAATAAATAAATACTGTTCTAGTATTGACTGTTCGTGTAAACCTGCCCTTAGCTTCGAATAGACAGCAGAATTATCAATGTTAATATGACAAAATACCCGTATACATTACTTATGCAAAACTATTGGACATTATCTCACTTTGCGTCACTATTGTTTACTGTTTCGAATTAAACTGGTTTATGGTAATACAAGGCCGTTAATAATAATAAATAGATTTTTTAGGGTTCTGTACATAAAGGGTAAACTTCAAACTTCAAAATTATATTTTAATTATTACTATTATAAATGGTATAGAGATTATCGTATAACAATATCATGCAATATCGCATCCGTCTTAATTGCAATTTGAATCTAATATCAAGTCACACGTTATGCAGTTATTGGGCAGTGACCTCGATAGATAATACCTAGATTATTACCTACTGACAAATTGGACATTCCACACCGAGCTAGCAAAGATGACATACTACAAACATGACAGCAACTTGACAATTGACTGACATCACTTCTCAGAGGGCTTAGTCCTTTTAAATGTCCTTAGATTTTTGTATGGATATCCGAGAGACGACTCTCAGCTCGAGAGTAGGGAGTTTTAAAATACAACCTCGGACTAAGCCCTCAAAAATATGAGGATATCCGAGAGACGACTCTCGGCTCGAGAGTAGGGAGTTTTAAAATGTAACCTCGGACTAAGCCATCAGATCTCCGCCATTTTGTTATAAGATTAATATTTTTTCGTAAATACATACATATAATACATATTAACACTCACAAAACAAATATTTATATTCATCACACAAACATTTGCTCGGGGTTGGAATCGAACCCACTACCTAGGTACAGCATGGAGGGCAGAGGCTACTACCAACTGAGCTGTGTGTGACGCCTGTCAATGATATCCCGATAAAGAAAACCGTGATAATTTCAAATTATAATTATTATCTAAAACTCGCTAAAACTCGAGGACGGATTTATCTTATCTTGGTCTTGAAATGTTCGTGGAGGTCTAGGGAAGGTTTAAAAGATAAGAAAAATTCAAATAACTGCCGTGAAAACCTTCAAAATAGCCCAATTTCTATTTCCCATACATTTGAACTTTATTATAATCGATTGAGGCAGTACGAAGTCTGCCGGGTCAGCTAGTGGTAAATAAATATCCGGCACTTTGTATCCTATCTGTATTTCTTATCAATTCGGAAGTAACTATCTTATGTGGTTTAAGATCTTAATGTTTGCAATGATAAGTATGATAACACGAGACAGATAGGTGACATCGTATCTGCCGGACATCCTAGGAGGAAATCACTGCAAGACGTTTTTATGTGTATCTTTAGTTAGTATTTGAGCAGGCGTTTTTTCATTGCCAAATATCTGCGCATATAACGCGTTTATAAGGTATGTCAACGATGTGGATCGTGGGTTCGCTTCTCACCAATAATTATAATAATGTTAAATCGACTGATGTGGCGCAGCGGGAGAAGGTCCGCGACGCGAAGGTTGCGGGTTCGATTCCCGCCTTGGGATAAATGTTTGTACGATCTGCAAATATTTATTCCGGGTGTTCTGGGTATTTAATATGTATAATAACAAAATATCTATGTATGTAATGTATTGTATTAAGTATGTCAGTCTTCTAGTACCTACCCATAACACAAGCTCTGCTTAGCTTGGGGCTAGATGATGTTGTGTGGATTGTCCAGCATTATTTATTTATAATTAATATATCGTAATAAATCTACGAAAAAGCACCTTTGAACTAGAAATCAATTTTCATAAATTGATTACTCAGCGACACGAAGAAGAAATACCGGAATATACATACATACATATAAAGAATAGCCTTAAAACAGCAATAAATTATCTAACTGTCGACAACGTGACATTGATTTTAAACTCTTTATTTACTTTGTGGCAAGGTTATTCTAAATTGAGGCGTAACATTATGTAGCGTATCGTAACACAATACCGTTACATGACATCAGAAAAAAAAACTCGTGGCTCCATCTCGCCATGACTATGTAGGTATTCTATGTATTTACTAAAAAAATGCATATAAGTATTCTATCAGCAATCTAGTTCCCATAGTACAAGCTTTGCTTAGTTTAGGACTAGAGTGTGATGTGTGAAATGTCCAAGAATATTATTATTTATGACACTTTTCAAATTAGGTTATGTTCTATAACTAATGACAAGAGCGTTGATAGAGTTGGGTTGATTTCAGGAAACTCAAGTGTCCATCAGGACAAATGGACCATCAGCTATTAAAAATTCGACTTCGTTATTCGGCATTTCTTTTTTCAGTTTTGTATCTCATCTAGATGATTTATACAGCGTTAAGGGCCATTTTTGTACATTCATATTTTTGGGACACTTATATTTAGATGGAGTAAGCTTGGCCAGCACCTTTATACCGTCGTCACAGCCTGGTCGGAATGCTAGTGGAGTAGGTTGAATAAAGTAAAAATAAAGTAAACAATTTAAAATACAAGCAATAATATAACGTTTTTACGACTAGACAATTCAAACATACACGACACGCAGTTTTCTTGTATATTTTATTTATATTTAGAGGTATTATTTACACATTTAAAATCTTAGCAAAAAGTTTTTTTACAATAATAATTTAAAAAATTACAAAAGAGAGAGAGACCATACATACCCAGCAGTGGGTCAAGTCAGGCTGTGGATGATGATGATGATGAGATTATAAAAAACAGATATTATTTACACATTTATTTAAAATCTTTGCAAAAAGTTTTTTACAATATACATGATTTCTAAAAAACAAAAATACATACATATATTATAAAAAACTTAAAACTAGGTTGCCGCCGTCAGCGGGGCAAGGCCCAAGCTGCCGGCGGTTAGGGCTACAGATTGAGGAACCTGCGGACAATGCGTGCCGTGTCGAGGATCACTGCCTTCTGCAACAGATATTATTATTATTAGTATATAAAACTGTCTTAAACTTTATAAATGAAGGTGTAAGTTACTCTTCCGTGGTAGATAGTATACATTTATTGACCACAGCAGCTGCGGCCCTGACCGCAAGTGAAAGTCCCGATATCAATAAAAATATTGAAATCTGATACGTCTTTATTTTATATCTCTCATTAATCAGCCATATCAGAAATATGAGAAGTTCCTATCAGAAAAATGATGTTTAGTTGACATTGAAATGTGTTTAATGGAATCTTCGCACAAATACATCGACGGTCACAGATTAACTCCTATCACAACATAATAACACTTAAATAACCAGCGGAAAACGTTCTTTAACCAGTTAAAACAAACGCACTGTGAACAACACACGTTTGTTACTAAAAATACTAAAAATTGTGCGAAAATGTTGAAGGCTCTTGTAATTGTGTTTGTTGGTTACGCGTTCGCCGCGCCGTCTGTAGATTTTACTCCTCTAAACGAGTTCTCGTTGAAACTACTCGATCACACGTACAGTTATCAAGAAAACTTCGGTAAAAGTAACCAAGCTATCTCCCCTATATCCGTGTGGAGTCTCTTCTCATTGCTCGCTGAAGGCTCGTCCGGTCAAACGTATCAAGAACTGGTCCAAGAGCTCAAACTACCGACGGATCTACGACAGACCCAGGCGTTGCACCAAGCGACGAACAATCTCCTCAAAAGTGACTTTAAAGATGTGATTTTAAAAGGACAATCAGCTATGTTCTCTGATTGTAGTTTACAAATCCACCCGGAGTTCTGCAAAGCAGCGTTATCTTACAGCACAGATGTGTATTCTATCGACCCGAAAAATACGACGAAGTTGGCTCATGATATCAACTACTACATCTGCCTGGCCACAGAAGGGAGAATCACCAACGCTGTGCAAGAACAGAATTTAGAAAACCTTCGTCTCATTTTGGTTGATGCTTTGTACTTCAAAGCTAATTGGACGCATCCTTTTGACCGCACTCAAACAAAAGAAGAACCATTCTACGATTACCAAGGGAAGACAATAGGATCTATCAACATGATGTACCAAAAAGGTCCCCACAACTTTGCAGATGTCAACGAAATCCAAGCGACTGTATTAGAATTGACTTATGGGAAAAAAGAAGAGTTCTCAATGGTCTTTCTGCTACCGTTTGATGGAACAACTATCAAGACTCTGCTTTCAAACTTAGCGTCACAGCCGCTATCCTGGATCGATAACATAAGATCTGATGATAACTCAGATGTAGATGTTTACATTCCTCGCTTCAAAATCTCATCGAAAGCTGACTTGATTCCACCTCTACAATACTCAGGGATTCAGACGATCTTCGATCCACAGAGAGCGGAATTACCTGGGGTGTCTGATAGCCCCCTTTTTATATCATCAGCTGTTCAGAACGTGGACATAGAAGTGACAGAAGATGGGACAGTGGCTGCTTCGGCGACTGTTGTGGGACTTGAAGATAGATTCTTAGGACAAAGGTTTGAAGCTAACAGAGACTTTGTGTTCATGATAATGGAAAGGAAATCCAATTTAGTGCTGTTCGCTGGTGTTTATGTGGTGCCTTCGCTTGTTTAGGTGAATATGAGTTATTGTATAGTGGTTGTATTCATAAGACTCAATGTAGGGTTGTTTTGGAAAGTGATATGGAAAGAAAATGAAGAGGTCGAGCTGGATCTACTGTGTCGTTATGAAGGTACCAAGTAGTACTAGAGGTACTTGAACTGATATTAGTTAAACAGGACTAAAAGTTCAGAAATGCTGCTGTGCTTTATTGAAACCTAGAGTTAAGCGTTAATTAAGCGTTAATGTGATTTTCTTAAATAACAAACTATCTTTGTATATAAATTAAAGGTTTCAATATAATTAAGGCATTTGGTAGTTTAATTACTTCTTCTTTAATTACGTTTCTGATAATGATGAATCAAGGCACAATAAATAAAGCCAAAGCTCAGAAAATACATTGTTATAATATTAAAAATCCTATGTTTGATAGGTTTTTGAACATTTTAGCAATTGTAATGTATGAATTATTGTTTAATTCATACATTACAATTAACTTGGATGAACTTGGATTATCTATTTGTTATATTTATATTTATTTGCACTTTAACGTAATATCATCCGAAAAGTTTTTGAGTTCAAATCTCGTTAGACTCAAACTGACTCTTAGAGATATAAAAATCGTAAAAAATCATTTCCAAATTTAGCTTTGATTTGTCTAAGTACTAAAGTAAATTCACGCAGATCATTTAGAATCGTCTTACATACTAGGTGATTCTAGGTGCCAGTTCCACGCGACCAGACCTAGAGCCGTGATGACCTAGTTTTATTGTAATAGAATGTATCTGGAAAGTGCATTGAACTTTTAAGTAGGTACCCGTATTATTGTTTTAACATGAATACTGTAATCTGTGGCTTAACTACAAAACGGCCTAGTACAGTCGCTGTCAAAAGTGGTTATTAATGAATTCATAAACTTAAAAAAGTTTTATAGAATTTTGTTAAATCTCTCGAAATTATAGTAAAGAGATAAACTTGGCTCCTTAAAAGACCAAGTTTGTAACACTTATTTTGGCAAAATAAATATATTGTATCATTTACACGGGTTTTTATCAATGCAAAGCCGTTGTCAAAATGATAGGAAAAAAAATTAAAAATCAGTGTTGTTTATATTTTT
Source organism: Ecliptopera silaceata (assembly GCA_932527185.1). Classification (NCBI taxonomy): domain Eukaryota; kingdom Metazoa; phylum Arthropoda; class Insecta; order Lepidoptera; family Geometridae; genus Ecliptopera; species Ecliptopera silaceata. The sequence continues at coordinate 5,506,297 of OW052215.1, read as the reverse complement.
ACTATAAATTTCGTATACATATATTGCGATAAGCGCCATTTAGTCTCAAACGAAGTATTGTTGTTTTGACACTGTATTTTTTTTTAAAACCTTTTGCATATTATCTTAAAAGGATTTCAGTGTTTTATAAACGTTTATGACATACCTGTAAAATTTTTAAGCTTATTTTATACTTACAAAATTTAATAGTATTTGCAGCACAATTTTTGTCACTGACTGTACTGGTTTATTACTAGGTATGTTGACGGTAATCTTGTTGATTACACTTTGTGAATGAATGTAATTTTGTGGTCATAAAATAAATTAAACATAGTATTATTTACATTATTCAAGTATCAAGTAAACATTACTGTTTTCCATCAAAAATGAAGCGGATCGAACCCTTTGCTTTTTATGCCGTAAAAGGCAAAGCTACTACCAACTGAGCTGTGTGTGTGTGACTGTAATTTATTTCTAGAAAAAAATACCTAAGCATATAACTCCTTAGTATAGGCGACCAAGAAATTGGTTTACTCTAGGGCTGAATATCATCTGCACGTACAAAACATCAAGGGCTATTTTCGCTTGACAGATTAATAACTGCTACGTCAGAATCTGTCAATCTGTAATCTTTAGCGAATAATTATGTTACTGGGAGATGTCATCAAAAGTGGTAAACCAATTTCTTGGTCGCCTATACCTTGACTCATTTTTGTAATGCGTTATGTCATCACAGTAAATCTCGTACCTACTTACATCTAATGTCTTTTATACCCTTCAAAAACCAACAAACAATTTTATTCAGATTTCAATGCAACGTCTTCTCACGGCAAATTAAATTCTATGACATCACTATAATAACTAAAAATCTCACATTTTGACTGGTTCAGCCGGTTTTTACCATGGTTTTAAAATATTTAAACTGTAGTTTTTAAACTTTATTAAATACTAGCTGACCCGTGCCCACTTCGTTGGGCATAATTCGACCGTTTTTTCTCCGATTCACTTTGCAAAACGGACTACCACGTAAAAGCCTTTTTATTTTTCGGTTTTTTATATAACCTATGACACTCAGCAATAATGTGGCTTTCTATTGGTGAAAGAATTTTTAACATCGGTTCAGTAGATTCTTATAATTTAACAAACACACAAACTAGATACAAGAACCTGTGACTGCATACGAGTTTATCTCATTTTTCGTGTTATGGTCCTAAAATAAATAAATAAATAAATCATAAATAAATCATCATTTAAAAAATTATATACAACATTTATGATTTTTAGGTTTGGTACTGCGGCAGACCACATTATTTGACGTTAATACAAAGTTTTTACAGAAAAATTACTTAAAAAAAACTTGAGAGGCGTCAAGGGAACGAAGTTCTTACTTAAATAACTGGCTTGCTTTCTATGAGAGAGAGACACACGCGCACACCGCATGGCTTACCGCAACAATAGCAAAAAGTGTCGTTACAACTTTTGGTCTTCATTTTTTCCGTCTTACGTCCGTCTACCCTTTCGCAACGCGTGGTAAGGAACTTCGTTTCAACTGTTTACAGCTTCAACTTAAGTGCGAGTGCATAAAAAAAATAGTTTAGTTAAAAAAAAATCTTTAACAGTAAAAATCTGCAATCAATGACGCTAGGTTTTTACTAGGTTTTTTCCTCGAATACCTACTAGTTTTTTACCTAGGCATTGCACATACCTATAATACAGATCAAGGTCTTGATATTTATAACTAGGTACCTGGGTTAACAGCCAGAGACTAAAGCTATTTTTGTGCGATTATTTTTACAAAAAATGGCGGAACCGATCTTTTATTTATCTTTATTTTGTTTTTATAACCAAACTAGTAGTACGCCCCGGCTTCGCACGCCTACGCAGACCTTTGCCCAGCAGTGGGACGAGATAGGTTAGAGAAAAAAACGAGAGAGGAGTTGAATGGAGCCATGGGTCGTGCTGTTGAGTTGGCCAAATATCTATGTAAGTATATAATATAGAAACACGACAAGAAGAAGAAGAGAAAAAAATTTGGTTCATTTATATAGAATAATAAAACTTTATGTATATTAAAGAAGCATGATATAACAACTTGAACTTCAAACAAAAACCTTCAAATAATTTGGGTAATTTCAAAACGGATGTGAATTTTCGCGTATTGTTGTTTTTTTGCATTAATGTTGCAAGTTTTATAGTATAAAGCCCTTTTGACACGACCTACACTATTAACTCACAAGTTTTCAGGGTTCTGTACCTCTACCATGAGTTGTCACAGTAAAATCGCCTGACTTCACTACAGTAGTTACGTCAATATTAGTATTACGAATTTTAGTATCCGCTAGAGGCGCTGTACAAATCTTCATACGTTTTTTTAACTACAGACGCAGCTTACATTGTAAAAACTCATGGTAGAGCTACTGTACTCAAAAGGTAACCTATTTCACATACAAATTCGCAATGATAAGAAGAGGAGACGTCGAAGGATCAAAATCTTCTATACTAAGTATCTATACTAATTTTATATAGAAGTAAAGTTTGTGTTTGTATATTTGTTAAATTGTTTGGGGTAATCTCGGGATCTACTGAACCGATTTTAAAAATTCTTTCACCAATAGAAAGCCCCATTATTGCTGAGTGTCATAAGTTATATAAAAACCCGAAAATAAAAAGGCTTTTACGTGGTAGTCCGTTTTGCAAAGTGAATCGGAGAAAAATCTGTCGAATTATGCCCAACGAAGTGGGCACGGGTCAGCTAGTAAATCTATATAAAAATAAAACTCGTTTTCCGTTGCCACGACATAGCATGAAAACGGCTTGACCAATTTGGCAGATTTTTTTTTGTAGTTTTCTAATACTCTGTACAAGGTTCTCACGGAAAAAAAAAGAAAATCTCTCAGAAAAAAAAACATCTCTCTTAGGTTGTACGAAGTTCGCCGGGACAGCTTAGTAATAAATAAATTATGACTAACATAAAGTACCTACATATAAGTAAAATTGTAGATTTTCCTTCAGTATACTACATAGAGGAAAATAACAATAAATCATTAATCACGATGCAGGAAATACGAGATACGTGCCAATAACAAATCATTGTGGTGATCAGTGCCCCTAGTACGAGTTTGTGCACACACGGATCGCAGAGACGCAATCGCCGAGCGCCACCGATTTTGTATGGAGATCCAAACAGCGCCCCTAGCAGATTTCTTGAGAAGCTTGGATTTCCATACAAAATTGGTGGCTTGCGATACGAAGGCGATACGTTGGTAGGCATGTGCAAAACTCGTACTAGGCCCTCAGTGCCCCTAGTACAAGATTGTGCACACACTGATCGTATAGACGCGATCCTGGCAGGTTTTAAACCACGTTCAGTTATTATAGTATCTCATCGGTATTCTGTGGCTTTTATGGACCACCATCATTAAATCCTATCAATAATAATGTCACAGTCAAAAAAAGATTGTCTCTATTCGATTGTTTATTTTTTTTATGTTACGCTGCGTAACTTACGCTGTCAATCCTCCGAATATGAACAGAATAATGAAAAATAAATTAATAGAACTGATTTTAGTGATTCAAGACAGAGAGAAAACTTTTTTCTAATGTAGGTATGGTTTATATTTCTCGTTTAAAACCGTTTTATAAATGCGCTTCTATTTTCGTGAGTTATCTTGTTACACCCGGTAATAAATGAATCACATTGAATCAAAGGTCATTGTGTTGTGATAGTGACGTCATCGATTCATCAAGTAAAGCTTGATTTACACATTGATTATAAATTAATGGGGCAATAAATACGTTGATGAAATAAACAAGTATATAAGCATTAATTCAAGGTAAACAGCGTTGGAACATTACACATTTACAAATAGGTACAAATAGTTATTTTAGCTTAAAGTTAATTAGATTTAATAAATATTTCTTTAATATATATTTAATGAAAGTTTTCTTTTCAAAGGATGTATTAGTACATAGTACCTACGCCCCGGCTTCGCACGGTACGGGTAGCGGGTATATAAAAAATTTCATATGTAAGTATATTTTTTTACACCTTTGGTTACATAATTGAAGTTTTAGTAAGGATCCCTATTTTTTTTTTGAAAATATCATATAGCCTATGTTCATCGCAGATAGTGTAGCTTCACAACGGTGAAAGAATTTTTTAAATCGGTCCGTTGGGTTCGGAGCCTATTCGATGCAAACAAACAAACAAACAATAAAATCTTTCCTTTTTATAATATTAGTTTAGAAGAGTTATAATCAATGTTTTGATCTAAAGTGCGCAAGCGCAAATGCCTACGCAAGGTAGGTACTCTAGACTTAACTCAATATTCTTTAAAGTCTAGACAAATTCTTAAATCTTATGTTGCATTGATATTCTACTTGATGTTAATTTCTAAAAACTATAACAAATACTTATATATAATTTTATCACACATTTATCACATTTCAAAGAATATCTGCATAAAATCTAGGTGTAAATAAATATTCAAGAATTTCACACAATGCAATTTAGTTTGTAAACTAAGCAAAGCGTGTAACAGGTACCTATTGATTTTTATTTTGATTAAACCCTCTTCAATAAATAAAGATAAAAAAAACTTGATTTCTGTCTAACGGAATACTTTTAAAATCATGTTAAATCCAAGTTTTGAGTGATTACAACAACGGCCGCCATCTTGGAACTTTTCCAAAATGGCGGCCGTGGTTGTGGTAAATGGTTTACCTGTCAAACTATTAGTCACAAATCAAAATAAAGCGTTGGAAAGTGTTGTTCGCGTAGTCACATGTCTATGGTGCAAAATCCATGCACCGTGGGATTCTACGCCATGATTGCAATCATTGTAATCATGGGTATGGGTAGGCTGACTATTAGCAACATTGATTTAGGTTGAAATTACTCTATTGTACCTTCCTACTTAGGAAGCTTCTGCTACAGATTAAAATAAAATAAATAATAATGGACATTTCACACATCACACTCTAGTCCTAGTCCCAAACTAAGCAAAGCTTGTGCTACGTCAAAATGATTGCTGATGGAATACTTAGGGTAAGTATATATTTTTTGTAAATACATGCACAGAACACCCAGACAAAACAAATATTTATGTTCATCACACAAACATTTGCTCTGGGTGGGAATCGAACACGACCCACAGCATGGAAGGCAGAGCTAACCAACTAAGCTGTGACGCCTGGTTATTTCTTTAAATGGGTTAGCATTCAACTTAAATCAATGGATATTCCAAATAAATACTCAATAACACGTCATACTTAGTTTACTTACTTTGAAACGTCAGAGGAAAATATAAATACATATAAATACATACAACAAATACTCGACGCGTGACCCGAGGGCTGGTGAGTATCTGGCCCAGCGTATCAGCATTGCTATTCAGCGCGGCAATGCAGCCAGTATCTTGGGTACGCGACGATTGGTACTAATTTGGATCAGTTGAACTATCTGTAGATCGTTTGCATTGCAACGGTTTGTAGATAGCTCAACTGTTTCTTATGTATTTTATATGCCTATGTACATTATGTAAATACTGTAATAGTAGTAAGTTTGTTTGTGACTAAAACTCTTTTTTTATAATTTTTTTTTTACCTAAGTATACTGTCCCACTGCTGGGCAAAGGTCTCCTCCAAAGCCTTCCACCTATCCTGATCTTTGGCGATATTCCACCAATCCTCCTAAAAAAAATAATTACAAATTCTACTAAATACCTTGTATTTGTAACAATGGTATCTATAGGAAAGGAAGACATTGAAAGAGATGAAGGTCAAATGAAAGGCATGCCCTAATTTACCTTTGTTCGAAACACACCTTTGTAGATTGTATGGACATCCGGAGAGCACACCCATCTATAACACTTACAATAAACAATAGATTTCCTTTAATTTACATGGTACATCACTATTTAGTCCACTGCTGGACGTAGGTCCCATCCCAAGACGCGCCACTGAGCCCGGTCTTCGGCTCTTCTCATCCAGTGTTTGCGTACATTCCGCGATATAACGGTTAGCATCGCAGTAGAAATCTAGCATTTTTGTTAAAAAGGATGAAAATAATTTCCTATTATACCGATTTGGCGCAAGTTGTAAAAATCCGAACAGAAAATTGTATACAAAGTTGTGAAAAGCGCTACCTGTTAATTATATTTTGAACTAATTTGGAAGTAACTTACCATTAGGACATTTTATGTGCTCAATCAAAAGTTCCATCAAATATCAAGAGATGGCGCTAATCTAAAAATATACAAATTTATGTATAGAACTATCTCTATGAAATATGGAATGGAGGTAATGAATTCTATAGTATTATAATATAAGTTTAGGTACTCCGGTAGAGAACCAACTTAGCAAATATCATATCCTAATTTAAACGTCCTTGAACTCAAAATCGCTTTTGTATGCAGATAGGTATAATGGAACTTGTTCCGCCATATACTGCCGATCCCATTAAAAATACAATATAATTATATATTTCGTTTAATTTTTATAATATTCTCCTCCAATGGTTTTCCAAGCGAACTTTGTGAGCTACTTTGATACAAATAAAAACCTATCTATGTAGACAATATGAAAAAAAAAATGAAAAAATATTTATTAAACACCATATTACAAGTAGATACAAAAGATACTGAGGAAATTACACAAGTAGGGGTGGCTAAATTAAACAATACCTAAGAAGAACAGGTGAGGTAAGGTAAGTACTTAAGTATAACAATATGGAGTGCCGAAGGTAGTCGGAATGTTTATATACTATGATACCCACACTAGATAATATCTGTATTGTGGGTATCTTCTTGACATACGATTGATTGGCTATTTGTAAGTTTAACCTCGGTTCGGTATACAGCTTTATTTATTTGTAACTGTGAAGAACAGATGAATTTTATCAATGAACAGGTATATAGACATACATTTATTTGCAACTTTAGCAAATTAGCACACACACAGTAAATGATCATTCCTTCAAAGCATGCCACAATATGATAAAATAGAATAGAATAGAATAGAATAGAATATATCTTTATTGTACACCAAGTAAATTACAAACTAAATACAGAAAATTACAGATTAGAGTATGGTACAATGGGCGGTCTTATCGCTATAAGCGATCTCTTCCAGACAACCTTTGGATGGACAGAAGCGTTTCGGTTAGGTAAGAACGGGGCGCACATAAAAAATAAAAAAAAAAAACATGATTTCGGAATTCTAAAGTATAACTTAAACAATACAATTTACATAAATAATATACAGATAAGAATAATATAACATATAAATAAATATATACTTATATAAATAAAATATATATATAAATACATAAAATAAATACACACAATATAGTATAAACAAAAAAGTTTACTATGATGTTTAAGATGAGGATAGAAGGTAGTGCTGGAAAACCATACTTTTAAAAATAGGGAGTGATTTAGCATGTCGTATGGAGACAGGTAACGCGTTCCACAGTTTAGTAGCTTTAAGAGTAAAAGAAGTACCATAGAATTTAGAAGAATGAATAGGGGTTTTCAGCATTCGGGTTTCAGAAGAGCGGAGAGATCGGGTATTGGAGAGGGAAAGAAACTCAAAGCGCTCTTTGAGGTATACCGGAGTTGAAGAAAGGAAAAGGATATTGTAAAGAAGTGATAGGATGTGAGCATCCCGGCGAAGGCGGATAGGGAGCCATTTGAGCCTGTTACGGTACCTACTCAGAAACATGATCATATTTTCGCAAGCCATAAATAAATCTAATAGCTAGATTCTGAAGACGCTCAAGTTTATTGAGTTGGTCTTCAGTTAGGTCAAGATAGCTGGCGTCGGCGTAATCGAGGATAGGATGCAATAGTGATTGTGCTAGCATAATTTTGGTGGACGTAGGAAGGAAGTTACGCAACCGTTTGAGAGAGGCGACAGCAGCAAAAGTCTTTCGGCTAACCGCTGCTATTTGTGGTCCCCATGATAGATCCCTATCCACAAGCACTCCCAAGTTTTTAACCACTTTGCTGATTTCGATCGTAATATTATCAAATTTGACTTCGTAGAATAACATAATATAAATAAATAATGCTGGACAACATCATCTAACCCCAAGCTAAGCAGAGCTTGTGTTATGGGTACTAGAAGACTGACATACTTAATACAATACATTACATAGATAGATATTTTTATCATACATATAAGATACCCAGAGCACCCGGAATAAATATTTGCAGATCGTACAAACATTTATTCCAAGACGGGAATCGAACCCGCAATCTTCCGCGTCGCAGGCGGACCATCGCCCGCCGCGCCACATCGGTCATCAAACTACCTGTAGGTCTACCATGAGTTTTTACTATACTATAAATATAGTATAGTAAAAACTCATAATTTTTTTTAACTACAGACGCTAGCGAGTATAGTAAATACTATACTCGCTAGCGTCTGTAGTTAAAAAAAATTATGAAGATTTGTACAGCGCCTCTATCGGATAGTTGGGTACTAAAATTCGTAAGTAATACTAATATTTACGTAACTACTGTAGTAAAGTCAGGCGATTTTACTGTGACAACTCATGGTAGAGAAACTGTCTATGTCTAATTTAGTACCTAAAATGTGACTTTTGCGACTTGGCTTGGGCACTGAGTCCCGATGATCGAAATTAATCGGTAGATGACTTTTTCACCCTGTACCTATAACAACTTTTTACATTAAATAATTCCCACTTATAATAAGAACTTGAATAAGCTGGGATTATATATATTGTCGTGACTGCCCTCACGATTCTCGTTCCAATAGCTTGACCACCAAGTATATAGATACATAAAATCATTCAAATATAATCTCCTAAGTCTTAATTAAGCTATTGCATAGCTTCTATCGCGCGCGGGCCTTGAGCGTGGAGACCGAATCCAGAAATTCCGTAACGAAAATAACCTAACACTGCGCATGCGTAATCCAGCAAAAAATGATATGCAATAGCTTTACTGCGACAGTCCTCGAGTGCCACACATCTTTTTTATGCACGTTTATGCTAGGTATGTCTTAAAAAAATATAAAATTAAGCTAAATAAAAAAACTTACTACTTGTATACATAATCATGTTTTCATTAAACGATTGTACAATCCAATGAGCGATTTTCCAAATGGCTTTTAAAAAAAAAAAATAGTTCAAAAATAGTCGATAGATGGCAGTAGACAAATAGTGTATCAAAATCCCTCTCTTTTTTTATCTGTATAATCTATTGGTAGCTCTGTCGTGTAGCTGTCATTATCATCCTGTCACGTCCGTTTCGGTGTATTCAGCGTTTTGATAAATTTTGTTTGCTTTTATTTTAGCATTCGTGTACCTTCTTGTGGATTTTACTTTTGACGACAACAGACTGTATACTGGTTTCTGATTTCTGCCACGATTGAAGACTTTTAGCTTTTGTCAAACAGTTTTGAATTTTTTCTAGGACAAAAATTTCACACCACAGATAAAATATGAAAACTTTTTGTGTTGACAATTGACATTGAAATGCATTTGACGTTGAGCGCCATCTATCGTGTATTATATGAACACTCCCTGGAAAATCGCTCATTCACAAGTATCTGGCCCAGCGTATCAGCATTGCTATTCAGCGCGGCATTGCAGCCAGTGTCTTATGTACGCTTCCAATTGGTACTGATTTGGATCAGTTGAACTATCTATAGATCGTTTGCAACGGTCTGTAGATAGCTCAACTGTTTCTTATGTATTTTATATGACAATGTACATTTTGTAAATACTGTATAGTCGTAAGTTTGTTTGTGAATAAACTCACAAGATATCTAGATATACTTATGTTTACACTTGGCGGTAAGGCAGATTACGTTAATCTTCAATGAAACCTGGGTTTTCCTATAGGTTTAGATAAGGACTTGCGTTAATGCATTTCAAAGACGTCTGTGGTGACTTTAAAAATACAAGTTAAAATAAACTTGTAAATCATTTACTGGGAATTAAAGCATTACACGTTATGTGTATCTAGGTACATAGGTTTTTATGGTGTTAAAAATCACAGGAAATATGAAATAAATAATAAATAATCATGGACTTTTTCACACAAAGCTATAGGTACTTACTTAGTCTCAAACTAAGCAAAACTATCGGAACTAGATTTCTGATAGAATAGGTTTTTATATAGGTTACACATCTACATAGAATATAATACTTTTAGGTACATAAATATTTGCTAAAAGAACTATGTAGGTATTCAATCTTTATAGATCACCGCTCCTTAGTTTTATAATATACAAATAACTCAATATCTTTGAGTTTATTTATCTAGCTACATGTTACGATAACTACTTACTAATCGGAAGTTTATCTTCTAGAACAAAAATCAAATAATTTCGAGGTAAATTTGGTAGGTATTTTATGCTTCCGAAAGTAAATCCTTCATTATCCTTATGTCCGACTTATTTTGCCAGCTTATAATTAAAACTGGAATAATAAAATGAAGTCGTGCTACAGAAACTTTCTCGAACTTTCTTTTTTGGTAAAAATATCGAGTAACAGTGAGCGGGCAAAACCCAGTTACCGAACGCATTTTCTGTGCTAATTGAGCAAACGTACACCCCTATAGTCAATAATAAATAATCGTCTAGATAATTTTAATGAGGGTGTGGGGTAAACCTAATTAAACACCTACAAGGGCGAGCGATACCATGAGAGATAATCGATATAATCGATTTTTAATCGATATAACATGTTCTGAGGGCTTAGTCCGAGCCTGCATTTTAAAACTCCCTACTCTCGAGCCGAGAGTCGTCTCTCGGATGTCCTTATATTTTTGTATGAAGTAGAGAGAGAGATCCGAGAGACGACTCTCGGCTCGAGAGTAGGGAGTTTTAAAATGCAAGCTCGGACTAAGCCCTCCGAACTGCAACAGTAGGACCATATCTATTCTATTCTATGGCAGCCCTGTTGGGTATAGCTATTTTACAAATCTATGTACTTCTAATTTATGTTGATAATGATAATTGGCGATGCGATAAGTAAGAATTGACATAAGTAAGTAATCGATTTTTAATCGATATAACAATGTTCCCTAAATGTATAAAAATGTTCCGAACTGAAACAGTAGGACCATAACTTACAAAATAAAAAAAAAACTTTGTTGATTAAGTGAATATTATGTGTAGATGAATGATAAATGGTAAGGTGACTGACCTATTATTTCGTTTGTTTTATGGCAAAATTTAAAAAGCCAAAATTGGTCAAGCGTGTCGGACGCGAACGCTATAGTGGTTCCGTAGGTTATTATAACAAAATATTTTTGAAAATACACCTTTTTTGGTTTTTTTTGTTGTATTAATTGTGAACTGGCCACGAAAGAGGTACCTACAATAAACATAAAGTACAATACGGAACCTTATATTTTGTTAATAAATTATGTACATACTTATGTTATGTTTACTCAATTAAAAGTTTTTCATTAAAAAATATGTAAAACGTAAACTACATCAAGGGTAATGAACTTCTTATTGAAATAATTATAAAAATGTATTTATATATAGTAGGAAGTTATTAATAAATGTGAGAAAATGCATTGTTAGTAACCTTGGGAGTGGACTGTGGACAATGTTAAATGTGGAACGCCATTGTACGATTATTATATACTTGCATGATACCACTTTGGGGCTAAGAACAAATGTGACAATCGTAAACGTAACGTATTTAAGACACACTGCTCGCTACTGCTGCAACGTTCGACAGTAAAGCTGATGTTGACGCGCAGTGTATCTCAAATACGTTACTGTTTCGATACGTTTACGATTGTCACATTTATTTGTGCTCACACCCTTGGGCCTTGGCGGTGACAAACGTCACAGACTGACAAGGAGATGGGTTTTTTTTTTTACATCAGATGTGGGTGCGGCGGTAGGTGAATCACATGTTTTTAACATAATTTTTTTGGTATTTTGTTCTTTTTATTGTGATTTTACTTACTTGTAGATACTTTATAGTCTCTGTTACTCTCTACTAGTGTTTATACAGTTGATATTTTTTATATAGAAAAGGCGCATTTTATTTTTAACAGATAAAGAGCGTTTTTTTTTAATTTATTTAAGATTATTTATGCTAAGACTGTCAAGAAAATAATAACATATAATAATGGAGTAAAAATCATAGTGTTTTTCGGTAGAATTAACATTAATTTTTTATTAGTCATCTAAGTGTGACAAATTTCTTATCAGTAAGTTCGTCATATGTACCTGGATGTAATGTAAATAGAATTACAGATGGCAAAACTTGAGGTATCATTATTATCAATTTTCTTACTAATTTTGGAAAATACTATGAAAAAATAAAAGTACTTAGGCAATTTTTTGACACCTACTGAGGCAACTGAAAACGCACACTGCTTTTAATTATTATTTTCCTCATGGTAAGAAATGTTGGTTCCAAAAAATCCTTGACAGTTGGTTTAGTTGGTTGTCTGACGTCAATTTCTTGAGTCAAAACCACTGAGAGTCCAGTTTTTAAAGTATATCATTGTTTTTTTAAACTGAGTAACCTTTTTCATCCAACCAAGTGCCCTTAGAATGTTTTCAGATAACCTAGGTATCTACCTAATTTTAAATTATATTATGCGTACAGAATTTAAAGCAATAATATTAAAACTTCTCAGCCGAATACCAGTTTTAAAGCGTCTCGAGAGCATAAGGATCAAACAAAACATTATATCTTACCTAGAACAAATAAGAGCCATTTTCCTGCAGCAAACGTATTAACTGTAAACGCGTATAAATTAGTAACATTCTGGTTTTGCATCGTTATTGTTCAGTACGTGAAGAGACACGGTCGAGGGCACAATGTTATCACTCACGCTATGTCTGTTTTTGATCGGTTCGTGTTTTTGTGCCGTGGACTTTACCGAGAGGCCACGCAACTTTAGCATCGAGTTGATGTATTACACACAAGCAGAAACCGCAGGACATGTCGTGATTTCCCCCTTCGGAATTTGGACGCTGATGACGGGCATCTCGTTAGGAGCGACGGGAAACAGCTACAACCAACTAGCAACAGCATTCATCCTTCCCAGAAACCAAAACATGCTGATCGCAGGATACAAAGATCTTACTGCTAAGGTCCTCGATCCTCCTAGCTCGAGTGGAGTGATCATGACAAGCAAAAACTTTGTGTTTTTGGACAATGACTTCACGGTCAACGAAGCCTTCAAAAACATGGTGCAAGACGACTTTTCAGCGGCAATCATGGCTTTAGACTTTGACGATCCCAGCTCAGCAAAGATCGCCAACTCGTTCATCGAAAATTCTGGAGGAAGAGTGTCAAATGTGCTTCGTTCTGACGATTTCCGTGAGTCGAGAATGATTCTAACCAACGTAATATCTTTCAAAGGACTGTGGGCGTCGCCTTTCAACAAATCAGACACAGAGCTTGAGCCTTTCTACAATGAAGAAAAATTAGTCGTAGGCTCTGTCAACATGATGTATCAAAAAGGTCAGTTCCCATTCGCGAATATGAAGAAATTGAAAGCTTTTGTGGTGGAGCTACCTTACGGCAACGGCGGGAAGTATTCGATGCTATTTGTCCTACCGTACGCAAATGTGAAAATTGATGATATGTACCGTAACTTTGCCACTATTTCTCTAAAGGATATCTTCGACAAGCTAAGAGCAGACGAAGACACGTACGGACTAGACGACGTTGACGTGAAGATCCCAAGGTTCCATATCAGTACAAACGTGGTGTTGAACAAGCCGTTAAACAAGATGGGAGTGTTCGATATATTCCAGCCAGACCTAGCTAGCTTCCAGCGTGTGACAAAACAAAACATTTTTGTATCGGCTATCGTTCATAAAGCTGATATAGAGGTCACGGAATCAGGAACAGTTGCGTCAGCGGTCAGCACGGCTACTTTCTCAGACAGAATCTCGGCGCCTTCTTTCTACTGCAACCGGCCTTTCCTTTACTTTGTGATGGAGAAATCTACAACCACAGTGATTTTCAGTGGAATTTATTCCAAACCTAGTGTGTATTAGAACATTTAGATACAATTTTGAATGCAGCTATGCCTATGATCGTCTCATAAGTTAGTCACGCAAAGACGTTATTATTCTATGTCTATGACAATGATGATATTTTTTGTTTTCAACATAAGTGATCATCGTGTAGGTCGTTTGTTAATTATAATAGGTATATGAGTGAGTGACTATTAAACAATAATTTTGTAATTAAGTAACTTGTTTTTTTTAGCTAGGTAGATAACTAATGGATGGTAATATTAGTAAACCAGTATGATAATTTGATTTAAAACAATAGTTACATGTATCTCCGAAGTTTAACATGTTTTAAAAACTTGTAGCATACCAGTTTTATTGGTTAAATAAAATCAATAGTTTTGGTCATAATATCCCTCCCAATTCAACTCTATTATTTATTCCGTGATTCTGTATTAATTCAAGACAAACCTGTTATTTTGCTAGACAATTTATTTTTATTAATACCTGTTTCTTTCCTACGCACTTTGGTAGATACATTATAATAATGTTTACGTACTAGACTATTAGGAAAACCCAGAACTTTGAGTAGGTATATTCCAAGTTACCTAATATACATTAATTTGGAATGTACGTACAAATATGTAATTTATAGCAATGTTTTACAGGACACGTCCTCAATTGACATTGTAAAGAGAATAAAGTAGTAAGTAGACATGTACTTTTTGTTCATATAATAAAGATCTATCCCATCACGGTGTGCCCTATCTTTTTTGTTTGCCTACCTAACTTACCTACAGTCTAACAAATAATCATAAGCAAAGTTTGAGTTCATTTAGCTCAAATTATCAGTGAAAAATTCTTGGTCTGCAAATGATTAAATTTGAATCTTTAACTTTGTTAATTCAAATTTTTATCAATTTATTGAATTAGTGAAATAAAAGAATTAGCAATTTCTCACATAATTTTTTGTTAGACAAAAGTAGTTAGGTTAGTTAGCCAGGTAGTACCTTGTAGGTACCTACTTCTGTGTAAAGTTTAATACCATCCTTTTACGATGGAATCCCATTGATCCTATCCTGCCTATATAGACCAGACTTTTTTATATTTTGATTAAGTACTTATTTAAGAAAAATGTAATAGCGCTTAAACTTGACTGGCTACTTTTTAGGGTTCCTTAACGTAAAACATTTATATAGGTAAACAACCAAGTTTTTAGTGAAGTTTTTAATTAATGCATGCAGAGAAAGCTCCGTTTATATGTCGGGTACGGATCCCTAAAAAGTTTAGTATGTGACATCTATTGGCATCTATTCATTGCATACATCCATCAAATCACATCCGACGGGTATATTTTTTTGCTATCTAAATTGGCCTACTTTGTTAAAAAATGTGTGGTAAAAAAATACTCGATTATGCTCTTTGAGAATTAATTCAAACAATGAGTTATGTTAAATTCATGTCTACTTCGCTAGATGACACTAGTAATATAACTTTTTTATCTAGTACCTTACTGTATGACATGACATGGCATTGACAAATTTAGTTAATTGACAGTGACATTGACAATATGGTTAGGTGTCATGTCATGTCTTACGACAAAAATGCAGCATGTTTTGTTTTGCTAATTTCTATTAGGATTCGGGGATTCCCATTGACGAGCTACATGGATTAATTCTACTAAACTTCTATGAATATCTGTGAAATTTACCTGCACCCACCATAGGTCTTTATGTAACGATTACCTCACACGCAACAGCTTCTTGAAAACTGAGCACTACGAAATACACTATAAAATATGTTTCTTACCAAATATTGCGGTCTACATTCAAGGAAAATCCTTGCCTGTACATCGTCCAGTTCAATAAGGTTCCAGGATTACAGCAGTAAGTAGATTATTACATAAATAATAAGCATAAGTGCATGCACCTGTAGAGCTGAAATTAGCAAATTGCACATCTTTAGAGAGATCTACGCTCATCGACATCCAGTAACAATGAATTTAATTATTAATTACTAGTAGTACGCCCCGGCTTCGCACGGGTAGCCTATATAAAAAATATCATTATAATATAACCTATGTTCAGCGCAGATAATGTAGCTTCACAACAGTGAAAGAATTTTTGAAATCGGTCCTGTAGTTTCGGAGCCTATTCGATGTAAACAAACAAACAAACAATCAAATCTTTCCTCTTTATAATATTAGTTTAGATAAAGTCTACTATGCAGTCTGTAGTATGCCTATGTTAGCACAAATTTCCGAAAAAAACTGCATACTGTCCACAGCAGATATAAAAAAATACCAATAATAATATCAAAGTTTCATTAAATAAATTCTGATGCAACATACAATATGATGATTGTTTTCAGATGTCGCACACCGAAAGCCAAGCTTGCAGAAAAGTAGAACCAGATTTCAAAACCTGGTTCCATTCTATATAGTACATAGAAAATGGTACTCAAATAGATTGACCAATGTTTTGGAAAGTAGCGATGTAGGTGAGTTTTTAATATCATATCAAATCAAATCAAATATTCTAATTCTAATTCTAATTCTTGTTGGGGGAATAAGATCTGCACTGACGTCCCGCAATGGGGTGTATTGTGCATTGTCCCCCTGCTAACCTCACCCCAGCCAGCCCAACTCCTTAAAGTAGCGGAGAAGGACTTTGGGTTGGTGGCAGCATTGTTCTAGTATCCCCGATGTTGTGGTTGATGGTGATGGTGGTATAAAAGACCCGATTAGTTCCTGTAGTCCAGTTTTGGACCTCACTTCATTTGTAGCAGTGCAATGCAGTAGCACATGCTCTACAGTTTCTTTTTCTTGTAGACATCCGCGACAGAGGTCACTGTCTGTCGCTCCGATTTTAAGTAGATGGTGATTTAGATCACAGTGACCTGTGATGATGCCCACCATCATTCTTAAATCTTCACGTCTTAGTTTGAGCAGCGTTGATGCCGTGTGCCTGTTCATTGCTGGAAGCATTGTTTTGGTGTGTTTGCAGTCCGGTCTGCGCTCCCACAGTTTCTGATGTTCCTTCTCGGAGTGCAACTTCAGTCTGTTTCTTATCTCCGCTGAAGACGGTTTGCAGAGTAGTATGTCGTTTGAGTTTGCCTTGAGTTTTGTGCCTTTTTTCGCTAAAGAGTCTGCCATTGTGTTGCCTGAGCATGAATCGTGTCCTTTGGTCCATCTTAATTTGACGATATGCTTGTCGGCCAGACTCTGAAGCGCGGCGTGGCATTTAGCAATGGACTCCGACCTTGTGTCAGGTCTCCTAAGGGCATGCAAGACAGCAGCGCTGTCTGTTATAAATATTAGTTCTGCGTAAGTTTCACCAGTGTCTGCACTTGGTGCTGGCGCTGTGAACTGAATAAGTGTTGCTGCCAGGTAGAGCCCGATAGTTTCTGCCTGGAAAACAGTTGTTGAGTCGTTGAGGGGTTGCGCGTGCGATAGCCCCAGTTCGGGGCAGTGGAAGCCACATCCCGCTCCTGCTTTTTGTTTGGCACCATCCGTGTAGATGTGGTAGACGTTGGACGTGGAGTCCTCCGTCATCTCTTGACTTTCGAATTGGTACTTTTTGCTCGATATATATGTTGTTGCTATTCTGTCAGTGCCATTTAGGGCCTCCGGGATGACCTGTGTAGCCTTGTTCAGAATTCTGCTGTGATTTGTTGGTTTGCCACTTCCTTTCCACTGGTTCGTGGATTTAATCCTTAGAGCCGCAGCCATTGCCTCTTGCTGTATGTGTAAGTGGAGTGGCGTTAGGTTTAGTATTATATCCAACGCCGCTGATGGAGTAGATTTTGCGCAGCCGCTGATCAGGGAGCATGCGAGCCGCTGTACTTGTTGCAGCTTGTTGATAGCTGTTACTAAGTTTGTTCTCGGCCACCACACGACGGCACCGTATGTTAGTACCGGTCTTACCATAACAGTGTACTGTACACATATGTGTACAGCCATAAGCAAAGTTTGGGTTTGAGACCCCAGTCCTTGCCGACGACACGTCTGCACTGCCATAGCACGTTTGTGGCTTTCGTTGTTGTGTGTTCTAGTTGTTTACCCCATAGGAGTTTACTGTCTAACCAAATCCCGAGGTATTTGACCTCTTTGCTGAGCGTCAGTTTAGTACCAAACAGTGATGGTAGGTTTAACTTTGGTAGCTTCAGTTTTCTAGTGAAGAGAACGAGTTCTGTTTTGGTTGGGTTCACTGTTAGGCTGTGAGTATGGCACCATGACTCCACAACTCGGAGCGCTCCCTGCATTTTCTCACATAGAGTTGTCTCGAAGAGCCCCGATATCATGATTGCCAAATCGTCAGCGTAACCGATGGTTTGTAGTCCATTCTTGTTGAGGGATTCTAGTAGTTCGTTAGCAACAAGTACCCACAGTAGAGGAGACAGGACTCCGCCTTGTGGGCAGCCTTTAGTTACGAGGCATCTTGTGGCATTTGAACATTTGAATCAAATATTTCTTTATTCAATAAAATCACAAGGATCATTTAGAATCATCTAACATACTAGGTGATTCTAGGTGCCAGTTCCACATGACCAGAGCCTAGACTGGGGAAGAATGGGCAAGAAACTTACGGCCTGATTCCTACCATTTTTTTATATGATCCTTCTTACAAAGAATTACAATTAAACTAAATGAAGTACTGAAGTTCCAATGCGGTGTCAATTTGACTTGGTAATAAAACATAAATAATTAAAACAAATATTTTTGGACATATAACACTCTAGTCCCTAACTAAGCAAAGCTTGTACTATGGGAACTAGATTGCTGATAGAATACTTATTTATATATTTTTGAAAATACTTACAAGAATACATAGTAACACCCAACTCTTGTTTTTCCAGATTTAAAGAAAATTCGATCTCTGTTTCCCGCTCCTCGGATGATACTAAATAACCTCTCTGCGAAGACTCCGGGGAAAGTATTTGATGTGTACTACAAACAACATGTTGCTCTGAAAGGGGTGAAGAAAAAAACTCAACAAAATCTTGATTGGACATGTACTTACACTTTTGTTTGGCCGGAGAATATCAAGTTTGAAAGGTGACTGAAGATAGCATAGCAATATTTAGTAAACAAACAAACTTACTACTATTATGACGACCGATGTGGCGCGGTGGGCGATGGTCCGCCTGCGGCGCGGAAGGTTGCGGGTTCGATTCCCGCCTTGGGATAAATGTTTGTATGTTCTGCAAATTTTTATTCCGGGTGTTCTGGGTATTATATGTATAATAAAAAATATCTATCTATGTAATGTATATTATATTAAGTATGTCAGTTATCTAGTACCCATAACACAAGCTCTGCTTAGCTTGGGGCTAGATGATGTTGTGTGGATTGTCCAGCATTATTTATTTATTTTTATTATTTTATTTTTTTAAACAGTTGAGCTATCTACAGACCGTTGCAAAAGATCTATAGATAGCTCAACTGATCCAAATCAAAATGATCATAATATGTACCAATTGTCGCGTGCCCAAGATACTGGCTGCATTGCCCCGCTGAATAGCAATGCTCATATGCTGGGCCAGATACACACTGACCCCAACATCTGTCTGTGAACATCTATTATGCAATTTTTTTTAATATTGTTGGACATTTCAAACGTCAAGTCCCAAACTAAACAAAGCTTGTACTATGGGAACTAGATTGCAAAGCTCTATAATCTAAAATCTGTATATAAATCTTCTTATTAACTTGCAAAGATTAAAATATTATTTATGTAAAAGTTTGCTTGCAAAACAATTAAATATTATTGACATTAGCCCAGTATAGTATGTATGTTCAAAAAAATGGTTGTCTGTAAAGTCGGTTTACTGACGATAGTTCAACGTGACAGCGAACGCAAAGGCCGATTGTGCTTCATTGTCGCTCGTTCCGCGCTCTCGCTTGCACTACATGGAACGCCTCAGAACGCCTCAGAACGCCCCATGAGTCATGTTTTTTCGTGCGTGCAGCCGGCTCTATCGAATTATAAGACGTTGTCACGTCAAAACTTCATAATTTCAGCACAGCATTATCAAAACGTCAAGCGGGTGAAACAGCGGCTACCGAAGCCCTACATTGGCTAACTATTAACAACCATATCGATAGCAAGGGACACCCTGTATACAACAGAAACATTATAAATGAAGTTAAGAAAACGTTGAACGATCCTATCTCGGTGAGGATTAATGAAAGTTCTTTAGAACGGATTGAGAGGATATGGGGGGAGTATCAAAGCGGGATAAGTAAGTATTGTAACTTTATCAAAGTTAATTAATATAATTAAATAATTTAATTAATAATATAATTTATTCAGTAAAATTACTATGATAATTAAATTGACAGGTGTCACAGCTCAGTTGGTAGTCACTCTGCTATTCATGCTGTGGGTCGTGGGTTCGATTCCCACTCAGAGTGAATGTTCGTGTGATGAACATAAATATTTGTTCTGTATCCTGGTATTTCTATGTATTCTATGTATGTTTTACAAAAAAAAGTATTTACAAAATGTACATTGGCATATAAAATACATAAGAAACAGTTTAACTATCTACAGACCGTTGCAAACGATCTATTGATAGCTCAACTGATCCAAATCAGTACAAAAAAAATGTACATAAGTATTCTATCAGTAATCTACTACCCATAGTACAAGCTTTGCTTAGTTTGGGACTAGAGTGTGATGTGTAAATTGTCCGTAAATATTTATTTATTGTTGTTTTTAGGAGAAATCTATGAAAGGACATCGAAAGAAGCCGAGCATAGAGTGATAACAGCTGCACCATTACAACTTGCACGAGATTCTACTGTTGAGGAAGGTAATATTGTGTAATATTTTCACAAACTCTATAAACATTGAGATGTTTTTGACGTGACAACGTCTTATAATTCGATAGAGTAGGGCCGGCTGCACGCACGAAAAAACATGACTCATGAGGCGTTCTGAGGCGTTCCATGAAGTGACGTTGTCACGTTGAACTATCGTCAGTAAACCAACTAAACAGACAACCATTTTTTTTCATTCATAAATATTCACGGACTATTGTCACATTCTTCTTCTTCTATCGTGTCAATGGCTAACACAAACTGTGAAAATAGTAATAACAAAATATAGATAATAAATAGTTTTAATATAACTAGCGCCATCTTTGGTCGTCACACCCGAACCATGAATAAATAATTAGTCTGTTACAAACCATACCGCTGTTTCATTTATAGGTTATGTGCCTGCGCGAATTTAATATTAATTTAATTAAAGTTATTGCTTAAATCGTGAAATAATGTCTACAAACATTATAACAAGTGTTCCCAAGTTGAAAGGTCGTGAAAACTACGAAGATTGGGCGTTTGCTGTCGAAAATTTTCTTGTCCTAGAAGGCATGCAAAATTGTATTGCAAAGGAAGGTGATGTAAATGACGCCAAAGCTAAAGCAAAGATTGTGCTAACCATCGACCCAGTGCTATATGTGCATATAAAAACGGAATCTACAGCCAAAGGACTATGGACAAAGTTGAAGCGCATGTTCGATGACACAGGTTTTTCGAGAAAAATTAGTCTTCTGCGAAACCTTATTTCAATTCGACGTGATAATTGTGATTCTATGTCGCAGTATGTGACTTTAATAGTGGAAACAAGTCAGAGATTGAATAATACTGGTTTCAGAATAAACGACGAATGGATTGGATCTTTGTTATTGGCAGGATTACCAGAAAAATTTTCGCCGATGATAATGGCGCTGGAGCATTCGGGCATTGAAATAACAGCGGACTCCATTAAATCAAAGCTAATTGACATGGAGGACGGAAGTGACGTTTCAAGTAACCAGAGTGCATTTGTTTCTAAAAACTGGCAACATTCAAAAAATAATAGTGCCAACATGCAACGGAAAAATGATAAGTCAAACATCAAATGTCACAAATGTAAACAATTCGGCCATTATAAAAATCAGTGCACAGAAAAAAGCGAAAAATCACTCAATACAAAGAAATCAAATGCATTTAGTGCAGTGTTCCTCAGTACAAAGTTTAACAATAATGATTGGTACGTTGACTCAGGTGCAAGCATGCATATGACATCGAATAAACAATGGTTAAACAACATTTCCAATAAAAATGATGTCAGCGAGATTATAATTGCCGACAAGACAAAAATTCCTGTAGAATGCTGTGGAGATATTCTGATAACGACTGTGGTTAACAGAAAAGAATATGAAATACCAGTTACGGGAGTTTTATACGTGCCAAGTCTAGCTACAAACTTATTATCTGTCAGTGAATTATTGAGAAAAGGGAACAAAGTGAATTTCGATAGCAAACAATGTGTTATTCGCAATAAAGATAATGAGATCGTGGCGACTGCCGACTCTGTAGAAGGTGTGTACAAACTGAAAATCAAAGAAATTGGTTGTTTGTTAACATCAGGCAATGTGTGGCACAGAAGGTTTGCTCACATTAACAGTAATGATCTCGAAAAAATGAAAAATGGAGCGGTTATTGGATTAACATACTCAGACAGACCCCAAGCCAGTAAAACAGATTGCATAGTGTGCTGTGAAGGAAAGCAGGAGCGGTTACCTTTCCCTAACAATGGTAACAGAAGCCAGAATTTGCTTGAGACAGTGCATGCAGATATCTGTGGGCCGATGGAAAACAAGTCTATTGGTGGTTCCAGGTATTTCCTGTTATTTGTAGATGACTACAGTAGAATGGCTCATGTCTTCTTCCTAAAAGGCAAAGATGAAGCGTTTTCATGTTTTAAAACATACAAGTCATTAGTAGAGAATCAAACGGGAATAAGAATAAAAATATTCAGGACAGATAATGGACTGGAATTTTGCAATAAAGAATTTGAAAAATTTATGCAGAATGCAGGTATTATACATCAAAAAACCAATCCATATACACCAGAACAAAATGGACTATGTGAGCGACTCAACAGAACAGTTGTTGAAAAAGCTAAATGTTTGTTGTTTGATGCAGATTTACCAAAGAAGTTTTGGGCAGAAGCGGTAAACACTGCTGTCTATCTGCGGAATCGATCAGTTGCATCAGGATTGAACAACAAAACGCCTTTTGAAGTATGGACCAATTCAAAACCAGATGTGAGTAATATCCGTATATTCGGAAGTAAGGTTATGGTTCACATTCCAAAGCAGAAAAGGCTGAAATGGGACAAAAAGGCAGTCCAATGTATCCTAGTAGGCTATCCAGACAATGTTAAAGGTTACAGAGTTTACAATCCTATGACTAATTTGATAAGCAATAGCAGAGATATCGTTGTGATCCAGGAAGGAGTCAGTAGAAACGAAGCGTCAATAGATATTAGTGAGAAGGTGATTGAGAATGAAAAGAAAGAGGTAATCGAGCCGGAAGTAAAACCAGAAACAGTGGAGGATACAGAATGTTGGAAACAAAAAAAATCGAATAGTATTCAGGAGCACAAAGAAGAAGAAGAATTTGTTGATGCGAAAACTGAAATGGATACAAGTTTATTGGACGAGAAACCATCAGAACCAGAACTGAAGCGTATTAGAAAGAAACCAGACTTTTACGGTTACAGTGGTGTGTGTGTTTCAGGAGATCCAGATAATAACTGCAGTGAAATGTCAGTGCATGATGTGCTCAGTGGACCCGAGAGTTTGCAGTGGAAGCAAGCAATGGACGAGGAACTGCAATCCTTCAATGACAATTGTGCTTGGGAGGTAGTGGACATGCCAAGCAGTGGAACTATAGTACAATGCCGATGGGTTTTTAAAAAAAAGTTTGATAATGATAAAAACATTAGATACAGAGCTCGACTTGTAGCAAAAGGTTTTTCTCAAAAGCCAGGTATTGACTTTGATGAAACTTTTTCACCAGTCTTAAGGTTTTCAACATTGAGATTGTTATTTGCTTTGTCAGTTCAGTTAAATTTTGATGTGAATCATCTAGATGTTAAAACAGCTTTTTTAAATGGTTTCTTAGAAGAAACAGTATACATGAAAGTTCCGGTAGGTCTTAATCTTAACTGTAGTAAAAACAAAGTTCTTAAATTAAATAAGGCCATTTATGGACTTAAACAATCATCAAGAGCATGGTACAAGAGAGTAGAAGATTTTCTAAGATCAGTAGGATTTTGTAAGTCAGAATTAGAACCATGCCTGTTTACAAAAATAAGAAATAATGTAAAAATTATAATTGCCTTGTATGTTGATGACTTCTTTATATTTTCAAACAGTCAATCAGAAACAGATAAATTAAAAAGGGAATTGTCATTAATATTTAAAATAAAGGATCTTGGATATGTAAAACAGTGTCTTGGTATGACAGTTAAAATAGATAAAAATAAAGGAGAAATAACTCTTAATCAGGAAAGTTATATTGAAGAATTGTTAAAGAAATTTAATGTGGAAGATTGTAAGTCTATAGACACACCCATTGAACCCAAATTAAATGTAACTAAAAGTGAAGTATGTAATAAAACATTGCCATATCAAGAATTGATTGGAAGTATTATGTATCTGGCGGTTTTAAGTAGACCAGATATTGTTTTTTACTTAATTTCTTAAGCCAATTTAATAATTGCTATGACAATGAACATTGGACTTATGCTAAAAGGATTTTGAGATATTTAAAGAAAACAAAAGGTTTATGTTTAACATTCACAGCTAGTGGTAATTTAAAATTACAGGCATTTGCAGATGCTGATTGGGCTAGTAATCCAATAGATAGAAGGTCATATACTGGTTATTTCTTTAAGCTGTCTGGTGGTGCAGTTTCATGGGAAACTAAAAAACAGTGTACTGTAGCATTGTCAAGTACGGAGGCTGAGTATATGAGTATATCTGACTGTTGTAAAGAGGCTGTTTATTTAAGAAATCTATATAATGAAATAACAAATGAATTATATACCATAACTGTATTTAATGATAATCAGTCGGCCCTAAGACTATCGGCTAATCCTGTCTTTCACAAAAGATCCAAACATATAGATGTGCGATATCATTTTTGTCGTGAGAAAATCGCTAATAAAATTATAAAAGTTGTTTACATGTCGACAAATGATATGCCTGCAGATTTGCTTACAAAAGGTTTGCCTTCAGCAAAGCATTACAAATTTATTAAATTGTTTGGCCTGTTATAGTTATAAGCTAGCTAAGTATTAGTTAAGGGTATTATTTTGTTAAGTGGAGGTGTGAAAATAGTAATAACAAAATATAGATAATAAATAGTTTTAATATAACTAGCGCCATCTTTGGTCGTCACACCCGAACCATGAATAAATAATTAGTCTGTTACAAACCATACCGCTGTTTCATTTATACAAACAACCTCACACCAAGTTCGAGTAGAATTTCGCCACTGTTACTCCCTCCTCTGTGGCGTTCACGAGGTCAAGCCTTGTGCAGGTGGTAGGGCACAAGGGACATACGAGCAAGTGAGACATCGTTTGGATGGGGTCTCCACAGTTGCAATGACTAAGCGAGGGGTCACGGAAGCCCCATTTGCACATGTTTTCCCTGCTACGGCCAACTTGAGTCCGGAGTCGGTTGATCGACTTCCACACTGGCCATGGAAGATTTCGCCCTGGAGGCAGATGTTCCCTCATGGTAAAATCAGGTGGAGCTGGTAGTATTTTCTTCCAAAGCGAGACCTTAAGTGTGGTTGGGCAATCTTCAGAAGCAGTTGTAGAGCGCAGAAAACTTTTCCGACTCTTCAAACGCGCTCTTGGAGGCTGCTCTCCATAAAGCGGATGCCGGTAGTCCTGTTCCTGCTTGGACTTTTCTAATGCACAAGCAACATCCCGTCTTACATAGGGAGGAGCAATGCCCGAGAGCGGATGAAGCATATTCAGCGGAGTAGGCTTAAGGCATCCAGTTATCATGCGGCAGGTGTCATTTAACGCCACGTCAACTTGCTTAGCATGAGCAGAGCGATGCCATTGTCACATTATACTCTATAGTCCCAAAGTATGCAAAGCTTTTACTATGGGAACTAGATTGCTGATAGAATACTTAGTGCATAGTAGAGATTTTGTTTTGCTTTGGACTTCCTCTACCTCTCCTACCTTCTAAGGAAAGGTAAGGTAAAGAAAGGATGAGAAGGCTCTAGAACAGGGGTCACCAATTAATTTCGCTCAGGGTCCATTTTAAGAATCAAACTATTGACGTTACTCGTTACTTCGCCCAGAATTTTTCGAATTAACGTCAACAAAAATACTGTGTGGGATATATTTTTCGGTCCGCATACAATGGGTCGGCGGTCCGCCATTTGGTGACCCCTGCTCTAGAATGAAATTTTGAGCCAAATAAAGATAAAGGTTGCTCTGGTGACGTATAATTGTCGTATAACCACGGCATCATTTTAAAGCATAGCAATTTATGTCGTATTTCTATAACAGTACGGTTGAATGTCCATTAGTAAAAATTAAAATCCCTTGCCATGCCGTCCCGGTCTGCGTAGGCCCTGGAGGTCAAGAAAGCCCGGGAAAGAAATAAATGGCGTGACTTGCACTCATTATGCAGACAAGAGCGTAGCTCTTAAGTAAAAAGATAGGACTAGAGGAGAGGTGTGAAAAAAATTAAAAAAGATTTTTTTAATCGTATTATATTTTTTTTTTACAGATGAGTTTCCTGAGAGTGAAAATGAATATGACAATGAAATAGCGAATATTTCAGGTAATATACAATTATATAAAAACTAGTAGTACGCCCCGGCTTCGCACGGGTAGCCTATATAAATAAATATCATTATAATATAGCTAATTATGTTACTCAGTGTAAATGTATTTTCGAAATGATAAAAAATATAGACCCTATAGTATGTAACCCCCCCCGCATATACTCCCGTGACCGGCAGCGGCGCGGCGCCCGCTGACTTTTTTCTAATAGGTACTTACATTTTTGAACTCGTGATATCTTTCGAATGGAATGTCCGAATTCAATAATTTAAAAAGCAATAGAAAGGTATTGAAGCAGTCT
The DNA here is from genome assembly GCA_932527185.1 of Ecliptopera silaceata. NCBI lineage: Eukaryota > Metazoa > Arthropoda > Insecta > Lepidoptera > Geometridae > Ecliptopera > Ecliptopera silaceata. Next base: position 5,479,387 of record OW052215.1, on the reverse strand, counting down.
TAATTTTAAAGTAATTTATTTAGATAAGGATTAATACCTAAGTACAAATATAGAACGTTTTCTGGCGTCGTCATTTTAATTATATTTTTTTGATATTAAAACACTTATTATGACATATCTATAATAGTTAGACATATGCTGTCGCTGACTTTTTTGTGGATGATGATGTGTTCTACAAAATTGTAGTACATAATTTCTTTCTATCATCAATAGTTTCCGCAGCGCACGCGATGTAAGGAATTTCTTTTACACGTTGGGTTACATAATTGAAGTAAGGATCCCTAATTTTTTTGAAAATATAATATAGCCTATGTTCAGCACAGATAATGTAGCTTCACAACAGTGAAAGAATTTTTGAAATCGGTCCAGTAGTTTCGGAGCCTATTCGATGCAAACAAACAAACAAACAAACAAACAAACAATCAAATCTTTCCTCTTTATAATATTAGTTTAGATAAATATACAAAGAAAGGCGTCACAGCTCAGGTCGATATTGAATAGAATAGAACAATAATTTATCTGTAACCATATTACAATCACCTAGTCCTTGTGATTTTATTGAATAATGTTTTTTTTTACTTTACGTTATTTATATTCGTTCTAGAATCGGGTACAATACATCCAGTTTACGGCAGAATACTAAGATCGCCTTCGCAAACTACGTTAAAGAAAAGAGGCGAGACATTAAAGAGGACATTTCAATACTACGATGATTCTATCACTAAACTACCTATCGATGACTACGTGTAAGTACTTTTAATTTTTTTTCTAACTCGTCTAGACGAGGTGACGACAGATGGAGCAAATCGTTGACAGAGTGGTGGCCGAGGACTGGCAAGAGAAACGTAGGACGCGCACGGTGGACTGACGATATCGTCAATACCGTGGGCCTCAGATGGTTGAGAACAGCTTAGAATCGTGCGGAATGGAAAGAGCAAAGAGAGGCCTATACCCAGTGGGTCAAGTCAGGCTGTGGATGATGATGAACCTATCTCGTCCCACTGCTGGGCAAAGGTCTCCTCTAAATCCTTCCACTCATCCCTGCTCTCTGCTTTCGTCCACCAATCTCCCTCGAAAGCATTAAGGTCGTCCCGCCATCGCCTTTTTGGTCGGCCCCAGCGCCGCCCCTGAGAGGATCCCAGACACTCGTCTGGTGACCTCATCCATTTTTTTTTGAAATATTATAATAAATAGTTTAAGGCAACTGTTTATCTATAAGATAATGTACTTTATATAATGTCCTATTTTTTATTTTTTTTACATCAATCTTATAAATTATTAATCTCATGTTGACAAAACTTGGTTCGGGACGCTCATAATAGGTATATAGAATAACGGTCTATCTTATAAAAAGTTAGCGCAGACTTGATGTCTTGATTACCATACGTAATGGTGGCATAATGTCAACGCTAACTTTTTTTATGATAGACCGTAAAAGTATACCTACCATAACCTACCAGGGTAGGTTTGGTAGTTTATGGTAGGTATATTTCCATTACCAAAGTTCCAATAAGGATATCTATTTTCTAGAATTCTAGATTGTTGTTTCCGCACGATTTTACCTTACAGATTAAAAACAACTCGTTAGGTTTATAAAAATCCCATTCATATAATTTTCTAGGTATTTCAATATCGATTCATCTTGGTTTTATATTCTAAGTATTACCAGTTACAAGACTGTGCTATACTAGAAATAAGCATTTTAGCCTGTGCTATTTCATGTCTTACATTCATCGAAATAATGTTTAAAATAGCATCTCTCTAGGAAGACCGAGAAATGGGTGATTGGGTTGTGTTAAACATGATATGTAATGTGACCTCTCACATTCATATCATCCTATACTTGCATTACAAGATATCATTAAAATATCCAAAAAAATCTCTAAAAATATGTTGTAAACGCCATGCGCCATTACAAAGCGTTCTACTTTAGACCTTATTCCACCGTACATAAAACTCATCAAATAACTGCCTTTTTTTAGTATTTGTCAGCTATTATCGCCAAAAGAGATGCTATTTTAAACATTATTTCGATAAATGTAAGACATGAAATAGTACATGCTAAGATGCTTATTTCTAGTAGGTATATACTCATTCATTCCACTCCATTCCACGCCTTCATTCCACTCCATTCCACTCCTTCATTCCACGCCATTCCACTACATTCCACTCCCTCACTAAATATGTAGTTTTTTTACAAAATGTATATATATTAATGCAATTTTCAGTCCATACCCTCTTTTCTACGTAAATGAGTGTTTAGGTCGTGTTGGAATAATCTATTTTATTATTCTCAGTAACAGCATAAGTATAGGGTCTTTTACGTATTTTCCATTGCAGGAAAAATACATACTTTAATACTTTTATCCCCTTACATTTTTCACTTACCTACTTGAGTATGTCAGTCTTCTAGTACCCATAACACAAGCTCTGCTTAGCTTGGGGCTAGATGATGTTGTGTGGATTATGCAGCATTAATTAATAATTATTTATTTTATATAAATAAATAAATTAAATAAATATTCATGAACATTTCACGAATAACACATAGGTCATAATTTATAAAGATATTGTACGAATTTTCAAAATATAACGATAACAAGACCAAGTTGCGTGCAGCAATACTTTAAATAAATAAATAATCAGAGATGTTTCCAGTGGCGGATTTACAAATTTGCCTCTAGTAGGCTATTTAATTTTTGCCGCCCCTATCAACCTTTGAAATTCAATTCGTTAGTTTAGAAAACAATCATTTTAATTATTATCTACATTTATTGTATGTATGAAACATCTGTTTCATACATCCCTGCAACCAAAACTAAGCAAAGCTTGTACTCTAAGAACTAGATTGGTTGCCCCAAATACAATAACCTTACATACCACATTATCCCAGTAACATTGTCCTACATACACTGCTCCAGTTTGTTCCTATATCTGACCTCAGTTTGACCTTGGCAGCGTGACCTAATATGACCGTGACATTAAGAATTTCTGTACTGTACTGATTAGACTTTTGGGTCATGAATCGGGGTCAAATGTTGGTATGAATAGGTTGTACTATATTTTTAAGAAAAACCCTACTACGAATAGTTCGTTTCGTCTCTTTCTGTCTAGTGTAAAATAGCTTGTCAATGCAAGAGACAAAACACAGTACAACTTTTAAAACAATACGATAATTATTGTTGTATTTCCTATTTGGTTTAGACTATAGTCTAACAAATAATAATTTGTAAACTTTGACACACTAAGCTCAAATTATCAAATAAAAATACTATGGGTTTGCATATGTAATATTGTAAACATTCAATCATTTCAGTGCATTTTTTCATACATAATGATCATTAAAATTACCTCATTTTTAGATTATCTTGAAACCGGCTACATTATCTGTCAAAGTGATTATAATTATGTTACATTACAATGTATAGTTAGTCAAACGTCAAGCTAGGTTGTCAAATGACGTAGCTCCTCATCATTGAGTCGTCTACACTTCTACCTTTTGGGAAGTGCGGGTTTGAGTCGAACGTTTGTTCCTTTCTCTGGCTTCTTCGTCGTGAGCTACAACTCACGAGTCACTAGGTTTGACCGCTTTTGCTCAGCGGTTCTTATTTTGTGCCATCATGGCACGCTGTGGTTTTCGCGTGTTTTGTGCTCATCAATCTCTTTACGGAGAGTCGGGTGAGCCCAGGAGCTCGCGGGAAAGTGGTCTCCAGGAAGTTGGATTGTCGGGTGGACGCGTATGCATGACGTAGCTATGAAAACGTCAAATCGCAGCATCGAAAGCGAAACGCAAAACGAAATCGAAAGTGACTTTTACTTTCGAGTAACGTCACACAAACGTCAGCTGTTTACGTACGTCACAATAACGTCAGAAATAAACCCAAGAAATAAAAATGAACTTTGTGTACCTAGTACATGATAGCACTTTGTATTGTTTGACGATGATATTGTTTGTTTGATGGGTTCTTGTATTGAAATCGAAAGTATTTGAAAGTTGGTATACGTCACGGCGAATGACGTAGAATATATTCATCTGCAGAATTCTATTTGTAACGAAATCGTAAGTTTAGAAAGTTTATATTGCTTGTGTCATGCGTATTTTCTTGATAATATTGTAAATATTGCAATAATAGCCATTTTCTTTAGGAAATGATACAGAAAACAGGTAAGAATATGTCTTTAGAAACAGAGAATACTGACTTCAAAATGACAAATTTTAAATAATTTTATATAGGTATGCTCATTTATGTGTAATTAAAGATACTTTACTTAAAACCTCAAACTCAAAAACTAGTCATATCTTAGTATTAAGAACGAGAAGCAACAGCTTTCTTATAAAAAAAGTCTAATTAAACCTCCTCCAATTCGGTTAAAACGTCAGTTAAAACGTCACGCGTAAACGTCACTCTGACGTATCACTTTCGATCACTCTCGCTTTCCGCTTTCGCGTCGTTTGTCGGTCAGATGTGCGCGAATGTAGAGTATGGAACGTATTTCTGGGGCGCGATGTAGGTCGCAGCGAGTTTCTATTGTGGTGAAAAGTGGGGCAATGCTCTTAGTTCGCGTGATGTAAAGACAAAATGGAATCGAATCAGAAGTGTTTCTTATTAAAACACTACAGAAAGAAGGATGTTCTTAATCCGATTGTATGATTTTAATTTGTATGTATGTAACAAGATTTGTCAGTCAATTATGAACCAATTTTTATATTATAGATAGGACATACTTCAGAGGCGGTCCTATATAAATTTCATGACAATCGGAGAAGTAGTTTTTGCGTGATCTTTGTTTTAAGTCTCAAACGCTTCAAAAGCTACGAAAAAAAGTGACTTTTTAGCGTTGAAAAAAACAGTTGGAACCAGGCCGTTATCTCTTCCCGTTCTTCTAGGCTCTGGCTACGAGAAATTAGCACCTAGAATCACCTAAGAGCTATATAGGACTATTCTAAATTATTCATGTTATTTTACGGAATATAGAATACCTGAGTTTTTATTTACAGTAAGTTTATTATAAAAATATTATACGAATCTCGAAATCGGGATTATTTCTATCTGAAAAACTGAAAATGATCTTTATTGATAATACTATAAGCATTAAATCACATCAACCTTACATACGACGTAGCCTGATACTTATACCACTAGCTTTAAAACGTCTTAAAAGCTGGTTAATAAAATGAGCTCTAATTCTACCCCAACAGAGATCAAATCACATCAACACTTGAAAACTCTCGCGTCACGTTAATAGCTGGCGCAGCCGGATGCGGTAAATCCACACGGGTTCCAGCGATGGTGCTGAAGGCTTACGGTGTAAATGCAGCCGTCGTGGTCACAGAGCCAAGGAGAGTGGCTGCTATTGGCTTAGCTGAGAGAGTTGCTAGCGAATTGGGTGAAGAGGTAAGACATTTTATGCTGAAACAAAAAAAAAAAAAAAAAAAGAGAGAATAAAACTTATATAACAAAAATAGTCATCGTCGTAGCTAGCCTGTACTTTCCCACTGCTGGGCAAAGGTCTCCCCCTTTTCCTCCATTCTTTCCTATCAGCCGCCGCTTCTAATCAAAATATATAAAAAAATATTAAAATAGATACCTATGATGAAAATATCTTGAAATAAAATAATAGAATTGTTTTTCTGAGTTTGTATATATATTTAACTAATAAGTAGCTTTTTAACAATCTAAACGGTATAAGATGATTCGCCAAAAAAATTGGCAAAGCCAGTCGGGATTATAAATCAATAATATTTTATTATTTTTATACACATTTCTAGAATTTTGAATACTTTTATCTCTCAATACTTTATGTCTTGTACTTTGTATAGGCGACAAAGAAAATGGTTTACCACTTTTGATGACATCTCCCAGTAACATAATTATTCGCTAAGGATTACAGATTGACAGATTCTGACGTAGCAGTTATTAATCTGTCAAGCGAAAATAGCCCTTGACGTTTTGTACGTGCAAATGATATTCAGCCTTAGAGTGGTAAACCAATTTCTTTGTCGCCTATACTTGGTGTCTTTATAAATGTATTTTTTTAAATAGATATTTTGTTTTATTTTTCAGGTTGGTCTATCAATAGGTTACCAAGTGCGTCTGAATTCTAAGCCACCTAAACCTCCCGCCGGCTCAGTACTATTCTGTACGTCTGGAGTTCTACTGAATAGACTGCAAACTAATCCAGGTTAGTCAGGTAATAATAATTACACAGTTTTATTAAAAAAAAATTAAAGGGATTTTTGGACGAAAGCGGAGTACAGAGATGGATGGAAGGACATGGGACCTTTGCCCAGCAGTGAGACGAGATATGTTAGCATAGTCCATAGGTTCTCATGGTAGAGATGAATAATTTAAAAAATATATGCATACGATTAGATAAATAAAACACGCTGTGACAAGCGTCACAGCCCAGTTGGTAGTAGATCTGCCTTCCATGTTCGATTGGGTTCGATTCCCACCCAGAGCAAATGTTTGTGTGATATTTGTTCCGTGTCTGGTTGTTACTATATATTCTATATAAATATGTATTTACAAAAAAAATGTATGTAAGTATTCTATCAGTAATCAAGTTCCTTTATTACAAGCTGTGCTTAGTTTGGGACTAGAGTGTGATGTGTGTAAATGTTCGTAATTTTAAAGCTATTGCATAGCTTTTATCGCGGGCCTTGAGCGTGGAGACCGAATCCAGAGATTCCGTAACGAAAATAACCTAACACTGCGCATGCGTAATCCAGCAAAAAATGCTATGCAATAGCTTTACCGCGGCAGTCCTCGAGTGCCACACGTCTTTTTGACGTGACAACGTCTTTAATTCGATAGAGCCGGCTGCACGCAAACATGACTCATGCGGCGTTACCTCGCTCTGAAACTCATGCGGCGTTACCTCGCTATGAGGCGTTCCATGAAGTGCAAGCGAGAGCGCGGAACGAGCGACAAAGAAGCACAATCGGCCTTTGCGTTCGTTGTCACGTTCAACTATCGTCAGTAAACCGACTTTACAGACAACCATTTTTTTTATAGGTTTATTAGGATGTTCTCACGCTGTCATAGACGAAGCTCACGAAAGAGATATCAACACTGATTTAACACTACTGCTACTGAAACGAGCTTTGGATATCAATCCCGATCTAAAGTTCGTTATAATGAGCGCTACACTCGATACTGATGTATTTACAAGGTAATATAATTTGTTTACAAAACTTATATGGCATAATTTAATATAAACTTACGACTATTAAAGTATGTACAAAATGTACATATTTCTAAAATACATAAGACAGTTGAGCTATCTGCAGACCGTTGTAAACGATCTACAGATAGCTCAACTGGCCTAAATTAGTAGTAACCATCACGTTCCCAAGATACTGCATAGATTGTCGCTTATTTGTTCTGTGTCTGGGTGTACTATGCATTCTATGTATGTATATACAAAAGACTATGTATAGAAGTATTCTATCAGCAATCTAGTTCCCATAGTACTTTGCTTAGTTTGGGACTAGAGTGTGATGTGTGAATTGTCTGTGAAAGAATCATGCCCAAACCCTGTACCAGATTGCATCAAAAGCTAATTATCATCAAAATTAATATTTTATTTATACGTGTACTTCGTTAATTTTTAACCGTCTTTTTTAACCGGGTTTAGAAAATTAAAATTAATTATACATAACATGATTATCAATTTCCTACTTCCGAGTGCTTAGTCCGAGCTTGCATTTTAAAACTCCCGACTCTCGAGTCGAGAGTCGTCTTTCGGATATCCATACAAAAATACAAGGACATCCGAGAGACGACTGTCGGCTCGAGAGTAGGTAGTTTTAAAATGCAAGCTCGTACTAAGCCTTCCGCACGTCAACTATTTTGTTCCGATCCCAGCTGTCACCTATTTTCGTAAGTGGACATTGAGCATAAAAATCTTGTTTGCCAAGTAAGCTTTAGCTGAGAAGGCAAACATGATATAAAATAAAATACATTTTTAAATATTTTGAAATGCGGTTAAACATTGAAAAAAATATTGTTGGTAGTGAAAAGGTAAATAAAAATTAGGGCTTTGAGAGTAAATTCAAATTGATGCAAGTTGGTACAGATTCCCATAGCCCACTGGGCATTGTCCTTTATTTATTGTTATATTTCCAGATATTTCGGTTCTTGTCCGGTTATAGAAGTTCCCGGACGCACATATCCTGTAGAAGTGTCTTATTTAGAAGATATTGAGAAAAACTTTAATATAAAACTACCTAATACTTTGGCGAATTGTATGAAAGAAGAAGGAAATCCGCAGTTAAATGTTGTCGAGGTAAAATGAACTTTATTTCATATTTCTTAAAGCACTTTGTGATAAACAATCTACGAAATATATATCGGTTAAAAAGAAATACTATGTAGGACATTTTGCTTGACATTATACTTGATACTAGGGTTCCGTACCCAAAGGGTAAAACGGAACCCTGTTACTGAGACTTCGCTGTCCGTCTGTTTGTCTGTTTGTCTGTCTGTCTGTCTGTCAGGATGTATCTCATGAACCGTTATAATTAGAGATGTTTTTTTCTCAAATGATGTACCTATTTATGTTGCCGCTATAACAATAAATATAAAAAAAAAAGCTAGCACTCCGGGAGTGCCGGCAGAAGTGAAAACTTCAATATTAACGTTGTGTTTTCACTTTTAAGTTTTCACTTCAAAAATATAACCACAGTCGTGATTGTGTCATGTCATTGTGTCACATTCGCGCAAGCGCGAATGTGACACAACGACGAAGACAACGAAGACACACTGACACAGACACATTCGCGCAAGCGCGAATGTGTCTGTGTCATTGTGATTGTGTCACATTCGCGCAAGCGCGAATGTGACACAACGACGAAGCCAACGAAGACACAGACACATTCGCGCTTGCGCGAATGTGTCCGTTGGCTTCGTCGTCATCGTCACGTCACGTCATGTCGCCACGTCATCGTCACGTCATGTCGCCACAACACTATTTAATTGTTTGAGTCATACGTCGCGTGACCGCAAGTGTGTTCTTTTGTCGTCTCTTGTTTTACGAGCAATGTATAAAAATTAAATAAGATCTTACGCTTTTTCGACGTCACGTGACCCTGACGCGAGTTTGAAAGTTTTTACCCACCCAGCGCCGCTAAAGAAGTTTTCACTTCAAAAAACTTCAATAGAAGTAGGTACAACTACGTTCGCGCAAGCGCGAATGTGTCTGTGTCTTCGTTGGCTTCGTCGTCATCGTCACGTCACGTCATGTCGCCACGTCATCGTCACGTCATGTCGCCACAACACTATTTAATTGTTTGAGTCATACGTCGCGTGACCGCAAGTGTGTTCTTTTGTCGTCTCTTGTTTTACGAGCAATGTATAAAAATTAAATAAGATCTTACGCTTTTTCGACGTCACGTGACCCTGACGCGAGTTTGAAAGTTTTTACCCACCCAGCGCCGCTAAAGAAGTTTTCACTTCAAAAAAACAGAACAAAATAAATATTTAAGGGGGCTTCTTATATACGTGGTTTTTTTTATATTCTACTAGCTGACCCGTGCCCACTTCGTTCGGCATAATTGAAGTTTTAGTAAGGATCCCTATTTTTTTTGAAAATATATTTATATAGCCTATGACACTCAGCAATAATGTGGCTTTCTATTGGTGAAAGAATTTTTAAAATCGGTTCAGTAGATCCTGAGATTACCCCTTACAATTGAACAAATATACAAACTTTATAATATTACTAGCTGACCCGTGCCCACTTCGTTGGGCATAATTCGACCGTTTTTCTCCTATTCACGTTGCAAAACGGACTACCACGTATTTTTAGGTTTTTTTATATAACCTATGACACTCAGCAATAATGTGGCGAAAGAATTTTTTAAATCGGTTCAGTAGATCCCGAGATTAACCCTTACAATTTAACAAATATACAAACACACAAACTTTACTTCTTAATTATTATATATGTAATATTAGTATATTATTAAAAAATATGAATCCATGAAACATTAGAACCCGCATACTCCCGTGACCGGCGGCGCGGCGCCTGCTTTATTCCGCTTGACTTTTTTCTAATACTTACATTTTTGAACTCGTGATATCTTTTGAATGGAATGTCCAAACTGAATAAATTAAAAAGCCATATAAAGGTATTGAAACAGTCTTAATTATGAAGAAATTTATTTAGATAAGGATTAATACCAAAGCACAAATAAAGAACGTTTTCTAGCGTCGTCATTTTAACTATATTTTTTCGATATTAAAACACTTATAGTGACATATCTGTAATAGTTAGACATATGCTGTCGCTGACTTTTTTGTGGATGATGATGTGTTCTACAAAATTGTAGTACATGATTTCTTTCTATCATCAATAGTTTTCGCAGCGCACGCGATGTAAGGAATTTCTTAGGTATTTTTTTTACACCTTGGGTTACATAATTGAAGATTTAGTAAGGATTCCTAATTATTTTGAAAATATAATATAGCCTATGACACTCCACAATAATGTGGCTTTCTATTGGTGAAAGAATTTTTAAAATCGGTTCAGTAGATCCCGAGATTACCCCTTACAATTGAACAAATATACATATAGTAAATATATTATATAGTAATATAGTAATATAGTAATATAGTATAGATATAGTATTAGTATTATATATTATTATAGTATTATATTATATAGTTGTATGTATTTACAAAAAAATGTATATAAATTTTCTACTAGTAGTGTTCGAATGTATATAAGTATCAGCTATCTAGTTCCCATAGTACAGCTTTGCTTAGTTTGGGACTAGAATGTGATAGGTGAAATGTCCATTAATATTTTTTTTGTTATTTATTTATTTTATTTTGGCAAGGAAGCATTCACACTTGACCAGCTATGTAAAAAATGGTTGTCTGTAAAGTCGGTTTACTGACGATAGTTGAACGTGACAACGTCAACGAACGGTATTGTAAGCGGTTCTGCAAAATAAATCGTCGTTCGAAACATCTTGGAACGCCTCAGAACGCCGGAACGCCGGAACGCTTCATGAGTCATGTTTTTTCGTGCGTGCAGCCGGCTCTATCGAAATATAAGACGTTGTCACGTCAAAAAAAAAATGGTTGTCTGTAAAGTCGGTTTACTGACGATAGTTGAACGTGACAACGTCAACGAACGGGATTGTAAGCGGTTCTGCAAAATAATCCGCGCTCTCGCTTGCACTTCATGGAACGCCTCAGAACGCCTCATGAGTCATGTTTTTTCGTGCGTGCTCTCTATCATCGAATTATAAGACGTTGTCACGTCAAAAATAGTTTTAATTGTTATTTTTTTTTTCAGATAGTAGAAACAATAAAAGCAGTAGACAAACAGTGTAAGGAAGGTGCTATACTAGTGTTCCTCCCGGGTTGGGCTGAGATCAAACACGCTAAGCAACTGCTAGACGAACATCACGGTCAAGCACTGCATATGATATTACCCGTGCATTCTAGGTGAATAAAATATATTTGTTATTTTTTTTATACCTACTTTATTCACAAACAAACTTACGACTATTCAGTATTTACAAAATGTACATTGTCAAAATACATAAGAAACAGTTGAGCTATCTACAGATCGTTGCAAACGATCTATAGATAGTTCAACTGATCCAAATCAGTACCAATCGTCGCGTACCCAAGACACTGGCTGCATTGCCGCGCTGAACAGCAATGCTGATACGCTGGGCCAGATACTCACCAGCCCTCGGGTCACGCGTCGCTTCGACTAGACGCCCATAAAATTAATTAATTAGTATTTATTTTAGATTGTGTCCATATTTATTGGTGATATAAGGGTGGTGAATGCTACTGACTAATGTTAGTGGTTATTGAGAAATATAACAATTTTGTGTTGATTTAAAGATGAAGCATTATTCATCTTATTTAATCTATATCATTAAAAATATCGAAAAAAAAATATTAGCAACTGCAGCACTAAAATAATATTTAATTAACCTAAGTAATTAAATTGTAACAAACAACTATCTCGATCACTATATAATTAAAAATATCGTAAAAAAAAATTTAGCGACTGCAGCACTAAAATAATATTTAATTAACCTAAGTAATTAAATTGTAACAAACAACTATCTCGATCACCGCAAATTTAAAACAAAAATCCACACTCCTAAATCCAATTATAGTCTAAAACCATTTTTGTATTTTATTTTATTTAATTTCCATATAGTAATATGAATATATAATAGTCACATACCTATTATATATTTCAGATTATCAACAACAGATCAGACGAAAATGTTCTCAACCCCACCGCCTGGCATTCGCAAAATAGTGTTAGCTACCAACATAGCTGAGACTTCAGTCACTATTCCAGATGTAGTGTATGTTATAGACACAGGGGTGCATAAGGAAAACACTATCAGGGAAGGAACGGGTAATAGCACTTGCTTTCTTAGAACATATGGTTAGGAACTTGTAAAAATCAATTAAAATAAAACAATTTAAAAAAAGTATATAAACTCTATCAGCAATAGTTCCCATAGTACAAGCTTTGCTTAGTTTGGGACTAGAGTGTGATGTGTGAAATGTCCGTGAATATTTATTTATTTTATTTTATTAAGCTATTGCATAGCTTCTACCGCGGGCCTTGAGCGTGGAGACCGAATCAAGACATTCCGTAACGAAAATAACCTAACACTGCGCATGCGTAATCTAACAAAAAATGCTATGAAATAGCTTTACCGCGGCAGTCCCCGAGTGCCACACGTGTTTTTTTTATTGTATAGAATTGTAATAACCTTTAAAACGGCGGTTCATTTATAGGCACTGCAAGTTTAGAGACAGTGTGGGTGTCATTGGCCGGAGCCAAACAACGATGCGGTCGGGCGGGCAGAGTACAATCAGGTATAAAGAACCAAACAATAAGCATATTTTTTTACCTATACTTTCCCACTGCTGGGCAAAGGTCCCTACTCTTCCAATCTGTGAGAACAGTCTTCGCGAATATCTTATCTATAAGTACTTCTATACTAATATTATAAAGAAAAGTTTGTGTGTTTCTTAAATTGTAAGGGGTAATCTCGGGATCTACTGAACCGATTTAAAAAAATATTTCACCAATAGAAAGCCACATTATTGCTGAGTGTCATAGGTTATATAAAAAACTGGAAAATAAATATGCTTTTACGTAGTAGTCCGTTTTGCAAAGTCATTCGCAGAAAAAGCGGTCGAATTATGCTCAACGAAGTGGGCACGGGTCAGCTAGTGTATAATAAACATAATTTAACAAATATACGCAGCGCCATCTATATCGCTATATGATGAACTACATCGAAGTCTACGCAACAGACCAACAGATGGCGCTGGCAAATCCTAGATCGTGCAAACGAAGTTATCACGGAGTTTGAACATAAGTAATAGAACCGATTACTATCCATCGGGCCTTGAAGAAGACTTTTGACTATAGTGTTTCCAGAATAACTGTTTTTTAAACGGTTTTATTTAGTTCATAATATCATTCTGTATTATGTTTATAATTGTTAAATCTATAATAAGTTTATAATATTTTACAGGTCATTGCTACCGATTATACACTAAAGAGAAAGAAGGACAATTCGAGCCATATACAACACCAGAAATATTAAGGTAAAAATAACGCCATCTAGTGAGCATCTGTACAACTAAGATATTAACTGCGTCCGATAGATGGCGCTGTTCACAATTTTCATCTGCCTTTTACTATATTCTTATCATTTTCAAAAAAATTGTCGACTATTACAGTGTTCTAACAATTGTTGGTTCTAGGTGGGAATCGAACCCGTTACTCACAGCTAATACTAACTTTTTTTTATCATCCTACGCTGTCCCACTGCTGGGCAAAGGTCTCCCCTCTCTCTTTCCGCCTCTCTGTATCCCTAACTATCATAAATATTTATTAATATTTCAGAGTGCCCTTAGAACAAACAGTATTGGATTGTAAAGCTTATGCCCCAGACGATAAGGCTCAAGATTTCTTGTCACAATTACCGGAACCACCGAGCGATAGGGCGATTAAATTCGCTGTCAACGATCTTATTGATATTGGTAAGTTTAAAAACATTTTTTTTCTACTATCTGTTAGGGGGCGTCCATAAATTACGTGAGATGTTTAAGGAGGGGAGGGAGTCGAGTCAAATCTCACGTTGGAGAGAGGGAGGGTCTCGGTCATGAACAATCCAACGCGTTTACGTAAGAAACCCACATTTTTAAAATCTCACGTGAGATTGGAGGCTGGGGGAGGGGGTTGAATAAAATCTCACATCTCGCCAGTGGGGGAGGGAGGGACAGAAAAATAAAAAAAACACCTCATGTAATTTATGGACGCCCCCTTACCTGTATTCTTATCTTACCTATTGCTAGTTTTGAAAAATGCGTGAAAAATCCTTATTTATACATACTGACCTAAATACCAAAATATGTCGCCGCTTGACAGGCGTCACAGATCAGTTGGTAGTAGCTCTGCCTTTAATGTGGGTCGTGGGTTCGATTCCCACCTAGAACTAATGTTTGCGTGATGAACACAAATATTTGATTTGTGTCTGGGTGTTACTATGTATTCTATGTATGTATTTACAAAAATAATGAATATAATTTATTTTATCAGCAATCTAGTTCCAATACAAACTTTACTTCATTTATCACTAATTTCATTTAATTAATTATTTTCAGGAGCATTAACATCTCAAGAACAGCTTACCCGTCTCGGCAAAACGTTATCAAATCTGCAGCTATCCCCACGCGTGGGATTATCGCTAGTCCACGCTGCAATTGTGGGCACAGCATTATCTGTCAGTAATATTGCAGCACATTCCGATATAGAAGTCTTTTTAAATGCAGCTGACAGGAGAGATGGTATAACTAAATTCTTTTTTTTTGAAGTGAAAACTTCTTTAGCGGCGCTGGGTGGGTAAAAACTTTCAAACTCGCGTCAGGGTCACGTGACGTCGAAAAAGCGTAAGATCTTATTTAATTTTTATACATTGCTCGTAAAACAAGAGACGACAAAAGAACACACTTGCGGTCACGCGACGTATGACTCAAACAATTAAATAGTGTTGTGGCGACATGACGTGACGATGACGTGGCGACATGACGTGACGTGACGATGACGACGAAGCCAACGAAGACACAGACACATTCGCGCTTGCGCGATGACGTGACGATGACGTGGCGACATGACGTGACGTGACGATGACGACGAAGCCAACGAAGACACAGACACATTCGCGCTTGCGCGAATGTATCTGTGTCTTCGTTGGCTTCGTCGTTGTGTCACATTCGCGCTTGCGCGAATGTGACACAACGACATGACACAATCACAATGACACAGACACATTCGCGCTTGCGCGAATGTGTCTGTGTCTTCGTTGGCTTCGTCGTCATCGTCACGTCACGTCATGTCGCCACGTCATCGTCACGTCATGTCGCCACGTCATCGTCACGTGACGATGACGTGGCGACATGACGTGACGTGACGATGACGACGAAGACAACGAAGACACACTGACACAGACACATTCGCGCAAGCGCGAATGTGACACAACGACGAAGCCAACGAAGACACAGACACATTCGCGCAAGCGCGAATGTGTCACAATGACATGACACAATCACGACTGTGGTTATATTTTTGAAGTGAAAACTTAAAAGTGAAAACACAACGTTAATATTGAAGTTTTCACTTCTGCCGGCACTCCCGGAGTGCTAGCTTTTTTTAATATAATTATTTACAAACAAACTTACGACTATTACTGTATTTACAAAACGTGCATAGGCATATAAAATACATAAGAAACAGTTGAGCTATCTACAGACCGTTGCAAACGATCTATAGATAGTTAAACTGGTCTAAAACAGTAGCAATCATCGCGTACCCAAGATACTGGATGCATTGCCGCGCTGAATAGCAATGATGATACACATTCCTCCCAGGCTACAAATTCTTATTTATAACGATATATAATGCTGTTGTAAATAGCGCCATCTAGTGGGCAATTTTTAAACTAAATAATGCAGTTGTATACAGTGACATCTAGTGGGCAATAATTCAGTTTTGTAATGCCATCTTGCGGGAAATTTCAAAACTAAATAACGCAGTTGTAAATAGCGTCATCTAGGCAATTTTCTTAATTTAATAACACAGTTGTAAACAGTGCCATCTAGCGGACAATAATGCAGTCGTGTATAGTGTCATCTTGCGTCAATCTTGTTGTCAATAGCGCCATCTAGGCAATTTTTTTTCAATTTAATAACGCAGTTGTTTACAGTGCCATCTAGCGGGCAATCATTCAGTTGTGTATAGTGCTAAAGTAAAGTTTTATAATAGCAGATTTAAAATGATAGTACTAGATCTCCATACAATATTTCTACCATTTTCAGCATTGCTATTCAGCGCGGCAATGCAGCCAGTGTCTTGGGTACGCGACGATTGGTACTGATTTGGATCAGTTGAGCTATCTATAGATCGTTTGCAACGGTCTGTAGATAGCTCAACTGTTTCTTATGTATTTTATATGACAATGTACATTTTGTAAATACTGTATAGTCGTAAGTTTGTTTGTGAATAAATATTTTCTATATTTATACCCAGCTTTTTATATTTTATTTATTTGACGACCGATGTGGCGCGGTGGGCGATGGTCCGCCTGCGACGCGGAAGGTTGCGGGTTCGATTCCCGCCTCCGGATAAATGTTTGTATGTTCAGCAAATATTTATTCCGGGTGTCCTGGGTATATGTATATATATATATATATATATTTTATATGTATAATAAAAAATATCTATCTATGTATTATATTGTATTAAGTATCAGTCTTCTAGTAGATACCCATAACACAAGCTCTGCTTAGCTTGGGGCTAGATGATGTTGTGTGGATTGTCCAGCATTATTTATTTATTACTTATTTATTTCAGAAATTCGTGAAATTAAACGCAAATTCAGCGCAACTTCAGATCACGTAGCCCTTAACTATTTACAACAAGAGTTTGAAGATAAATCATTGAATTCTAATCAGAATGGAATGAAAAATTGGTGCGAGAAGTATGGAGTGAAGAGAGAAAGGCTTGAATTTATTAAATGTAAGTATTCTAAGTAAAAGTGGAGTGTCAAGGGACGCCCTGATGGAACGAAGTTCCTTTCGTTAGTATTAATATTTATTATGTACAAAAAAACTGTATATACTCAACAAAAAAAACTTCTGTTTGTCTAAAAAATATTGTGTAATCTCCTCTTTTAGAGATTCGATATAAAAAAAACTAGCTGATGCCCCCGACTTCTATCTAGTTATTTCCGTGGCACATTATAGCCTATGGCGGGCGAAGGTCCGCCTGCGACGCGGAAGTAGCGGGTTCGATTTCCGCTTTGGGATAAATGTTTGTACGATCTGCAAATATGCCGGGTGTTCTGGGTATTTCATATGTCTAATAAAAAAAAAAATATCTATCTATGTAATGTATTATATTAAGTATGTCTGTCTTCTAGTACCCATAACACAAGCTCTGCTTAGCTTGAGACTAGATGATGTTGTGTGGATTGTCCATCATTATTATTATTATATAATAAGTTTTTTTTCAGCCCTTTCAAGTTTATACCTAACACAGCTACTCAAAACGGGATTAATAGAGCCAAATCTAGAATTTGATGATTTAAACCAATTCACAAATGTAGAAGAACTTTGTATAGCAAGTTTGTTGTCGGGCGTCAATGGATTGTTGGTGACAAGGCGGAATGTTAGAACTAAAGGGAAAATGAGGACAGTTACTGATGTATTTTCAAGGTATGTTACTCGCTACGCTCGCTTGATACGAGAGAGCTAAGCGAGCCACTTAGTGATTTGACAGGCGTCACAGCTCAGTTGGTAGTAGCCAGTGGGTCGTGGGCTCGATTCCCACCCAGATCAAATGTTTGTGCGATGAACATAAATATTTGTTCTATGTCTGGGTGTTACTATGTATTCTATGTAAGTATTTCCAAAAAAAAAAATGAATATAAAATATTCTATCAGCAATCTAGTTTCAATCTAGCTTTGCTAATTTTGGGGCTAGAGTGTAATGTGTGGAATGTCCATGAGTATTTATTTATTTATGTACTTACTAATTTAACTCAAAAAGTATATTATTAATTCAATTTATATTACTGATTAGATCTTAATCAAATTTATATGGGACCTCTGAAATATAATCTATCAACGAAAAAAATAATCATCAAAATCGGATTAAATAACAATAACACCTAACATACGTAAAAAAAACACCTTTTTAAATTCGACTTAATTTAAATCAATTTTTTTTTTTTTTACAGTCGAGGTGAAAAAGCTCACATAGCATCAGAAAGCGTAAACCATGCAATAACAAAACGCATCAAAAGTTGCTTACTATCTCACACTGGAGGGCGCCACTCTAATGAACGACGAGCTTTACTAGTGTACAGAACTAGCGCTATAAGTGCACATGCACCTTTATTGTTCTGTAAAGGGGATATCGTACAATCCAATGTAAGTAAAAAGTCTGTCTTTTGACAGGTGTTACTGCTCAGTTGGTAGTAGCTCTGCCTTCCATGCTATAGGTCGTGGGTTCGATTCCCACCCTAATGTTTATGTGATGAACATAAATATTAGTTCTGTGTCTGGGTGTTACATACTATGTATTCTATAAAATGTATTTACGAAAAAAAATACAAATGACCTTAAAGAACATTGCCCAAACCTTGTACCAGATTGCGTCACAAGCTAATTATCATCAAAATTAATATTTTATTTATATGTGTTCTTTGTTAATTTTTAACAGTCTTTTTTAACCGGGTTTAGAAAATTAAAATTAATTATACAAAACTTGATTATCAATTTCCTACTTCCGAGTGCTTAGTCCGACCTTGCATTTTAAAACTCCCTACTCTCGAGTCGAGAGTCGTCTTTCGGATATCCATACAAAAATATATGGACATCCGAGAGACGACTGTCGGCTCGAGAGTAGGTAGTTTTAAAATGCAACTTAGGACTAAGCCCTACGCACGTCAACTATTTTGTTCCGATCCTAGCTGTCACCTATTTTCGTGAGTGGACTTTGAGCATAAAAATCTTGTTTGCCAAGTAAGCTTTAGCTGAGCAGGCAAACATGATAAAAAAATAAAATAAAATACATTTTTAAATATTTTGAAATGCGGTTAAACATTGAAAAAAATATTGTTGGTAGCGAAAAGGTAAATAAAAATTAGACCTTTGAGAGTAAATTCAAATTGATGCAAGTTGGTACAGATTCCCATAGCCCACTGGGCATTGTCCTTTGGATGTCGGAATTACAACCACTAAACCACCAATGCCCTTATGAGTAATAATTTACTATCGACAATAAACAATTACTTTGCATGTATAAGTTTGTAAAACCACAAATTTCCATTATTATTATAAATTAAAGTCTAACATTTATTATATTTGTTTATCGTATTATACTCGCAAATAAAGGCTACTAACTATTATAGCATAAATAATAAATATTCACGGGCATTTCACACATCACACTCTAATCCCAAACTAAGCAAAGCTTGTACTATTTGAACTAAATTGCTTTTAGAATACTTAAATACATTTTTTGTAAATACATACATGAATACATAGAAACACCCAGACACAAAACAAATATTTATGTTCATCACACAAACATTTGCTCAGTGCGAATCGAACCCACAACTCACAGCATGGAAGGCAGGGCTACTATCAACTGAGCTGTGACGCCTGGCAAATTATTCGCCTGTCAAAATATCTATTCAACCCTCTAACTATTACTACTTTCTATGAGATACGATCTGCAAATATTTATTCCGGGTGTTCTGGGTATTTAATATGTATAATAAAAAATATCTATCTATGTACGGTATTGTATTAAGTATGTCAGTCTTCTAGTACCCATAACACAAGCTCTGCTTAGCTTGGGGCTAGATGTTGTGTGGTTTGTCCAGCATTATTTATTTACTAGCTGAACCCGCCGCGACTTCGTCCGCGTGCCGTTTTAAGATATTTTGCGATAACCCATTACCATTACTATCTTCTTATGAAAGAAATTGACGGTAAAGTGCAGTCTAAGAAGGAAAACTTAGTACATATTGGTACTTATTCTTAAAACCGGGCAAGTGCGCACGAAGATTTTCGTACCGTATCTATGGCCCGTTGCCCTTATCAATATCGAATAAATAAAATTTACGTTTATATATAAGCCCCCTTGAATATTAATTATGCGTGATAGTTAGAGAATTTAAAATAGACAGAAATTAAACACTCAGTAATACGATCTAGTTTTACCCTTTGGTTACCGAACCCTAAAAACCCAATAACGTAAACTACTAAAACATAAGTAATCAAAACTCACTAAATTACCGTTACCGTAAGTAAATAAATCAGGCCAAGTGCGACTCGGACTCGCCCGCTATAAGTTCCGTGCCATACCTATGTAAACGATTAAGAAAAAAAACATGTTTTTGTACCTATGCGAACCCTCTAAGCATGTTCTGTTTTTAGTATTTGATATCTATGCCGGACTAAAATATAATAACTATGTCCGGTTAATGTACAACCATGGAAAGCACGACCCGGAATGTACGACCACGGAAAGCACAGCCAGGAATACGCAACCAGGAATTCTCAGCCAAAATGTACATGAAATCCGGGCTGCGCATTCTCGACATGTGTTAGGAATGTCCAACCACGGAATGTAGAGCCGTGGAAAATACAACCATGGAATTGGCGTCTATTGCTCTGATTGGTCGAAATCAATTGGAATGAATTGGGTGCATGGAAAGAGCCTCCTCGTGGCACACACCGGTAACAGCTAGGCACGGTAAAGCAGTGTCTAGTCTGGCTAATCTTTCCAATACGATGCTACAACAAAATACAGTTGTAGCATCGACACGATAAGAAGAAGAAGATTGGTCGAAAGCCTAGCCTATGCTTCGTTTAGATGAAACCAAAGATTAAAATGTTACTATCCCATTTTGATAAAGATAGACTGCACAGATTATAATATGAAAAGAAAACAATTCAATTCAATAATTGTTATCTGGCAAATGGTTCAACGCATGTAGGTTCTGGCGCGGTTTTCTATATCAAACTAACGCTCGTCGCTTCGCTCCTCGCACCTACTGTGACGCATCACACATGAAAAAAAATCAGTTTAAAAATAATATTTTGACAGTGGCATAGTTAGCTACTTGTACATGATCGGCTAAACGAAAAATTCGAGTAAGCGCAAACGAAGCATATGCTATGACGTCATTTGGCATCAAATTCCCAACACGTGTCGGGAATGTACAACCATGTAATACACAGCCACGGAATGCACAGCCCGGAATTGGATGCCAAAATGGTCACCGATTCCGGGCTGTACATTCCGTGGCCGTGTCATTATCCGATAGGGCGTTCGATGGTACCGCCAGCATATCAGTGTCGGCTCCGATATCCGATATCGAGACGGACAATATGAAAGACAGGTACATTTTTCATACATTTTAGTTACCCGGATATCGGATCAGCGTCCGACACCGATATCGGATCGGATAATGTGAAAACGCTCTGACTCTCAAACTTGATTGAAATCGTTCATAAAAAACGCTACTACAAACTTCCTTTTTGCAATATTTGGTGTAAAATCAAGTCATTAATGTGCGTCTCAATTTTCATTGACTTTCGTCTATAAATAACGTTACAGAAAACTTCCCTCATTTTATTGCATTCATTAGAGTAAAATTGTCACAAAGCGCCTCTTAATAATTTGATTAAAATTCGTCGATTTTTATCGTTACAACACACTTGCCCCCTTTCCCACGGAGGAATTTTAAAATATTATTATGAAAATAGTTATATATTTTATAAAATATTATTATATTAAAAAAACAAACCATCTAAGTAAATTATGTCTTTGTATGAGACTATAAGCGCCCCTTGATTATTTAACATTTTGTTTTTAAATATTTATTCGTCATTAGCGGTAATTGGGTACGCAACCCTAGATAACTTAGCAAAATAACTCGATTCAACGAAAATATTGCTAATACCGATCGACTTACCTATAACACATTGCCAAAACGCACCGATAGCGCGTTCTAGGATTACGCCACGCATGACAGCGCCATCTATACTCGAAATCGTATACTAAATCGTATACGATCGAAATTTTAAACTTAGGGAAATTTTTACAGGGAATTTTTTCTAGAGAAATTTTTACATTTAGCAAAATCATCCCCAGATGATTTTGCTAAATGTAAAAATGCAGATCTATTTTATTTTGTGTCAACATTATGTGTATCAAGTTTCAAGTCAATCGGTTCACAATAAAGATAAACTGCACAGATTATAATATGAAAAGAAAACAATCCGATTCAATAATTGTTGTCTGGCAAATGGTTAAACGCATGTAGGTTCTGGCGCGGTTGGCACCTACTGTGACGCATCACACGTGAAAAAAAATAAGTTAAAAAATAATATTTTGACAGTGGCATAGTTAGCGAAAAATTCGAGTAAGTGAGTATGACGTCATTTGGCATCAAATTCCCAACACGTGTCGGGAATGTACAACCATGGAAAACACAGCCACGGAATGCACAGCCCGGAATAGGATGCCAAAATGGTCACCGATTCCGGGCTGTACATTCCGTGGCTGTGTTTTCCTTGGTCGTGTAATCACGGCACCCATGATTGTGGTGATTTCCATACTCTTTACCTTAGGTTAAAAGAAGACCCAATCAGTTTTTTTTTAATTACCTACTTAAGAATGCCTAGAGAATGTTTCTTCGAATTACTGGAATTAGATAGATATAGTAAGTATTTCAATTTCATTTATAAAATCCTCCACATTTATATCAATAAATGACTCCTCCACATTTATATCATCCATTATAAATTACCGTTTAGAAATTTGCCT
The DNA here is from genome assembly GCA_932527185.1 of Ecliptopera silaceata. Lineage (NCBI taxonomy): Eukaryota > Metazoa > Arthropoda > Insecta > Lepidoptera > Geometridae > Ecliptopera > Ecliptopera silaceata. Next base: position 5,456,470 of record OW052215.1, on the reverse strand, counting down.
CCTTCTTGTCACCGCACTATGAACGCACTGAACTGAACACGTGGGGTTGCGACACGACGTTGCCGTCCTGCTGTCGAACGCTCGCGGTACGGACGCCGCACTGTTTCCGCACCGTGCATTTTGTATGAAAACATACGACCGTCCGTCCTTACGCCGAACGACGAACGCACCGCTTCGGCACTGCAGCGGTCCGATACGAAACGCATAAATTGAAAGAGCCCTAAGAGCGTTTTCACATTATCCGATCCGATATCGGTGTCGGACGCTGATCCGATATCGGGGTAAGTAAAATTTATCAAATATGTCCGGCCCGATATCGGATATCGGAGGTACATATTTCATACATCTTACTTACCCCAATATCGGATCAGCGTCCGACACCGATATCGGATCGGATAATGTGAAAACGCTCTGACTCTCAAACTTGATTGAAAGCGTTATCTCATTATCCGATAGGGCGTCCGATGGTACCGCCAGCATATCGGTGCCGGCTCCGATATCCGATCTTTATCTTTATCTTTATCTTTATCTTTATCTTTATCTTTATCTTTATCTTTATCTTTATCTTTATCTTTATCTTTATCTTTATCTTTATCTTTATCTTTATCTTTATCTTTATCTTTATCTTTATCTTTATCTTTATCTTTATCTTTATCTTTATCTTTATCTTTATCTTTAATAATTTGATTAAAATTCATCGATTAATAACGTTACAAAACACTTGCCCCTTTCCCATGGAGGAATTTTAAAATATTATTATGTAAATATATATATGTACATAAATAAAAAATATTTATTTATTTATTATATATATACATACATATTTAATAAAATATTATTATATTAAAAAAACAAACCATCTAAGTAAATTATGTTTTTGTATGAGAAGACTATAAGCGCCCCTTGATTATTTAACATTTTGTTTTTAGTTTTTAAATATTTATTCTATTCGTCATTAGCGGTAATTGGGTAGGTACGCAACTATAAATAACTAATCAAAATAACTCGATTCAACGAAAATATTGCTAATAGGTACCGATCGACTTACCTATAACACATTGCCAAAACGCACCGATAGCGCGTTCTAGGATTACGCCACGCGTGACAGCGCCATCTATACTCGAAATCGTATACTAAATCGTATACGATCGAAATTTTAAACTTTACTTACTCAATTTTAGGGAAATGGGGATGATTTTGCAAAATCTAAAAATGCAGATCCATTTTATTTCGCGTCAACATTATGCGTATCAAGTTTCAAGTCAATCGGTTCAAGGGATAAGAGAAAATGAGACAGCGCCATCTATACTCGAAATCGTATACTAAATCGTATACTAAATCGTATACGATCGAAATTTTAAACTTTACATACTCAATTTTAGGGAAATGGGGATGATTTTGCAAAATCTAAAAATGCAGATCCATTTTATTTCGCGTCAGCATTATGCGTACCAAGTTTCAAGTCAATCGGTTCACGGGATAAGATTCTGCATACAAACTTCAAAGCCTTATTTTAGGGCTCCGGAGCGTTATTTCCAAAATTCCTGCCTTAGTACGCCACACAGTCACTCCAGGAACACGCCTTCCAAATTTCAAGTCTCTAGGACCAGCGGTTTGGGCTGTGGCTCGTACGTCAGCCGTCAGTCAGTCAGGACTTTGATTCTTATTAATGAGATTAAAGGGAGCTTATATATAAACGTGATTTTTACTAGGTTGGTCGTATTGCTTTATAGACTTAAATCCGGTTCTAACTACATATACCAGTAATAATAATCAAATAAAATAGTTTTCCTGTTACTCCAAATACGGACATAATATTTTTTCCTTATACATAAAGTATAAACACTTTATACTTATACAAATAATATTTATAAGTGTTCTATCAGCAGTCTAGTTTCCATAGTACAAGCTTTGCTTAGTTTGGGGCTGAAAGAATTTTATTGTTTGGTGTTGTCACAAAATTAATTAAGTAATTATAAGTATTTGACATATTTGTAGCTCAACTGTTTCTTATGTATTTTATATGACAATGTACATTTTGTAAATACTGTATACTTAGTCGTAAGTTTGTTTGTGAATAAATAGTAATTTTTGGTAAATAAACTTAATTTATTAAAATATTAATTTACTTAGTTAAAACGATTTTTTTTTCTTTGTTTCAGAGTACTGACGAAGATGTTACTATACTATCAATGCCGAGACATAGATTAGAAATACACGTATCTACTAGGTAAGACTTTTTATACTCAATATATAATCTAAAAAATAATGCAAGCAAACTTTGATAGTTTAGAATCTAAACTATCAAAGTTTGCTTGCATTATTTTTTCAGAACAATTATCTAAACTTTAGATATTTGTTTTGTCGGGATCAAACCTACGACCCACAGCTTGGAAGGCAGAGCTACTACCAACTGAGCTGTCTGTACGCCTGTCTTTATCTAACCCCTATATATTCACGGACAATTCATACATCACACTCTAGTCCCAAACTAAGCAAAGATTGTATGACGGGAACTAGATTGCTGAAAGAATACTTACATAGGTACTTTTTTTTTGTAAAAACATACATAATAGGTACACCCAGAGTCATCACACAAACGATTGTTCTCGGCGGAGATCGAACCCACGACCCACAGCATCAAAAGCATAGCTACTACGACGAACTGAGCTGTGACGCCTGTCATGAACCTAATATAAACAAAAACTGTTTTATTTTTGTTTCAGCCAATCGGAAGCCATTCTGAGGGCCCGAGAAATGTTTTGGAAAACAATACAATACTACATAGATCGAGATATCAGAAGTCTGGACTATAATGAGTGTACTAATATATCTAGATTTAAGACTAGATTAATAAAAGCACTAGGCAGGATCCTTGTGGAAGGTCAACAAGAATGTTTTGGAGATAAGTAATAATAAAATATATTAAGTAATTACCTACTTTTTGTTTTTTTCCTCCGCAAACTGCAGACTTTTTATCGGCCGATAGTTTGGTCGGCTTCCTAATCAGTATGAAGATGTATGCAGATGCGCACATTAGGTACCTACAGTGATTCAGTCCTCATACTGATTAAGAAGCCGACCAAACTATCGGCCGATAAAAAGTCTGCAGTCTGCGGGGACTCTTAAGGTAGTTTTTACATTAAAACTAAACTAAGCAAACTTTGATTTATAGCAAGTTGATTGCTAATATAATTTCTATTAATACTTATAACTTTTTTTTTTAAGTCTTATAATATTTGGCTGAAATAAATCGCTATCCGCGATAAGACCAATTGTAGGATAGTGTTGTATCGTAAAGTATTATCATTTCTATCTGTGTTCTAAAGCTCATTTGTTATTTATGTACCTAAATTGAAACAACTTTTTAATTCATTCATTCATTTATTTATTTGCAAAAAAAATGGTAGATTTAGATACAAGATGTCATAGTGGGTAAGTAAGTATTTTTACCAAATTAAAATGGTGTGCAAAAATTTTAGTCATAAATCTAGAAGGTACATAATAAAATGAGAAAAAAACAAAAATGGTATATATCAGGAAATTAATAAACTATGAATAATACAAATAAACGCTTTAAAGTTAAGCTAATTTACACTAGCCGGAAAATAAATATATTGTGGATGATTCACTTAAATTATTATTATAATTTAATAGGAAGAAAAATGGTCCACAGAGATGATTATATTTGACGTAATAACAATTATAATTTAGTGATGTCATCGTTGTGAAGTCACGATATTAGTCATACATTTGATATACCTAAGTACGATTTTGGAAAAAATAAATTCCGACCTTAGTTTTGGAAACTTTGGAAGAAATAAAATTCCGACCTCAGTTTTGGAAACTCTAAAAAACGACGTTCATATTTTGACTCGGCTTTCAGCATGTTCATTTTCAGTCGATTATAACTTTTTACCTCAATTTTGGACTCTTGGATGCGAATTTCTTAAAACATTTTAAGGGCTTCCATAATTTTTCACTCTAAAACTCTCGCAGTTATAGCTGAAGCTGCTGTTGGTGAAACAAGAAGACAAGTTGAAAACGTGTTGCGATTCCCTGAAAATAAACATGATGCCAGAATAAACTTTGCTGCAATAGCTCGTTGGCTCAAATCTGATAATAATAATATAATTGAGATAGCCAAATTCATCGGTATACTTGTTGATAAAAAAAGACTTCCTGAAAGAGAAATAATCGAAGTTGCAAAAACTTATTATGGAGTTGATATACTGATCTTAAGTTTTGGAATCCCAGAGCGGAGTGCTGGTGTTCTAAACACTATTGTTTCAAACTTCACCCATGGACTGATTCCAACGGTAGTTCAGAGCAGCGATTTCGAATACGATGGCGCGTCGATGGTACTGTCCAGTGCATTGCGCTTCAAAGGCAAGTGGAAGATCCCCTTCAACGCTACCTTAACCCGTAAACAAGCATTCTATGACAGCGAGAGAAATAAGATCGGTGAAGTGAATATGATGTACAACCGCGGTACTTACCCCTACGCTGAAAGCCATCTGCTGCAAGCCAGGATCATTGAACTACCCATTGGGACGGAGAACCGCCTGTCCATGATCGTGATGATACCGAACTATGGCGTATCGCTAGATAAACTGTTCCATAATTTCCACAACGTATCTATAAACGCATTATTTAATGAATTCAAACCATTAGCAGACGATTTCTCACGAACAGAAATTGAATTTTGTATGCCACGGTTCAAAATCAAATCAGATTTTGACATAGCGGATGTTTTAAAGCGAATGAATGTTCGTGGCATGTTTGATCCTTCAAATACAATACCTTACCTCGCCAGGATCCCTGTACACGCTTCTAGAGTACTCCACAAAGCTGAGATAGAAATAATCGAAGAAGGAATACCGCCTAAAGACGATACTGACGAAGAATTTAGTAACATTGTCGGAGTAGCGTGGTTTGAGGCTAACCGACCCTTTGCCTACGTGATAGTGGAAAAAACAACAAACACTATTGTTCTTGGCGGACTCTATATCAAACCTTCCTTGTATTAGACTCCATGACGATGAGGACGCCTTCCAATTGGCCTTTTAAAATGTTTTGATACCAATTGGTATCAACTGGACAAGTCAAAAAAAAATTGAACAATGAAACCTGTCAGCAGGTTTAAGCGTTTTATTTTATTTCCAAAACCGAGGTTCTAAAGGATTATTGTGAAATTATCGTATTTTTTTTACAGTAGCCATAAATTGATTGATTTTAAGCACTTTAAAATCTTTTTCGGAATTTCAAAAATCAATATGCACGTAATGATGCTAAATTGGACTTTTAGATAACACGACTAATTGGATTGAAGTCATAATAGATTAATTAAGATTTTATGTAAGTAAACAGACGCTAATATCGTATATCTTCTAGTAGGTATATCTAGAGATACAAAAACAAGTTTATCAGCTCTTATTAGCAAACACATTACCTATAAAATAACTTAGTTAAAAGTTATTTACATTTTAATATTTATAACGGTATCATTCTCAGACAGACATCAATAAAATTTTTTTCTTTTTTTTTCTTTATGTAGGTACCTACCTATTCCTACTATTTACGATTATTTTTTTCTTCTAAGGAAATGATCGTATCAGAAATATTTTATTTTTTAACTGTTGTATATAAAAGATCTTAATTTGAAGTATTTAGTAGGTGGGTATCGGTGGGGTGAATAAATTTATATACTTATACAAATTTGCTCGATACATATAGGTCGGTGCGTGTTTTTTTTTTATACAAGTTGAGAAGACTTTTTTGGAGTTAATTAAAATATTTTACAAGCTTTGAAACCTGTTTGGTTGTGCACGCCAGGTAAGCTGACTTTTCCTTCCCCGCACCTCACCGTTCACTTAGAAAAACAACGTCATTTTTTCTCGTTTAAATATAGTTCGGTATTTGGTATTTACCAAGAGGTAGGTATTACAAATTTGCATAATTATTTTCGATTGTCTGTTGTTTGTTTTACAAAGCAAGTGTCTCTCCGTCCCGGGATTTCTAGAGTTTAGGGTCTACCCATTTGCTCCTGTTGCGGAACCCTAATTATGCTGACGATTGGTGCAGTATCTCGGGCAATAATTTACCCGTTGAAGGAACCTGTTTTTAAAGATTATTTGCAACAACCTTTTCTGCCTTACGATTTGGTACCTACCTACTCTACAACTAAATAGGTATACCTACGATTGCGAACTCACAACGCTTATGCGTTCCAGCGTAAACAATCGTGCTCATTTAGATATAACATATTACCTATTTTACTTGCTTTATGTGCGCTATCTATTAAAATAACTTAGTACGGCAAAATAACTCGATATTATAATTACATAGTTTTCGCTCAATGGTGTGTATATGCTGAGACAGAGCAGTTACAAAAGTTCAGTGCTCCTTTAGGCAGGAAGTTACTAGTGCTCAGTGACTTTGCTGTAATGATTGTTGTGCTTCTTTTGTTTTGTTTCTCTACGTGCTTTGGCCAGACTCAAAATGGCGCATTGTCTCCAAGTGATACGGGTCCGCAGGAAACAGAGATCAGCAATATTCTCACGGAAAATATCGGTAATTTTTCCATCGAACTTTTGTATCACACGTCAACTTTGAAAACTCCTTGGCAGAATATGGTCATATCCCCGTTATCTATTTGGACGGCTCTAGCAGTTATAGCTGAGAGCGCCGTTGGTGAAACAAGGATGCAAGTTAAACATGCGTTGCGAATCCCTATAGTTAAAAACACTACCAGAGAGAACTTTACTGCAATTGCTCGATGGCTCGAATTCAATAAAACGGATATCATAGAGCTAGTACAATTCAACGGAATATTTATTGATAAACAAACACTTCCTCTAAATGATATAATCGAAGACGCTAAGACTTACTATGGAATGAATATAGTGAGCGTAAGTTTGGAAGACACGGAGCGAACTGCTAATCTTCTAAACAGAGTGGTTTCAAACTTCACTCACGGATTTTTTCCATCAATAATTCAGAGCAGTGACTTCAGAAGCGCCTCAATTGTGTTGTCCAGTGCATTGCACTTAAAGGGAAAGTGGAAGATCCCCTTCAACGCTACCTTAACCCGTAAACAAGCATTCTACGATAGCGAGAGAAATAAGATCGGTGAAGTGAATATGATGTACAACCGCGGTACTTACCCCTACGCTGAAAGCCATCTGCTGCAAGCCAGGATCATTGAACTACCCATCGGGACGGAGAACCGCCTGTCCATGGTCGTGATGATACCGAACTATGGCGTAACGCTAAAAGATCTGTTTTATAATTTCTACAAAGTGTCCATAAAGGCATTATTTAACGAATTCAAACCGATGGTAGATGATTTCTCTCGAACAGAAATTGAGTTTCATATGCCACGGTTCAAAATTATATCAGATTTTGATATGACAGAGATTTTTAAGCAAAAATTTAATGTTCGAAATATGTTTGAGCCCACGAGACGAGTATATTACCTTATCTTGCAAGGACCCCTGTCTACGCATCTAAAGTACTACACAAAGCTGAGATCGAAATAACCGAAGACGGGATACCGCCTGAAGACGATATTGACGAAGAATTTAGTAACATTGTCGGAGTAGCGTGGTTCGAGGCGAACAGACCTTTTGCCTACGTGATAGTGGAAAAAACAACTAACACTATTGTACTTGGCGGAGTCTATACACAACCTTCCTTGTATTAGACTCAAAATGGTGGACCGGTTTTTGATTCGAAATGATATAATGATGATATACCTTTATAAAACGTCTGATTAACAACAAACAAATAAATATGAACTTGACGATTCCATTTTATGTTGTTGACGCTGCCAACTGCCTCCTGCCTCCTAGCAAAGCTGTATGTTGTATAATTTGATGTTGCATCATTTAAAAGATTTCCTAAGTTGTAATAAATAAATAAATAATACCTAATATTATAAGTAAGTACATAGATTTAAAATATGTACCATAAATTTTTGAATAGTTTTTATAACAGTTTAAATAAATAACTTAATTTCGTGAAAGTTCTAAATTCTAATGTTTTACCTACTATGAAAATCGCATCCTAAGGTAAGAAGTTCAAAATTGAGGTCAAAGTTTTTTTTACATCTGTGCTGAAAACGCACGTAGTCATTGCATTTTTTGACAGTTCCAAAACTGAGGTTCGGGGCTCATTATTTTCAAAAACTTGAAATAAGTTTCCAAAATTGAGGTTCAGGAAAAGGTGAAAACATCGTTCAGTAAAATTCTAGTTTTATAGTATTTTAGTATAAAGGGCTGTTAAAAAATGTAAAACAATCACGGTAACTAGGATCTAAGGTAATAAAAACAAGTGTTGTAATTAAACTTTTTAGTGAATAAAAGGTTTTTTACATGCCGACGAAGTCGGTGCCTTCAATATACAAAGCTATCGGCTCTAATTGCTTCACTAATTAGGTTGTAATTGTAATACAATAAAATACATTGTTTACATTTTAATAGGTACATTATTTATAACGGGTAGGTAACATTAGGCTGCCATCAATAAAAATAAGTTAATTTTTGTATATTTTTTATTTTTATTTAATACTGTATTAAATAAAAATAAATATCCACGGACATTTCACACATCACACTCTAGTCCCAAGCTAAGCAAAGCTTGTACTATAGGAACTAGACTGCTGATAGAATACTTAAATACCTACACACTTACATAGAATACATAGACGCAAAATTAATATGTATGTTCACACAAACATTTGCTCTGGGTGGGAATCGAACCAACAACCCACAGCATGGAAGGCAGAACTACAACAACTGAGCTGTGATGTGTTCATACTAATGTTTACTTACATATAAATTTACATTTACACAAATAAATGATAGCAAGCCGATGGCCCACCTGATGTTAGAGTTATAACCACTGTTAAGGCAGTATGTTGTACATTGCTTCACTAAGCACCATAAACTTTAATAAAAAAAATTATAAAAAAGGATATATAATTAAAAATTGTGCTAGTTTTTTGGTTCCTCCAGATATTATTTTAGTTAAAGTAATGGTAACTTAAAACACCTGCATAAACTACAAGAACTATATATTCTGAAAAATACAGTAATTAAATACTAATTAATTACCAGACTTAGATACAAATCGTAAATATGCATTTCAAACATATTGTGGGAATCGTGCAAGTGAGTAAAGATTTGAAATAAATATTGCATTTTCTTACTTCATCTTTTGCAAGACCAAAGAATATAATCTATGTCGGAATACTAATAAAAAAAAAAGACGTGTGGCATTCGGGGACTGCCGCGGTAAAGCTATTTTTTGCTGGATTACGCATGCGCAGTGTTAGGTTATTTTGTTACGGAATTTCTGGATTCGGTCTCCACGCTCAAGGTCCGCGATAGAACCTATGCAATAGCTTAAAAATACATGAGGTATGTCCATTGTTGAAATTATTTTTAATGAAAGCAATGGACAACATATGCAAAATAAATTACAATCTTAATTAAACTTTTTTTTTTTTTTAGAATAAATTAATATTATTCATTACTGAAGTACCTACTTACCTAATGATTTATTAATTAGGTACCTACCTAATGTCCAATGTTCTCATTATTATAATTACTTACACGAGTTAATAAGTAGGTAAGTATAGTATTTGATAAGTTAATTAAACTGTATTAAAAGCAATAGCATGACAAACATGTTGATTAGCAATACCTAAATTGTTTCTCAACATGTTTAATAATATTTCTACATAGGTAGTCTGGAAGATGTCGCATATAGTGATAAGACCTATTGTTGTACCTTTTTTTTATTCAATAAAAGTTGATTCTATTTTAAAGAACTTCCAACAGCTAATCGGTAACTGCTTAAATGTCTGAGTATTGTTTTGGTAATATACCTACCTTAGGCTAGGTTAGTCAAAAAAAAAGGTTGACTCTAAGAAAATACACTTTTTCTTTTTTATTTATGTAATTATTATATTTCTTTTTTATATGGCTCTCTTGATATTATAGATTCATCTAATAGCTCCTTATTGGTCATTACATTCAAATGTCAATAACAAAACCAGTTTTCTAGTTTTTCTATTAAGCTACAACGCAGTAATGTTTTTACCTGCTTTTATTTTAAATAAAATGTAAATTAAATACAAAATTCGAGGAACTACATAGGAAAACATGATGACCAATGCATTATTGTAAATACCAACAACTGCCATGTTTGAGAAACATGAGGATAATAAAACAGGGTTTTTCCACTCAGAAACAAGTTTCAAAACAATGATAAACTTGATATCTATAATGGACTTTGTGGTTGAAGCAAAGTAAACGCACATAGGTTTTACCTCCTTTTTTACTATAAGTTTTTTATCACAATTATCAATTAAATAATCCTAGTATACTGAAGGCTGTCTATAGAATCCTCCAAAAACAATGGTATTTGTAATTTTCTCTACAATAACATATGTAAACGGTCTGTTTGCTTCGAACCGCACTACCCCTATCCTATTGCTAAACTCCGCTACAGTGACAGCAGCAGCAGTAGTTCCTTCTTCCGTTACTTCTATTTCAGCCTTATGAACTAGTTTTGACACATAAATAGGTATCCGTGACATGTGAGGTAGGAACGCCTTGCTGACATCAAACAAATCAACAATACCCATATTCTGTCTCAAGACTTCCGTCAAATCCAAATCTGACTTAATTTTAAATCGTGGAATGAAGCAATCTACTTCATCATCTGAGAAGTCTTCTCTAGACCGTCTCAACTCTTCAAAGAATGCATCTAGAGGTAAATGCTGGAAGTTGAAGAACATGCTCTCTAGTGATATACCATAGTTCGGTAACATAATAAGCATGGACAGACGGTTTTCTTTGCCGTAGGGCAATTCAATGACTCGGGCTTGCAGCTTTTTGATATTGGAAAAGGGATAGTTGGCACGATTGTACATCATATTGACTTCTCCGATCTGGGTTCCGTTACTGTCAAAGAACGGCTGCTTACTTGTTGAGCTAGCATTGAATGGAAGCGCCCACTGTCCTCTAAAGTACAGTGCACTGGCCAGCACCATCGGAGTATTTTCAAAATTGCTAGTGTCAACTATTGATGGTATCCGCCCATGTGTCAAGTTTGAAATCACTCCATTAATATTATTTTTGGCTACTTCTGCGTTGGTAAAGTTAAGAGAAATTGTGTCAGTGTCGTAGTATTTTTTAGAATCTTCTTGGAACTCAGGTAAAGGTAGTTTCGACTTGTCAACAAATATACCGTTAAACTTTGCTAGTTCTACCGTGTCTATTTTATGTACATCCGTTGGGCTCACCGTGAGCCACTTTGCCATCTCGGCAAAGTTTTTCCTGTTACTCATAGTATTCTTAGATAATCGCAAGGACTCGAGGATTTGTAGTCTGGTATTCCCGGCAGCTCCTTCAGATATGACTGCAAGGGCCGTCCAGACTGTTATGGGGGAAGTGATCATGTTCTGCCCAGGAGCTTGTAAAATCGATGTGTGGTACAGAAACTCGATAGAGAAATTACCGATCTTTTCAGTGAGGGCATTTCTAACTCGAACCACGTTCGGATCCGGGTCAGTAGTTGGCAAAATGGCACTATTTGCTTGTCCATAGCACGCCAACGCCAGATAAAACAAAAGACACACTACACTCATGATTGCACTGTTTTAGTTATGCCACTTCACTTTTCCAAGTTTTACGGACACAAGTACCTTAGCAGCAGGGTAGGTACTATAACACTGTTCACGTTGTGTTCACAGAATTAAAATTGAGATAATTTTGTGGTTTGATCGGTAGGTAACCGGTTTGCATTGGTTGGCCGGTTTTTTTCAAGGCGCGCGTCAATGATTGTACCTATTGTAAGTAGTAGGTATGAACCCAGGTAGTGCGCGGTGATTTAGCAAGAGACGCACGTCTTTACATTGGCGCACTCGGTGCGCGAATACGTAAAATTATGTAAACTCCACTTTATATATAAACCTCTAAATATATTGTAATATTTTTCCCCAACCTCAATAACAAGGTAGGCTACGCACGGGCGCCGTTCCAGTACGGTCAGAAAAACAGGAGCAAAGAAATGAATAGGTTATGGTTATTTACCAACAACCACTTTTATTGTAGGTACATTACATACTTATACATCGCCTAGCTTTGCTTGCTTGTTTGTTTGTTTCATTGAAAAGGAAGGCTAATTTGAAAGATGGCGTTGTTTTAAACTAGTTATATGGATAACAAAGCTAGATGGCGCTGTGAAATAAAACTATAGAAGTATTCGATAGACAAGTAAGTAATTTTATTAGGTATTTAGGTATTAATTCACATTTAATACATTATCTAATTATATAAACATTACTATTTCGGTACCAAAGAAGGAACATAACGTCCTAGAGGAATAAATTACATAAATTGGAATGCACATTGTTTTTTTTTATATCATGGAATAGTAAATATTTATTACACAATGCACCTACAGAGGTAGAAATATTTAAGTACACATTACCTAGTTATCCTAGCTTTAAACAAAGCATATTATGCAAAGGCCATTAATAACAAAAGCAACACTTTTATTCAATAAAATAACTTTATAAACAAGGTTTTCCAGCCAATCGTATCAAACCACTTGAAGGTTAAAGCCTCTACACAGACTATAATAATATAGCACAGATTCGTAAGTTTAAACAACATACATTTAGGTATTTACAACGACTGCATAGTTGGCAGGACTACGTAAGGTCATCACTGTGTAGGTAAGTTCATGCTATCTGCGCGGGTCAAAGCAATTATTGTTCTAGGCTCTGGTCGCGTGGAACTGGCACCTAGAATCACCTAGTATGTAAGACGATTCTAAATGATCCTTGTGATTTTACTGAATAAAGTAATTTTTGACTTGACTTGACTTGACTTGATTGACCGAGCGAGCTCAGCGTCTCAGTTTCAAGACAAACGCTGTTTTGTCTGTCTGTCCTATCATAGGACTGACAAAAATTCTTTGTACCTAAAATGCGAGCTGTGGATAGGAGGTACAACGAATTTGAACTAACATTGGCACAATTTGTCCTTGATAAATAAAAATAATTAAAAATGTAATTTCTGATTTTCAGTTTTTTAGTTGAACTAAAAAGGGGGACAAAGGGGTAAGTCGTTATAGTAAACATACCCGTTTGTCCCCCTTTTTAGTTATTTATCGACGGGTTTTAATCAAATTTGATAGGTTTAATAAGAACATAGAAGAAAAAAATCCAAAAAGGGAGACAAGGGTTAACGTGTTTTAATTATATCTAAGTAAATAATGGCATAATTTGTTTTAAAATAAAATTATGTAAAAGCAATTAACAATTACAAAGATATTTACATCATTTGAAATTATGGTATCAATTAATTTATGTACAAGTTTAGTTTATAATAAATAAATAATGTAAAAGTATTCTATTCGTAGTAGGTACCTAAAATAAGTACTGTACTCTATTAGTAGTAAGTATATTAGAAATAATATTAACTTATTCTGATATCTATTCAGGCCGATAAGCAATAATATTATATTTACAATAAGTTTAGTAATATTTAATTTTCTAGCTTATTTTACCTGTTACGTGCCTACTTAATATACTTAGTTAGCAACGAAGTCACAATTTAATCTTTTTAGTTCTTAGTCTAGATTTAGTTACGGTTTGCGTAAAAGATATCGCTCTATGCGATAATACCGCCTTTTGAAGGAATTCCTTACATAAATTGATTTATTTTTTTATAAGTAGGTACCATTTATTTTTGTGTAGACACCACCGTATAATGAAGGTTTTTTTATTTCGCTAAAATATTTCCAAATGTATCAATATGTAGCTTTACTATTGATCAAGCACAAACACAGATTCAAATCTAATATAAGGTCAAGCACTTCAAACACATTTATTTTTAATTTCGATCATAGATAAAACAGGAATGAACTGACTCAATTGAATGAGAGGAAAGTGTTTTTTGACATTGATTGATAGCTTGATACTTCCCTAGAGCTCCTAGCGCCATCTAGTAGCAATTTACAAAACATAGGCGCAAAAAACGCTTATTTTCGACATTACTTTTAAACCATTTATAAGCTTTTTTTATTTATTACAATATAATAATATATTTACAGCTATTACTACCCAAAGTGCTTCAGATTAAATAAAAATAGAAATTATAACAAACAAAATTAATAATAAGGTCCGAAATATCGTTAAATATAATGATGTTAGTTTTGTCCAAATAATACACAATCTGAAGCATCTTGAATACATACACAGCATTAAAACATTTTTTCATTTTTTTATTAGGTTTGTTTTGAATGTTTTTTTTTATGACATGATAGGTTAGATTTGACATATGCCTACTTTTAAGTAAATTCTTTAAGCTACAGTTAGATAAGAATCAGTATTCTTTGACAATGTTTGACTTCAACTTCAACAAAAACCAACGAACTTCGCACATTCTGAATGAGAAAACCGAAACTTTGTAATTATTATTTTTCTGACTTAGTATTTATCGACTAGATAGAGTAGTACATTTCATGCTTCAAATAACCAAAATTCTACCTTTGAAATCAGCTGATGCACTGGTGCGCTTATCAAACCAAACGGCATCCGATTAAATTCGTACTGCCCATAAGGCGTAACGAATGCAGTTTTTATACTTTTTTAGTTTTTATACATATCAGCTAGGACTTTCTCCATCGGTGTATGTCCAATCGTCTTGCTGAAATACTCCTTTTCAAGATGCTGTGGTGCGACCAGTCGTAATAAAGGTAAGAGTAGAAGAAGTCTGCCGAATCTAGCGGGTGCTGCTCCGTGAGCCGCTCTAGAATGTGACATGAGCATTACTTGTGCTTGATCTTGAAGATTTTCTATTTGGAGCGGGTCCTTTAGGCCTCGGGTTTCTGAAAATGTTTAATTCTTATTACGGAGTGTTTTAGAACTCTTACAATTATGTCTTTTTTAGCTACAGGTTTTTGTGTATGATAAGAATGAATGAATGAATGAAAACACTTTATTGTACTTGTAACACACCTTACAACTAATTTTAAGGAAAACATAAAAACTAACAAAATACAGTACAATGGGAAATAAGATGAGGTTTTATAAAAAAAAGCTTAATAAATATCAGAAGCAAGATTGTTTTTCTATAGATAGGCAAGAGTTTAGATAAAAGTAATACAGTGGACAACAAGAACCTTTTGAAATATAAGAAAACTAATATGTATTGAGCTCAAGATTATGTATGATATGAGTAGTTAAATAGATAGATAAGTAGATATATATAAACAGAAGAGTTACTACTAAGGGTAACTAAGTTCTTGTTGAAAATGAATGAAGATAAGATAGAAGCAACAACGATGAACAAACTTACCAGATTTGAAAAGCACGATGGCCTTCATACAAGCGAATTCAGCAGGATCTACCAGAACCGCTCGATATCGAGCTAATACTTCGCGAAGACGACGCAGCGTTGGTGAGTTTGTGCCGTTTTCTTTAAAGAAACAGAAAATACATAGGATATAATAAGATTTAACGAATAGTGCCATTTTCTATGAGAAGACATAAATAATTAAGAATGAAAGGAGAATGGGCACTTTTGTATGGAGCGTGGGCCACGAAAAAAATGATGTCCCTCAGGGTTGCCACATAATACGTTTGAAAGAGCTTCAAAAGGCCTGCGTTTCACTATATTTACGAAAAAATCCGTCCTGTGGAAATTGAGATATATTGAAAAAACTGTTTTTTACTTAATATTGAATTGCCACGAATTCTGACAGTCCTCAAAAATGACTAAGGTGTCGTTTGAAAGGACTTTTAAAGGACTTCATTTGGTTTTAGAAGTGTCAAAAAATCCAACCTGTGGAAATAGAGTTATTCCTGATAAACATGATTTTTTATAAAACTGACGTTTGGCTCACATCCAGCATTACCACAAATATGGCCGATACGGCATTTAAAAGAGCATATGAAGGACATTCTTTTAAGGCATGTCAATCAAAAATCTATCCTGTGAAAATAAAGTTATAGTGGAAACACTTTTGAATTTATACTATTCGACTTTGCTTGGTTCTCTGAAACCCCACATCAATTAAATATAAAACGTTTGAAAGAACATTTATAGGGTATCATTTGGTTCTAGAAGTGTCAAAAAATCCAACCTGTGGAAATAGAGTTATTCGTGATAAACATGATTTTTTATAAAACTGACGTTTGGCTCACATCCAGCATTACCACAAATATAGCCGATACGGCATTTGAAAGAGCGTATGAAGGACATTCTTTTAAGGCATGTCAATCAAAAATCCATCCTGTGAAAATAAAGTTATAGTGGAAACACTTTTGAATTAATACAATTCGATTTTGCTTGGTTCTCTGAAACCCCACATCAATAAAATATAATACGTTTGAAAGAGCATTTATAGGGTATCATTTGGTTCTAGAAATGTCAAAAAATCCAACCTGTGGAAATAGAGTTATTCGTGATAAACATGTTTTTTTATAAAACTGACGTTTGGCTCACATCCAGCGTTATCACAAATATGGCCGATACGGCATTTGAAAGAGCATATAAAGCAATTAATATTTTATTGTATCAAAATAAATCAAAAATCCATCCTATAAATATAAGTAATAATAATAAAATAATATTTATTTGTTTCAGACCTTAGTCCATATTTGTTTGTATCATAAGAGCTTACTGACTAATGTTTGTTATTGATAGTGATGTTTCTTTATTTACAATCTAGTGTGCTGCTCCATCCAATAATTAAGAATCGAGCAGTCCCATCTGTTTGACAATGCGCTCACGATGATGTTCCCGTTATGACCTATGCTTCTGAAACGTGGACACAGACACGTTTCAGAAACACACACAGTGGGGTTAATAACTTTATTTTTATAGGATGGATTTTTGATTTTTGTAACAATAAAAAAATTAATTGTTTTATATGCTCTTTCAAATGCCGTATCGGCCATATTTGTGGTAACGCTGGATGTGAGCCAAACGTCAGTTTTATAAAAAAATCATGTTTATCACGAATAACTCTTTTTCCACAGGTTGGATTTTTTGACACTTCTAGAACCAAATGATGCCCTCTAAATGCTCTTTCAAACGTATTATATTTAATTGATGTAGGGTTTCAGAGAACCAAGCAAAATCGAATTGTATTAATTCAAAAGTGTTTCTACTATAACTTTATTTTCACAGGATGGATTTTTGGTTGACATGCCTTAAAAGAATGTCCTTCATACGCTCTTTCAAATGCCGTATCGGCCATATTTGTGGTAACGCTGGATGTGAGCCAAACGTCAGTTTTATAAAAAATCATGTTTATCAGGAATAACTCTATTTCCACAGGTTGGATTTTTTGACACTTCTAGAACCAAATGAAGTCCTTTAAATGTCCTTTTAAACGACACCTTAGTCATTTGTGAGGACTGTCAGAATTCGTGGCAATTCAATATTAAGTAAAAAACAGTTTTTTCAATATATCTCAATTTCCACAGGACGGATTTTTTTCGTAAATATAGTGAAACGTAGGCCTTTTGAAGCTCTTTCAAACGTATTATGTGGCAACCCTGAGGGGCGTCTTTTAAAGTCGTGGCCCAAAATGCCCATTCTCCTTTAACAGGTGCGGGTAGAGATCGTGTGTAGGCAAGCAAAATGTAGGACGCCTTGGTGAGTTTGTGCCATTTTCTTTAAAAAAACACAGATAATAAATAGAATATAATTTGATTTAACGGAATATTGCGTGGAGACCGCGTTTAGGCAATCGTAGTGTAGGTTACATCGAGCAATATGGAGCGACGATACAAGAAATGTAGGTAAGCTGGCAAGCACAACGTGAGAAGAGCCGAGCCAAACATTTACCCTGGGTGGGAATCGAACTCACGACCCACAGCATGGAAGTCAGAGCTACTACTAACTGAGCTGTGACGTCTGTCATATAAGTATTCTATCAGCAATCTAGTACAAGCATTTCTTAGTTTGGGACTAGTGTGAAATGTCCATGTATATTAATTTATTTACAAGGATAGATCATTGAAGATGATACCTTGATCAGTTTGCTCCGTACCAAAGAGTGTAGCACAGGCTGCATCTAGCGGTAAACACCATTGGATGGCGTTCAGCAAGAATAGTTCAGACCACGCCTCTTCTAAAAGAATCACCTGGAAGAAAAAGTTTATGGTCAATAAGACTGTCTCCAAAGAAATGACTAAGATTTAGGATGAAGCAGTGGTGACAGTTAAGTAGATTGGGGCCTAGGACGGCAGATTTTAAAGATAAGGGGTCAAAATGACCGATTTGTTGTACGGTAATTTCATATTATCTTTATATGGAGGCTTTGTACGTCACACCTCGCAAATTACTTGAAATTGTACTCAGTTTGTTCTACTTATAGCGCCATCTATCCCGCTACATGATCAACAGCACTGTGGTCTACGCAACAGGCCAACAGATGGCAGAGACAAATCCTAACGGCCGGTTTCTGGAAACCCAAATCACGATTGATCCGAGTTTGACACATAGTAATTATTAGATTTTTTCGTTGATCATCGTTCGAGAAACCGGCCGTAAATTGCGCAAACAAAAAACTTTGAAATGACAGCAATATTCATCTTATAGTCTTTTAGGTAGAATCTATGAAACACATTGATCTCTTTGACCTGTTACCTGAGAAGGAACTTGTTACCTGATCTCTGAAAGCCAAGCTGGCAAATGAGGGTAAGTTCTTCGCCCACTTCACAGCCATGAATAGAAGTCTGGCTGCCGTCTCAGCAGCACTTTCCACTCCCAAGGGTCTGATGAAGATAAATAATGCTGGACAATCCACGCAACATCATCTAGCGGCTAGATGATGTGGGCTAGATTCTAGCCCCAAGCTAAGCTGAGCTTGTGTTATGGGTACTAGAAGACTGACATACTTAATACAATTCATTACATAGATAGATATTTTTTATTATACATGTAAAATACCCAGAACACCCGGAATAAATATTTGCAGATCGTATAAACATTTATGCCAAGGCGGGAATCGAACCCGCAACCTCCTCGTCGCAGGCGGACCTTCGCCCGCCGCGCCACATCAGTCGTCAAAATAAATATATTTTTAAGTCCTTTCTGCACGGAACATCACAAAAACCCACAAAGAGAGCACGAATAAATGTTATAATCGTAAACACATCGAAACAATGACGTATTTAAGATATATTGCAACTTAGCAAAGCTTGTACTATTTATATTCTTGATGACTCTTTAGGCTAAAAATAAAGTGGTTAGTTCAGAGATCCGAAGATTCATGGGGATATTGGTCATGGCTTATGACGTAGTAGGTAGTACGTTGACGTCATCCGTAGTCTCTTTAAAGACGACATTATACATATTGTCTTGGAGTGACGTCATATTTTGTTAAAAATTATTATGCTTTTGTTTTAAAATACATTTCAAAATTTTGGAGTCCAAGTAAGGTGGAAACCTTTGCCCAGCAGTGGGACAGTGTGGGTTGATAAGAAAAAAAAAAGTAAGGTGGAAATATTTTATTGAAAATGTTAAGAAATTAAGTTTTGGCCCTAAATGCTTGTTTTTTACTTACTTATACGAAAGACCACTTATTTTTCTGAGGCACGGTAGATATTGATCCTTGTTGTATTACTGTTTTGTTTGTTCCTATGCCACTAGGCTTCTTTAAAATAATTTGTTGTCTGCTCTATTGCACTTACTGTGGTAGGTACCCTATAAATGGGAACACTCTTGTCTTACTTCTAAGCATACTATGTACCATAAAATTGTAAAGTGTTAACCTGTGTTGGGTATCCTATCTTATAAAATAAAAATAAAATATTCTATAAGATCTTGTATTACCTCCTCTTCTCTTAAGATATCTTGTTGCGTCAGAATGGACCGAGGTAATAATATGAATTTAAAACGAGTTATGCAACTTGTTTACATAACATAAAGAAACTTGGGGAACTCCTTTTTCTTATGTTTATTATTGTGTAGGTACATAAGTGCATAGGTACAGGAGTTAATTCATAAACAAACATAAGACTATTGTAGTATGAATTTACAAAATGTACGACGATTACAGTATTTATACATAGATACATAATAATTATATTTAAAATACAGTAGAGCGTCGATTATCCGAACTAATTGGGGGACATGGGTGTTCGGATAACCGGTATTTGCGGATAATCGAACAATTACAAGCATAGGCAATCGGTGGCTGCCAGTAGCATTAGCGCATACTAAGGCAGTGATACGATCCTTGGTTATTTTAGGACCTGCTGTTAAATGCTGCTAATTCACGACTTTAAGCAAGAGTTTTCGCGGCAAAGCCCAATTAAACCCGGTTTCGTCTGCGTTGTAAACGTTTTCCAGAGCGTAATTTTCTTCGTTCAGTATATCCCCTTAGTTTGATTTTGAATGATTCAGCTGCTGATGAATCAGCAGATAGTTTTCCTTGAATTTGAAGCTCACGAATGCCATGTCTTGACTTAAATCGTTTTAACCAGCCTGTGCTTGCTTGAAAATTAGATGTCCCTCCTAGTTTTTCGTTAAATTGAACCGCAGGGAGAGCGTTGACCCGCGCGTTATTACTGTTCGGATAAGCGGTCGTTCGGTTGATCGACGTTCGGATAATCGACGCTCTACTGTACATAAGAAACAGAGCTATCTGCAGACCGTTGCGATCTATAGATAGCTCAACTGATCCAAATTAGTACGAATCGGAAGCGTACCTACTCAAGGTACTGGCTGCTATAGATATCATAGGTATCTATATACAAACAAACTACATAAACAGTTAAGATATCTCCAGACCGTTGTGAACCATCGATAGATATCTTAACTGATCCATATCAGTCAGTCGCGTACCGTACAAGATACTAGCTGCATTCCTGTAGTAAACAATTGTAATAAGGATCATATAAAAGTTGAGCTATCTATAGACCGTTGCAAACGATCTAAGTATAGATAGTTCAACTGGTCCAAATCAGTAGCAATCGTCGCGTACCCAAGATACTGACTGCATTGCCGCGCTGAATAGCAATGCTGATACGCTGGGCACAAAGAATGTTTACCTGTAAGTGGTGCAATTCTGAGGGTAGGTAGCAAGAGCGGCCGGCGGAGAGTAGGACGTTGAATCTTCTTCGTTGGTCACGTCGATGCTATCATCTGTAGAGTAAACATCATGAATGAATGAATGAATGATAATACTTTATTGTACGCACACTTTATTGTACAACAGTATTATGGTGCAATGGGTGGCGTTATCGCTGAAAGCGATCTCTTCCAGGCAACCTTGCATGAAAGATCATGAAAGAATTTACGTAATAAGGCATTACTAAAGCATAAGTAAAATAAATAATAATATTTGAAATTATTGTGCATTCAGTGTATTACGTTTTTAGAATAATTTAAATTCAAAATGACGAAGTTAAAGTTAACACGGAGTTTAAACTTTGAACGTAAGTAATGACCGAAATACAAAGAAATATCAACATACAATACATCGTTCCTCGAATACCGAGGCAAAGGTTGCATTGAAATAATGGAACATGGAGTTTTAAAAAAATCTCTCATCGTTTTACTTAATCAGCAATAAGTTTTAATTCGCAGCATTAATCGATCAATAAAAATAAAAATGGTAATAGACTTTAAATATTATGATGTTTATGTCGAAAGATATCACAAAATACCAAATCACAGGACTTCCCCAAATATGAGGTAAATGTTAGGTACCCGGACCGGTCTCAAATAGGTACGTACCTATTAGATGTATGTATTACCACACCACCATTTGATGAACCTTCCAGCGTATGCCTGCTTTTGGTTTTGAGAGATCAAGCTTATCTTCAGCTCGCTCTAACAATTCAAGTCTTTGATTGCAATAAGACCCCCTAGACTGAACTGTTTATCTAAATCTGTCCAGTGGTTTAGGCGTGATGTGAACAAACAAACAGACAAACTCGATTTTTAGATCCAGAATCGTTATCGTAAGTAATCGTAAAAGTGACGTATTTAAGATACACTGCGCGTCAACATCAGCTGTACTATCGAACGTTGCAGCATTAGCGCGCAGTGTATTTTAAAAACATTACGTTTACGATTGTCATTTATTCGTGTTTGTATTGTACTTACAACGCGTTCGATTCATCTAAGTTAAATTGACACCGCTCTGGAACTTCAGTACTTAATTTAGTTTAATAGTAGGTAATTCTTTGTAAGAAGGATCATACAAAAAAACGGTAGGAACCAGGCCGTAAGTTTCTTGCCCGTTCTTCTAGGCTCTGGTCGCGTGGAACTGGCACCTAGAATCACCTAGTACCTATGTAAGGCGATTCTAAATTATCCTTGTGATTTTACTGAATAAAGTAATTTTGGCTTTGTCTTTGACATCTGCGTATACTAAATACTCGCTCGCCCACGAGTCTGCAGTTAAGTCGCACGGGTAACTTACCATCGCTGTCAGTGTGGTTGTTCCCCTCGACATCGTGCGAAGAATCTGGTGGTGGATGTGGCGGCATCGCGGGGTAGTGCGGAGACAGTAGCGGGTACCGAGCCGGGGATAACGCCATCGCGAGGGAGACTGGCGGTCTGGAAAGTTGAAAGACCCGAGGGCTTAGTCTGAGTGTGCATTTTAAAACTCCCTACTCTCGAGCCGACAGTCGTCTCTCGGATGTCCATACATTTTTGTATGGCTATCCGAGAGACGACTGTCGGCTCGAGAGTAGGGAGTTTTAAAATGCACACTCGGACTAAGCCCCCGGTTCTGTATAAGGCCAATAAGGTAGAGCGCACACCGACTGCAGATAGGCAGTTTATTTACCGTCAGACTCAACCTAATACACAATGTCAGACGTCAAGACGTTTAAAGACGTTTTTTTTTAAACATTATAGGCAAACGTTTATCCTCAATCAAATGATGATAACAAAACTGGTATTTATTTATTTATAATAATTAAAGTTTGAACAACACAATACACAAATAGTTATATTATAGCATCTAAAAACCACACGGTGCTATACTGAGTTTACAAAATAATAGTTACCAAAAGTGCGAAAGTGCTTAGTGAATAGATGTTTATAAAATAACAAAAATATCCACCCATTATTACCCATACGAAGTATTCAAATATCTCCCCTTCATAGGTATTCATAGCAATAAAAGTAAGGGTATGAATTCCAAATCTTCAATCTGGGATAGTGGTATGTGTTGTTTTGCTGTATCATTTGTATGAATTATGGAGTAAGTTTATGGGATTTGAACATGAAGCTTTGAAAGAAAAACAAATATTATTTACTTAAGTTTACAAACAAAAAAACTAAAATCATTTTTATCTAATCCTAATATTTTCTATCTACTTACCTGACATTTGCAGAAATGCTTTCATTTTATGTTTAATATTTTGAAGACTAATTTCAATATTTTGTCATAAAACAGTAAGACCTCTTTAACATACAGAATTCATAATAAAAACATACTTAGATATTTTTTTACAGACCAACACCCATTAATATTTTTTTTATCATTTTTTAATGCTTAGAACAATTTGTGGATTAACGATTGTCAGATCATGATCTGAAAACCTAAGTAGGTACTTTGATAGATAACGATAAACCTATGATGACGTATATAAGACTATTCTATTCTAAGTTAATCAAGGCCCAGACTGCGCATATCAAGCGCCGTTCAATCCATAAATAACTAAGGGTCATTCTATGACGTCAAGCCAACCGTGCCCCAGCCTCATCAAAGGTTGGCTTGTCACTTGTGTCAGTCTGCGGTGTCAGTCACTCAAGTGAAAAACACTGTGAGGTGGAAGATTGATTATGCGGGTGAATAGGCTAGTGTTGACTTTAGATGACTGAAAATGAAAACGGTTTAAACGAAAAGGTTCAGAGGGTGAGGCAGCAATCGAACGTTGAATTACGTTGAGTAACGTTCGATTGCTGGCTGTCGTCGAGCTGGCGTGACATTGAGCTGACAGTCCATGTGAATCGAATACGCTTGCGTTACGTTTACCTACTTTGCGATTGTCACTAAGGTAAATATTATAGTTTGAACTAAGGAAAATAAGGAAAAGTAACGGTCTATCTTATAAAAAGTTAGCGCAGACTTGATGTCTTGATTACCATACGTACCTAATGATGACATAATATCAACGCTAACATCCACACAACATCATCCAGCCCCAAGCTAAGCAGAGCTTGTGTTATGGGTACTAAAAGACTGACATAAGTACTTAATACAATACATTACATAGATAGATATTTTTTATTATACTTACATATAAAATACCCAGAACACCCGGAATAAATATTTGCAGATCGTAAAAACATTTATCCCAAGGCGGGAATCGAACCCGCAACCTTCCGCGTAGCAGGCGGACCTTCGCCCGCCGCGCCACATCAGTCGTCATAATGTCGGCCATTCCCACAGGATAAACCAATGCCAATGATGTCTTTCCTGTGAGTTATTTCATTTAATTTGGATCATTCACCATAATTTTTATGGGTTTTCTCGCGATCTTTTTCCTCCATCGCATATCTCAATACTCAATTCATTTATTGCTTCTTGGTTGAAAAAAAGGTAGTCTGTTTTGCAAAGCGAATCGGAGAAAATACGGTCGAATGAAAGCGTTTCTTATGAACGCTGCCTTAACTATGAAAGATATATTTTTGTGTTCCAGAGAAAAGATGTGGAGCTTGAAAATGCCTACAAAAAAGTCAACGACAGCATATGTCTAACTTTTATATTTAATAAAAATTATGCCCAACGAAGTGGGCACAGGTCAGCTAGTCATTCATAAATTCAAAAATATCTATTACCTACGTGAACTTGCGTATGATAGGTAGTTACTATGTTTTATAAAGGAAAATCCGTTGATGCCACTATTATACTAAAATTACATTCATTCATTGTGGTTTGTGCAATCATCACGGTTTTCACACTAAGGTACCTACTTAATAAAATAAAAATATACTATAAAATAAAAATAAAAAAGCCTTTCATTTCTTGCATACCTAATAAACATAATAACACTATTTTTTTTTTAAGTATTTAGATAAGTCATTCTGCTATTACATACTACTTATTCAATAAGGTACTTATCGGCATACCTATATTACGGCATCGCTAAAATTGCATTTAATGAAGCTCTTTTTGTTTTAGAAAGCTGAAGAATGACGCTGTAGATATAATAAAAATGTACAAAAATCCAGCTTGTTGGGAATTAATGCAAACTGGAATGTCTATTTTGACTGGACTATAATTAAATTTTTGATTTGTTTCGATGTCAAATGCCAAAAATGCAAGTGTACAATGTTTGTTTAAAACTTTAGGAAACTTTGGTCTATTTGGACTCGTGAGGTTCAAAAACGCAGACTTATGAAAAACGATTTAAGTAAGGTCACTATTTAGGTTTCTCAGTTAGACAGTTACGGTCACGGTACGGTTACGGTAAAGTTAGCGCAGACTTGATGTACTCAGTTAACTCGTACCATTAGTACCTACATTATCAAAAGTTTTTTCTGAGGCGTAGTATAAATATTATTCATTTAAAGCTTGAGTTGTAGAACACTCGCTAGCACACGTCTTTCCAAATGGCTGACTTCACGTTTGACAAAGGAAACTCTTCCGAGCGAGGAGTCAAACGGGCTACCCGGGTGGATAAGTACAAACGTTTTTGTGACATTACTTAAATACGTAGATAAGAGTTTATTAAATAACATATGTTTTATACATTTGAAACTCAAAATAAAAAATGACGATACAGACTTACCCCCCTATCTTATAAAAAGTTAGCGTTGACTTTAAGTCAATTCGTATGGTAATCAAATACTTCAAGTCCGCGCTAAGTTTTTATAAGATAGACCGTACTTCTTTATAATATTAGTATAGATTGGTAATGAGTGGTCCTTACCCAAAGACGCCCACAGCAACCGCCGCCTCTCTTAGCGCGCGCTCCTGGTCCATATCCCTGAGGGTCTCTGGCCGGATGGTGGCAGTGTTCCGAGGCTGGCGCTCGTTCTGTACAGCTGTAAAAATAATTGCTGAGTAGTACATTATAATCTGTAGCTAACGTTCTGGTACTTAGCAATTAGAACATCTACACAACTTTACACATCACACTAGTCCCAGACTAAGCAAAGATAGTACTATGGGAACCGGATTGACACATCACACTCTAGTCCCAGACTAAGCAAAGCTTATTGGGAAAAGGATTGCTGATAAAATACTTTACATTTTTTGTAAATACATACATTACATGAATAAAAACACCCTGACACAGAATAAATATTTAGGTTCATTGCACCAACATTTGCTCTGGGTGGGAATTGAACCCACGACCCACAGCATGGAAGGCCAACTGTGACGTCTAACGCAGATTTTAATACAGTAATAAATTAGCTATATATCTAAGGAAATAAAGAAAATTGAGTACGACACTTCTTGAAAGTAAAATATCGGTGGAAAATACTGCAAAGTACATTGGAGCTACGACAAGATATTATGATCGATGGAGTTACAAGATTGGGTTTAGAATTGAGCATTTCAGATGAACCAGGAATAAGAAAAATCTAGAGGAATTTTTGAAATTCAATAAAAAAAAACGTTAATAGTGGGTCTCAGACTACACCGCAATAGAGTAGGTACCTAGAGTATCTAATATCACGGGTCTACACATCACACAATGCTAGTAATTTAAGATCCAAGTGTCTGTATACAGGGTGTTTTTTTGAGGGGTGGTGATGCCTATGTTTGAAACTACGAGAGTTAGAGAAATGTTTTGAAAGAGTCATGTCTTCGATTTATAAATAGACAATGACATAACAGTATATTGAATTTTCTTCCTTTATCTTTTACCCTCATCGAAAATAAAAAATCATATTGTAGGTACCTACATAGTTACAATCATAACATAACTATGGTAGGTAGGTACATTTAGTTCTAAAAAGCCATTGTACAATGTCTTCTAAATAAAAAAATAAACTATTAGTTTATCACGCCAAAAGCACACACGGCATTTATCACAACCGCCCTTGGCAATAAAAGTAAAACGTTTCTATACTATCTATAAAATTGACATAAAATGTCACATACCGCCCACTCTGATTACGTAAATCAACAGAAGCAACGCGACAGGACTAGCTATGTGTAATATGACAGTAAACGCTGAACAGAATTACAAGATATTTATTTTGCCAAAATAAATGTTACAAACGTCTTAAAAAGGTGAGCACGAGGATAAGTGACAATCGTAAGCATATCGTAATGTACACAAACGTAACGTGTACGTAGCGTGTGCAACTTCGTATCGCTGTAAACGGCTAACCGCTCATCTTTTTTCCCTTCGTGTGACAGCGGTTATGTCACAATCTTCGGTTCACTAACATTCGAATGTTAAACGTGTTTGGCTACACGCTTATCGATATCCTAAAATAAGAGACGTTGTAAAACAAACATGACTTACTGATGTCATTCTATTTGCTGTATCATTTGTAAATGACACAGCATTGGAAGATTTTAATATTACGTATAGCTTCTGGTTTATATTATTATCCAGAGAGCGGATTATAGTTTGATTGCTACATCGCTACTACTACTTTGTATCAACAGTCTGTCCAAATTCTACTTTTATCAAATAAAAGTAGATAATTCTAAGCAAGTGTGCTACATCGTAGACCGCATCGTCACTTAACTTCAGATAAGATCGCGGTCAAACGCATAACTATAATAAAATATAAAATAAAAAAGCCTGTTTATTCACGGTAAGTACACAATTAATATATTTTTATTTTCATGCACGCTTAACTATAACTGGTAAAAAAAAGGGATAACGTCCAAAAAATTAAGGTGTAACAAACAAGTCATGCTAGTTGCTACCCTGTCGCGAGGTACGTAACCAGTGGGTTCCACCCCCACCGTACGGGTACTCTACACCCGAGGGCAGAAGGCTTCCTTTGATTTTATTGCATTACCCCCGAGCCCCGAGACCCGAGACCGAACCCTGACAACTTTTACGACGGGAATCTTTTATGGTGGATGTTGTCGAGCGGAAACAGAAAGCGTATGTAGAATGTAGGTAGTGTCTAGTAATAAATAAAATAATATTATAAAAGCAAATATTTGTGTGTAGGAATGTGTGGATGGATGTATGTTTGTTACTTTTTCACGCAAAAACTACGGAATGGATTTTAATGAACCTTTACATGATGTAGGTGCATGTAGTTTATACTTACATCGGAATAACACATACCTAGATAGGCTATACTTTGCGCGTCGGTGTGCGCTCTCTATTTTAAAAAAAAAAGAGGAGAGGCTTCATCATTGCTTATTTTAACGGAGAGAAAAACACTTTTGAAAGGTTTTTGGGATGGTGGCTATATCTTTCAATGAAGCTAAATCATGTGATAATGACGGAATAATATAGTAAGTAAGTACCTATTACTGAACTGACATAAACATGAACTACATGAACTGAGCGCCCCTACAAAAGTAAAATTATTCTGTCTAAAAGTTTTCTGGAAGAGATCGCTTTTAGCGATAAGACCGCTCATTGTACCTTACCTTAAATTGATTTACTGGTCATTAAAGTAATATTGTGACATGAATAATAAGGGATCGAACAAAAGAGGTTGCTAGTAATATTATCAACCCCAAATCCTGTAAGTTTTACTGAAAATCCATACACTACCCCCTCACTATAAATCAAATAGCCCCTCCCACCGACCGCCATCTTTGAAGTCTCACTTCCGCTGTGAGAGGGAGAAGAATAGTTTTGCTGTAGTGCGAGAGAGACGGGTATATGTTTGCCGGTGACTTTTGATAAAGCTTTCAAAAGCTCTAGATTGTTTGTGGATTCCGTGAATTTTTTTTTGGAGGTAAGTTTATTTTTTATGCTCTGTCATCTATAACAGGGATGTGATTTTTTGCGTTTTTTTTTTACTTATGACTTACTACTTGATTGAAAACTACAATATATTATAGTAATGTAGGTATGCTAGATAAATGTAATAACAATGAGTACAAATCTTAAATATTCAGCAAAGTAAGAATCATAATTGGAAAATAAAATCAAGTGGATCAGGTGCAGGTCCCATCTGCTTGACAACCTTAAACCCATTAATTTATAACGAAACCTACGAACATACTCTTTCCCTTTCACTCCTGAACAAACCCGTATATTCCCCTCTCTTTCGCCGCGACTTCTGTCCAAATGATTTGGGTTTAATGGTTATTGATCTTCGTACCCGGGATTCAATCGATTGTGTGCTATAACTAGTCAAAAATAAGGGTTAAAACAGCGCGGCAAAAGTATTCGCCATTCGAAAATACGACCTAAAGCCTTTTGAATTTGAGTTCACGGACTTAAAAGTTAGAAACGTTTGGAACCCTGAATTCGGGCTGAATTTATCAGCAAAGAGATCCGAACTTTCGCGCTTTGCGTTAAAGTTTAATGTTGAGTGGAGAGGACTTGTGACTTTACGGGTTTCGGGGGACATTAATACAGGGTTGGATTTAGGGGTTTAAGCACGGATTAAATTCGCATTAATCAGTGTCAAAGTGTAGCTTTAACTCCGGTATAAACAGTTAAGTGTTAGGGTACAGGTTCTGTACATTCGTTAACATAAACAAAACAATTTGAGCAACATTTTTATCGGCTTGCTTGTAAACACTCGTAGGTATACTTCAATTTTACATAGATAATAATCATAATTTTATCTCGCCCTACTAATATTATAAATCCTAACGGTCTATCTTATAAAAAGTTAGCGCAGACTTGAAGTATTGATTACCGTACGTAATGATGACATAAAGTCAACGCTAACTTTTTATAAGATAGGGGGTAAAGCTTTGATGTTCCGATTTTTATCAATCAATCCGGAACTAGTAAACTGTTTTCGATGAAACTTATGATATTTATAGTTTGTTATAGATGAAAATCTACGCTTCCTACTTTTTATCCCAAAAAATTAGAAACGCGGGCAAAAGCTAGTGACTTTGAAATAACCAATCACATGCAGGAGAGTTATGTGACTGACTTTGACTGACAGTCACAATCGTTTCATCTCAACACTTCTCAACACGATATTACAACTAAGTCCAAGCACTTATGTATTCGAATGTACGAGCTTAGAGCCAAGTCTCTGCCATTACCATTTCATTTTACAAAATGAATCTTTAATTTTGTGCTTTCTAGTCTTTCGAGTTTTATCAAATTGTATTTTAAAACAAACCTTCTGTTGAAGTAAATTAGGTTTATTTTTTTTGTACTTACTTATTTTTTTTAATTTTTATCTACATATAGGTATAACGTTTTTAGAGGATATAATAAAATATTTATCTATGACTTACAATAGGCGGCCTTTAAAACAGTGATCTCTACCAGACAACCTATTTACGCTTTTATTTTGATGAAATAATTTTGTTTCTTGACACACAGATGAGGATACCTACTTTATTATTGTTTACTGTTGTATAGAAAAAGTCGTAGATAATATAAACAGACTGAACTATCTATCAGTCATAAAATACTCATTAAAATCACCATAACACACATACAAATAAGCAATCAATGGAATTAAAAACCTCCTTTTTTTAAGCCAGCCAAAAAGAGAATCTCTTGAGGTACCTACCTACTTATTTAAATAAACATTTTTTAAACCATTGTTCCCATTTATTTTTCCCACAAACGAATAAGTAATAGCCTTAAGCCGAATCTAATAACCGCACCCGCTCGGTAATGAGCGTATAGCCCAGTCATATTAGGTAAAAAAAGGGGTCAACCTCGGAATGAAAGATAATAAGCTGCAAATTGGTATGAACCTTCATTTTGTCATTCTAAATGTTGTCTCAAAAGTCACAATCGTTATCGTGTCCGCGTCTCAAGATATTCAAGGTCAAAGGTCACAAAAATCGGTTTTTCGCGAATATCTGGCTTCCTATCGGTTAAATGAGATTTGCATATTATAAAAGTTGTAGGCTATAAAATTCCCTACAACTTTTGTTTAAACTTTTTTTTCATACGACCAACCGTTTTGAAGGTAGAGCGAAAAAACTTACAAACAAAAAAAATGTGGGTAGTTGGTAAAATGAACGCCTTAAAGCAAATGCTGGTCTAAGACAAGCAGATACTGGTCCCGGACATGTGCTTAACTCATTTTGAACAAGTGTGGGTACTTGTAAAGTCAACTAAAAACATCGCCCTTCAAGAATCGAACTGTCCGGGACCAGTATCTGCTTGTCTTAGACCAGCATTTGCTTTAAGGCGTTCATTTTACCAACTACCCACATTTTTTTTGTTTGTAAGTTTTTTCGCTCTACCTTCAAAACGGTTGGTCGTATGAAAAAAAAGTTTAAACAAAAGTTGTAGGGAATTTTATAGCCTACAACTTTTATAATATGCAAATCTCATTTAACCGATAGGAAGCCAGATATTCGCGAAAAACCGATTTTTGTGACCTTTGACCTTGAATATCTTGAGACGCGGACACGATAACGATTGTGACTTTTGAGACAACATTTAGAATGACAAAATGAAGGTTCATACCAATTTGCAGCTTATTATCTTTCATTCCGAGGTGAAAGCCCTAATATGACTGGGCTAGTAGGAATCCCGCAAACATGCAATTAGCAAAAACTACAAAGCGACAGCCCTGCGGCGTTCGCACTTCACATTCAAATGAGCACCCCTAGCGGTGTACTTCTTCTTCTTTTATATGTGGCTCTGCCCGTCTATACAACAGGCTATTCTGCCAAAATTAGACAATAAAAATCAGCATAACATCAGAAAAACAATTGAAATAAAATGCTATGTTTATAAATTAATGTATAAATAACAGAACTCGAATCCTTGTATCCTTGTTATCCTTTAATCTATATTTGGACACGTTTTTGACAATTTGTCCTAGACAATATTGTCTGGGCAATATAAAAAAGAAGAACACGACAATAATGTGTAGATAATTAAATAAACTCCAAATAATGTCCCGCAAATGAAAGTAACGTAAGATAATAATATTCATTACCTAATCTAAGATGTATAATCCCCAGAGTAGAAAGCTCGTATAGTAGACATAAAACGTTAATTTATATAGAACTTTGCTAATTTTAAATCAACAGTAATTTATTCCGGTTTAACATATCTATTTGTTAGCAACGACCATATTGTCTTTAGAATTATT
Organism: Ecliptopera silaceata; assembly: GCA_932527185.1. Classification (NCBI taxonomy): domain Eukaryota; kingdom Metazoa; phylum Arthropoda; class Insecta; order Lepidoptera; family Geometridae; genus Ecliptopera; species Ecliptopera silaceata. Next base: position 5,424,269 of record OW052215.1, on the reverse strand, counting down.
ATTGTTTAAGATAGGTCTAACTCGCAATGTTTTGTTTGTATTTGTTTTGAAAATTAGAAATCGTGGGAAGATAGGTATTCGCACTAATGATGTAACAATAGGACGTTAAATTTTATGACGGTGCTATTGACAAAGCGCTCGTTAATCCTTTGTTTACACCTACTTTTTTGTTATTGTTTACCTACATCTTTTGTATTTTTGAATAGAGCAATTAAGGAATCACCAAAACCGTGTGAACCCCGAAGGATAATAGTTACCTACAATTTGTATAAAAGCGGGAGCATTTGCTCAAAATATTGTAGTCTAGTAGAGAACCTCGTCAAGTACAGTGCTAATGAAGAGCACCTCCCGATAATTCAGTGAATTTAAATAAAAGAATAAGTACTGGCAGATCTTCGAGTTTATTATTTGGCTCGCACTCCTCGATCCAGCACCCCGCTCCGCTACGTGTGTTGCACAGGCCTCCGGACCTTACAAGCCGCGCCTCACCGCAACACGCACGGAGCGCTCATACGGTTTAATGGTCCTTCGAGAACCGGATAGAAGAGTGAAGATGCCGATTGTTAGATCGCCGGTAACCTCCAGATCGGAGGAGGGAGATTCGACGGGCGCTACTACTACCGAATCGTCTCTGAGAACACCGATATTGACAGAGACCGAAGAAGCAACTGCGTCAACATCCACTGGGACCTTCACCGCCCGCCCTACCGCTGCTAGCGCCGCCCAAGGGCCCGCCGCACGAACGCATAGGAGGACAACTCGTGCAACGGCAGCAGCCGCTGCAACATCCGCGCTTCCCCTGCGACCCGCGACGTCATTTTCAACCGAGACGGTGGTTGCTCCGACCCGGACGACACAGATTGCGCCGCACACCGTACCGACTGAGATCGCACTCATGCCATCTCATTCGAGCGTTCCGGAGAACATTGGTGGAAACAATACTATTCCACCGTTCGCGCCTTCGAAAACATTGGTACAGCGGAACACAAGTACGAGTACAAGCAAAATTTTGAGACTTGAAGCTCTTCGAGAACTACAGAAAAGAAAGTTGGAAGTCGCCCAGGCAGCCGCCGCTTTAGCCGAAACGGAGTTAGAGCTTTCACTTTGCGAGTCGGAAGCAGATGAGGATCTCGAGTTCGACAGACCAACTCAGGTGGAAAATTGGGTGGAACAGACAGCTGCCAACCTGGAAGCACCGAAGCAACCGGAAGGCAAAGAAGAGCGGAAGTCCGAGATGAAGGAACTTGCCGACGCTGTTATCAGCGCTGCTAGAATGGCCAGTCAGCCAACCACAACTTCACTGAAAAAGGTTTGGGATTTGCCAGAATTTAAAGGGGCATATGAAGAGTGGTTGCCTTTTAAGAGGGCTTTTCAAGATAGCTCGGCACTGTGCACCGACGTGCACAACATGGCTCGACTCAGAAAAGTAATTCAAGGCACTGCAAAAGAAGCAGTCAGAAGTCTGCTTTATGTAGCATCGGACCCCGAGGAAGTAATCGCTGCTCTTGAGCGAAGATTCGGCAGACCAGAACAGCTAGTAATGGCAGAACTTCAGAAGATAAAGGATTTACCACGAGTCGGAGATAATCCAAGAGATATTTGTATTTTTGCGAGCCGCGTGAGTAATGCTGTTATGACAATCAGCGCCCTGAAGAAGCCACAGTACCTGTATTCGCCGGAGATGAGCACGAACATTGTGGAAAAATTATCGCCCATACTTCGGTATCGGTGGCTGGACTTCAGCGCAAGCACCGGTGATGAAGAGCCAGAATTAATGAAGATAAAGAAATTCCTTGAAGCAGAGGCAGAACTGAGCGGAAAAATTGTGCCACCGGAAAGTGTGAAAAGGAAATGGGAAAACCCACATCCGGTGCACGCAACGCACGAGAACGAAAAAGAGGAATGGATGGAGCCTACTGCCACGTCCTCAGAAGGGAATGAAGAGTTCTGCGTTCAATGCGGAGGAAAACACAGGCTCACCGAGTGTAGAACATTTGTAGAAGCTACTACGAACGAAAGATGGGAAATAGCGAAACGAAAACGACTTTGTTTTAGATGCTTGCATCGACGCCACCAGAAAATGAACTGCAGGAGCCAACCCTGCAAGAAATGTGAGAAACCGCATCACACCATGCTGCACTCGGAGCCAGTTGTGCAAGAACCAGCACCGGCCACGCAGCATGAAGAACCCTCGACTGTGTCATGCCATCACATGCGAGAATTCGAAGATACAAAAGACACGATGAAATCCGTTTACGCGACAGCACATGGAGCCAAAGTCTACCTGAAGATGGTTTCGGTAGAAGTATATGGTCCAAAAGGATCCGCTCGCATCCTTGCACTGCTCGATGAAGGTTCGACGACATCATTGTTGGATGCTAGCATAGCTGATCGCATTGGAGCCACTGGCAAGAAAGAGTCATTGATCCTCAAAACCGCCAGTGGAATCATCGAGAAAAAGAATTCTCAGAAAATTGATCTGAAAATCAAAGGGGCACACAGAAAAGACAAGCGGACTCTACGAGGCGTATGCACCGTGAAAAATTTGAAGCTGTTACCTCAATATGTAAACAAGAAAGTAGTAGAGAAATGCAGCCATTTGAAGAACAAAATGAACGAGTTTCTGTACGAGAAAGAACGGCCAGCTCTGCTCATCGGTCAAGATAACTGGGACCTTATAGTCACACGGAAGATTCTGAAAGGAAAACGAACTGAACCTGTAGCATCACTTACCAGCCTGGGATGGGTGCTTCACGGAAACTACTCAGAAGCCGCTGCTCCAGTGAATTATGTAAACCACTGCTTAGCAATACACGAAAAGGAAAAAATCGTGGAACGACACTTTGATAACACCATCGACATTCAGCAGGGACGACCGAGCAACGGCAGCGATGAGAAAGCCCTGAAAGAATTACAAGAAATTTGTCAAGGGGCAAGCAACGTGAACAACAGAGCAGAGGCACCGGCTAAAGTAAAAATGAAAGAAGCTCAAAAAAGAACGAGGCTCAGCAACGCAGTAATAAAAACCCGAGCCCCAAGTTCCGTGAAAACAGCATACGAATCAATGCATGTTATAGCTCCAGTCCCTATCACAAGGAAGAATCACAAAGGATTCATGATGGACTGGAGTAAAATGGAACAATGCAGCCAGCTTAAAACCAGAAGATGGCACAAGGATAAAGTAGACAAAAAGAATCTGAAGAAGCTTGGAAACGAGTCAGAACGACGCATTGAATCTGAAGAGGAAAACACAGTAGTTCCAGAAGGGCGACGTCGAGATCATCGCAGACTCCTCGCTCCCGCGCATGACATGGCCATATGGAGTAATCGAGGAAGCATTCCCAGGATTCGACGGAAGGACCCAGGAACCAAGACTCGTCCACGCGATAAAGAAGGAGTCTTTGCTGCCGATGGTTGGAGTGCACGGAGCGTCGTGCACTGGCGGGGAGACTGTTAGCAACGACCATATTGTCTTTAGAATTATTATTGTTTAAGATAGGTCTAACTCGCAATGTTTTGTTTGTATTTGTTTTGAAAATTAGAAATCGTGGGAAGATAGGTATTCGCACTAATGATGTAACAATAGGACGTTAAATTTTATGACGGTGCTATTGACAAAGCGCTCGTTAATCCTTTGTTTACACCTACTTTTTTGTTATTGTTTACCTACATCTTTTGTATTTTTGAATAGAGCAATTAAGGAATCACCAAAACCGTGTGAACCCCGAAGGATAATAGTTACCTACAATTTGTATAAAAGCGGGAGCATTTGCTCAAAATATTGTAGTCTAGTAAAGAACCTCGTCAAGTACAGTGCGAATGAAGAGCACCTCCCGACAATTAAGCGAAATTAAATAAAAGTATAAGTACTGGCAGATCTTCGAGTATATTATTTGGCTCGCACTCCTCGATCCAGCCCCCCGCTCCGCTACGTGTGTTGCACAGGCCTCCGGACCTTACAAGCCGCGCCTCACCGCAACACGCACGGAGCGCTCATACGGTTTACTATTTCTCTAAGAATACAATTATGGAAATAGAAACCTTTACAAGTAACTCAAGAGTGACACATATAAAGAAATACTGTAGTATTATTTCTGCACCATTTCAAAACGCCAAATCTAACTTTCTGAACAAACCCAATCAAAACACAACTCGAATCAAACTCAACATTTCCGAATTACCATTACGACGCGAACAATGAATCGCTGATCCAATTTGCCAGGCGAAAGTGTCAAAAAGATTGTAGCAAAGGAAGTAATGAGGGCGCAGTGTCGAACCCTGCGGCACGCCACAGGCACGCCTTTATACAGGGTGTGCGCAATACGTTTAACTAAATGATGACCCGTTAACCCATCTGATGTTATGTGGCAACCGTCTAAATGTTAACTACTAACAGTACCGATTGGTACTGATTTGGATCAGTTGAACTATCTATAGATCGTTTGCAACGGTCTGTAGATAGTTCAACTGTTTCTTATGTATTTTATATGACAATGTACATTTTGTAAATACTGTGTGGTCGTAAGTTTGTTTGTGAATAATGTATTATCATTATTTTACGAAAATACTACTAAACTAATAAAGGAGTTAAATGAACTTCGAGATAAATGTTCTACATGAACTTTGTTTGAAATTATTGTTGTTTATGTGACACGACAGAAAACAAAAGGACGTTATGTCTTCATGAGGCTAAATCCAATAGTACGGCTATAATAATAGTATAGGTATAGTTTAAAATAACTACGTTTCAACGTTAGTCTTAAATTAAGCATCCAAGATGGTTACAAGAAAATCAAACACCCAAACAAAATCCCATTTTCTACAAGTTTTATTAAGTAAGTATATAAAAATGATATTTCAGTATCTGTTTTTATTTTGTTACCTATGTAAGATTTGCAAAATACTGGCAAACAATGGAGAATGGAGGTATAGGCAGTGGGACACTACAGGCTGCTAATAAATAAAGGCTAATAATAAATGTAAGATTTCCTTTAAACATAAATAAAAATATTTTATATTATTATTTTTAACACCCTGCATACGTTTATTCTCTGCCTTTGTAGCTTTGAGTTCGCATCTCTTTTGTGAAAAGCAACGTAATTCTGTTACTTTGAGACGTCGCGACAACTTAATTATTCGATGCTCGTCTGCTTGTTGTCAGAAGCGGGTTCTGCATTAGGGTTCCGTTGCTGATTTAATTTTAATTGTAGCATGTTTTGGAATGGACTAGGCACATGTTGGTCGACTGGCGATTGTTTATAAATTACTAAGCTTGAAGCTATTTTAAATTAAAAGAGCTTACTACTCATAAAAATAATATAAGCCTACAAATGAAAATAAAATAAGTACTTAATTAAATAAAAGTTTTAATGTATCAAAATGACGAAAGATTGATTCTAAGTCTGTTAAAAATATTTTTATAATTGTTATTAAGCTATTGCATAGCTTCTATCGCGGGCCTTGAGCGTGAAGATCTAATCCAGAAATTCCGTAACGAAATAACCTAACACTGCACATGCGTAATCCAGCAAAAAATATTAAGCCATAGCTTTACCGCGGCAGTCCCCGAGTGCCACACGTCTTTTTTACTTCGATATTTTTTTATAGTCAATCCTTCAAACTGTTTCTACTTAAATATTCTTTAAAAACAATTCATCTAGAAACAAATCAAAATATTAAACTAACAAACGTATGCGCGACTTAACCTATTCTATTTTTAGGGTACCGTAAGCCATAATTTGTATACGGAGCGGTTTCTGCCACGCGCCACCAGAGGCGCCACGTGTTGGTTAAAAGCTTTTCAACCCTTACTTTGGATATTAACATAGTTATGTGTGACAACTAGTCTTGGTTGAATAGTCTTGTCTGTCATGAAGAAGGGTTTAATTGTCTTTTTTTTTAGTTTTAAAAAGGTGTAAAAATAATCGCTCTTGTATATATATGTATAAGGTACAGTTTTTTTTCAATTTTAAAGAGGTAAAAAAATCGATGGAAAGTTCTTGTGGCATTTTGTAGTAATTTATATTTTTGGCTAATTTTCTTATTATTATAACTAGTTTTAACGTAGTAGATAAGCAGCTTATTTGTCATGTTAAACTGCTTATGTGTAAATACATAAAGTGTTAAAGACTTTTCAAAATACATAACCCCTTATTTTTATTGTTCTCAAGAATCATTTTCTGTCTGGGTGTTACTATTTATTTTATGAATGAATTTACAAAAAAAAAATGTATTTTAGAATTCTATCAGCAATCTATAGTTCCCGTAGTACAAGCGTTGCTAAGTTTGGGACTAGAGAGTGATGAGTGATATGTTTAGTGTGAAATAAAATTTCGACTGAAAGATTTTTAAGTGCCAATTCTGTGTCAATCAAGTGGAATCTGATTTATTTTTCGAGTCGAATCGAAGGACAATTAAGCATTTTTATTGATGTCTTTCATTACAGGTTTTCTAGTACTTATGGGATAGCCAGAGGTATTTCCCGATTCAAAATGTAACACTTAAAAAAACAGAATATAAAAAAAATATGATTTTACGATACAGGGCCTTTTTTAACAGATTTCACACCCTAAAACTACCCCCCTAAAGTATACATTTAAACAAACATCACCAAAAATAGGGTGTCAGTTCGATTCCCTCTCGCGTAATTGCATTCGTGAGACAGGCTAAATATTGAGGATCTGGTCTGCCGGGATTTGACGTGTTTTGATATGTTCATTATGTTTTAGATTTTAGAAATAAACGTGGGAAAATGTGTAATGCTACACGGAGGTTGCTATATAGAGGTTAGTTTATCCGCTATAGATATTAGAGGAAGCTGAGAGCATGTTTTTTTAAAGTTGGTCGTAAATTAACAATAACATACCTAATTTATAAGATTTAGGATTAGAAAATTAAAGGAAATACCAAAGTTTAGTTCAAAAAACACAGCAAGTGCAGGCACTCTTTGCAACCGTGATTGGTTATTGCTCAAATTTTTCTTAAGGCGCACACCAGAACTGATTCATGCTCAAAGCAATTTCTTCAAGCATTCTTGTTTTTAGGTTTTCTATCTGATACTACTGACATTAAAGTTCGATCCCTCCAATAATACGTCCGATTACATAAATAATTACATAGACCATAAAAAATAGCTACTTAGTAAGAAGTTATCGATAAAATAGATTTCTAAAAATGCAATATTTTCTCCTAAGCAAATCTTCAGAGCAACACAGATAAATGCACAGTGGAAGAACTCACCATCTTTGTTCATTCCCATGGTCAGACATTTCTTCAGACGACAAGCTTGGCACTGGTTCCTATGGGCTTTATCCACCACGCACCTTCCTGTACCAGCTTGACATCTGTGGACAAAGAAATATCTAGATCAGGGGTCACCAATTAATTTCGCTCGGGGTCCATTTTAAGAAATAAAATAACCTTCGCGTTCCGCACATTTTATAAAAAAATATTGTAATTTGTAAAATAATATTGAACAAAGGTAATTACGGAAATTAGAAAGGTATTATTATTTGCATATCAATGAGAAAAGTGTCATTTTTTATTGTTTTATTTGTTTGTTTGGAGTGGAATTGGTGCAAACTATTGACATTATTCGTTACTTCGCCCGGAATTTTTCGAATTAATGTCAACAAAAATACTATGTGGGATATATTTTTTGGTCCGCATACAATGGGTCGGCGGTCCGCATGCGGACCGCGGTCCGCCATTTGGTGACCCCTGATCTAGATGATATATTGAGACCTAGAAACCAAAGGATAAATTCTAGTAGAGGTGACATGTGTATCTTCTTTATGTTAGCAAATTGATTTTACGCTCTTTACTTACGTTCTTACGTTCAAGAGGCGTTTTTATATTTTAAATCAGTTTGAAAATATTTTCATCCTTCTCAAAAGATAGAGGAAAGTGGAAAGAGGCTTTGCCCAGCAGTGGGAAAGCATTTGATTATTAAAAATTTTGGTCGGCACAACATATTTTCTTCTACTCCTATCATTTTCCAACTCTGAATCTACTCCTCTCACATTCACTATGCTATACCATATAAATTATATGAATACCATATAATTATAATATGTATCGAAACTTCTGTAACTATTTTCAATAGTTTCCTTTTGCAAGGGATTAGAAACCACGATCCGATAGCTGTAATAACTTTGAGTGATTTCGCTTTGTGGTCAGGGATTACCTACAGGCTACCAGTAAGCTTGTATATGCTTAGTTATAATATAAATATCATGTACCTACAGTGTGGATTGGATATGAATTAAAATGTATTTTAGTGCCAATTACTTTGGCAATGCAAAAATGTACGAAATACGTGTGCCTGAAAGGGTGATTTGTAGATTTTTGCATTGAAACTTAATAATGACAACTTGTTTATTTTTTATATTATTTTAATATAATAAAAACTCAGTGAACATGTATTTGTATTGAATATAATTTAATATTTTGTCCTAGAGCGCAGATTGAACTTATTATTATTAATTATAATTAAGACACAATATTATAAAAAAATTGATAGCTCGGAATTGAACCAGCACTTGATTCATAGTTTCACAAATCACACATACATTCCAAAGAACCCTACTATCCCTTACACAGATTAAAGATATTTCATTACCGATAATCTCCACGATAATAGGCTTATGGCGAAACGTTGACATTTGTTGAATGAAGGGACTCAACAGTAGCGGTGCTAGCGCGGGTCCTTGTGGCACGCTCATCAGCGTTTGAATGGCGATGCTTGAGCATCAGATGTTAACATTTTAATGATAAATATATGATTAAGATATGTTGATTGTAGTTAAATGTAATTAAAAATATTGCATAATAGATCTTGTCTAGAAACACAAGATATTAATTATAGTAGTGAGTGGAAGAAGAAAATATATTGTGCCTCACTTATTTTGAAATATGAGCAGAAGAGAGATAATGATAGATAAGATGGTGATATATTAATAGTAGATTAATTATTAAAGACATTGAAAACGATCTTTGATCTTAAATCTTTAAATGTGATTATTTTGACGACGGCCGATGTAGCGCGGCGGGCGAAGGTCCGCCTGCGACGCGGTGGTTGCGGGTTCGATTCCCGCCTTGGGATAAATGTTTGTACGATCTGCAAATATTTATTCCGGGTGTTGAGGTATTTTATAATGTATAATAAAAAATATCTATCTATGTAATGTATTGTATTAAGTATGTCAGTCTTCTAATACCCATAACACAAGCTCTGCTTAGCTTGGGACTAGATGATGTTGTGTGGATTGTCCAGCATCATTTATTTATTTAATAAATCTTGTAAAACTTGTATTTGAAAATTACAACCACATAATATAACTGCACAAATAACAGCACTTTACCGTGACCATAAAAAAGAGGGCACTATTAGAATCAGTTTAACATTTGGCCCTAAGCTGTTGGTTCCTTTCAATTAATTCTACACCCTAATATTATATAAATGCACCCTTATGATAGATGGTCAAGTGTGACATGTGTATCTTCTTTATGTTAGAAAATTGATTTTACGCTCTTTTATAGTTCAGGAGGTTTTTATATTTTAAATCAGTTTGAAATCATTTTTATCAACTTTGAAAAAAAAATACTAGTTGTATGAAAAAAACAGGGTTCAAACGACATCGATACGTTTCAAACAAAAAAATAATCATCAAATTGATTCTTGAAAAAATACTTAGTAGAATAGAGAACTCTCACCTCTCTCTTTTTTTGAACTCAGTTAGAACGATTCTGAATTCAATTGTTTTATAGGTATTAACCGATTGTGATGATTCTTTTTTGTTTGGAGTAAAACTGGTTTTGGTTTCTAAAATTATTCTTAGAATTTATATTAGGTACTTTGCTCCACATAGAGTAAAAATATTTCTTTCATACAAAAAGCGTAAATTAAATTATTATTTGATTTGAATACCCTACAGTTGGTTGGTACTGGTAGAATGGCAGCAGCGATTATATTGTTAAGCTTAGCGATAAGCACAGCGGGTACACTGACAATGTACTGAAGAAGAATATTATGAATGACTGTACCTAAGTATGTTAATATTTTTTTATGTCTACGAATATAATGTGTAAAGTATTTAAATTATTCATATTTTTTTGTTTATCTAAGATAGTCTAAGGTTACCTATGTAGTTATGATTTTTAATTATCTTTCTATATTATTTCATTGCCCGCGGTTCTTATAACACTACAACCTCACCTCAAAGGCCACAGATGCAAGTAAAAATTAGAAATGGTAGAGATTTGGATTAAGTGGATTCAAGAAGACCCCTCTATTGTTGGTTGCTTTTATATTGATTATCTTTGGCATATGAGGCTATTGTGTTTTTGATGCAGTTTTGAAACGAGGATTACGGGATTTGCGGGTTGTGATTTGATTTTTTGATGCTGTTATAATTATTTTTATACTTTGTTTTATAAAATTTTATTTACAGTTCCAAATTATTTGAAAATAGCGTGATTTATTATTTCAAATGATATTTTGGAACAATAATGGAAAAAAAATATTGTTTTGCGATGTATAAAATTAGGAGTTAAAAAGTTTTTCGTTAATTTAGACGACAAAATTTATATTTAAAATAGAGTTCAAACTAATTTCCAGGCACGGTAGACACTACGTCAAATTTCTAAATGAGCTTATTGTAGGTACATAATAATAGTATGTAGTTACTTACTTGTTTTTTTGATAAATAATCATAAATATTTTCAAAACGCCATTTAATTCCAAACTAAGCATAGAACTAGATTTTTGATAAAATACTTAAATATTTACCATCATCAAAATTAGAAACAATTCAACTTTGAAAATGGGAACACGACGAAATTATTTGTACAAAGTAATTAGAACACAATATTTTGTCAATATTAATTCAAAAGAGAAAGTCCATTTTGGGTCACAAGTGCACCTTTGTACAAAGTACACAGCAAATATTATATTACTAGCTGATGCTTGCGACTTCGTCTTACTATTGTTATATTTTGAACAATATCTTCATAAATTTAAACCTATGTATAATTCTGATGCAATGTATTATTTGTAAAATAAGTAAAATTACATCATAAACCTATTTGTGATGACTTTACAACAATGAATTCTATATCGTTGTAAAGTTTCATTAAAATCCATTTAGTAGTTTTTCCGTGAATGAGTAACAGATATCCTATCATGTATGTAGATGGCAAAAGGTAATTTTAAGACGATTCTAAATGATCCTTCTGATTTTACTGATTTTTATTCAATTTGATTAGCCAAAAAGATATTTTTTAAATATTTTTTAAAAGAAATGGAATCGGGTTGATATTCTAACAAATATTGAAACTTTTTCAGTTCTATAATACTCGTATAGAATAGAATAGAATAGTATAAATAAATACTAATATTGAGTGCACCGGAAGTTACCACAGCTGGGCAAATATGTATGGTGATGTTCATTTGTTTCTTTGAAAATGATGACTGTCTGATTGTAAGACTTAATTCAAGAATTACTAATAATTATTTAAATGTACTAAAATGTAGTTAATACATTTACGTACTTATATTTTAATATTATTGATAGATTGTAACTTGTAATCAATTAATAAAAAAACAAAAAATACCGTATTTGTTAAACTTGCACTTGTAAGAATATAAGTTAAAGATATATGGAGAATAAAATTTATAGTTATGCATTAAAAAAAGAATTTGTTAATTAGTTAAAAGTGAAATGTGCGGGGCAGGGGCCAATCGACGGAAAATTTCTGTTCATTAAAAAAAAATTGGGCGTAAAACAAAGTTTGCTCAATCTATTCAGGTAAGTATAAGTCACAAAGCAAATAAAATATGATGAAACAGAAGTTTCACTTATAACTCTAAAGCAAATATTGAAAACCCATACATTTGCGCAAACATGATCTAATTTACAACAAACTTTATATTGTAGTTGGAAAACTTATATTTTCATGTAAAAATACACTTTTTGATGGTAAAATATGTTGGTTATCTTTTAGAATGAGTCGCTTTGTCAATTCTCAATGGTCATTGTCCTTTGGTTTTGAGGCTAAGAAATATCCTAGTTATGAATGACGAAAGTATTTTCAACTTAAAAGAAGTATTCAATAAATAAATAACGAATTACAAATTATTATTATAAAGCAAGTGTGTCGTATAAATAAATAATAAAATGAATATTCACGGACAATCAGGCGTCACAGCTCAGTTGATAGTAGCTCTGCCTTCCATTCTGTAGGTCGTGGGTTCGATTCCCACCCAGAGCAAATGTTTGTGTGATGAACATACATTTTTGTTCTGCGTTTGGGTGTTTCTATGTATTCCATGTATGTATTTACGCCAGTTCTTCTAGACTCTAGAAGAAAAACGGGCAAGAAACTACGGCCTGGTTCCTACCGTTTTTTTTGTATGACCCTTCTTACAAAGAATCACAAAATAGTAACTTACCTGTAGATTAGTTTCCTTCTGACAGATCGTTTGAAGAAGCCACTGCATCCGTTGCATGCTAGGATTCCATAATGTTTGCCCGAGCTGGTGTCTCCGCAGACCACGCAAACTAGACCTGGAAAAACGAACTAGTTAATTTTAGCTTACACATAAATATTATTTATGTATAATATAAGTATTCTAATATGTATAATAAAAAACATCTATCTATGTAATGTGTTGTATTAGGTATGTCAGTCTTCTAGTACCCATAACACGAGCTCTGCTTAGCTTGGGGCTAGATGATGTTGTGTGGATTGTCCATTGTCCATTTGATTTATTTTTCATTTTTATTTTATTCTACCAGCAATCCAGTTCCCATGGATTTGCTTAGTTTGGAACTAGTGTGATGTATGGAATGTCCGTGATTATTTTTCCGACCCAAATATGAAGCTCTTGTGGTATTATATGTGAATATTTATTTATTTATTTACGGGTATTTCATAATACTCAGAATTCCCAAATATTTGTGGGCCTGGCTCGCAAATAATTCATTTTTTTGTCAAGTGATTCTGAAGGGATCACTGGGCTGAATTCGAGACAACGTTAAATAAAAAAAACAACGTTAACGTTACCTTGAAAGTAAAATACTCACTTTGAAACGTTGTTTTTTTTATTTAACATTTTAACGAGACAGACTTTTTCCGTAAATATACTGAAATGCAGGCCGATAAAAGCCTCTTAGACGTATCATTTGGCAATGTATAATATTATGATCACTGGCTCATACTCCACAACTAAAAAAAAATTTGTTTCTTGGTATAGTCCAGAATGCCCATTCTCCTTTGCTGTTTATCTAAAATCTAAGGGCTTAGTCCGAGGTTGCATTTTAAAACTCCCTGCTCTCGAGCCGAGAGTCGTCTCTCGGATATCCATACAAAAATATAAGGACATCCCAGAGACGACTGGGACGGCATGGCAAGGAATTTTAAGTTTTTACTAATAATGGACATTCAACCGCACTGTTACAGAAATACGACATAAATTGCTATGCTTTAAAATGATGCCGTTCCGTTCCCTTGTCATCCCTTGCCATGCCGTCCCAGTCTGCGCCGGCCATAAGCCCTCTGTTTTCAAAACACGATACCTGTCTTACCCAGGTGTCCTGGTTTCTTCATCGGCGGGTCTGGCAGCCAGGGTCGCAGCGCTGGAGGGGCTAAGGCAGCTGCTACCAGCGCTGCAGATGTAGGCGGAGACCAGCGGACCAATGAGTTGTCATCACCTGATGAATATACCTCTTGATATACAGATAGATAGATACATAAATTAAAATTTATTTATTTTAATTTAAATAGAGTGATGGAGTGAGTGAGCGACGGAGTGGTGGATGGACGCAGAAGATCGAGATGAATGGAAGAGTTTGGGGGAGACCTTTGCCCTGCAGTGGGACACAATAGGCTAAAAAAAAAATTGATATTCACACATCGTGTTCTAGTCCCAAACTAAGCAAAGATGTTATTGTAATAAAGTAATAGTAATGTTTATAGCATAAGTACCTACCTACATAGAATATACATAGTAACACCCAGATTAGAACAAATATTCATGTTCTATTATTCTAGGTTTGGAACTAGAGTGTGATGTGTGAATTGTCCGTGAATATTTATTTATTTTATTAGACATATGTATTTTATATGACAATGTACATTTTGTAAATACTGTATACAGTCGTAAGTTTGTTTGTGAATAAATCATTTTATTTAGATAAGTTCTTAATTTATAATCTAGATTTTACAATAAATATTATTTAGTAGTATATTATTTAATATTTTTGTTCCCGCGATTATAACAATTTATAACCTACTATCGTCTATCAAGTACAACTACAAATTAATTCAACTTAAATACTCCATTTGATCGTCTGGTAGCAATAACTTAATTGATTCGACACTTTAATAACCCTGCTTTAATATATTCCTATTTTCAGTACATTAAGGTTTCAAATCGCGTGGCAGAATAAAAACAAGGGTGCCCACCCCTAAATTTGGAAAGTGGAAATCTATTTAGGAAAGGGTGTGATTTGCAATGGTTATTTTATTAGCTTTAAGATTTTAGATTAAGTAATTGATTTGGGGGCTAAAAGTAAGTGATAATTTTGTATACATTTGCTAAAATACCGCCAGAAGAATATTTATTTATTTATTTAATCCCACACTTGCTAACAGCAAAGCTTGTACTATGATTAGTTTACTCATAAAACACTATCATTTAAAATAATAGCACTTACACAGTGAACAAAAAGTAATAAGTATTTGCAGCAGTCGCAACACAATTTTTTGTTATGTATGAGAATTGAACCCACACGGCCCGCTTAAAATGCAAAGCTCTAACTGAACAGAAAGTTGAATGAAAATTTAGACGAAAAATGTCTGCTATTTATTAACTGAAAAATTCTAACCCCCTATCTTATCAAAAGTTAGCGTTGACTTTATGGCATCATTACTTATGGTAATCAATACATCAAGTCTGCGCTAACCTTCTATAAGATAGACCGTAAGACATTCTAAAAACCAAACTTCCAAAACTACCCTCAATTTGCACCCCAAATCCGTAACAAAAGTGCTCCAAATCGGCTCGTCATTTCAAATCAGTGTTAATTGTTGAACAATAACAAGAATGGCTCTTATTTATTTACCTTCTTTATTGAATGTCTATTGCAGTCACTAGCATGTGGCGAGGTTATAGAGCTACGAAGTTTTAGAACTGACATTGTTTAATCAGAACACCATAAAATATTACTTTTACTACTTATGACCAGTATGACATGACAAAGAACTGACAACCATTTTGAATGAAATGTCAAATCAGACTGTTCTACAAATTATTGTTTTTGACAGTGACAGTAAATTCAAAAATGCTACTTACTTATAAAATGTCACTTTTATAGTCACTAACAATGTGAACGATATTTTTTTATTGCGTCAAATCTATAAACTTCAATTGCTAAAACTGTGTTGTTTATCATGAAGATGATGAGAATATAAGACACATAAAAACTTCTTAGTAAAATCTAGATACAATTAATTGTGTACTTAGGCCACCTTATGACTTCATGAGGTTTATTTGGACGTTAAATACAGAACACAGTATTTATTCATCGTCATCTTCCTACCCTTGTCCTACATTATGTTGGGTCGGTACAACACGTCTTCTTCTTCCACTCTCCTCTATCAGACGTCATCTCAATGTGTCTCATCGTCATCACACAGTTCATCCATTTCCACAGAACACAGTATTTATTATTTAATTAATTTCAGTATGTAGAGGTAGGCGATTCAAAGGGACTTTATTATTGAATTCGTAAATAAATTAAGCCACAATAGCCAGGTCTAAATATTCTTAGGTCTACAAAGATCCACGTCAGACACAGCGCCAGTGGGTACGATATTCGATTGTGTACAAATCGAATTATACTCGTTATTCACTCACTCTGTTGTTCGCTGTTGTTCATTAGCAGAGGCGTGCCTTTGACTGTCTCTACTGTTATGCTAGCCTGGTACTTTTTTTAATGGAACTTTGTTAGCTTTCACACTATTCAATCTATCTGTAGTTTTCTCTTTACTTTTATGCTATCCTGGTACTATTTTATAATAGATTTTGTAAATGTTTCATAAAGAAAATTTCCGATAATTCGCGGATTTATTTATTATGCATACTTACATAAAGAAAAACGTATTTTTTACACAAATCTTATGGATTTTCTATTTTCGAGAATGAAATCTTCTTACGTAAGTAATCTTAAGGTGATACCTCTACTGTACAAAACAGTTTCTGTACAGTTTCTGCACTTTCCCAGCAAATAAAAAGAACTAATCTCAAAAATAGATACATGGTTATATACACAGAAAATTAATGTTTATGTTCGCAAAATAGCTTAAACTAGTAAAAGATATAACAGTTCAGCCGCAATAAAAAAAACCCTAAAAAATTTGAATTTCCCGCTAAAACGAGAGGTATCACCTATCACACGTCACATTATCACAGCTTTTAGCCTGTGGCATGTACACAATCATACTTGTAGTCTGTGGCATGTTCACAATCAAACTTTAGACTGTAGCTCGGACCTTTTCCGTGGAATCGAATTAAATCTCATTCCACATGTGAGCAATACAAAATCAATACGTTCATTGGTCCCGGGGGCCGCACATGAGGTCGGTTTAAACGTTCGTGGATTCGGGTGGCGGGCTCGGTAGCTCTACCATGAGTTTTTACTATATTAAATTTACTATACTCGCTAGCGTCTGTAGTTAAAAAAATGTATGACGATTTGTACAGCGCCTCTAGCGGATAGTTGGGTACTAAAAATTCGTCATACTAATATTGACGTAACTACTGTAGTAAAGTCAGGTGATTTTACTGTGACAACTCATGGTAGAGGTACCGGTCGCTAAACGATTTTTATTTTTATTTTAGGGATGAGATTAAAAGCGAAAAATTACAATCGCTATATCGCCCGAAATCAAAAATGTAGCAAATGTTTTTAGACTTCCCTAAGCGCTTGATTAGATGTTTTAATAAAAAAAGAAATAATTATGAGTTCATTCATACTATGTCTTTGTATGTTCAAAACTCGGTTAGGAATACAAAGGCCTAGAAATATAATTGATAGACCTATGAAGTACTCAATTTAAAATAGGTATTACTTTCATTAAAGACACAGATAAGAATAACAAAAATAATTTGTTACCAAAAAGTTCTACAATACCTACGGTCTTATTGCAAGTAGAGATTATTTCCAAGCAATCGTAAAGTCAAAGTCAAAATTGCTTTATTCAGTAAAATCACAAGGATAATTTAGAATCGTCTTACATACTAGGTGATTCTAGGTGCCAGTTCCACGCGACCAGAGCCTAGAAGAACGGGCAAGAAACTTAGACATAAAGTTCATTTAAAATGTAAGTTTTAGGAAACGTATATAAAATATAGAATTATATTACTAGTAGGCTGACATCAAAGTAAACCACAACAAAAAGATCTTCCTCCAAATACAGTAAGCTCGGATCAGGCTCCGGGACCTTAGGACGGGAATTAATCAGGCCGGCTCAAGGGCTCTCGCGTCAAAAGAAAACCAAATAAAAAGGCAAGCGACAAAGTTTCCTTGTTGCGACCCTGGACAGAAGTGCTGTGGAGATGTTTGAGTATTTTGATATATTTTTGATATTTTCAAAAGTAACTGCATTAATAGAAATACTTTTACATATTTTAAATATTATTATTTACTTATTTATTTACAGTAGCCGTTCGAAATGAAAATAAAAAGTCTATCACTGTATGCCAACGTACAAAAAAAAACTAGTACAAAGCATACAGTTGCATATATTTTAGTCATCTGGTGTAACGAACAGCCCAATCAAAAATAAATAAATGAAAAAAAAACATTTACTTACCTACCTACTTATGTGTCGCTTTCAGCCACAGAAGCGTTATAAGAAAGCGTTTATAATTATTTTAGGCTTAATGACGTACTAAAACGTACTACACGACCGAAAGTAAAAAAATAAAACAAAATCGTAAAAACAAAAGATATTGAAAATAATTCCATAAACAACTCTACATTTTTCTCTAGAAGTGTACTACACGACCGAAAGTAAAAAAAACACAAATCCTAAAAACAAAAGATAGTCAAAACGATTTTCATTTCAAAACAACTCCACATATTTCTCTATCCGCAGTAAGTGCCATACTCCAGCACAAACAAACATTGATTTATCTTGATACCAGGGATTTTCTACCCCCTCCACCCACCCCCACTGACTTCCAATTTCCCGGAAGAAGTTTTTATGTGTCTTATAAAATTTTCTTTTATGTCCTTTCGTGTCTGAATGTTCTGACGTAAATTGTATTATCTTAATTTACGGAGGTAGTCTAAAAGACGCATGTGCGTTTGGCGAAGTGGGAAATTGGGGAGTTTTTGGGGTTGCCATTTAACCTAGGTTTTGATAAGTTTGTGTAATATTATAGAACGAAAAATAAATTATATATTGAGATAATTTATTTTCAAAGTAAAATAATGGAAGTACTTGTAGATAATAAGTATTGTTTGAAATTAAAATAATAAAAAACAAAAAAAGTTATTTTATTTAAAATGCATGATATTATTATGTAATGTATGTTATCACAGTACTTAAATTTATTCACATTAAAATAAGTTTTTAGAAAATTCACTTATGATCAAAAAAATATTTTTAATCTTAGGTATGGTAAGTCCTACTTCAGTTTCCTGTCCAAGCCCCTGATAGATAATGTAAGTATTTATCTATTTCAATCCGTAGGTACAATCAATAGGTACAACAACCAAACAAATACCATCATGAAAAGAGATCGTGTTTTCCGCAGTCTCTGATTAGTTGAAACTCGGATGCTCTTTATATAAGCCGTGTGTAACAACTTTATAAACTCATTCGTTCTTTTAAAAAAACGAAATCGAATAAACTCGACAACTTCCTACGTGATTGTACCATAATTCAAATTGAAATAACGAACGCAGAGGTAATAAAAACTCAATATTCAAATAACGAACGCATTACGTCAGTACGAGAATGAAATTTCAAAGAGCCAACTCGAATCGCGATTGGCTGTTTTGTATTCAGAACGCGGGCTGACCGGGTAAAGTGGCAAATCATGGAGAGGCTGAAAATCAGTCAAATAGACCCCCGAGTTACTGGCTGTATGGAGTAGAATACTGATGCGATGCTCTGCTTTTTTATTAAAAAGATTTATATCATACTGGAATGTAGCAATGAGAAAATGGCGACGAGGAAAATGGACCAGTGACTTTATGTTTTGTGTTAAATTTGATTTTTTTGATAGTTTGTAAATATAATCCTCCCTTATCAATGTTAGGTAGTTTTAATTAGATAACTATCGAATATTTTTAATTATGTAAGACTAAAAATGATACTTCTACGGTAATGTCTATAATGCTGTTATAATTAAGTAGATAACTATCGAATATTTTAATAAGACTAAAAATGATAATTCTACGGTAATGTCTACAATGCTGTTTTAATTAGATAAGTAAGTACTTATCGAATATTTTTAATTTTTAATAAGACTAAAAATAATACTTCTACGGTAATGTCTACAATGCTGCTACGGCGTAGCACGTCGCGTGATAAAGAATGGTGTGAAAAGTAGAACAGACAAATTTAATATTAAAACTTAATATAATACTATACAACAAAATTAAAGGGTTAAGTTACAAATTAAATTAAAGTTTTTACAAAATACTTACTTACGTATTTTTTCGAGATTATTTTTTTTACTTTTTTAGGGTTCCGTACCCAAGGGGTAAAACGGGGTAACGTTCTATTAGGGGAACCTGTTGTACCTAGGCCAGTTTTTTGAATGTTGATTTTTTATTAAATAATGGTGCTAGCTATATCTGTCCAGTGTATGTGTATGTAAAGACCATGAAATTACCTACACAATTAATTCATAAAACTATGTATTTTCCCAAAAACCTGTGACCAGTAGCTATTTGAAAAAAAAGTCAAAACTGTCCAAGGTACAACATACCAGATGTACCTTGGACAGTGTATGTTGTACCTTGGCCAGAGTAGGTTCAAATCGAGATAAAAAATATTTTTAGCTGTAATTTATTTAGTTTTTGTTGAAATAATAATTATTCAATCATATTTGCATTAGCAATTAACAAAAGTTACAGGTATTAACAACTATATACAGGTAAAAAGTTGTTTTTGACAAAAGCTTCGCCAATTGATTTATAGCAAATTTTTGATGACATTATTTTGGTCTCTAATCACGTAATATTAACTTGCAACCTAATTATTTCATTATTTTCTTATCATTTAAGATAAGTTTTACCATTTCTGCAATTAATTAGCACTCAAAAAAAATATGAATATGTATGCCGACCACATGATGGCGGCCAAGGTACAACGTAACTTGGATGGCCAAGGTACAACATCGCGTATACTTTACTTCACAAGCTTTGTACACCCACTTGTGATTGGAGGTAGGATATGAGACTTATGTTGTCCAATAGCTATATATACTAACATTAGTTTTTGAATAAAACCGTTTTTTAAACATGCATCATTTTGAAAAAAATAGCAAAAACAAAAGTCTAAAAAACTGACTTTTTAATTGAAAAAACGAAATTATTTTTTTTCGCTGTAACCATTAGCGCTGGCAAACCACAACTGTTTTGACGTTATTATTTACCAATGATGTCTCAAATACTATAGACAACGGTTCCTAAAACCAACGCATTTTTTTTTAAAACACGATTGTCCTAGGTACAACTCTGTCCAAGGTACAATAGTACAAGGTCCGACTTGCACTTGGCCGATTTTGATTGTAATAAGGTATAGATACCTAAGAATTACAAAATAGGTATAAGTAGGTACATATTATTATACTCATCAGCCTCACAAATTATGGATGTCGATTGATGTAAGTAGGTTTTTCTTTTGTGAAACGTATATAAAAGATCATTGATTTTATTTGACAGGCGTCACATCACAGCTTAGTTGGTAGTATGTTGGCAAATGATTGTGTGATGAACATAAGAACATAAATATTTGATTTGTGTCTGGGTGTTACTAAGTAAGTACTTATGTATTGTACGTATCTACAATAAAATATGCATATAAAGTATGCTATTAGCAATTTAGTTCTAATAGTACCTATATGCTTTGCTTAGTTCGGGACTAGAGTGTGAAGTGTGAAATGTCCGTGAATATTTATTTATTTGATCACAAATCATGGTAAATAAATATCCCGTTTATTAAGAAAACATGACAATGATAGAAAATGTTTAAGTATACCTACTATTTATTTAATTTTAATTTAAGTAAGTACATATATAAAAAACTCACTCGTAATCCGTGAATCTTGGTGATCTTGCGTGAGCTGTAGAGGGGATTGGGCTATTTCCATTTTGTTACAAATACTAGTTTTTTTGCACTGAAAGTCTATTCACTTGTTTTTACATAAGTAGAAATTAATCTTGTTTATTTTACTGCTGAGGAAACATGGTAAAGGTTAGATCGGTAAATCATTATATTTTCACTAAGTAATTACTTAAGTATATTAAATTAACTGTTTTTTGATAAGTAATTACTTATAAAAAACACTAGATATGATTATATCAAGTGTAACTGTAGTTTCTTTTCAAAAATCTATAACTAATGTATTTGTATTTCGATTTTTATTAACAAATATCCGAATATTCGTATTATAAATAAAAAAAAACTGAATTTATGAAATAAAATCGTTCACAAAAATAAATAAAAAAATGAACTACGAATGCTCAGCAAAAATCTCACTATTCAAAATTAGAACACTTTTACGTTTTTTTTTAATCCGCGCGGTGTTGCCAGCAGGCGCTCGTAATGCCGACCGGGGAACTTTTGACGCGTCGCCGCCGTCGCTTGGCAAGAGCCATGAGCTTGCAAAGGCGTGGCTAGCCCCGCCTCAATGCTTCCCGTGACTGTGGAATGGGGGTTCGATTTTGGGTCAGCTGTTAAGCGGCCGTTTTAAGCTTTAATTTGTGGCATTACGTCGACCCGTCATTTAGAATAATGAGGCCGTAGATTTTAAGCTCTGAATTGAACGCTTCGTTCTTTCAATTACCTGTCGATGGTTGTACATTGAAATACTTGGATTTTACATCTAGATGTAAATAGATAAATAAGCAAAATCTAAAGAATCTACTTACAGCAGTGGTTCTGTTTTTAAAACCAGTTTTAATAGAGCTGATTATTTTTGACTTGAATTAAAAAATATGTAAGAATTCATTTCATAATTTTAGACACCTAGATTACCGCGAAAAAATATTATTCTCATTGCAACACTAAATACTTCTCTTCTACATTTTCAGTGACGCCTTATAAGGCAAAGTAGGCATAATAATAAACGTAGGTATTCCAAAACCACCAACAATTTAAGTACTTATTTTACGTGACATTTGACATTACCCAATAAGAATTTCGTACGCTATGGGCGGGGCACAGATATGATATTCCCGCGAAAAGCGACGTCAAACAGGAAAAGTCAACAATTTCCCGCGCTCCTGCCGACCAATCAGAGCTTTTTGTGGATAGAATGACATTTGAACTGTCAAGATTAGATACCTATTTTTATGTGGTGAGTTTACGCCTACTATACGTCGACATCATGTTTGAATTATAGTTTAACAAATAATCATATCTTTGCTTCTTCACACTCAGCTCAAATCCTATCCTACTAATATCTAATAGGTATGTCTGTCTATGTCTAATGTATGATTATTACATAAGTACTCTTTGACGCAATTACTGAATGGATTTTAATGAAACTTTACAATAATATCCCCTATCTTATAAAAAGTTAGCGTTGACTTTAAGTCATCATTAGGTACGTATGGTAATCAATACTTTCAAGTCAGCGCTAACTTTTTATAAGATAGACCGTTAGCTAATAAGTAGGTAAGTACTTACACGAAAATAGCGCATACGCTAAAGGTGATTTTGTGTGATTTGTCCAAAATATAAAAATAATCAGACGCAGTCGCGAGCAAGCTAGTAATCAAATAAAAAAACTCTATTACCTACTTATATTGTGCAAAAGCGGTAACAATCAAAGCTTGCATAAATTTATTTGTAACGTATTGAATTGGGATGATATTTTGGATATATTTGTCTAAATGATATGAACTTACATATCTGTTTAATCTGGTTTTAGTAGATAGGTAGATACTTATTACAAAATAATGTCTTGTGGCTTTTGACACATTATTCGTTTATTTTATAGTCGCGTTTAGAAATTCTTACAAAATCTAGTTTAACTTTATGTTCATATCTATAAGTTTTGAATACTTAGTTTAAAAATAAACTAGGTAGGTTTTTTGATTCCCAATGTATAGGTGCATACTCCATGTCTATTATGCCGTAAAAAAGAAAACACATCGTCAAAATAGCGTCACGTAACAAAAATAACCTTATCCAGAAATTTCAAATTAAAATTCCGCTCGCGCAATAACCAAGGAACCCCAAAAACTACCCACAAGTCAATCGCCAAACTCCGTTCTGTGAAACGGCTTTCCACCCGACCCCACCACCCATTCACCCCCATTTCCACCCGCACTTGCCCCCAAATTACCGCTCACCCCCCCAAACCGCGGTCTACAGTGACAGTTCAATAAAGCACGGCGACCAATCCACGCAAACGTCGCACAGTATAAGCCAATAGGATTAACTTTGCCCTGTCTCTTTCTAACGTCAGTAAGCTTGGGTATTGCTATCTCGTTTTAACTCACGGGCGACAGATTCTTGATTCAAATGCGATTGAATTCATTATTTGAATTTTCTTTTGTTTTCTGGTGCGGTAAATGAGTTTAGGTACTTATCTGATATTCTGGAAACCTTTGTCGGATTTAAAATCTTTTTTCAACGTAAAATAATAACTGTAAATAGATTATACCTACGTAGGTAACAAAGTAAGGCATTTGCACTGAAGTGGGATAAGAATGAATATTAAACAAATAATAATAATAATATGTATCTACCTTAAGTTAAGTGGATATTGTATTGGTTTAGAATTTCAACTTGTAGCACTTAGATAAATAAGTACAAAAAAAAATTATAAATGTGCTGTCTAAATCTAAAGATTTTGGATATAGGCACTTACCTAAAATCATTAATGCTGAAAACCATAACAAAATATCATCAGAAATATTATAAGTATCTAGTTAGCAAAGAGGTTATATATAAAAAAACAAAAACATCACACATAGCCCATAGTTTTATTGAATAAAATGTCACTATCATGATGGCTCCGCTAGGCATGTGGCTATATCCGGCTAAACTTATTCGACTACTTACATATATAAATAAATAATAAATACTAACTAAATAAATAATATCTAATAAACTCTAATAAATATTCATGGACAATTCACACGTCACACTTCAGTCCCAAACTAAGCAAAGCTTGTACCATGGGAACTAGATTGCTGGTAGAATAATTATACCTACTTACTTATACATTTTTTTGAAAATATCTATGTAAGTACTTAAGTACATACAAAAAAAGTATAGTGACACCCAGACACAGAACAAATATTTAAGTACGTTCATCATACAAACATTTGCTCTGGGTGGGAATCGAACCCACGACCCACAGCATGGAAGGCAGAGCTACTACCAACTGAGCTGTGCTGTGACGCCTGACACAGCTCAGTTGGTAGTAGCTAATAAAGCTTCACAGTGCACGACCTCAGTGGACGTACTCAGGCAATTAGCACGATTACAACCCAAAAAGGTCCCTCCGAACAAGCCAGTCAATTAGTCACTAATCTAATCTGCATTATAAAGTAAGGTTTTGGACGCAGCTCTAAGTCTTACCCTAAGAAAAGGTTTTAAAATTCAACTAGATTTTTTTTCCCTGGCTCGCCCATTTTGTGTATTTGCCATTTTCAATTTTGTTTTTGTTTCTTTTTTATTTAAAAATTAGGTAGGTAAACATTTTAATTACATTACGCGGGATCTAACGAGGTTAGGATCAGTAGTTTTTTGCTCGTTATTTTAATTATTCGGCTTTCATTTATAGAAAAACAACACTAAAATATAATGACTACATCACGGCAGGTGGCGCCCTCACGCGGGAAACGTCAAAAGCAGGCGTAGCGACGTATTGTAGTGTTTTCAATTTGTGTTTATTTATTTAGGTACGTGGACAAACGAATTAAAATAAACTAAGCTATATAAGAATTATTCTTTATCATAATATTTGTATGTATTTAAATAAAGAGAATTGCAAATTGATGAAATAACCTTTAGGTAAAAAAACGTTAAGTATATTTATTGTGATATACATAATACGATAAGTACATATATCTATTTTAAGTAAGTATAATAAAACTTATTTTTTTGTTCATTTTTGTGATTATGTAGAGACTACGACTCATTGAATTTTATAAAATAGTTTTACCTACGCTATTTTTTGTTTTTTTTTTTGTGTATAGCGCATCTTTTTATTTACGGTATCTTAGTGGATTCGAGACACGAGTTAAAAATTATCCAAAAATTGCGCCAATTTTAGCGTAGGTACGTAAACCAATTTTTGTCGCTGACAGTATACTGTATCTAGTAATACAAATGCAAATGCAAACCAAACCTACACGTCATACGGCTCACTAGTCTGTAAACCTTAGCTCATAGGTAATGCAATTGCACTCACTCAAAGCAATCGTAGTAAAGGGATTCCCGTCACACTTCACCCAAACTGCACGTAATTACATTGAAGCATTTAGAATAGGTAGATCGGCTTGAAGCGAATTCAGAGCTCATAATCCTATCTACTTACGTTTAGGATCTTCTGTGATGTAAAATTATTGCAACATAACTTTAGGATAGAACCCGTTTTATGCATTTACGTTATCGTTCAACCTAAAGATATTGTTTCATTACCTTCAAAAGTATCGGCGCAGTTATGAACGGTGCAAGTCATTTATTCTACGATTGGTTTGCCTTCAAACCTTCAAATTATTTGACACATAATGTAACTACATGTAACTAATCATTCCCTATTTGAAGCTCAGCTGTGTGTGACTGCTGTGAGGATCCATTTTAAAAGCGCCAAAGAGAAGTCTCTTGTATTATCTCTATAAAGTTAAGGTAAAATAGCGTCCTCTTTGATTACAATAACAAACAAACTTATGGCTGACATCTAGAGGCAAAAAAGACAACCAAATACATGCGTAGAATACAATATACACTTCATGTGAGAGGTGTGTTTGTATACATATTCTGAGCTTACAATGTTATACCAAAAGATGTTACTAGATGGCGCTACTAAAGCCTCAATCCTTGCTTGAATAATCTGTCTAGTGCTGCCAAAAAAGCTATTCTACCAATTGCTATACTTACATCTACCAAATCGTTAGCATTTCTCTGATTTCTACCACCGATTATAAGATTCATTTATTTAGTTTTTTTAAATTGTTGAATTATTTTAAAGTTGTCACATTCAATAATGCTGTTTTTCTGTCAAAAATCCTTCCATTGGTAGATTCTGGTAGAAAATAGAAAAAAAATTGAAAAAAGTAAAGAAAGGCGGGAAATTGCAAACTAAAAGGACAAAATATTACTTTTAGTATAAAGTTTTCTAATTTTTTAGCTGAGTAAAACCATGCGCAATGTAAGTTTAGATGTAAATAGTATTTTTTTAGAGATTAGATAGTGTTACAATGACTGTAATTTGGTAACGCGACAGCAACACTGCCGCGAGCAAAGCACGTATAATTTTATACACATGTAGGTCAATGAAAAAAATGGCTTAGCACCGAAGTTAAGTCGTATGTATCGTGGCAAAAAAGAAATTATAGTTTAAATGGCCTTCAGTGATCTGTGTCACATAGGTAATGCGTATCAAACCGTCGAAAATGAAACAGATCAGGTGAGTGCAGTGTAATGTGTGTTGTTGTGAACTACAATTCCGATGGGTGTTGTAAATGTCTTGACCTGTCAACTCGTTCCAAAATCCGGGTGGCAAAACAAGAAATAGCTGATAAAAGTGCACTGTTACCCATTCGCCAAGTTTACAATGATGGTGTAATGCGCAAACCTCTGCTGAGGTGTTAAAACCTAGTTCTACTGTCCCCAAATTTTCCACCAAATGATGACATAGAATGCACAAATATTTTTAGATTATGTAGTTTGTGCGCTAAAGGACACAACAGCAAGGTAACATTCCCAAATTAACAATTTAAATGTAGCTTACTATGTTTATAAAACCTATAGGATTCTTATTGGGATGTGGCATATGTTATGGGCAATATGTTTATGTACTACATTTTGATGTTTACTATTCAATGTCCTTCAAATTGAACTCATACATAGTAGTGCCTCTTTTATTTGGAACATAACTGTATTATGTTATTGCAAGTTATATACTTCAACAATAAATAGTTTATCACTTTATTTATCTGAAAAAACTATTGGACTAAACTGGACTTGATAATGATTTCACAATATTTAGTATAGTTTTCAACAAGGCCACATTCCTATCCCTTTGGCTAACATACTATGTTTGGTAAAAGTATCTAATAAACAGTCTAAAATAAAAAATGTCTGTGTAATTTTAGTAAAAACCACAAATTACCAATCCAAACCAAATTTTTTTGAGGTTGTAGCAGCTTAAACATAATAAATCTGCTAAAATTATAAAAATGCTCGATTGTAATGCTAAATGTTTCATTCATCTCATAAAAACAAATATCTTTTGACTATCGGCTTATAGCTAACATAATTATAAAAAATATATAAGTAATTTATCAGCAATCTAGTTCCCATACAAGTGCTGCTAAGTTCGGGACTATAGTGCGATTGTGAAATGTCCGTGGATAAATATTTATTTATTATTATTGACCGAATCACCACTGCCCCAATATCTTAGTTAATTTCTTGTGTAAGTATAAATGTGCTTAGAAACACTTCAGTTAGTCAGCCTTGATCATACTTTTGACCCGAGTACACTAGCAACAAAGTAAAATGTAAATATCTAGATTTAATCTGAAATTATTTCTACGAGAACCTTACACAAAGGACCTAACCTTATTCTATGCACAATAGATTTGTATTTAAGATGAAAAATACCAAGACAAACTAAAGAACCATCCCAATGAACTGGCACAAAATCTCACCAGGCCTACTTACATGAGGCGACTCAAGAGAAAGGATGTCATGCTGTTGTATGACCCAATTATAATGTAGAGCACCCCTTATTTCAAAAGGGTGTGTTGCACGCTACTAACGAGAAAACATCTGCTCATAGTAACTCCAACTGATCGCAGATAAAATTGGAAAAAAAAAAAAAAAAAAAAAAAAGATGAAAAATGTGGGTTATTATTAGAACTGATAAGGAATAATGCTCATAATTGAAAACTAGATTTAAAAGATAAACAAACACCCTTTGCTTAAAAACAAGAAGCACCCTAGTTGTTAAAGTTATTAACATAGTTATTAAATGGAAATATGTACTTAATTATTCGTGGACATTTCACACATCATCATCTCCTAAGCTAAGCAAAGCTTATACTATGGGAACTAGACTGCTTATAGAAGACTATAAATCTTACTTTGTAAATGCATAGTAAGACCCAAACTCTGCACAAATATCTAATTTTTTAGGATCTTTAGTCCGTGGCCGACTATGCCAGTTCCATCGTGCCCTCACGGTAAAGCTAAAATCAACTAAGCAGTGACACCTGTTTGGGCATCCAACAAACAAAGACTATACAGTATTTACAAAATGTACATAGTCATATAAAATACATAAGAAACAGTTGAACTATCTACAGACCGTTGCAAACGATCTATAGATAGTTCAACTGATCCAAATCAGTACCAATCGGAAGCGTACCCAAGACACTGGCTGCATTGCCGCGCTGAATAGCAATGCTGATACGTTGGGCCAGATACTCACCAGCCCTCGGGTCACAAACAAATGTTTGCCAACTCACAAACATTTGCTCTTAGTCGGGATCAAACCCAAAATGTACAATATAATAAGCTCAAACCCACTATTTATATGTTGTCTTTCACATGAATAAACTTGAGAAAAATAACATTAAAAAATATTTGAAACAATCACTGTTTTGAACATAGTTTTCTTTATAAAATGGATATTTACCATGATTTAAGAATTAAGTGAGTTAAGAATTTGGGAAATTAAACTCAGAAATCATGGTAAATATCCCGTCTATAACAAAAACTACAACATTGAAAAAGTTTGTACACACTTCCTGATTTGTACCTGAGTTGTTGTTGCATTGCAATTTAAAGCAGCATGTGTGTCATAAAAATTTCAATAATTATAATATGTAGGCAGCGCTTAAACAATTTGCTGAACTTACAATCACTTTTGTCTTTTGTTTCGCAATGTTTGTGGGTTAGAAGGGCATGTTCATTGCTACCATTGTATTTGTCAAATCAAAATATTAATATGTAGTAATTTTGTACTAACTTCAATTCATAAATCTTGATCTGAATTAGTTTTTTGTGTCTGTCTGTCACATTTACTAAACAGGTATTTTTATATTCTAGTCGGAAAACATTATGGATGACTCTTTTGTACGAGACCTCATTGTCAACCTGCTGGAAGAAGGTCCATCTTCAGATAGCAGCAGGTGATTATTATGTTTTTCTTAAAAAAATATTCTTATAGATTTTTTTTTATTTTCTACATACTTACATAGGGCATATTGACAACCAATAATTTTGATTTGCAAAAATCATAGTAATCTGTTTTTTATAGTATCTTTGTGATATAGCGGGCTGCAATCAAATACAAATTCAATTTTTTTTTATTGCCAAAACAGGCAACAGTCTTATTAATACACTACTTAACTTAATACTATTTATTTTCTTATAATTATCTATCGTCATTTGTCATCTAAATTATGGTACTCATTCGTTTTTATTTCCAGCTCCATACCACCACCGGAAAATACCATAAACATACCACCGAACCAGTATAGGGACACAGGGACATTGCTACCACCGTACAACTACCAAGCCCCACTTAACTTCATGAACGACCAAAACCAGTTCAATTATAACATGCCCAATGGCTTACAGAACGGTTTTGGCAATAGCTTCATCGGCTACCCTGATAATGACGTGAACACGTTACTTGGAGTAGACTTACCTGATACGACCGACACCGTCTCCCCAGAACAGCTAAATTTGCTCAGATTAGCCGCTCAGGAGATAGGCGGAGCTCAGTTCCAAAGTCCAAACGGAAACTACAACTTCTTTGAACCGAACCAAAGAAACTCGCTGCCTGAAACGAACATGTTCTCAAGCAACAACTTTAGCAGACCAACGAGCTTAAACCTGGATATGAACTTTAACAACTTCGACGGGTTCAATAACCCGAGGTTCCCCAACAATTTTAAGGAGAACCAAGATCCTTCGGAGATACTCTCATACCTCACTCAACTGAACATGACTCTGGATAGGAACAGAGAGGAGAACGGCATAAACAGCATAGATTTCAACAAACTCCCAGATATGAACGGACACTACGAAGACTTGAAGGCGATCGATGAACGAAACAAGATGAACTTCTTCAATAGAAACTTCCAGCAACCGAACCGAACGAACGATCATTTCTTCGACATGATGCAGGAACGGCCGCCGCCAAACTTCGAGTTCACTCAGAGTCCTTCAAACTTCAAGCCGAGTACGAACGGGTTTCACCAGAATGAGTTTATGCAGCGTAATATGAACCAGATGCAGAATTATCCTAATGAGCAGAGGAGTGGCTTCGAGAATGGCTCGCAGCAAGCTAACATGCAGCAAATGGCGCTGGTGAGACAACAGGAATTGGCGAGACAGATGAGTCTTTTTATGAGGAATCGACCGCCGCCGAATCAACTTAACGTGGATGTGTCATATCTACATGACAATAACCATTTCAATCTTGGTAAGTGTATTAGAAACTATCTTGTTTTGAAAAAATGTGACTGATTGGTTTATTTGCCATCTCTTTGGTTTTGTCTTGTTTGTAAGAGTTGCGTCAATTATGGAGTTATAAAATTCTTGGTTGCTTTTAACTACATTTTCATTGACAATAAGGACTTTAAATATATAGGTACTTTGGTCTTACTTAGTAGTACTTAGGTACTTCTAAATTCAATATGATAGTTTAAAAGATACATTAGCTGGACTCATCATTATAATAAGCCTAGGAAAATCAATTTTCTTCAATACTAATCCACCTTCAAATACCTTGAAGGTGGATTAGTATCAAAGAAAATTGATCATCGGTCCAAAAACTCATTTTCTATTATTTATTTCATGTTTCTGTACCTACATATTATGTAGACACCATAAATAAGAACACCATTATATGGTGTTCGTTTTATTCTTTTTTTTTATTATTTTTATATTAAATGTATATTTATTTATCAGGTCTCGGCGCGTTATTAGGGCCAAGCCCTCCCCACCCCCCTCCAGTGTTGCCATCGCCCGGGATCGACATTCCGCTGCTGGCGCCTTTCTACGCTATGAGGAATATTCGGTAAGACATCATTAACGGCCGGTTTCTAGAAACCCAAATCACGATTGATCCGAGTTTGACACATAGTAATTATTTGTTTTTTTCGTTGATCATCGTTCGAAAAACCGGCCGTAAGTGATATGAATAACTAGAGTCTGTCAAGCGAAAGATGGCCCTGATAAATCGCGGCAAATTCAAAAACTATTAGTATGGCAATACATTAAATAATAGGATAACTTGGAATTACATAATTTGATACTTTGATATTATTCTAAATAAATATACTTACATAATTTTTGATGATGATTATGAATAAGTAGATGATATACTATTGCCATACTAATAGTTTTTGAATTTGCCGCGATTTATCAGGGCCATCTTTCGCTTGACAGACTCTATAATGTTTATGACGACCGATGTGGCGCGGCGGGCGAATGTCCGCCTGCGATGCGGAGGTTGCGGGCCGGATTCCCGCCTTGGGATAAATGTTTGTACGATCTGCAATTATTTATTTCGGGTTTTCTGGGTATTTGATATGTATAATAAAAAAATATCTATCTATGTAATGTATTGTATTAAGTATGTCAGTCTTTATTGTTTATTGTTCGAAATAGACAAAAGAGGAATAAGACCAACAGGGAAGTTGACGAAACCGGTAACTACACTCGAGAGCAATGAATCCGGGTCACTTAAAGAATGTTAAAAATCTCGGAAACTAAAAATGATAGGTTAATGCAATAAATTGTATTTAATAGACAATGTAATACTCCTTAAATGAAAGTAAAAAAAATATGAGTCACCATACATTTTATTAACACAAAATTACATAAAGAAAAAAACTGCTGATCTCTCCTTAAAACAAAAATAGGAAACATGAAATTTTTGAACTTTATTACGATTTTCTTGAATTTTAATACTTCGTATTGCCTCCTCGTGCTTCCATTACTGCGTTTACGCGGTTTGGCACGATTTTGGGGAATATTCTCCCATTCCTCTGTGAGAGCAATTTTGAGCTCACGAAGCGTGATTGGGGGAGGGTTTCGTTGTTTTACGCATCTGCCTAGCTCGTCCCAAGCATGCTCGATCGGGTTGATATCCGGGCTGCGCGCTGGCCACTCCATACGAGTAATGTTCATCTCTTGAAGGTAGTCATTCACAATCCTACCTGTATGAGGTCGGGCATTGTCATGCATAAATATAGCATCCTCACCTAAATTGACCATAAATGGACCAACGTGATCATTGAGGATTTCTTCCACATATCTTACGCTAGTTAAAGAGCCGTTTTCTATGATCACCAGCTCTGTGCGACTTTCAGAAGAAATTCCGGCCCACACAAGTACAGACCCACCACCGTAGGCTACTTTTTCTTCGATGCATGCTTGCTTGAATCTTTCCCCTGGTCTTCGATACACTCTGTGTCTTCCATCGTGCTTGTAGAGCATAAATTTTGATTCGTCGGAGAACATAACTTTTGACCAATCTTCAATACTCCAATTTACGTGGCTCTGGGCATATCTTAGTCTCGAAATACGATGCCCACGCTCCAGTTTAGGGCCGTTTGCAGGTCTAAGGGGTTTTAAGTTAGATTCAGCAAGCCGACGTCTTACTGTCCATGCACTTGGGTTACTTCCTCCGAGGCGTCGAAACTGATTGGTGAGTTCAGTTCCTGTGAGAAAGCGATTTCGAAGCATGGTGTTCACCAAGTATCGGTCTTCTCGTGCTGTGGTACACCTGGTTCTGCCCGTTCCTGGTCTGCGTAGGTTAGAACCAGTTTCTTCGTAACGTCGGAGAACTCTTTGTACTGTTGACAGCGACACACCGACAGTCCTGGCTGTATCGCGCTGACTCCGGCCGGTTTCCAGCATTGTAAGTATTCTGGTGCATTCTTCAGGCGTAAGCGACATAATTTCAGCTTGGATAATGAATATAGAGCACTATCAACATGGTTTATGTACCCACATAAATGACAGATTACAAACAAAAGCAAAACCAAATGCTGTAATTTCGTAGTTCCATCTTCGAAAGTGGCCCTTTTTCAAATTTGATTTTTTTATGATATAACTTTACAATAACTAAGAAGTTTTAATACCTTCATTTAAGGAGTATTACATTGTCTATTAAACACAATTTATTGCATTAACCTAGCATTTTTAGTTTCCGAGATTTTTAGGATTCTTTAAGTGACCCGGATTCATTGCTCTCGAGTGTAGACGCAACTATCAAACTTGACCAAACGGGAAACTGGTCCAAACGGACCTGATGGTTCTAGCACCCATAACACAAGCTCTGCTTAGCTTGGGGCTAGATGATGTTGTGTGGATAGTCCAGCATTATTTATTTATATATAAACATGCCTACAAAAACCTTTTTTTAAGTCCATTGAAAAGTAAAATAGACACACATTTAGTTATTTATATACAAACTATATAAAAAGATTTGTGATTGTCCACAAAAGGACCGATTTAAATGAAAAAATGATGGTACTTCCCCATTTAAACTATGAACAACAAATTCAACTGTATACATTGAAATTCTGGTAATTTTCCAAGAGTTTATGTTAACTGCTTAGTTTATCAAGTCTAACTAACATTGTTAGAAGTCATTGTATTTAATTGTAAGATAAAAAACTCACTTGTAATTAATACACATTTTGGTTCAGTTCATACAAGACTTTGCTCTGCTTTATTATTGTTGTTTTATTTTTATAACAAAAAATAAAACTTTAAAATCAGTACTTTGTGACTGGGCGTTAGAATGAGTTCCAAGTATGTATTAATAATCATCATCATCATCATCGACCTATATCAGTCCACTGCTGGACGTAGGTCTCTCCCAAGACGCTCCACTGAGCCCGGTCTTCGGCTCTTCTCATCCAATGTTTGCTAGCTATGTATTAATAAAGATTGTATATGTCACCGGGTTTTCAGAAAACCCGCTGTTTTATAAAATGACTCGCCATTTGATTAAGCATCTAAAAATCGAATACCCAAACACAACAAATATTTATGTTCAACACACAAACATTTCCTCAAGAATCGAACCCACAACCCACAAGCATAGAAAGCAGAGCTACTATCAACTGAGCTGTGATGTGACGCCTGTTAGTAAATCACAAGGATCAATTAAAATTTAATTTAACAAGCTCTGCTTAGCTTGAGGCTAGATGATGTTGTGTGGATCGTTTATTGATTGCATTATTTAATTTTAACTAATAATAACTAATATAATTCCAGAAACGCATCAACATCATCAGGCGTACTCCACGCTCGACTGGACATGTGTTACGAGCAATGGCGGCAGTTGGAGCGAGAGAGGAAGAGGACTGAAGCCCGTCTCGCTCTCGCATACCCGGGCCGGGCCGTCAGCTCTTCCAACTCCATTCCCGTCCCCCGACTGCCGCCCTGTCCTACTAGAGTGGACAGACTTACTGTGGATATGCTGAGGGAGCATACCAAGGTACATAGACTAGTCTCGTGTGAATATACTTATAGAACATAACATAGAGAACTTAGCAAGGGAATTGGGCCAAGGGTTGAACCCTGAGGCACTCTATTTTGGTTTGTAAGATGATAGAATTCAGTGCGTGCTGTGTTTGGTAGAAGAATAAGCAAGCTGAAGTGGCAGTGGGCTGGCCATGTTATCCGAAGAACCGACAATCATTGGAGCAAACGGATACTGGAGTGGAGACCGCGTTTAGGCATTGTGTAGTGTAGGACGCACTCATAGAGATGGAGCGACGATCTGCGGAGTGTAGCTGGCACAACATGAGAAGAGCCGAAGACCGGGCTCAGTGGCGCGTCTTGGGAGAAACCTACGTCCAGCAGTGAACTGTTATAGGTCGAGGATGATTATATGTTTGGTAGGTGACATGAAGTTAGTAAGTTTGGGTTTAAATCATTGTTTTGTTTGTTGAATGATATTCAACGAAGTACACAGTGCTCTAAACTCTAGTATATTTGGGTAGGGATGTTAGCTCTTCTAACTCCATTCCACATGAAAATGAAGTATTGCTAAGATAGTATTTTGTACTTCAACAATATTATTAATAAACTTCTCAGGTTTTAACCCTTATGGGTAAGATGGAAACACTGCGAGCAAGCGTTAGTATCGCACAAAACAACAAAAAGTCGAGCAAACCCGAAGAGAACAAGATAACAGTGCTCAAACGTGGACAAGAGAATGTGCCCGATAAGGAAACCGACGCGAACGCATTTCAACCCAGCACGTGGCGGGAGGATGTTAAAAACTTATCGGAAATGTAAGTAGATCACTTTATTTTACGACTAGCTGACCCGTGCCC
The DNA here is from genome assembly GCA_932527185.1 of Ecliptopera silaceata. NCBI lineage: Eukaryota > Metazoa > Arthropoda > Insecta > Lepidoptera > Geometridae > Ecliptopera > Ecliptopera silaceata. The sequence goes on along the minus strand of OW052215.1, from coordinate 5,388,465 downwards.
ACTTCGTTGGGCATATTTTTTAAGTTAGTTTAAGTGAGACATATGCTGTCGTTAATTTTTTTGTAGGCATTTTCAAGCTCCACATCTTTTTTCTAGAACACAAAATATATCTAGGCGGAAATGCTGCGGTAGCCGGAATTTTTTAAATATTTTAGTACATGTCACAATTGATAAAGATTTTGAACCTACATACTTTGAATATGTCGAAGTATGGGTGGAAGTGCTGCGGTAGCCGAATTTTTTAACAATATTTCAGTATTTGTCACAATTGATAAAGATTTTGAACCTACATACTTTGAATATGTCGACGTATGGGAAGTGCTTTATTTTTCATTTTTTACAATATTTTAGTATTTGTCATAGTTGGGACTTCGAACCAAATTATTTTTAATTAGCTGAGGTATAGGCCGAAAGTGCTGCGGTAGCCGGAAATAGTTGATAAGGAGTTTAAACCAAATTATTTTTAATATGCCGACGTATGGGCGGAAGTGCTGCGGTAGCTGGATTTTTTTTACAATATTTTATTATTTGTCATAGTTGATAAGGACTTCTATCCAAATTATTTTTAATTAGCCGACGTATGGGCGGAAGTGCTGCGGTAGCTGGAATTTATAACAATATTTTAGTATTTGTCATAGTTGGGACTTCGAACCAAATTATTTTTAATTAGCCGACGTCTGGCGGAAGTGCTGCGGTAGCTGGAATTTTTAACAATGTTTATGTATTTGTCATAGTTGACTTCGAACCAAATTATTTTTAATTAGCTGAGGTATAGGCGAAAGTGCTGCGGTAGCCGGATTTTTTTACAATGTTTTAGTATTTGTCATAGTTGATAAGGACTTCTATCCAAATTATTTTTAATTAGCCGACGTATGGGCGGAAGTGCTGCGGTAGCTGGAATTTTTAACAATGTTTTAGTATTTGTCATAGTTGACTTCGAACCAAATTATTTTTAATTAGCTGAGGTATAGGCCGAAAGTGCTGCGGTAGCCGGAAATAGTTGATAAGGAGTTTAAACCAAATTATTTTTAATATGCCGACGTATGGGCGGAAGTGCTGCGGTAGCTGGATTTTTTTTACAATATTTTATTATTTGTCATAGTTGATAAGGACTTCTATCCAAATTATTTTTAATTAGCCGACGTATGGGCGGAAGTGCTGCGGTAGCTGGAATTTTTATCAATGTTTTAGTATTTGTCATAGTTGACTTCGAACCAAATTATTTTTAATTAGCTGAGGTATAGGCGAAAGTGCTGCGGTAGCCGGAAATAGTTGATAAGGAGTTTAAACCAAAATATTTTTAATATGCCGACGTATAGACAGAATTGCTGCGGTAGCCGGAATTTTTTACAATGTTTTAGTATTTGTCATAGTTGATAAGGACTTCGAACCAAATTATTTTCAATTAGCTGAGGTATGGGCGAAAGTGCTGCGGTAGCCGGAAATAAGTTGATAAGGAGTTTAAGCCAAATCATTTTTAAAATGCCGACGTATGGGCGAAAGTGCTGCGGTAGCCGGAATTTGTTACAATTATTTACTAATTATGAGTTAAACATATGTATATAGTATTAAACTCATAACTCTCCTTTTGATCCACGTAGTGGGGTAAACAATAGTACCCGCATTATACTCCTTTGACTGGCACCTGCATTGTTCCACTTGACTTTTTTCTAATACAATACTTACATTTTTGAACTCGTGATATCTTTTGAATGGAATGTCCAAAATGAATAATTTAAAAAGACATTTAAAGTTAATGAAACAGTCTTAATTATGAAGAAATTTATTTAGATAAGGATTAATACCAAAGCACAAATAAAGAACGTTTTCTAGCGGCGTCATTTTAATTATATTTTTTCGATATTAAAACACTTATAGTGACGTATCTGTAATAGTTAGACATATGCTGTCGCTGACTTTTTTGTGGATGATGATGTGTTCTACATAATTGTAGTACATGATTTCTTTCTAGCATCAATAGTTTTCGCAGCGCACGCGATGTAAGGAATTTCTTTGGTATTTTTTTTACACCTTGGGTTACATAATTGAAGTTTTAGTAAGGATCCCTAATTATTTTGAAAATATAATATAGCCTATGACACTCAGCAATAATGTGGCTTTCTATTGGTGAAAGAATTTTTAAAATCGGTTCAGTAGATTCCGAGATTACCCCTTACAATTGAACAAATATACAAACATACAAACTTTACCTCTTTATAATATTAGTATAGATGACCATCGGCCCATAGCAATGTCTATAACAGCCACAAGTGGTGTTGCAGAGCTTGCAAAACACCTCTCAAAATTTAACTAAATAGCATCGCCACGATAAGAAGAAGAAGAACACTAATAGGATAACAAATGAGCCACTTACATATATTTCATTTATTAAATACGACATTCAACGAAAAAAATACCCAAATCTTAAAAGTCAAGGTCTGAAATCTACTAATTTAGCAGAGTTAGTGTGACATGGATCTTTCATCATTTTGTAATATTAAAATAGCAAACAATCATCTCAAAAAAATAAATGGGTAAAATCAATAATAAATGGTTAATACATTGATTCATTAATTATGTAATTAATTCATGTAGGTTACAACTAAACATACAATTCAAAAGACAAAGGGTATCGCCTAATATATGCCTGAGACTCCTTGAGCCCACCTTGCTGTTATAAATAAATCTATTTAATTAAAATAATCTCTAATGTTCAGAGCACCTCACAAAGAAGTGGAGAATGCGATGTTAAACTGGCGTACAGCGGTCACCAACGTACAAACTGCAAGGAAAAGGGAATTGCATCCCAACCATCACAACGCGAGAGGCAATGCTACTGATCGTAAGTACATTTAAACAAGTTTAATCAGTATTATATTAAATAAAATAAATAAACAAATAAATAATGCTGGACAATCAACACAACATCATCTAGCTCCAAGCTAAGCAGAGCTTGTGTTGTGGGTAGGAGACTGACATACTTACAAATATTTATCCCAAGGCGAGAATCGAACCCGCAACCTCCGCGTCGCAGGCGGACCTTCGCTCGCCGCGCCACATCGTCGTTATTATGTATAATATATTCTGTAGTTTATGTGGCGAGCTGTTTTTAACTAGTGATTTTAATTAATAACCCCCTATCTTATAAAAAGTTAACGTTGACTTTATGCCATCATTACGTATGGTAATCAATACTTCAAGTCTGCGCTTACTTTTTATGAGATAGACCAGGGGTCACCAAATGGCGGGCCGCGGTCCGCATGCGGACCGCCGAACCATTGTATGCGGACCGAAAAATTATATGACCCACAGTATATTTGTTGACGTTAATTCGAAAAATTCCGGGCGAAGTAACGAGTAATGTCAATAGTTTTCACCAATTCCACTCCAAACTTCAAAGATCTTCAGATAAAAAATGTCACTTTTCTCATTGATATATAAATAATAATATCTTTGTAATTTGCGTAAATACCCTTTGTTAATTTTTTTTTAAATGTTTGCACTTCGAAGGTAATTTTGTTTCTTAAAATGGACCTTCGAGTGAAAGTAATTGGTGACCACTGAGATAGACCGTAACGGCCGGTTTCTGGGAACCCAAATCACGATTGATCCGAGTTTGACACATAGTAATTGTTTGATTTTTTCGTTGATCATCGTTTGAGAAACCGGCCGTACCTAAGTGTGTTGTGTTGTGTTGCGCAGCGATCCTCCAGTTGGCGGAGGCGGTGAAGCAGCTGTGTGCGTGCGCGCGGCGCGCTCGTTGCGCCATGTGGTGCGACCTCACGCTCACAGTCGCGCTCGCGCCGCCGCCCTACCAGGACACCACGCAGGTACACATACTATTGTTTATTCATTCATTAATCATATAAGTTTATATAAAAATTGTAGCGCCATCTATATCGCTACATGGTGAACTACATCGTAGTCTACGCAACAGACCAACAGATGGCAGAAACAAGTCCTAGATCGCGCTTACGAAGTTATCACGCAGTTTGAACATAAGTAATAGAACCGATGACTATCCATCGGTCCTCGGACCCCGAGCCAAAGGTCGCTCGGCGTGGAAGATCTTCCCTTTTCGTAGGAGATACCACACCTATCTCCACAAAATCAATGCCACTTTTCGTTGTTATTTTATAACTCAAGAACAGACTCACCTATCCAAACCAAATTTTTAGACTTTATTTGGACTAATTAGCAGATGGTTTTTGTGAAGTTTGCTTATAATCTGTCGAGTGGTTCTTCATTTATCACATTTTTTGGCGGAACAGAGTTCGCCGGGACACCTAGTAATTTTATATAAAATTTTGCACACCTTGACGAGGCAGAATATACTAAGGATCGACTAATTTGTAAACATGTACGCGTTAGCGCGCAGTGTATCACATCTTTGTCACATTTATTAGTGCTTAGCTCTCGGATCTCAAAAATCATATACAAAACACCTCATCTCTCATATCACACAACTCTTCTTTTCTTTTTACTTCCATTTTTCATAATTCAATAAGTATGAAATCTTAAATAATGTAATTAATTTTAGATTGAAACAGCGTCAAACACACCTCATACAACGCCAGTGAAGCAAGCATCGCCGGATAACGCAGCTAGTACCGCGCCGAAGCCCGCTACTGAAACTAACGAGGTAACTTTATAAACTAAGTTTTATTAATTTTATTTTGCATAGAAAACAAAAAGAACTAATATAGTCCAAAAGTCCAAAGTCCTTCTCCGTTACTTTAAGGAGTTAAACTGCCTGGGGTGAGGTTAGCAGGGGGACAATGCACAATACACCCCATTGCGGGACATCAGTGCAGATCTTATTCCCCCAATTAGAATTAGAACTAATATAGTGAGTGTAGCACAAATAAGCTTAATTTATTGATAAAAAAACACATACAGACTTCACAGCTCAGTTCATAGTAGCTTCGTGCTGTGGGATGGTTGTGGGTTCGATCCCTACTAATAACAAACATTTTTAAACCTTACCTAACTCTCCATCTATCTAAAAGTAGCTTGGTAGAAATAGCTATCTGGGGTAAAATAAATCTGCTGATCATTTATTTGTAGTTTTTCTTTACTAGTACATTCTGAGTAATTTTTTAAAATGTATTGCTAAAGAAAGATGATGTAATTCGGTTTTGCTCATTCCTATAAAAAAAACATTATTTGAAATCAAATTTTGTACTTTTTAGGTACAAGGTTAATATAACTTTGTACCTAAAAAGTAGGAAATTTAATAAAAACTAAAATTAAATAAGGTTTATTTTGACATACATTATATATCTCGCTATATTTATATCAGCTCAGTTGGTAGTAGCTCTGGATCGTGGGTTCGATTCCCACCCAGAGCAAATGTTTGCATTAATATAAACTTATATCTTGTCTGTGTATTACCATGCATTCATTAGGGGTGCATGTAAAGAGCCTCCTCGTGGCGCACACCGGTAACAGCTAGGCACGGTAAAGCAGTGTCTAGTCTGGCTAATCTTTCCAATACGATGCTACAACAAGATACAGTTGTAGCATTGACACGATAAGAAGAAGATCATGCATTCTATGTATGTATTTTATCTCCGCAGGATAAGCCGACAGAAACTAACGTCACTCCAGCACCAAAGCCCGCTCAGCCGAAACTCACAGACAAAGAGAAAAGGGAGCGTCGTCAAGCTAACTACAAGAAGCATTTGCAGCGCAACGATTTCTATCGAAACCGGTACGATACAAGGTTCATGCATAATCGTCATCCATACCATTACCTTGCTACTGGACCGATTAATTAATTTAATTAATTAATTAAACCATTCAGTTACGTTAATTTAACGCACTCAGAGATAAACGTTAAATTAACATGAAAGATGCTAATTTTTAGTATTAAGTGACATCTCGAATGCGAGTTATTACGTCTAAGCTTGTATGTTGAAATTCTGTAATAGAAATTCAAGATTTTTTGACTAATTTTCATTGTAAAATGTTTAAAAATCTTGTTAAATTTGAAACAGGTTTTGAAGGTACAAGCTTACTAATTTATTTGTCAGAATAGACATAAAATCTAAGTTTTTTTGTACTGGTAACACTTTGAATTCTATAAAGGATTTAAATACCGAATTACACAGTCAAAAGTACAAGTGAGTTACACGACTCCAGAACAAGTTACTTATGTAATTAATTTTATAACTGTACTTATGACAGTGTAAATAAGCTTTAAGATTCTTGTGTTTAGTACAAGATAACATATCCAAATTATAATAGCTTGTTTTACGCTTAACTTAGGTCATAAAATCGCTAAAGTTGGACCAAACATCTAAATTCGACCTAGAAAAATTAAAAGTTGGGAAATAATCTAGTTTCAAAGTATTACCAGCATAAAATAATTGAAGTAACTCACGGTATTAGTGTGCTAGGCTTTCAGAGAACTGATTTTGATGGAAAATTCTGAGCAAAAATGTTTTCTGTCAAATTCTGTATGATATAGTCTGACGGCGCAGTCTGGCCAAATCTAAGTTTGCAAATAATTTGGCAACCATAAAAAATACATGTGATCTTTTGTGATTACAGTTTTTTATGCAGACTTAGCGTGGTGATACTTTAGAATGGTTTGTTTCGAAAGGTAGCTAACGAGAATTGTATCGAATCGTAATAATTTCAAGTATGCTTCTGTGAAATTACAAGCTTAGTGCAATTACACGGAAATAATCTAAGGGAAAAATATCCCTTCGTAAAGTCAAGGCACATATCTTGCTCCTAACGAGCAAAAAACCAATTCTACAAAACATGTGCTCATCTCATTTAGATTAAGATAATTTGATGGGAAGTGGCAATCTTTCATATCAAAAACTTTCACTTTTTATTGCATTTAAAATGGCAACAATCACACTGACAATTTTAATGTTGCCATTTAAAAGTGAATTTATAATCTGGAAACACAGGTGTAATAGAGACCACAACTCGATGTTTAGATTAGATTTTATATGTGAATGGTGAAATGCATTATTTATTTATCGCGCTTTGCTCCTAATGTTATGAAGTATTAGGGTATATTTTTGTTTGGCTAGTTGTATTTACTTGCCAAATAGAACGGTGTTTGGTGTGAACGAGAAACTAAGTACATAATATGCTTAGCAAAGCCAATTTTGATAAAAACATTAGACGAAATAAGCATTTTAAAAATAGTATAAGGCAGCTATGAATTTTGACTTTTTAATTGTAAAAAAAATTAATTTTTAATCAAGTATTTGACGTAAAATATTTTTTATTCTACCTCCATTTTGAATAAAATCGACTGATATATATAATTTCAACTCAAAAGTCGCGTGACTTGTCTGTACCCCTATTCACAAACGTTTAGAATGTTTCATAGGTGATAAAAAATGAAACAAGGTGATCCGCCTGATTTAAAATCGTTCTTAAACCTTGTGAATACGGGGTACCGGTACTTCGTTCACACCAAAACAAAGAAACATTTCAATGTAATGTTTCTTAAACATAGTTGACACTATTTTTATCATTCGTGCTAACAAAGTATATGAAATGAAGTTTAAAACTATTAGGTGTTTAAGTATAATTTGTTTATTTAACCATGGATTTTGTAGTTAGTAAGTGCTTAACCATGGAATTGATATGAATAATGTTTAAGGTTGGAATTGAAAGCGGGCGGGTTGCGGGCTAAATGCATTGAATGTAATAAACATAATGTTATTGACGCATGAATTGAATGATCAATTACGTGGTTAAAGTCTATAAATTGAATCAATTTCATGGTAAAGATCCATGAAATTGAATGACGTTATCAATTTTATTGTAGTATAAATTATATAGTCCAATTTTATAGTTAAATCCATCGCTGGTTGGTATTTCTACTGGTTGATTAGTCCTCCAATTGAATGCATGAATGATAAACATTCAATTTCTAAGTAAACATTCATTTGCAACCTGCATCCATTTTAGTTCGATACGAACATGTTTTTTAACCAACTCCAAAAAAGGAGGTCCTAAATTCGACTGTATTTTTCTTATGATTAGAATAAAAGCTCGCCCTGCTGTGCTGATTTTGATAGGATTGTGGTTTTTCGTCAATTCTTATTTTAGTGCATATATTCGAGTTGCGATTCAAAATGGTAATTAGTATGATCGCACGAGTTTTTTTAGTAAATGTTTGCCAAAATGAATTCATTGTTGAATGTTGATTCTCCACGTAGTTAAATAAAATATTTTTTTAGTCATATTCTGCATGGAAGCTGCCAAAACGTTATTTTGCTTACCTAGTTAAACTGTAGATTAAGTCAGTTTGAAATGTTCAATGCACAAATCTTTTTACTATTTGAAATACTGTGAAATTCTTCCATATACGTTCATATTAGTTTGTAAGTGAAAAAGTCTATTTGTTTGCTGTAGATTTCTTCCTAAGGCCTATTCAGATCTATACGTGGTATTTCTATGGTTAAAGCGAACCGTAAAGATCCAAAAAGCCTATGCATTGTGTCCCAGTACAGTGTTATTAAGAAATTAATTTATTCTTCCAACGCTCCTCCAAGTTCCTCCATAATAACAATATTTATTTGTAGATTTCATATTATTTGCATGTCATTTATCTAAAAATAACTGCTACCTTTACTACCTTTTTAATTTCCAAAATCACTATTGTTTCCTTTAAAACCAATTTTACCTAAAAATATTGGTAATTTTACACTTTTCCAGTGAAGTGACCAATATTCTCAAAGTAACAATCTCTGTTCGCACTCCGAAAATGAACTCTCTTGGTAGCTTTTCTATTACAAAATTTATTTTTATGTTGATCATTATTTTTAGTTTCTTTTAAGTTCTTCGTAATGCATTTTCAATTGTTAATTGTTTATATTTTAGCATGCCGAACGTATTTATCAGGGTTGGTTTTTTTATATATAAAATGTACAGTACATAAATTGTTGAAAAAGCCCGTTACGGACATTTTAAGTTGAAGTAAACGTTGACAAAAAGCGTAGAATATATAGCGTTATCATTGTTTTTAATAGATTAACTTAAGGTTTTAATTATTTCGACCAATCCTGTTCAAAACGCTTTCAATTTTATTGATCAAAATGCATAGTACAATCATCTTTAGAAAACATAGTATTTAAAAAATATAATTTTATTCAAGCACAATACTTTATAGCTAGTTTAGTTAATTATTTCTACGTTACAAACTATTTACACAGGTTTTGCTTATTAAAATGCAAAGTCAAGCTAATCTTGGCGTCTAGACTTGACTTTCAATAACTGATTGTTGAATTATAGTCTTGCAAACTTTGACAGGACTTAGCTCAAATTATCAAATAAAGGAACTCTTGGGCAGCGAATTGAATTAGCTTTATTTATCTTCGGTTATTCTAGTTCATTCATTTCTTGATCATTTTAATTACCTATTTCATTTTAGTCTTCTTCTTCTTCTTCGTGTCAAATGAACACAAATAATTCAGACACAGTTTATGTAGAACTTAGTCTTCATTTTAGTCAAAAAGCGTCGACAATATTTAATTTTGTCAAAGTTTGTAAATGATTTATGACTGTAGCATATTTATTGTGTTCTATTAATTATCAATTTATGTTCATATTCGCGTGAAGTATTCTCATGATAATAGATAAACTATTATTTAGATAACTCAATGTTTTAGAGTATAATGCATGCCACTTCCATTTTTCGTTGTTTCGTAGCATTTCCTATGATGCCATATTATTGTAACTACCTCAAAATCACTGTCTTGCAAGTCAAAATATTCGCGCAAAAACTTGAAAAAAATATTATTTAAATCAATTTTAAGACTAACTATTTCTATAGTTTTTTTATTTAGTTCTCATTAGACTACAAGAATTTATTTAAAGATATAAAATGAATTTAATTTCAAATGAATTATTTGTTGAAATTTTTATGTTTGCAAATTCCCTATTTACTCGTTACCACGTTTGAACTTTTAAACGTGAAATGAAATAATCTTAATAAAAAATTATATACGTTGTTACCGTAGATATCCTACAAAGTTATGATTTTTTTTTTATTTGACTACTTATATTTTGTAGAAAACGAATTCCTTTGTCAAATGTGCCAATAGCTTTTTCTATTAGGACGCTAAGATTGGGGCATTGCTTTGAAAAAGACAAGAAAATAATGGAATGCAAAAATTGTCTATGATATTTCAAAGATCAAATTTAAAGTAACTTTTAAGTTACGTATAACTCAAATAGAGGCGTGTCTGTATAGATATAGTTTTATAGAATAGTGCATAATATATATCCCTTTTGAAAGCGATAAAACGGCTCGAAATACTTCAAAGTGAGTTCAAATGCTCAAATGTAGAATACCTTAGGATTGTTATGATTAATGAAATGGCCTATAATACAAACGGTATACAATACGTATATCATATGTTAGGCTGTGCGATAGGATATTAGATTGTTGCAATGTCCCAATCGCTAAATTGAAGCCTACAACTTATTTAGCTCAAATATTGTACCTTCCGTCCACATTAATGGAATTTTCATATATATAAGCTTCCCTTACTATGCATTTCTACCCCATTTTATGACCCCCAGGCTTTGAATAACTTCTGTCCTATTTTCTAAGTATGACCTTTAAGGCAAAAAGCTATTTATGATTTCTCATTTTCTATGACCAACGCTTAACCAGCATATCTCTAAGAATATTGTGTGATATTACCTAATATTTAAAAATGTCCTTAACTTAGTCCTAAAGCGTGAAATATCTAAAAGAAAATACCAAAACTATAATTCAGTACTTAATTTAACGCCAACTTTTTGAACGCTTACTACTATATAATAAATGTAAGTGTATTCTAAAAAAATCGTCCTTTTGCCAAAATGAGGACCGCGATTCGCTATCTTAAATCAGGCTACGCAATGTATACTTTAGTAAGGTGCTAGGGAAATAATGTCTCGGGAATGCTAAGTTAATGTAGATTTAGGTAGCGAAGATGCAAGATACCTTGCTTTGAAAAGTCGAGTGTTGTTTTAAGCTTTTATCTCTCTCAAACAAAACGACCTCGACCTCAAGCAACGTACGATCCGAGTCCAATACTGCAAAATATTTACCTAAGAGAACTTAACGAACGCTAGAAAAATTTATAGTTAGTGAAATGCATGAGAAAAATATCAATGTTGAATTTATTTATTTTATGTTTCTTATGTGAATCGATGTTTAGAGATTTTAGTGGAATTAGACAGTATATTTTCACATATATTTTATAACGGGCCCTGTTTCAGCGGAAATAGTGGAGGCCTATCGTGTTGCAACTGTTAGATTAATATATCCGTAACTTATTTTTGCTCCTAAAATCCTGAATGTACAAAATATATGTGACTCACCACCCCTAGAGACTCCGCAAGCTAGATTATTGTGTTTGGGTGTGTATATGGTGGCTAGACACCATTAGCAAGACTGGAAACTTGAAAAGTAAAGTGGTTTCTTCATTTTAAACTGTTTATAGCTTTGTAATGTTACAATAATTATTCCCAAAAAAACAGTTAATTTTGATATCACAATGTTCCTCTGTACTTATAACAATATTATGCTTCAGTGTTTCGATAATTTATGAATGTGGATCAATATTAGAGCTTTATCGAATTTGATAATAATTTACGGATGTCTATTTATAAAAAAAAATATAATTCAACTACAAAAAAAATACGTGTTAGATATTCAAATCACTGTTAGATATTCTCGCAAAGATCGATGTATCGTAGTTGGTTTTTTATCTAATTTAATGATGCTAGTGTATAGATATGTCGTTGGTATAGCCCACCACTTGGTGGGGTTAGGTTAGTTATAGGTACGGTCCTAAAGCTTCTAGAATGAATCTAATAGGTGTTGACAAAAACCTTGCATGGTTTAAAAGAATCCTCGTATAGAACAAACTTGTTACTCGTTAGCATAATAATTGGTATGTCCATTTAGGGTAGGTAAGGTGGGGGATACGGGATAGTTTATAATGATGATGTTGTAACGCACTCATCTCGCTTAGAAAGCATTAACAACACGTTGATAGCCAACTGTTTGCATTGTGTATGCACAAATACTCTAATTATAAAGTTTTAATCACTTTTTGATACCATGTCGGTCCGTGTTATAGTGCTGTTATGGGGATGTTGTTTTATGTTGCGAATAGTTTTAGCAGAATGAGTGAGGACAATAACGGTGGTCGTCCTAATTTCTATGTGATATCGGAGCCAGTGGTTTGAGCTCAGGGCCCGCCACCACTCGTTTCAAACTCTATTAGATTCTTAAGTTTCAATGCTTCTACGAGGTTTTGCCGTAACAAAGGCGGATTTGTTTTTACTATCGGGTATTTAGTGGATTTAATATATTTTGAGCCATTGTTTAGTGTGCATAGTGTACTAATATTTTTGCTACTCGCCAATAAGCGTATGGTTAGTTCTGTCCAGTTGATAGGAATGGCATCATGAATTTTATACGAATCAAATCTGATTTTTTTTTGTATTCTACTCGAACGAATGGTATAGTGAAGATGAAGGATTTATTTTGCCAGTTCCTCTTAAATGTAAGTGAGAATTTCTAAAAATATTTTTATAGTTATAAGTGTTGGTAAATTAATTTTTACATAGGTACTACTGTAAGTACACAAGTATTATAAAACTGGTGTTTTTTTTCTCTCATTGTTACTTTTGTTTTCGGAATTGAAATGTAACCGTTGGATTTGTTATAGCTTATACGTAATTATCGAATAAATAATTATTATTTGTGGTGCTAATCACATTTTTGTCGACACCAATTTATCTTGTATCGTTTTAAGTGACAGTGTTTACTAATAACTTGTAATATGTATCTGGGCAAATGTATGGTTATTGTTCGAATAATTTTAAGTGACTGCTAATTTCTGAAATCTCACTACATTATTCGTCACTTGTAGTTTGGAGATTGTTTAAATAATCAGCGTATAAGCTTTTAAAAGTATTTTGTCGTCAGTTAAGGTCATATTGCTTTTATAGCTTGCAGTATTTTACATAAATTTCGGGTTTATTTAAAAGCATTTCTGTATCTCTAAACACTGCCACTTTATCAGCCCATAACGTGTTAAATGCATTATTTTTTATCTTTATTTCTTGTTATATTTTGTTGTTGCGATGCTTTCTAGGCAGAACACTGTGTTTTATGTAAAGAAAATTGATGTTTGATAATCGCTAGTCCTTATCTCAATGTTAAACTTTTGATCTGTCCGAATGAGGTTTTTAAGATACTTAAAATGAATGTAAAAGAAAGTTTTCGCTACTTACCCCTGATATTCATTGGATCTACAAAATTTTAAACTAAATGTTCATAATACGAAATATCATAATAGACTTAAGTAAAAAGACCCTAAAAAGTAATACGATTGCATACAATACAGAGGGGTGATTACGAATAATGTAACGTAAACGTATCGTAACGTTATCGCATTGCGCGGTGACGATGCAACGTTTGTCAGTTGAGCTTCAAGGAACTTTTACGGCCGGTTTCTGAAACGTTGTTCAACCAAAAAGCCAAATTACAATGTGTCAAAAATCAAATTACAATGTGTCAAAACTTAAATTATTAAATATTATAATATATCTATATTAAATATAGTTAAATATTTCGCCGATGACAAGCGTTTGAGCAACCCAAATCACGATTGATCCGAGTTTTGACACATTGTAATTTGATTTTTTTGTTGAACAGCGTTTCAGAAACCGGCCGTTAGTGTCACTGAATACGTTACCGTTTCGATACGTTTCCGATTGTCGCATTTATTCGTGCTCGGGTAGTATACATGAATATGGTGAGTAGTGAAACGAATTCTGTATTCTACAATCTGTCTGTGGTGATTATCGAATTTTACGAGCTTATGTATTTGTAAACTTATCCCGGTGTGCGGACGGGGGTAGTAAAGCATGCTTAATGTTGGTAATGTACGTCTTATTTTATTTCTAGTACCTATCAACACAAAATAGATAAATTAGTTTACTTAAACCACTTTTAAAATGGAGTTTTTTCGACCAATGTAACAAAAAATTTCTAAACTACTCGTGTTTTAATTCCACTTTATAAAAAAAACTTTAATAAAATTTCGTAATACCGCTTTTTACATTTTTATAAATATTGAGCTTCGCAACAATAGATATCTAGGTAATATTTTTGTATTTTTATAGTTACAAGACGTGCATTACTAACGCATTACTACATTAAATGGATAAAATGGTTAAAAAAGCTAAATAGTTAATCGCTCAGAGGAAGAATACTACTAACAGAGTGACCTTAACATACGCCGAAATAAATTTACTAAAAATATCTTTACTACTAAAAAAATGCTTAGTTGAACAATGTTTTTAAATACATATAAGTACATAAATTTTGAAGACACTCAAAGATGTTCATCCGAATGATAAAAATATAACATCATATACAGCCAATCAGGGGCCTTCATGCGGTATTTATGTGTATTTCTTATCTCTGATTGGCTGAAACTTTGGGATTTCAAAAATAAGTGTAATTCTCTCGAACCTAAAATAAATCTCTACATTCCCGTTGAGTGAAATTAAGAGTTCAAAATTCTAATCGACTCAATATCCTTTAAAAATATTGTTCAACTTAGTTACGTTCAAAAACTACGATTGTTCAACGATTCAAAGATTGTTGTTTTTACCAACGTTCAAAAACTTAATTCCTCTTTTTAAACATGGCGGCTAAAGTTATGGCTATGGCATTCTGTAGTATGTATCTCCTCTGAGGTATATTGTAAGATGCCAAGTAAACGTTTGCATTGGACCAAGGATTATTGTAAGTGTGCCGACACCCACAATGCTATATCCGGTAGCATTTCTAAATAGACTGGTGGTTGGTTTGTGAAAGTTGCAACGAACCATTCTTGAATCTGCTTAGTCTCGATTTGGGAAAATTTGAGGGTAGTTTCAAAATTTCCCTTAAAAAAACTACCCGTAATATTTTACTCGTATATTACTGTTTTCGCTCGTAAAGTGTGCCCTATTAAGTTTATTTTAAGCATGGCTGGCTACATATTCGCTGGTTCTTAAAATGAAATATTACTGTTGTTCGTTGCACCTTTAACAACTTCCACCTTATAAATGTAAAAAAAAGTTGTCTTCGTTAGAACAGTGTATACCAAGTATCTTGTGATTTTATGTGTTTTAGACAGGGACCGTTATCGATATCTAACTCAAAAATAACTTATTTTTTTATTTACCGGCTATACCAAAATAACGTTAAATTAATCGATACCTACCTATATCTCAGTTTTATCATTATAGCAATTTAAAACTATTTCCTATTAAATAATACTGAGGTGTGAGCACCAATAATTGTGACAATCGTAAACGTAACGTATTTAAAATACACGCGGTAACTTTGCTACGTTTGAGAGTAAAGTTGATGTTGACGTACAGTGTATGTCAAATACGTCACTGTTTCGATACGTTTACGATTGTCACATTTATTCGTGCAACCTCTACAATACGAATAGAACCACCGACTATATCAATATTTACCTCGTTTATAACTAAATTGATATTTATAACGTTATTTTGTTATACCAATGTTATCGTAACAAAGGTCCCTGGTTTTAGATATTGCGGCAAGGTGACAAAGAACAGACTGATTTATTAGGACAGGTTTGATGATTGGATGGTTATGGCAGGTCACCACGCAATTCTGCTATTTGCAGTATTATATGGGAGTTGTGTGTGTCGAATTGAAATAAGAATATTTGCCTTTAATTTGTCATTTTTGCATCTTGTATTTTTCTTTAAGCCTTTCTTGCTAACCATATTATTATGGCAGTTTTCATTTGAAAGGCTTGCAGAATATATGCTCTTTGAAAATGTAATTAATAAGATTTAAAAAACAATATTGAATGTTATTGCACAATAGTCATCCTTCTCGAATTGGCTTAAATTCTAATAACTTTTCGTTTCAGCAAACAAAGCTATAATTCCGCACACAACTACCCTCCAAAATGATAACGTAGCAAATTAAATCCATTAGTCGTATCGGTGTTTTGAGTCTAGTTCACAATTTAATATTTAATAGTACCTATATCGCCAACTGTCTTGTTCAAAATGTTGTGAAATAAGTGTTAAATGTCGTACTATCGGAACTCTAGTCTTGCCTCAAAACGTTGTCTAAAATTCAACATGACTTATTTTTAGAACGTTGACAAAAACGTTACGTTAACGTTACAACGTTTGTAAATAGCAAGTCATGTTTATTTTAGGTTTTAGTCATGCTATAAGTTTCGAGCGTCTTGTGGTAAGATGGTTAGTTTCTACATTCTGTAGTATGAGCTAGATGCAGTGTTAATTTTTTTCTTACTAATGTTTTGTTACTGTTTTGGCACTGTATTAATTACCTTCTGACAAAAATATATAATGAAATAAACGTTAGTGAAGTTTTATTTCAAATTAGTTTAAGTTATTTTAAAATCTTTAACATCCCTAATTCACCCTAGACTAGTTAGATCCCTGTAAATAAATTAAATAAAAATTACTTAAATATCTTCATTAGTAAGCCTAGAAAAAAAATAGTGGGCTAGGCAAGTTAAAAAAACTATGATAGCAATAGATTGTATGTAAAATAATAAAAACAAAAAACACGAATTTTGCCAATATGACATGCTATGAGAGTGCTAGGATATTTTACTCTGTGGTATTGACTCAGCTGTCAAGTCAAAATACTGCCATCATGCATGACAATCAGCTGATAGCGATAGCGATTATAACCTCAAAATCAAAATAATTCAATGTAAAATTACATAAATAAACTTTAAAATGACTGGAAGACTTATTATCCGGTCAATATTATGTCGTATGACTTCAGTCCCGTCTACGAAATATCTAAATTCATCGAATACTCTGCCATTTACGAGTGTATTTCATGTTGAGTGCAGAAAATATAGTAGCAAATTGAAAGAGGATTTGGATGAGAATAAACATTGTAATATCGGAACTATTGGACATGTAGATCACGGGAAGACTACCCTGACTGCTGCTATAACGAAGATACTGGCTAAGGATGGACTGGCGAACTTTGTTTCATACGACGAAATCGATAAGGCGCCGGAGGAAAAAGCTAGAGGTCTGTCTGTGCCTGTCTGGACAATACATTATAAATAATTATTTAAGCATGATGTGGACACTTAGACGTCACGTCAGTTATTTGACTACCCTAGCGTCTAACTGCGGAAACGGGAGTCAACTACAAATACAAGATGTAGAGACTATAGAGTTAAATTCAGAATCTAGAGCCTCCACTAAATAATTAGGATCATAAAAAACCGCTAGGATCTAGGCCTGGTCTTTCGGACTCTGGTCCCAATGAACTGACACCTAAAATGAATATTTCAAAGCGATCCTTGTGATTTTATTGAATAAATTTTGATTTGATTTGATTCACATAGTAGAAAATTCACTTAACCTACAAGAACAAAACAATATTTTAACGATATAATTCTTTTAACTAATTTATTTATTCTTAAGGTATAACAATAAACGCAGCCCATGTAGGCTACAGCACCAAACTACGACACTACGCACATACAGACTGTCCCGGACACGCAGACTTCGTCAGAAACATGATATCAGGAGCCTCACAGATGGATGCAGCTATTCTTGGTAAAAAGACAATTTTAATTGACATTATACATCACAAATAATAAATAATATGATACAGAAAAACTAACTTTGTCACTTTGATAAGTATTTAGTTGACGACCGATGTGGCGCGGTGGGCGAAGGTCCGCCTGCGACGCGGAGGTTGCGGGTTCGATTCCCGCCTTGGGATAAATGTTTGTATGATCTGCAAATATTTATTCTGGGTGTTCTGGGTATTTAATATGTACATGTAATAAAAAATATCTATCTGTGTAATAAAAATAAATAAATATTTATTTATTTCAGTCACAGACCCATATCAATGTATTGTATGTATGTAATGTATTGTATTAAGTATGTCAGTCTTCTAGTACCCATAACACAAGCTCTGCTTAGCTTGGGGCTAGATGATGTTGTGTGGATTGTCCAGTATTATTTATTCATTTGATTTTTCAGTGGTAGCAGCAAATGATGGACCTATGCCACAGACTAGAGAACACTTATTATTAGCAAAACAAGTTGGGATCAAGCATATACTGGTTTTTATAAACAAAGCTGATATTGTTGATAATGAAGTGAGTATTTATTAACAAAGTAGCAAAAAAACTTGTATTTACCTGGGTATTGTATGTATGTATATTTAAAATACATAAGAAACAGTTGAGCTATCTACAGTATCCCAAGTCCGAGTTTGTGCACACACGGATCGTAGAGACGCTATCGCCGAGCGCCACCGATTTTGTATGGAGATCCAAGCAGCGCCCCTAGCGGATTTCTTGAGAAGCTTGGATCTCCGTACAAAATCTGATTGCGTCTGCGATTCGTGTGTGCACAAACTCGTACTTGGGGTACTGTTGCAAACGATCATAGAATTATAATAATTAAGTTAAGTACTTAATTGAACATGATATGTAGGTACATTTACTTTTAAGTTTTAGTTAAGTAAAAAAATTTTTAACTTTTTTTCTTTGTACTAATGTTTTAATAATTTTCCAGTTGTTAGAATTAGTGGAAATAGAGATGCGGGAATTAATAACAGATTTTGGATACGATGGTAATCTTGTACCCATGATTTGTGGCTCAGCGCTCAAAGCATTGGAAGGAGACGACACGGAATTCGGTATGTAATGTATGTAAATAATAAATATTGACGCTGTAATAAAATGTAATTAACTAAAAAAAAAATATTTAATCTTGGGTATGCTTCCAATTAGGACTGAATGAATCAGTTGAGCTATCGTTTACAACTGTCTGCAGATAACAGTTCTTTTCTTATGTATTCTACAAATATGTATACTCATAGTCGTTAATTTGATTATGAATAAACATTTAAATAAATTTAATTATTGAAAATAAATTATTCATCATCACAATCTATAATAATAATTTAATTATAATTCTAATAAAAAAAAGTAAGTAAGTATGTATTATGATAATGGATAATGTATTACTTATATATATTTTTTTATATTAAATCTATTATTAAAAAATCTTATATTCCAGGTATACCATCAGTAAGAAAACTACTAGATGCCATAGATAATTTCGTGCCCCCCATAACCAGAGACATAGAATCCCCCTTTCTAATGCCCATAGACAATGCATTCACTGTGCCCGGTAGAGGGACCGTTGTCGTTGGAACACTAAAAAGGGGGGTGATGAAAAAAAATGCTGAAGCCGAACTTCTAGGGTTTGGATACAATATCAAAACTACACTGTCAGATATACAGATATTTAAGAAGAGTGTACCTGAGGTACTATTAAAATATTTGACAGGTGTCATAGCTCAGTTGATAGTAGTTTATACATGCTGTGAGTTGTGGGTTCGATTTCCACCCTGAGCATATGTTTGTGTGATGAACATAAATATTTGTTCTGTGTCTATATATGTCTTTACAAAAAAGAAGGATAAGTATTCCATCAGAAATCTAGTTCCCATAGTACCTACAAGCTCTGCTTAGTTTGGGACTAGAGTGTAATGTATGAAACGTCCGTGAATATCTCCTGAAATTTAACAGAAACTGCATTCAGTTAATCTTCTTCTTATCATGTCGATGCTACAACTGTATTTTGTTGTAGCATCGTGTTGGAAAGATTAGCCAGACTAGACACTGCTTTGCCGTGCCTAGCTGTTACCGGTGTGCGCCACGAGGAGGCTCTTTTCCCCAGTTAATAACTCTTTATAATATTAGTAGATAAATAATGATTAATTTATTTATGTAAAGTGATATTAGTTTAGATCTGTAATAAAGTTTGGGAGAAGCCACTGGCTCCTGTAACACAGTTTTTATAACTAGCACAGGAGCCTATAGAGTCAAATAAAGTTACAAAATAATTTATCAATAAAACGATTTTTAATTTTTACTTTAAATAGATAAATTACTTTTTAATTATTTCCAGGCTTTAGCTGGCGATAACGTAGGTGTTC
This sequence comes from Ecliptopera silaceata, assembly GCA_932527185.1. Lineage (NCBI taxonomy): Eukaryota > Metazoa > Arthropoda > Insecta > Lepidoptera > Geometridae > Ecliptopera > Ecliptopera silaceata. Next base: position 5,368,412 of record OW052215.1, on the reverse strand, counting down.
TACTCAGAGGAATGAAGATAAGATCTGTAGAGACTGGAATGCTTCTATGCGCGTCTAAAAGCTGCCAACTTTCAAACCATTACAAAGCTGAGATATACTTTCTCACTCGCAGCGAAGGGGGGAGAAAGAAACCGGTCTTCTCTAAGTATTCTCAGCAAATGTTCAGTGGGACTTGGAATATTGCTTGTAGGATTGATTTAGGTACTTACTTAAGTTTTTTTTTTTAATTTTTTTATGCATTATAGGCAAACGCTTGGCCGCAATCACATCTGATGTTAAAACTAAGTTAAAACTAGGTATAATGTTTCAATTAGATATGAAGTGGCAGTGTTTGCCGATAAACCGTCTGATGATGAATATTCCAAGCTATAAGTTAGATTTGAACCCGCGACCGTCTTGATACGGTCCTATATTCAATAACCTCATCGACTCATAACTCCACTCGAATAGCTTCTAGGGTTTTTTTCATACTGTTTGGTACTTTAAAAATCTATACTAATATTATAAAGAAGTTTAAACCTATTTACGGCCGGTTTCTCGAACGATGATCAACGAAAAAATCAAATAATTACTGTGTGTCAAACTCGGATCAATCGTGATTTGGGTTTCCAGAAACCGGCCGTAAAAGTCATTAAGTAAAACCTTTTTTGTTTTTTCTTTTTCAGATCCTGCGACCCACATGCTAATGCCAGGAGACCATGGCACCGTATATCTGACACTTCTTGAAGGTATTTTTTTTAAATATGTTATATAAGTACATAAATTTATTTCAAGTAAAGTTTTTCAGGTAACTACCTAGAGAGCTAATAGAATAACTTACCTAAATAAAAAGTAACAATGAAATACAGAATAAACTATGTTAATGTATGTTTATACACCATTGTGTGTTAATTTATTCTGTATTCTGTACAAAATCGGTGGCGCTTGGCGATTGCGTCTCTGCGATCCGTGTGTGCACAAACTCGTACTTGGGGTACTGGTAAAAAAACATAGTTTAGGGACCTTAAGGGTTTTGTTTACATGTTCCGCGAAGCAAAATAAGGGTTACATGTACCTAATCTATTTAATGAAATAAGATTGTTAAAATCCTTTTATATATATTTTCCAGGTATGGTGATGACACGTGGTCAACCCTTCACAGTGCGAGAGAATAACGTGACGGTCGCGACGGGTATCGTGACGGACACGTTACCGACCGTCGACGTACCGAAAGGAAAACTAGGGAAAGTTGTGTTAAAGTTTGAACAGTGACACTATAAATAAATAAATAAATTTATAGACGCCAGTACAACAAGTACGAGTTTGTGCGCAATAGCGTAGAGACGCAAACGCCGAGCGCCACCGATTTTGTATTGAAATCTAAGCTTCTCAAAAAATCTGCTAGGGGCGCTGTTTGGATCGCCATACAAAATCGGTGGCGCTCTTCGATTACGTTTCTACGATCCGTGTGTGCAAAAACTCGTACTTGGGGTATAGCTAGTTTAGATATAATATAGTAACTTGTAATCTATTGGCTAGTTTAGATAAGGTAATACATTTGTATATAAAAGATGAATAGTTTTTTTTCTTACTATAGACTCCCTGTAAGTAATTTTATAGACGCTGATTACGAATTTAGACTCTAAATCTAATGTAGGTAATTCTAATCCTAGCACCATCTAGTTATTTTATAAAGATTGAAAGTTTGTCGGCGGATGCTCACAGTATAGGTAAGACCGCTGGTACATTACGAAAGTTTGGTCATCGTGGCTTAGTTAAACTGTTTTAAAGGTGTGAAAAAACCACCCTAATGCCTAGTTGAAAAATCAAATAGGGGGAATGGAGAAGAGAGGGAAAAAAAATGATAAAACAACAAATTAAATTCTTGTAACAAACATTTATTCACTACAATGTCATACAATAACATGATAAAATACAAACTATACAAGTAATACAATAATTACACTACACCACACCACTGACAATGTATCTTGGCCATTTTGCAAAGCAATAGATTTACAAAGAAATATAGACAAGTTAATCCGATAGATGGCACTGTTTTGCTAGATTACAGAGACCTCTGTTCGACCATGAGTTGTCACAGTAAAATCGCCTGACTTTACTACAGTAGTTACGTAAATATTAGTATTACGAATTTTATTTTTTATTCTTTATTGTACACAGACAAACATATACAGAAAATATAAACTTAAATAAATTAGATGTACAGAGGCGAGCTTAACCCTAAAAAGAGTTCTCTTCCAGCAAACCTTTGGCGAGAGTGAGATGTACATAGGAGAAGTAGAGGGGATGTGTACAAAGAAAAATGTTGAAAATAAATTTGTTAACTAGCTAATATTTATGGAATATTATACTTACTTCTAACTAATATAAAGATAACAATATAACATAAACTACACATACATAATATACATAAACTACTTAAATTACACATAAATAAATCATACATATAATAAACATATACCTACCTAAATATATAAATATATATAAATAAATACAAGTAAACTCATAATGAAAGATAATGCTCTTTTACCTGACGTTTAAAGACACCAACAGAAGGACTGGCGCGAATAGCATGAGGGAGTGAATTCCATAGCTTTACAGATTGAACCGTGAAAGAGTTACCATACCGACTTGTGGTGTGAGGAGGAGTTTTAAGTAGTAGGGATTTAGCGGTTCGACAGGGCTCACCACGTGGGACAAGGAAGTCGAAACGCTCACGGAGATAGGAAGGAGTAAGAGGGTTGTTGAGAATGTTAAAAAGGAGAGACAGTATGTGCAAATCACGACGACGACGGATGCGTAACCACTTTAACTGAGCCCTAAACAAAGATACATGATCATACTTGCGTAGACCAAAAACAAAACGGATACACAGGTTTTGAAGACGCTCTAATTTATTTAAGAGCTCCTCCGTGGCGTCTAAATAGCAGGAGTCAGCATAATCGAGAAGAGGTAATAATAGAGTTTGAGAAAGAGTAATTTTAGTCACGATAGGTAGAAATTTCTGAAAACGCTTGAGAGATTGAAACGAAAAGTGAACTCTTTTACTAACGGCATTGACGTGATTTATCCAAGACAGCTGAGAATCGAAAATAATACCCAGGTTCTTGGCACAGGCAGAATAACAGATAGGTGTATCAGCATATAAAAGAGGAGGAGGAGGAGAAGATCTGCGAATCAAATTTAGCATGTATGGACTACCGCAAATCAAAGCCTGAGACTTCGATGGATTAACCAAAAGACCAAAAGCCTTGGCCCAGGAGTAGATGTTGCTTATTTTAGTACCCAACTATCCGCTAAAGGCGCTGTACAAATCTTCATGCATTTTTTTAACTACAGACGCTAGCGAGTATAGATTGTAAAAACTCATGGTAGAGCTACAGTACCCAAAGTACGAGTTTGTGCACCGCCACCGATTTTCTATGGAGATCTAAGCTTCTCAAGAAATCCGTTAGGGGCGCTGCTTGGATCTCCATACAAAATTGGTGGCGCTCGGCGATCGCGTCTCTACGATCTATGTGTGCACAAACTCGTACTTGGGGCACTGAAAATGAGGCATCATTCATAAAAAATGCTTTCTTGTTTATTAACGTCCTACTTGGACGGCCATGACACTAACACATTAGCGCCATCTAACGGAATAAATAAGGAATGCTCCTTTACCATTCAAATTCAAAGGAAATACAATTAAAAATACTTAAAAGACACAATGCAAAAGTATTTCGAATAGCACCTGTACTTAGGCCTCATTAAATTCAGCTAAAACACTAAAATTAACACTAAATTTATCATGTGACCAAAACTATAAGATATAGTGACTTCTATTCACTGCAGCGTTCATAGATACATTTAGTTTGATATAACATGTCGGTAAAACAGACTTTTTTTCTGTTGACAAATCCATGCACTGCTTTTTTTTAATACTTACCTAATTTGACAGCACTTTTACAGCTCTTAGACATTCAAATGTCAAAGACATGGCAATAATTTAAGTTATGTCAAATTAGGTTAGAATGAAACAACAGTACCCCAAGTACGAGTTCATGCACACACGGATGGTAGAGACGCAATCGCCGAGCGCCACCGATTTTGTATGGAAATCCAAGCTTCTCCAGAAATCTACTAGAGGCGCTGCTTGGAACGGTCAAAATGGGTGGCGCTCGGCGATCGCGTCTCTGCGATCCGTGTGCGCACAAACGTACTTGGGGTACAAAGAGATATATAATAAAAATATTCGAAAAAAAAAATCGTTTGCAAAATTCGAAATTACTAGTTCAACACTCGCTTTTGCAAAAAAATCTTAATTCAAAATTACAAGTTCAACACGAACGTTCGCAAAACATTCGACATTCAAAATTATTACAATACAAGTCATTCATTCATTTTTCGATATTGAAAATGAAAAAAAAAACACACTTTTTACTTTTATCTTTCAAAATTAAATTCCTAACTGAAACGCTTAAAGCGCATTTATACAATGTCTGTGGCCAAATAAATACTAATTAATAAATAAATAATTATTTTATACCAAATATGCAGTGCTTAAAAATATGGCAGATATTACCAGTCTATTATTGCAACGATATTTATGCTTTGTCCACGGAAGATATAAATAAATAAATAATGCTGGACAATCCACACAACATCATCTAGCCCCAAGCTAAGCAGAGCTTGTGTTATGGGTACTAGAAGACTGACAAACTTAATACAATACATTACATAGAAAGATACTTTTTATTATACATATAAAATACCCAGAACACCCGGAATAAATATTTGCAGATCGTGCAAACATTTATCCTAAGGCGGGAATCGAACCCGCAACCTCCGCGTCACAACTGTAGTCGAGATAGTCTAAATATTCGTTTGGTTGCAATTACAATGCAGACCTAGGTGGTCTGACTATATTAGTACAACCATTCTAATATTATTATTGAACTAGCTGTTCCCGCCGCGACTTCGTCCGCGTGCCGTTTTAAGAGATTTTGCTATAACCCATTACTATCTTCTTATGAGAGAAAGAGAAAAAAGAGCAGTCTAAGAAGGAAAACTTAGTATCTATACCTACTTATTAATAAAACCGGGCAAGTGCGCACGAAGAGTTCCGTACCGTATCTATCTCCCGTTGCCCTTATCAATATCGAATAAATAAAAATCACGTTTGTGTATAAGCCCCCTTTAATATTAATTATTCGTGATAGTTATAGAATTGAAAATAGACAGAAATCAAAAACTCAGTAATAAGGTCTAGTTTTACCCTAAATTTAATAATAATTTCGTTATCAACACATAGGGATGCTGGACTAATTCACCAATGATATCTTTCATGACCTTTCGAAACCAAATAATTTCTCTAGCAGTTTCACTTGCTGCCACTATTTCTGCCTCGATGGATGAAATCGCTACTGTGCTGTGGCGTTTACTATTCCAGGATATTAGACCTCCAGCATACATGCAAAGAATGCCTGAGGTAGACTTTCCAGTTTCATGATCACCTCCGTGGTCAGCGTCACTGTAACATTCTAAATTATGACTATTTCCTGGCTTGTAAACGATGCCTTCTTCTATAGTCCCTTTCAAGTAACGCATTATCCTCTTGATATTGATGATGTTCTCCCTTGTGGGTTTATCTAAATTTCGAGATACAACACTGACAGCAAAGGCTATGTCAGGCCTCGTGCTTGTCATCAAATAAGCTAGTGATCCAACAGCTTCACGGTACGGGAAGTTCATTGAAACTTCATTAACATGTTGAGCATTATTTGCTTTTAAAATTGATGTTGGCACTGGCTTACATTTCTCCATGCCAATCCTTTGCAATATGCGAGCGATGTACGATTTCTGATGCAGTAAAATAGAACCATCAGGGTACCTTAACCACGCTCTGCTACCATGTTAAAGTCGATATAAGTACTGTAGGATAGGGTAAAACCAGTTACAATAAATAAACGAATATTAATAGCTTAAACTGCAAAGAATATATTTTGTCAAGTGAAGACATTGACATTGATGACAATCACCAACGTTTGGTTGCTATGGTAACATTAAGGTTGGTGATAGATATTAAAGGAGTATCTATTCCTAACAGTAACTTCTCCCGTTTTCCCAACATTTCCCTTCACTACTCCGCTCCTATTGATTGTAGCGTGATGAAAAGTATCCTATAAGTTGCTCAGGAGTATGAAGAATAATTATACCAAGTTTCGTTAAAATCCGTCGAGTAGTTTTTGTTTCTATACGGAACATACATACAGACAGACAGACAGACAGACAGAAAGACAGACAAAAATTTTACTGATTGCATTTTTGGCATCAGTATCGATCACTAATCACCCCCTGATAGTTTTTTTGAAAATATATTTAATGTACAGAATTGACCTCTCTACAGTTTTATTATAAGTATAGATTAAACATATTGTATTATTTGTAATATAATATAATATAAGTGGATAAGTACTAAATTACTTATTTTTATATAGGTTAGTTTATCTTGAAAAAATTATGTTAAATGTCATTGTAATTTAAAATGTACTTATCAAGATGCCTTTAATATACAATACAGAGTAATCTATTTTATGTATTAAATGCAGAAATATTAGGAATACTATCAAAAAATTGATTTTCAATCAATTTATTCAGAATGTTTATTTATTTGGATTATTAGAAATTTATTTTAATGCTAATTAATTACAAATATGAATTACTAACATATTTATGGAAAATTCACAGAAATTATTTTATCAATCTAGTTTCCATAACTTTGCTTGGTTTAGGATTATATGTTCATAAGTTATGGAAACTAGATGATGATAGAATACTTACTTATTTTTTATTTAAATACATGCTACAATACATGTATTTTTAACATACAGACTTCATTTTAAGTTAGAACTTTATCTTTAAGATATTTTAATTAATAAATTTATTAATATTTGGCCATTTTTAGACATTTAAATAACATCTAAATGAATGTCAAATTTAAAGAAACAACGAAAATACTGTATAAAATTCTTCTAACATGAAAATGTGTTTATACTTATTACATTGCAACTACTGGTTCGATTTTGATGAGACTTGGAATAAACAATAGTTAGTAACTTCTATAGACACCGCACTGGCACTTCAGTACTTAATTTAGTTTAATAGTAATTCTTTGTAAGAAGGATCATATAAAAAAACGATAGGAACCAGGCCGTAAGTTTCTTGCCCGTTCTTCTAGGCTCTGGTCGCGTGGAACTGGCACCTAGAATCACCTAGTATGTAAGACGATTTTAAATGATCCTTGTGATTTTACTGAATAAAGCAATTTTGACTTTGACTTTGACCTCTCCCTAGCCTCAAAGGTTTGCTGGAAGAGAGACTCTTATGGTTAAGCTCGCCTATGTACATGTCATCTATTTCTGTCTTGTGTATGTCTTATATAGTGTACAGAAAAGAATAATATTTTTCTAACATGAAAATTGCATTGCAACTCAAGGTTGCATCCAGCTTTGGCGCCAGGGGGGGGTCACATAGTCGTGGTCAAGTCAAGAACTTATAATTTAATTTTGATAATGTAATTTCCAAACGTTTGCCATTATACAAAGTTATTACATACATAGTTACATGAATTCTGTATGGTAACCAAATATATTAAATAAAATAATTATGTTCAATTAGTGGTCCATCTAAGTCCTGGAACCAGCTCAGGGGGGGGTCCCAATGACCCCCCCTGGATCCGCTGTTGTTGCAACTACTGGTTCGATTTTGATGAGACTTGGAATAAACAATAGTTACTTTGAAATATTATAACTGCTATTGAAAAACACTGTGTAATTAATTAACACTACAGTAATTTTGTAATCTACCCACAAAAATAACTTTGTTTTTAGTTCACTGGTTTTCACTATTGGATGTTGGTTTAGTCAACATCGCAGATGGTCAGACGTCATCCTTTCAGTATTCTGTAGTGGAGTGTGAACTCTACGTTAGATTTCCAAATAAAATGGCGGACCGTGCGTAGGTCCATGTTTGGGTCCAGTACCTGTAAGAAAAAAAATATTATAATATACAGTATATGATAAATATCAGCCCCCTATCTTATAAAAAGTTAGCGTTGACTTTAAGTCATCATTACGTATGGTAATCAATACTTCAAGTCTGCGCTAACTTCTTAACATTTACAAAATAAAAAAAATAATATTCATGGACTCTAGTCCCAAACTAAGCAAAGCTTGTATTGGAACTAGATTGCTGATAGAATACTTGTATACATTTTTTTTGTAAATACATAGTATCACCCAGACAAAGAACAAATATTTATACATTTGCTCTGGGTGGAAATCGAACCCACTACTCTACAGCATGGAAAGCAGACCTTTGAGTCAGATTCAGAACTTTCGGCTAAGCAGTGACGCTTGTCAATTATTTTTTTTAATTAAACTCAAAAAATTAACCGAACAATTTAACCTAAATGATTAAATTTGGGTAAGTCTTATCACTAATTGTATTTTTGTTACTATAACTTTTATTTTATTTTTGTCTATCTATTAATATCATATCTATCCGTGTATTTATTTAAGTTAAGAGAAGGTTAGATTTCATTTGAATCTAGGTGCCAGGTCAAACTCCATACCTGATCAGAGCACAGCAGTTCCACCTTCTCATCAGCTCCATCCGTGCTGTCCTCATCCTTGGTGCTTCCCTTAGTGCTGCCGGTTCCATTACCATCTCCACCCCCAACTATCTTCTCCACCACATGTTCAGCTACTTTGCGACATTGGATGAAATCGTTTGCTACTAATCGGTCCTAGAAATGAATGGAAATAAATAGAAAAACCTCGAAAAAACTGTATTTGTCGTGGCCCACGCTCCATAGTTTCTTCCCTTTCTCCTTTCAAGTTAAAATAATCAACTTTCATTAGTCAAAGTCAAAGTTACTTTATTCAGTAAAATCACGCAGATTTAGAATCGTCTTACATACTAGGTGATTCTAGGTGCCAGTTCCACGCGACCAGAGCCTAGAACGGGCAGAAACTTACGGCCTGGTTCCTCCCGTTTTTTTATATGATCCTTCTTAGTTTCGTCCCATTATCCTTAATCAACTTTCAAATTACCTTTTTCTGTCGGTCCTGTTTACTCTGGCAGCTAGCATGCGGTAACAAATAAAAGGGCAGTTTGTGTAACTTTGGCGACACCATTTCGATAGCAACGTCTACCACCCACGACGGTACGGTCTCGACTAACAGATTCCCTTCTGTTTCACCCCCCGCGTCACCCACCTAAAGATAATCAGACGTTATTATCTAGAATTATTGTTAAACGGTCTATCTTATAAAAAGTTAGCGCAGACTTGAAGAATTGATTACCATACGTAATGATGACTTAAAGTCAACGCTAACTTTTTATAAGATAGGGGGAAAATATTTACATAAAATGATGGTTTAAAAATAAATAATAAATATTCACGGACATTTCACACATCACACTCTAGTCACAAACTAAGCAAAGCTTGTACTAAGGGAACTAGATTGCTGATAGAATACTTATATTTCTTTTGTCAATACATTATGTACAATACTTACATAGAATACATAGAAACATCCAGACACAAAACAAATATTTATGTTCATCACACATACCTACATTTGCTGTGGATGGGAATCAAACCCACAACACAGCATGGAAGGACTACTACCAACTGAGCTGTGACCCCTGTCAAAGCTACAATATTTTTCTTCATTGCTTGTGATCTCTGGCATTGAATATAACCTATCAATGTATCAAACAAAACGACGACCGATGTGGCGCGGTGGGCAAAGGTCCACCTGCGACGCGGAAGGTTGCGGGTTCGATTCCCGCCTTGGGATAAATGTTTGTACGATCTGCAAATATTTATTCCGGGTGTTCTGGGTATTTTATATGTATAATAAAAAATATCTATCTATGTAATGTATTGTATTAAGTATGTCAGTCTTCTAGTACCCATAACACAAGCTCTGCTTAGCTTGGGGCTAGATGATGTTGTGTGGATTGTCCAGCATTATTTATTTAAAACACATACCTGTAATCGGTACAAAGTCCTGCCACCAATCTCGCTGAATATCAACGGTGTGTGTAGCGGCACACTGAAGAAGTTATTGGCTATGACTTTCTGGCCGGCTTCGTTCACTCTATTAGCATGGTTCCAGTGTTCCAACAATGCTTGTAGTAGTAGAGCACCAAAGTTTACCTGGAACATTATTTTAAGCAGTTTTTAGAACAGAATAGATTTTTATTTTAAGTTTTTAGAGTTGAATAGCAAAACAAAAAAGTATCATTGCTGTGCTGGTCGGAGTAATAGGTTATTTCGTTACGGAATTTATTTTACTATAATAAATGACGACCGATGTGGCGCGGTGGGCCATGGTCCGCCTGCGACGCGGAAGGTTGCGGGTTCGATTCCCGCCTCGGGATAAATGTTTATATGTTCTGCAAATATTTATTCCGGGTGTTCTGGGTATTATATGTATAATAAAAAATATCTATCTATGTAATGTATTATATTAAGTATGTCAGTCTTCTAGTACCCATAACACAAGCTCTGCTTAGCTTGGGGCTAGATGATGTTGTGTGGATTGTCCAGCATTATTATTATTTTTTTTTTTTAATTACTTGTTTTTATTTTTCTCGCTAATTAGACAATATAGAAACATCAGCGGAACCTGGTGATCTATAAAAAAATAAATAGTTACCTTTTGGTCAGTCTCTGTGGTCAATCCAGCCTCCTTAGCGCTGACCCACGCAGTCAAGCAGTCAGTCTCATCCTGCCCTAGGTGTATTGTAATCATTCCCGTCTTCAAGTCAATGTTGAACCAGTTCGGTACAAAAACCATCTTAAATCTCTTCTTAATTTCTTCTTCAAAGTCAACTTCACCTAAATCTTCAATCTTGCATGCTTTAAGTACGTCAAATACTGCTACGTGATTGGCCGTGTCTTTGGTAACAACATGCCGTTTGTCGTTTAAGACAGCGTAGTGTTTAATGGCCGGGCCCCCTGGAATGTGGAATATTGGCTGTGTTTGGTACACGTTGGTTGTGTTATAACTGTTCTGCAATGTCTCCGAGGACAGCATGTTTAACGGTGGTAGCTTCCAGCATCGGACATCAGAGTCCGATGTTGCCACCCAAACTCCTTGCTGATCCGCTGTGAAGCATAGCTTGAGGATCGGAGCAGTCTCCTCGCAAACGATCATAAAGTTATCAGGATTCCGGAGCTCTGTGATAATGACTAGTCGATCCCGGCCACCTGATATTATATGAGTAAAATTTTCTGTTGCCATCAAAGCCCATACAGCCTCCGTGTGAACTCTGATTGTTGACACGCACCGTTGTTGCGACAGAGACCATAACTTGATAGTGCCATCGGAGCTCCCTGACACACACTGTGTTCCATCTCGGCTGATAACTAACGCTTTAACGTTGTCGGAATGTCCTTTTAGTTTCATTAATCTAGAGCAGTTCCTCGGGTCCCACACCCTAAGTACTTTCTCAGTAGACCCGCTAACAAGTACTGTGCCCGGAGAGTTCATAGCTAAGCTATATATGGACTCCTTGTTGCCGACCAAACTCGATGTGGTCACGGTGTTGTTACTAGCCGTTAGTGCTGTCAGGGTATTGACATCCCAGAGGAAAATAGACTTGTCAAGTCCAGCACTAGCGACTTGTTCTTTATCCTTAGCGTAAGCGAGAGTACGTACGTAATCCTTGTGTGTTCGGAGAGTGGACATGCAGAATCCTTTCGGCGCGTTCCACACTTTGACAGTGGTGTCGGACGATGCACTAATAAGGTTCTTCCCGCCGCAGCACAGCACTATGTCGTTCACCCAGTCCGTGTGGTGCTCCATACTCTGTATATACCTATCCTGGAGCCCGGTAGCGGTATTCCACACACGGATAATACCGTCCCGTCCGGCAGAGTACAGCCTCCCTTGAATCGGTTCCAGTTGTAGCGAACTAACGCCATTTCTGTGCCGGCGTTCCTCCTCGTCGCGTATCACGAAAGACACCTGAGTTTTCTTTCGCATGTTGGTGCCCATTTTACGACATTTTAGTTAGAAAATCAATAATTTCCACTAAAACAGTGCAGTGCAAGAATTATTGAAATTGCACCGAGATGAGGTGAGGTGAGATCGCCGATCGATCAATACGAGATTGAGGGAGATAGAAAATATTTTTACTCTGCTGACAGTGACAGCCATGTGGCAGTGACATTCAATAAATGAAATTGCCAGAATTAACAAAATAAAATGATTATTGAGGTTTTTTAAACAGCGTTGCAAACATTAGATTTATTTAATTTTGGTGGTTAAATTGGGTAAAATAATAGGAACATCCTTTTATTTACTAGCAAATCATAAGCAGTTACTCCTAACAGATGGCGCTACTTAATTTGCTGCCCAAACGTCAACACATTTATATACAACGCTAGATGGCGTTAACTTGATACTATAGGTAAACAACGAAAGATCCCGTACCATTTTTTTTTATTATGGATATATAATGGATCCGAATGTGTTATTATTGTAAATTAATAACAAAATTGAAACATAAAATCATGATAACACAGTATATAAGTAGGATATCAGAGATAATAGGTTAATAGGTAGGTACGATGCCTACGGCCACAAAACAATTAAGTGTAAGCCGACTTCGTTTTCCTTGTGGGAAAATGGCAATTATATTAGATTTTCTTAAAGCTATATTATAGTGCTTATTTAGTGAGAGTTAGATATTTATGAGGTAGAGTGAAACGCGTTTCTAATGTATGCTACGTTGTAAGATAAATTATTTATTATTTGGATGACAATGTTATGCTAATGCTACGCACTTTGTAGGATAAACTTCTACGTTCGAACAAACAAGTAAAAACTTCATTATAGATTAAACTCTTTTCTTTAGACAATAGTTTTTGGCATTGTTAGTTTTTTATAAGAAGGTTAGTAAATATGTTATAAATTGCGATAGATGGCAAATACTTAAACAAAATGGGCCACAAAAAGTGCGAGCCAGGAAAAAAATAAATAATACAAAATGTGCGCAAATATTTGATATGTTCAGACCGCAATGATTCAATAGATCAACCAATGACAAAAAGCGATTTATTTATTTGTATTGTAGGTACCTGTACCTACCTATATTTTTGCATGTGCATTTTTCTATTTAGAGAAAAAGCATTCTAAAAAGACGTGTGGCACTCGGGGACTTCCGCGGTAAAGTTATTGCATAGCATTTTTTGCTGGACGCATACGCAGTGTTAGGTCATTTCGTTACGGAATTTCTGGATTCGGTCTCCACGCTCAAGGCCCGCGATAGAAGCTATGCAATAGCTTAAAAGTGCACGCGAATTTTCAATCAGCAGTGATTCTAGCTGAAACTTTCCAGTTGTCGTTTTATAAAACTTCCTGCAAAAGATATAAAGAAACTTTAACTTTGTTTATGTAGAGGCGCTTGTAATAAGTTCAAGTTGATCGCATTTAATACAAAATAGGATAGTTTTGCTCCGCACTCCTCGACTTTGAAGGTAAGACTGAGTTCACATCAGTAAAAACACGGGCTCTATATTTTTGACGTGACAACGTCTTATAATTCGATAGAGCCGGCTGCATGCACGAAAAAACATGACTCATGAGGCGCTCTGAGGCGTTCTGAGGCGTTCCATGAAGTGACGTTGTCACGTTCAACTATCGTCAGTAAACCGACTTTACAGACAACCATTTTTAAGCTATTGCAATCTCAAAAATTGATAAAATTGATACAGGGTTACACAGAAAATGATTGTTTATTTTCGCAAAATAGCTTAAACTAGTAAAAAATATAGCAGTTCAGACGCAATAAAAAAAACCCTAAGTAGTTACTTGCTCCAATGTTAAAACATAAATAAATCTGTAGGTAACTTTTATTTTGTAAACTCAGTATAGCACCGTGTTAAACCTTAGTGGTTTTTAGATGCTATACATAATATAACTATTTGTGTATTGTTTTGTTCAAACCTTAATTATTATCTATAAATAAAAATAAAAAAAAAGGATTTGGAAAATAGTGTAGACTAGCCTTTTCCAATTGGTATTTAAGCAACGATGTCGGTCGACTGATCTCAGAGAACAAACGAATTTTGCAAAATTCTAGCACCCCGGCACTATTTCCTAACGCTAGATATTAAAATACCTATTGTATTATAAATGCTGAGACTTGGCTCTAACTACTCCGTTTAGACATCTACACAGTACCTACCTTAAAGTAAGATGAGAATGGTGCATTTGTAGATTTTGAGACTATTTTTATAGATTTTTCCTTTCAATTTTGACAAAAAAACTTAAAATGAATTAGGTACCTACTCTGTTGCCTGTAATTAGCTCGCCTGGAATAGATTGCTCTTAATTATAAGACCGTACATTCAGTTTACATATTACTTTTTATTAATTTAATTTTACTGTGTCCTGTGTTGTTGCTATGCAATAAATATAAAGAGTTATCTAAGTACTTATTATTTTTATAATCCTTGTTTAAAAAGGTCAAATCAACAAATTAAATATTTAGTTACAAACTAAATACTAGAATTTAAACGTATCATATTTTATTTGAGTTTATTATTGCTGTTTGAAACTACGGGTCCAACAATAGTAGAAATAAGTACTTTACCCTTTTCGATATGCAAATAGTATCAGGAAATCCCTGTGAAGGTAAACTTGTTTTTCTGTAGCTCTACCATGAGTTTTTACTATACTATATATACTATACTCGCTAGCGTCTGTAGTTAAAAAAATGTATGAAGATTTGTGCAGCGCCTTTAGCGGATAGTTGGGTACTAAAATTCGTAATACTAATATTTACGTAACTACTGTAGTAAAGTCAGGCGATTTTACTGTTACAACTCATGGTAGAGGTACAGCCCTTATAAATTGTAAGGGTAGAGTTTGGCAAATGGTTGGGTCGGTATATTCTACTTTAGAGTTAAATAGGTATACAATTTTGGTCATCATTGTCAACTTTAGACTGGGGCACTTATTATTCTTCTTTTTTTAATTGCCTGCTCGGCAATTCTGCAGATATCATTTTTTTCTGTAAGTATATATTATGATTATTAGATATATCTTAATCAAGTCAGTTGTATGTAGGCATACGCGCTACACTGTAGGCCGCATCAAAGTCAAAGTCAAAATTACTTTATTCAGTAAAATCACAAGGATCATTTAGAATCGTCTTACATACTAAGTAGGTGATTCTAGGTGCCAGTTCCACGCGACCAGAGCCTAGAAGAACGGGCAAGAAACTTACGGCCTGGTTCCTACCGTTTTTAATATGATCCTTCTTACACAGAATTACTATCAAACTAAATTATGTACTGAAGTTCCAGTGCGGTGTCAAATTAACTTAGTTATAATACAATCATCATCACTTAACCTCTTCTAGGTATTATTTTCAAAAATCGTTTAAGAAAATGGTTAATCTGTAAAGCATTTTATACAATTCAAGAATATTTTGAATGATAAATAATAAAGACTAAAGGTGTATAGCATGCTAAAGTTTCTTGAAGTTGAGGACATATCTTGTGAGCTTCTCGTCTTTTATTGGGTATGGCTCTGTTCATTACCCTCTTATTGTACGTCCGGATTGGACAAACTGTATAAACTTGTACTAAGTAGGTACTTAAAATTAAGATCTTTTGTGTACAACAGTTAAACAATAAAATATTTCTAATTTTATCAGTTGTGATTGCGGTCAAGCGTTTGCCTTTATTATATAAAAAAAATACATAACCTGTACCTCTTTTCGGTACTACGTTTGGTTGACTGGTAGAATGCTTTAGCATTAAGGCCTCTTTTTGTAACTAACGTTAGATGCCGCTTCCGCCACTATATTTAAGCACAGGATAAGGACATGGTTGCAGGAGGGGGGTGTTCTACAGCTTGGGTGAATACTTAGAACTACCTGAGCTGTAGAATACCATCTCTTGTATATTAGAATAGTATACCTATTACTCCTATATATGATTTTAATCTGATTTAATTTATAATAATCATTGACTTGTAGAATATGCTTTTACAAATAAAATCTTGTACATTGTATCTTGTATTTTTGTGCAAAATTGAGTAATGTTTCATTGAAAATTAAATTACTTACCTTTTTCGTATTTTAAGCCAATATCCTTTCAGTTTGATTGACTGGTAGAATAATTAAGTCTTCCTTTAGCATCAACTTATTTTTGAGCTATAAAAAAAAATTCTTACTTCACTTACAACCTTTTAAAACGCATGGCTAGGTTTTGTGTTCCGAGTAAATGGTTCTGACGTCCTTTGAAGATGGTCAGATAGGTTTGTATCAGATTTGTTAGAAAAAGTATTAAGTAAGTACATAAAATGTTTGTGAAACTTATCATGCGTTATATCATAAATATATTGACATTTCACAAATCACATTCTAGTCCTAAACTAAGCAAAGCTTGTAATATGGGAACTAGATTTCTGATAGTTTTTAATATACATTTACATTTAATATACATTTTACAGGAATTTTACAGACAATTTTTAGATTTAAAATGTAGGTACCTATTTACTTCAAATGAAATCTGGAGCCGACAGCCGTTTTAAACATAAATAGGTACCTAATCGGATTGTATTTTACGTTGTTTTAACATCAAACAAACTACTAGATACCTAATCAATACATTAAATTATAGAATAGTCTAGACGAAACCTTTATGTCAACTTTTACAAACTTTTAAACTTAATTTTCGTGTAAAGTTTTGTCAAAAAGTTTGTTTAATCGAACTATGTAAACCTATATTTTTTACATCAAGCCGAAATCTAGACGAAACCTTTATATGTATTATAAAAACTTTTATAAACCTTCAAACTTAATTTTCGTCTAAAAGTTTCGCTAAAAAGTTTTTTTATGCGAAATAAACCTATAGATATTTATTTACATCAAGCGTCAATAATATTGGTTCATTTTTATTTTATTTTAGTTCGAATCTAGTAAATAAAACCTTCTTTCTATAGCGTTTTCAATACACAGACTAAATATTGCGATTGTTTTTATTTTCCCTCCAAGAATACTGTCATTAAGATTAACCATAATAGTAAATAGAATGGGCAGAATGAGACAATACTACGTAAGCCTGAGCATTGCGTGCCAAAAAAAACTTCAGTGAGTTTCTTTAGCCAAACAAACTTTCTTATCGAAGGCATCGTATTACTGGGTTATCAAAAAATAAATATCACATCAAACTTGACCTATGTAACAAGTTATTATGTTCAAACTTTGACAGTTCTCAGCTCAAAGTGTCAAATAGAAACTCTAGTTTATAAATTGCATATAAAAAAAACGGTAGGAACCAGGCCGTAAGTTTCTTGCTCGTTCTTCTAGGCTCTGGTCGCGTGGAACTGGCACCTAGAATCACCTAGTATGTAAGACGATTCTAAATGATCCTTGTGATTTTATTGAATAAAGTAATTTTGACTCTGGCTTTGGCTGAATTAGCTTGGAAGGTATAATCTTTAGTTAGTTCATTTGATTCACTCAAATTACCTCACAATTAAATTTGCGTGGCAAATCGACCACATTATCTGTCAAAGTTTGCATATAATTATTTGTTATACTATAATCCGTAATAGTGAACGTAATTTGATAAGTCATAACTGTCAAGCGTCAGCTGTTTTTGACAGTTATTGCTTAAACCCATGTGTT
This sequence comes from Ecliptopera silaceata, assembly GCA_932527185.1. Classification (NCBI taxonomy): domain Eukaryota; kingdom Metazoa; phylum Arthropoda; class Insecta; order Lepidoptera; family Geometridae; genus Ecliptopera; species Ecliptopera silaceata. Next base: position 5,350,703 of record OW052215.1, on the reverse strand, counting down.
ACAGGGGTGAGTATGAATAAATGTGACAATCGTAAAGGTATCGTAATGGTAGCATACTTACACTGCGCGGTGACGCTGCAACGTTCGGTAATCGAGCTCAAAATCAATTAAACTTTATTTAGTCAAATCACGAAGATCATTTAGAATAGTCTTATATTGATTGTTGCGTACCTATGGCGTCACCGCGCAGTGTCTCAGACACGATAACGTATATTTGTAAATGCTGATCTTTAGAGGCCTGTACCTACACCTCAAGCTTTTAAAAAATCTGCTTTTTTTGAAAAGCCACCGATTTTGTATGGAGATCCAAGCGGATCTCCATACAAAATCGGTGGCGCTCGGCGATTGCGTCTCTGAGATCAGTGTGCTCTCGTACAAAACAAACGTTGTCAAACTCGTACTTGGGCTACTGAGCAATAAATGTGACAACCGCAAACGTATCTAAACGGTATCGTATTCGAGCGACACTACGCGTTGACGCGAATTTTTATTCCGTTCTTGTAGGCTCTGGTCACGTGACACCTATTGCTGCCAGTTTCTTGCCCGTTCTTCTAGGCTTTGATCGCATGGAACTGACATTTACGGCCGGTTTCTCGAACGATGATCAACGAAAAAATCAAATAATTACTATGTGTCAAACTCGGATCAATCGTGATTTGGGTTTCCAGAAACCGGCCGTTAGAATCACTTAGTATAAAAGACGATTCAAAATGATTTTTGTGATTTAACTGATTCGACCTACATAAATTTAATAAGGTTATGTTAATAATTGTGGCACTAACCAGAATATTCAAATGCACTGAAAATTACATTAATTGACCATTTGTATGTTAATTGCGAATTCAGTGCTGGTTTTACATTATTAGTACTGTTTATAAACTAATAGTTGGTTTTACTGGTTCATTTAAGCTGTGACCATTTTGGTTTAAAATAGTACAAGAAATATCTACTTACAGATAAACTATCTGTCGCACTCAAAAATATCAAATATAAAATTCAACTTTGTTTATACTACATTTTTCTTATAAACGGGATATTTAAGAAATAATAAATATTCACGGATATTTCACACATCTAGTGCCAAATTAAGTAAATCTTGTACTATGGGATTTTTATTGATGTTAGAATACTTTTTTTGTAAATACTTACATAGTAGGTAACACCCAGATACCTACAGAACAAATAATTATGTTAACACATTTGCTCTGCGTGGGGATCGAACCCACACCCACAAGGCCACCACTCAACAAAACTAACTATAACCAACTATGCTAAAGCTAAACTGATTTTCACTCATATAACTCAATTACAAAATTAGTTTAACAAAATAAATAATCTGCCTAGTAAGCAACCTGAGACCGCTGTCGTTTGCGAATCGATTCCGATTATCGAATAACTCGATTGGAATAATCGATTCTTACACCTGAATGATTTTTTTGTTGTACCTACGCGTCTTCAAATATTTCTAAGGTATTGACTATCACTTTATTTTATTACTTACTTGAAAATTCCAAATTAATTGGATCCTTGAATTTTATTGAGTATCTTGTCTATTTTAGAATTTAAAATTATATATAAGTACCTACTTACAAGAATATGTAATTGACGACCGATGTGGCGCGGCGGGTGAAGGTCCGCCTGCGACGCGGAGGTTGCGGGTTCAATTCCCGCCTTGAGATAAATGTTTGTACGATCTGCAAATATTTATGATACAAAGCCAAGGCAAATTATATTCCAAATTCATGTAGAATACCGGCCAGCTCTACCCAGTGTTGCCAACATAATATCTCTCAGGTTGGCACAATTTACCCTGAAACAGTTGATCGCGGAGGGCCATAAATTTATTTATTAATTTATTTCGGACGATAAACCCGACATACCACTACGCTTAATTCAATTAATGAACCAAACTATAGCAACTTGCGCTCATTTTAAAACGTTTATACGCGTTATTTTAATCGAAAAAGACTGAGTTTTACAGTAGGTAGTTAAATAATATATAACTGGGTTGGAGAGGAAATAATATTTTTTTTTTACAAAACTGACAAAACCGACATCACTAGGTATCTACTAAAATTACATTTTTAAACACAGTTCAATCTAATTAAAAATTATATTGCATCTTCAAAACTTTATCTATCAAACAAAGAATCGTGAAAAGTATTTACAATTGATAAGATAAAAGACAAGAACTATTTATTTGTCCCCAAAAACACAAAATCGTAACAAAAAATAAATACAAGATAAGTTGGTTGGCACAGTAATCGCAAAACAAAAAAACAGTAAACCCCTTTGAAGTGTGCTATTCGATAGCAAAGTCTAATTATATTTATTTATTTACAATAATACTTACAACTTCTTTTTTCAACTCATCCTTTACCGATATCTACTTATTCCAAATCAATTTACTTGGAACTTTTTCTGTTCGCTACGAATTTAAAACAAATTGTTCTTTTCTCAAAACATCTTAGTCAACAGTACCCCAAGTACGAGTTTGTGCACACACCGATCGTAGAGACGCAATCGCCGAGCACCACCGATTTCGTATGGAGATCCAAGCAGCGCCACTAGTAGATTTCTTGAGAAGCTTGGATCTTCATTCAAAATCGGTGGCGCTCGGCGATTGCCTCTCTACGATCCGTGTGTGCACAAACTCGTACTTGGGGTACAGATCACCTTTGCTGAACGTACGTCTATTTGAAGCACGTCTACAAACCAATCACATCAGCGTTCCAAATTCGAAACATTCAATTGTAGTTTGTAAGTAACATCGAACCCTGTACCAACGCTAGAAGAAAATAGTTTCCAACTGTAAACTTTGCAGGTATCTTACGACTAAAGAACTTGCAGCTGGCAACATTACTTAGATACTATCTAGCTGCTTTTCACGTAGCCAAGTGAGAGAACAAAAAATAGGTTTCTGTTTTAGGAAATTAACACAAAAATATAGGTACTTAATTTAAGTACCCAATTTTATGGAAGCGCAAAAAGAACGGTACTGAACATAATGCAGCCAGTATCTGGGGTATTTTTCCGATCGGTACTGATTTGGATCAGTTGAGCTATCTATAGATTGCAACGGTCTCTTGATAGCTCAACTGTTTCTTTTGTAAATATTTTATGTACCTATGTACATTTTGTAAATACTGTAATAGTTGTCAGTCTTCTAGTACCCATAACACAAGCTCTGCTTAGCTTGGGGCTAGATGATGTGTGGATTGTCCAGCATTTATTTATTTATATCATCGAATAACTAATAAATACAAATATCTACTTTTTAGTAATCTCTTACATAACTCCTACTTCTTAATCCGTTACAGAACTCCTTCACGTTTAAAAAAAAAAGTCGCTCTGCGTTCTAAAATTAAAAATCGATGCCGCCAGTTGGCCGTCTCCGTCTGAAACTAACTCGATTGCATTGTCTTCTCTTCGCTACGACGAGTGACATAGTAACGGGAATTACAGTAGCACAATAGAAAATAAATATGATTTTAATAATTGAAACTATCACGGTTTTGAACATAGTTTTCATTATAAACGGGATATTTACCATGATTTGTGAGTTTGATTATTTCCCGATATTTTATATTCGTGATCATGGCGCATGCAACTGTGCCGAAATATCGGGAAATAATCAAACTCACAAATCATGGTAAATATCCCGTTTATAATGAAAACTATAATATGATTTTATTTATATGGTATGAGGTAAACGTATGAAATATCTGTAATACAGATATGAATAAATTTAATAAATTCTCTGACATTAATAATTTAAATAAGTACACGAAATAGATATAAATATTGTCGAGTAAAATCCAACACCACTCTCATAATATATTTTTGTAAATAAATACTAAAATAGTATATTTTGCATGGCTCCAAAAATATATAACAAAGTGCCAGAAATCGTAAAGGGGTATGGAAATATTGTGCTTTAAAAAGACGCTTAAGGCATTACTTGTAAAAAGATGTTATTACAGTATAACCGAGTTTTTAAATGATGATCTTAAATTAGAATAATTAATGAATGAGCGTATTTGCGTTTTTTTGCAAATTTGAAAGAAATCGAAAATAGTACATTTCAAACATGCAGGAATAAAATGACAATATTTCACTATAAAGTTATACCTACCAAGAAAAAAAACCAATGTAATATGAATGTATGTGTGAAGTCATGATTTCATTCCAAGGTATTTAATACTTGTAATTAAAGATGCCACGAATATTCGGCAACTATTCGGTATTCGGCCTATTTGGCCACTTTTTTGCTATTCGGTATTCGGCCGAATAGTGCGTACCTACTATTCGGCTGAATACCGAATAGCAATACATGTAAAAAGACCCGTTATTATACTCAAAATTATGTATTTATTTCCAAATTTCAAAATTGAAGTCCTTGAAATTAATCAGTGGTAAGTTGTGGTGGATAAAACGAGTTTTTCAGTATTTTTTGGTAGCAAATTGCGCTTTTCATCGTAAACATTACCAGCCCCAGAAAATAACTTCTCACTAAAAACGCTACTTCCAGGCGAAGAAAGATAAACTTTTGCAAATTTCGAAAGGTTCGGGTATTGTTTTTCGTTTGCTGACTACCACTTGTAAGGATCGGCCTGCTAACGCGCCCCCAACGCGCCGAATATTCGGCGCTTCGGCCAACAGCGATGCCGAATATTCGGTATTCGGCCAATTCACTATTCGTGGCATTGTAATACTGAATTTCAGTTACTACGTACCGTTTTCATTTGAAGCCTGTCAGAAGTTAGTGCCGCACTTCCGAAGATGAGCGAAGTTAGCCGACAGTTCGCCATTTTGATTATTGCAACTCGAAATAGTGTTGACATTTGGTTGAATTAGCTTATTCCAATTTCGAATTTCGAAGCTAATATTATGGATCAGTAGGCTATAGAGCAGGGGTGGCCAACTTGATTAAACCCAAGACCTCCAGTTTACTAACTAAACCCTTTGGGATCTACCAATTAAATACATACTTATTGAAATCATAAATGAAACAGCATAGTTCAGTAGAAAATCATATAGTACTCTTATTAAAATAAATTAAATAAATACGATCGACTGGACTAACAGTCGCGCTCGATTTGTTGGCCACCCCTGCTATCTATAGCACGGGTGGCCAACTTCCTCTAGGAAGTGGGAAAGAGAGAGGATTATTTTTCAAATATAAAAAAGTTTGAAAGTGTTGCATTGAACTAGAGAATAGACTGCGTTCCTTATCTATGAAGTAAAGAAAAAAATAGCGGATGTTTTAAGACTGAATCTTTTTCTGTGCAACATGATTAATATTTTTTTTATTTTAAGCTTTTAGTTAAAAAAAAACATAATATCAAATTTATTCATTTTTAGCTTTAAGAGGTTTGTTTATTATTATTTATCGATCACTTTTTTTACAAAAAATTGGTATTACTCTGTTAGTAAATACTGGTAAATATTATATTATGGTAAATATTAAATATTGGTATTACTCTGTTAGTATATAGTACTTCATAATCTACCGTCCAAAATGTCATAACCTACAAATGTTAGAGGTGGAACTATGGTATTTATCACGTGTGTATAAGACATAATTTTCCTTGACAGGCTAAGCTTGATTTGTGAGGGTAGTTGTCTTCATATCGAGCTAACGTATATTATGAAGTATGAGTCTCTTAAGATAGTGAGAGTTTCTCGATGATGTAACTCAAAGTTTAGTGAGAGAGTTAGAGTTATTCGATTTTTATCGATTTATAATAGTATTTAATAAAAGAGATTGGTCAATTTTATATGGAGCGTGAGCCACGGCAAAAAAATATTGTAACTTTTTTAGTATTTTTCGAGTTGCGTTCCAAAATGCCCATTCTCTTCCAAGAAATAAATCAGAGATATACAAAGATAAAGATATCTATCTGTAGACTATTGCAAACGAACCATAGATATGTTGGTGAACCTTAGCTGCTGCTTAGACGAACCGTTTACGCTACAAGGACGGACGACCGATGTGCCGCAGCGGGCGAAGGTCCGCCTGCGACGCGGAAGGTTGCGGGTTCGATTCCCGCCTTATAAATGTTTTGTTATTACGTTACGGAGTTTCTAGATTCGGTCTCCACGCTCAAGGCCCGCGATAGCGCACTTCAAAAATATTATATATAGAAACCTTTAATATTTTATTTACATTACCAATAATTAAAATTGTAGTATTAATTAAAAAACACGAGTTTCTCGAAAATAATTATAGATAGACTTACTCACATTTCATAATGAGTTTCCTGTTAAATAATAATTACCTTGAAGTAGGCATATGTTATTTTATTATAGACAGTCTACAAACAGCTATTTTGTTTTAAAACTCAAGTTCAATTAATTCGGCTAATTACCTAAATAACTTAATATTATTCTAAATTCTGTATTTTTAAAATAATTTACTTAATGATAATTGTGTAAGTTTATCAATTAGAAAAATGTGGTTAATTTTTTTATCAAGATCTGCACCCCAAGTATGTATATAAAATGTAAATAAATGTTTAATAAAAAATATCTATCTATGTAATCTGTAATGTATTGTATTAAGTATGTCAGTCTTCTAGTAATAACACAAACTCTGCTTAGCTTGGGGCTAAATGATGTTGTGTGGATAGTCCAGCAAAAAAAAAGTACTTATATTACAAAAATAATTGACTTTGATTTGATTTGAAATAACGACATAGTTTTTTTATAAATGCGTTTTATGAAAAATTATTATAAAACCAACCGAATGGAGAGAACATGAATGAGGGTCACTAATTACTAAGAATTCATAACGTACACTTCGCTAAGAAGCCTAGTAACCACGAAAAGTTGTTAATTGTTTTACAAAATTGGGCATTTTTAGACTGCCAACAGAACAGCTTTTGTTAGGTTATTTAGAACAACAGTACCCCAAGTACGAGTTTGTGCACACACGGATCGCAGCGACGCAATGCCGAGCGCCACCGATTTTGTATGGAGATCGAAGCAGCGCCCCTAGCGGATTTATCGAGAGGCTTGGATTTCCATACAAAATCGGTGGCGCTCGGCGATTGCGTCTCTGCGATTCGCGTGTGCTTGAACTCGTACTTGGGGTACTGGTCTGTGACAGGCGTCACAGCTGTGGGTTGTAGGTTCGATTCCCATCCAAAGCAAATGTTTGTGTGATGAACATAAATATTTGTTCTGTGTCTAGGTGTCACTATGTAGGTATACTACATATTATGTATTTATAAAAAAAAATGTTTAAGTATTATATCGACAATCTAGTTCCCATAGTACAAGCTTTGCTTAAGGACTAGGGAGATTTATTTATTGTATATCAATACAAAACTCTTTTAATTACTTTGAGATCATAAAATACATGTTTTTTACGTTTTCAATGTTTTTTGTCGGCTTAATATAACAAAAAGTTTTAACTTACTATTCTTAAAAGATACCCTAAGGGGTACTAGACCCTTAGACCTCTACCCGATAAATTTCCAGAAAGAACAGTTTCAAGCGTAGCCACCCTAAGTATGCAGGTTTTATTTTTTCCTGACTTTTATCTGGGTGGGAATCGAATTCGCGACCCACAGCATAGCTACTACCAACTAAGTTACTGGTCGCGTGGAACTGGCACCTAGAATCACCTAGTATGTAACCCGATTCTAAATGATCTGCGTGATTTTATTGAAAAAGATATTTGATTTTGATTGATTGTTTGATTGATAAGCTGTGACGCCTGTCTAAGGGTTAAATATTAACCTAAATTAACAAAGTTTTTATTTTATTTTTTATTCTTTTAAAATTTTGTCTGTCTGTTAAATCAATAAGGAATATGTGTACAGTGTGTACATACTAATTTGGATTCTAAATACAAGAGTAAAAAAAGTTAACTTTTAGTTAAATAGTGAGACATAAAATTGCAAGCAAAGTTGCGAAAGTAATATTAACTTTTTGTTAAATATGACCATGATTTTTTTATTTTTTATTTTAAGTACAGACGTATCGTGGCAAGACTATACCAATCCCTTTCAGTCTTTCGCTGCTCTATCAAGTTTTTTGTGAACGAAGCATAGTTAGTTTATTATACTAATAATATTTATCAGTTTTCAAAATACACCTTACCTAGGTGTATTTATGTTTATAATTATCTAGGTCTAGACTTGTAGGTCTATATCTTAACCTAAGAGTGTAATAAATTCGGGTTGTCTAGGAAAAGCGGGTACTCAAGCGAGGAAGGTAAAACCAGCTGTCCACTAAAGCATGATAAAATAATAAATTATATAAAACTAAAAATTATAAATTATATAAACCGTCGTCGTCGCCTGGTTTTTGTATTGTTTCTTAGTGATACTTTTTGCAAAATATTATTTTTCAAACTCATTTGAAGTAAGTATTATCTATGCTTACCTGTCTTTTTATTTTCCTTTATTTTTGTTACCTACTTTGTTTTAAGTATAGGCGACCAAGAAATTGGTTTACCACTTTTGATGACATCTCCCAGTAACATAATTATTCGCTAAGGATTACAGATTGACAGATTCTGACGTAGCAGTTATTAATCTGTCAAGCGAAAATAGCCCTTGATGTTTTGTACCTGCAAATGATATTCAGTCTTAGAGTGGTAAACCAATTTCATTGTCGCCTATACATGGTCGAGTAAGGAGATCGAGAGGAAAGAAATGAGTATTTTTTAAATACCTACTCTTATTTTTATTATTAGAAAATATTATGTAATAAATCGTATTTATTAACCTAACACAATAATGTGTTTTTATGATTGTGATGATTATGATATCTTTATTTATTTTTATTTAGACTCAGTGGACAGTGGCCTTAAGAGGTTGGCTATCTAGTAACCGTATAATAAATCTACTTTAGTTAATGCCCCGCTACCACACTTTGTTTTTACCTTGTTCGGGACAAATATTATTATATGGAATTACTGTATTCGTACTAAATAATAATGACTAATATTAATATTAATGGGGAATTTGTACAACGCCATCTAGTCTTAAACTAAGCAAAGCTGTAATAGAGCTATATAGTTCAAAATGAGCTTCTTCTTCTTATCGTGTCGATGCTACAACTGTATTTTGTTGTAGCATCGTGTTGGAAAGATTAGCCAGACTAGACACTGCTGTGCCGTGCCTAGCTGTTACCGGTGTGCGCCACGAGGAGGCTCTTTCCATGCACCCAATGAGTGGTAAATAATATACTTATAATTTGCTTAAATTTCAACATTATTTGAGCTAAAGTATTATTGTAATTTTTTTTAGTAAGTAGGTAGGTTTAATAAAAAAATAGCATAAAAAATATTCTTAAATTTTCAAAACAAAAAATTAAGTAGTATTAAATAGTACCTAAGTCCACCCTAATTGTTAAGTCTCCTCATTCAAAGGTTGTTTGGAAGAAATTTCTCCTAACAATAAGCCCATTGTATATTACATTTAGATCTATATTTATATTATTTATGTACAAAATAAAATATCTATTTTCATTCATTCATTAACAATTACAAACTTTGTAACAATTTGAGTTTCCAAGAAAAGTTCTTATTGGGTATCGAACCCACGAGTTCAAGGCAGTGAAACCAACTGAGCTGTGTATATTCTGTTTTAAAACAACTTTCGTACACAAAATCACAAACACGACAACATTCATACAAATAAACAGCGAGCTAACCAATATTTGTTCCGAGCACGCATTTCCCTTTGCTCTAGGGTTGTCACGTACAAATAAAGATTTTCTATGAAATTATTTGATATTTTCTTTTGTATACTGAAATATAATATAGATGGAACTGGATGTAGGAACTAAGTATAAATATAAGATCATCATCATCATCATCGGCAGCCCGTATTAGCCCACTGCTGGGTATAAGCCTCCTGCCTCAAACGCCACTCTTTTCTAAATATATATAATAAAATAAATATTGTAATGTATATATATTTTCTAAATAAAAGATATCGTACCGTAAATGTACACGACATATTATTATACTACATTCGCATTATTCAGATTTAATATGTGACATTTTTGACAGTTGACGCGCGCAATGTTGCCATATTCAGACTTACGTATCACATATTTTACACTTATATGTATATCCTGAATGGAGCCATATATAAAAAAGAAGAAGATCTTGATAAACTGTACACAAGAGTACCTACTGTATTATTTTATCACAAAAAAGTATGACAAATGATGAATTTCTGTTGCTGCTATAACAAATATTAAAAAACCAGCCAAGTGCGAGTTCGACTCGCACTTGGCCCGTTTTTAAATAATAATCTAAACCAACACAAAAAAACCAATACAGACTATCAATACTAAATTTGATCGAACAATAAACTAATTTGCAACTCAAAACTATCAATAGTTTCTGCGTGCCTAAACTAAAACACATTTTGTATTCACTATTCATAATGAATAAACATTTTAAAAAGTAAATATGACAAAAATAATAAAACATGAGTCCCATCTGAGGCCCGAGCACGTATAAATGTGACAATCGCAAACGAATCTGCTGTATTCGAGTTACACTACGCGTTAACGCTCGACTGTCAAACGTTGCAGCGTCACCGCGCAGTGTGTGAATGTGCTAACGTTACGTTTACGTGCGTCACATTTATTCGATGATTTATTTGACGACCCATGTGGCGCGACGGGTGAAGGTCTGCCTGCGACGCGGAGGTTGCGGGTTCGACTCCCGTCTTGGGATAAATGTTGTGTACGAATGTGTACGAACTGCAAATATTTATTCCGGGTGTTCTGGGTATTTTATGTATAATAAAAAATATATATCTATGTAATGTATTGTATTAAGTATGTCAGTCTTCTAGTAGCTCTGCTTAGCTTGGGGCTTGATGATGTTGTGTGGATTGTCCAGCTTATTTATTTATTTATCTGCACGGTGTATTCGAGTTACACTACGCGTTGACGCTCGACTGCCGAACGTTGCAGCGTCACCGCGCAGTGTATGAATGTGCTACCTACGATACGTTACGATACGTTTACGTGCGTCACGTTTATTCGTACTCACCCGATGTTAAACGGTTTATTCGAGTAAGTACATTAATTGATTATGAGACATTTATTTGCTTTATTCATAACTAGTAGTACGCCCCGGCTTCGCACGGGTAGCCTATATAAAAAAATATCATTACAATATAGCTAATATGTTACTCAGTATAAATGTATTTTCGAAATGATAAAAAATATAGACCCTATAGTATGTAACCACCCCGCATATACTCCCGTGACCGGCCGGCAGCTGCGCGGCGCCCGCTGTCTTTTTTCTAATACCTAAGTACTTACATTTTTGAACTCGTGATATCTTTCGAATGAAATGTCCGAATTCAATAATTTAAAAAGTAATAGAAAGGTATTGAAGCAGTCTTAATTTTAAAGTAATTTATTTAGATAAGGATTAATACCTAAGTACAAATTTACAACGTTTTCTGGCGTCGTCATTTTAATTATATATTTTTGATATTAAAACACTTATTATGACATATCTATAATAGTTAGACATATGCTGTCGCTGACTTTTTTGTGGATGATGATGTGTTCTACAAAATAGTAGTACATAATTTCTTTCTATCATCAATAGTTTCCGCAGCGCATGTGATGTAAGGAATTTCTTATACACCTTGGGTTACATAATTGAAGTTTTAGTAAGGATCCCTAATTTTTTTGAAAATATAATATAGCCTATGTTCAGCACAGATAATGTAGCTTCACAACAGTGAAAGAATTTTTGAAATCGGTCCAGTAGTTTCGGAGCCTATTCGATGCAAACAAACAAACAAACAAACAATCAAATCTTTCCTCTTTATAATATTAGTTTAGATATTGTTTTCTATAAAGCAAGAAATGCTTAACCAACAGTTATGAAAAAATATACTTTTATATTATTATTAGTATTTAGTTAAAACAAAATTATAATGCATGTTTTCGTGTTATCCACTTTTTAATATTGTAATTTATTATAAAAATATTTAGTACTTAAGTTTAATTGTGCAAATCAGGACTAATAAAGGGGTTTCAAGAGATTTTAAGTCAATTGATGAATAAAATAACATAAGTTACAATCGAATTGAAAACCTTATGAAAATGCAAAGTTGGTGTAACATGACAACCCTAGTTGAACACAGAAAGCAGAATACAAATCGTCGAATCGTGTTACGAAGATGCTCTCAAAAGTAAGGAAATCAAATGAATTATTTATTTAACGGTGCAACGGCACCTACTTTTCCTCTACACATATAGGAAACGCTACATAGGAAATGCTACATGTAATAGACACGCTCCTCACACACCACACATCACCAAACAGGTTTTTGCCTGAAAGCCAGCGCCGCGTTGCTTTAATAAGCAAAGCTGCATTAAGCTGAGGCTAAACCTTTTTAACGCACTTCAGCACTGGTCAGCACCCACATTATTTTACTACTTTTTTTGTATAAATGTGTTAATGTACTTATGTTTTTTGTAATTTCTGTGTCTTACTTTTCCTTGGTTTCTGTCTTTGTGTACCTACCTATGTGTCTTACTATTTTGAATGTGTTGTACCTGTGTGTTGTGTGTTAAATAAATGTTTCTCTTTCTCTATCTTAAACACCACAACCTCTCCTATTCTACCAGCACTCTAGTTCCATTAGTACAAGCTTTGCGCTTTTTGGGACTAGAATGTGATGTGTGAATTGTCCGTATTTATTTATAAATACGATTGTAGTACTACCCTATCGAACTACTACAATGATAATAACCAAAATATACGTTACTATGAGAAAGGTTATCAAACCATATTTTGTTAAACCATGTTTAACAAAACAAGCGCAAAATAAATTTTCTATTTCAATATCATTTTGACCTGAAACTTCCACTTATAAGCCATCAATCTATTTAAAACAAAGTAAATATACCTTTACACGTGAACTTATTCGTAAAACTGAACGTTAACCTCTTTTGAAAGTAATTGATTAGTGCTGGCAATGTAGAAAAAAATATAACTTGACAGATGACTCTATGATAAAAGTTTTTTTCTAAATGCGCGCGAATGGCAAATAAAGAATTATCTTATCTTAAATAAAAAAATATCTTATCTTAATGGCAAATGCACAAAAAGTAAGAGCCAGGAAAAAAAAAAGGGTTTTGATTATATTATACATACTTAGCAATAGTTATCCTAATAAGGCCGAATAATATAATAAGGCCGTTTTTTATCATACAATAATATAGGTACAAACTTGTTAAAATCCAGGTAATAAGTATTATTCGTCTAATATTTTTTTAATTAATTTATACATGATGAAACGTAATCCAATTTTTTTTATTTAAATCGGTTCACAATTTACAAAATTATGGCAGACAAACATTTTCAACTATGAATCATAAATCATCATTTATTCATATTTTATTATAATATATGCTATTCTATTTGCAAATATATAATTAATAATAATATCGTCCTAAAAGAAACTAAGTTGTACGTATTTAGTACGCAAAAGTTTCAAGCATCCACTCCATTCCGAACCCAAGCTAAATTCGACATAGTTCCATAATTTACGTACTTTACAAATTTAGGACATCTGTTGTAAAAGTTGCAAAGAAAAAAAAAAGAATATAAGAACAATTTTTGGTACAAACTTGTTCAATAAATCTTACGCGACCATCCGCGATAAGTTCTGGATTCGCTCGCTAGAGGGAGGGGTGATACGCACAGTCGTAGAACCTCCTTTGAAGCTACGCGACGTAGTACGTAGCTCTGCGGAACCGCGTACGAAATTAAAAAAAAAATACTTTGAAAAAAGTTACTGGCTGATAGTGTTTTCTTTTTTTTTGTGACTGAAAGGTGATCGGAGTTAGAAGTGAAAAGTTTGAAACTTGAAAGTGTTGTGTTTGTGGTTTGATTGAGTGCTAAGATCTAGGTAAGTTTTTAATATAAATGTAAGATAAGATTTAGATAAGATAATATTATTATTTATGTTAATATGGATTTATTGGTTTGATAAAATACTATTTTCATAACCTGAGAAACATTAAAATAAATTTAAAATTGTTTAAACAAGGATTTAAAGCTTTAGAATTAAACCTAAATATATTATTTTTAACCTGCATAATTTTGATTTAAATTTATCGATTTAATGATAATCTGTGCATCAAAATAAAAATTAAAAATCTGTAAAATAATTATGAAAAAATGCAAATATATTAATTAAAATTTCTCATTATTATTTAATATCTAATTTTGACGTTTATTAATAAGATCTTGGCAAGATATTCCAGTTGTTTCATTATTGGGATATTGCCAAGTAAGATGAGTGGACCATTTTGGGCCAGACTATTGCAGTGATAACTACTAAAAATGTATGAGCAAAATTGTCCTACATACATTTATATTTACTTACAATATTGAACTTTACCGCAATATAAATAAGATTATACTTTAAACCTAAAATCTTTCTTGTCCGATCTTCAGGTCGGATCGTGACACTTAAAATTTTATACGACAATTTTGAATGATTTGTGATTTTACTGAATATAATATGAATAAAAAACAACGATGAAATGTCTTATTGGTTAAGACGATCTCCACCAGGTAATCATTCAAAATCTTGTAGTAATGTACTTCTAATCGCTTCGTTACAAAAGAGTCTTGAAATATGGAATAAAACGAAAACTAATTTTCGGCTAATAAGCGTATAGAAATTTAAAAATCTCAGTTTTTATAGACAAGATTTCATTTCATAATTCTAGACTTAAACTTTTTTTTAAGAACAAAAACACTGATATAGCAACGTTATATTATCATTTAAATACATATTTAGGTTAATAGCGGAGTATTATTAGTAGGATAGTTCTTGAATAAATTAATTAATTATTCATCTAATATTCATCTCCCAGCACCAATAACAATTAAGTAGAATTCTGTATAGATCCTTACTAATTTGATAAGGATAATATTTATTATACCTAAGTTTTATTTAAATATAAAATATTTTTTTTATAAAAAATATTTAAACTGACTTTATTCGTCATGGACAAGTAAAATCTCAAACATTTTTTAAGTTCAAAATAAGTGCCTTTAATTATAATTTAATTTTGACGTCATAATCATAATATTATTTGATAAATACAATTTTATATAAAGATAAGATAATGATAAATTTATTTTTCAGAAAAAACATGTAACATACCTTTGTAACCATAATCACTAAATTACAAAGTGTGAGAAACATAATAACCAAAAATAAGGTTGCAAAACCATACCCTCCGTGGTAGATTAAACTGTGTTACGGCAGGGTATTGATTCAACAACATTTTTGTTTTAACTGAAATACAAACCTCGCAAATAAATAAATATAATATAAATACTCTGAAATACAAGCCTACCATCCTGTTAGGTATATTGTAGTGCCCTCAAACAGAATAGAATAGAATAGAATAGAAAAACTTTATTTCAGTATTTAAAGCTAGAACATATAAAAAGATACAACATATAAAAAGATACTTAATGCTAAAATACTGAAAAAGGTTTCATATGTTCATATATCAAAGTTTCATACAGGATTCATATGTGGTACTAAATATTATTGTACTGTTCTATACTATTCTGCCATATTTTTCTTACACTAAGTACTTTAATACTTACCACTGTATTTACTTTTGTATGAGAAAATAAACGTTATTATTTATTTATTGTAAGAACCTAGTTTTAACCATATGAATGCAATGAATTGAATATTGAGAACGGTTTTGAGTCTTCTTGTTTCCATGATAAGACATTTTTTGCTTGATAGAATGACTATCGTTTTTAAAGTACTTACTTGAGCAAATTAACCATAGAATGTTGGCAAAGCACTGCATCTATTGCAGAAGTAATATTACATCTCATTTTCAACGGTCTGTAGATAGCTCAACTGTTTCTTATGTATTTTACCTATATGCCAATGTACATTTTGTAAATACTGTAATATTCGTAAATTTGTTTGTGAATAAATTACATATTATGTTAGTTAATTAAATATCCCAAATTTATAAATAAAAGAATAAAACCTTTTATAAACTAAATTAAAAAAAAAATCAACCGTTCATATCGATTCAAACGCCAAAGAGATTTCATGAAAATACTTTTTGATTAAAATTCGCAAGAAAATAAACTTTCATCTGAAAATATTCTCGTTACTTCCTCGTTTTAGATTTGAAAATAATCCCGCTAAATTATTCCGGAGTGTTTTTTCAAAGTTGTGAAACGAATGATCGAAGTTCCTTTTAACAAGTTTTTAATGAGTTTGAAAGAAAAGTCAGTTAGACTGAACGTTTAGATCGAACTTGAAATTGTTTTTTTTAGTTACATAATGGTACTGTTAATGATTTGGTCAAGCACGAACTCAAACTCTGATTACTCTTCATTATCTTCCTTCCTCTTAATTATATTATATAAGTATATAATATATATATATATATATAAGTTAAATAATAGGAGCTTTAGTCTGCCCAAACGTCGAAAAATTACCAGTAAGACGTGTTACGTTGTCCCTTGTTTATATCGCGAAAAAGTACATAAATTATATGTATAAAATACATGAGAAATAGTTGAGCTATCTACATACCGTTGCAAACGATCTATAGATAGCTCTACATATCCAAATCAGTAGCGTACCCAAGATACTGGCTGCATTGCCGCGCCAATGCTATTAAATTAATATTTTTATCTTTAGCTTCTGTTCACATTTATTGTGTAATGTAATGGAGGAAACTTTACTGGTTTGTGTGTTATCTTAAGTTCTTTTTGTATTTAGTATATAATAACTGTTTGTTTCCCAAATAAAAAATAAAAAAAAAAATATTAATATGGAGTCAATATATTGAGTAAATATTTGAAAAAACAATGTTTTTATATACCACCTTTTTGAAACAAAAATGTTTGGTTTAATATCAGTTTCAGAATGTAAATATTTTGAATACGTATTTAATAATTGAGTAATGAGGCACTTCTGTTAAACATTTCACAAAAGTTATTTTATGAACATGATGATTTAATCAATAAAAAGAATTGAAGTGCATTATGTGAAATATTATTTCGTATATTTTTCACGTATTTTCCACACGTAAAATAAATTGAGAAAATAAGAAAGCTAAAGCTTTGTTGGGCTTGCAAGAAACTTACACAACTATATACATATTAAAGATATACAAAAAAAAGTATATAAGTATTCTATCAGCAATCTAGTGCAAGCTTTGCTTAGTTTGGGACTAGAGTGTGATGTGTAAATTGTCCTTGAATATTTTATTATTTTATTTATAAGTACTTACATTTATTATATCTATACTTCTATACCTACTAATACACTCGAGAGCAATGAATCCGGGTCACTTAAAGAATGTTAAAAATCTCGGAAACTAAAAATGATAGGTTAATGCAATAAATTGTATTTAATAGACAATGTAATACTCCTTAAATGAAAGTAAAAAAAATATGAGTCACCATACATTTTATTAACACAAAATTACATAAAGAAAAAAACTGCTGATCTCTCCTTAAAACAAAAATAGGAAACATGAAATTTTTGAACTTTATTACGATTTTCTTGAATTTTAATACTTCGTATTGCCTCCTCGTGCTTCCATTACTGCGTTTACGCGGTTTGGCATGCTGTACACCAAGTTCCTTATACGATTTTGGGGAATATTCTCCCATTCCTCTGTGAGAGCAATTTTGAGCTCACGAAGCGTGATTGGGGGAGGGTTTCGTTGTTTTACGCATCTGCCTAGCTCGTCCCAAGCATGCTCGATCGGGTTGATATCCGGGCTGCGCGCTGGCCACTCCATACGAGTAATGTTCATCTCTTGAAGGTAGTCATTCACAATCCTACCTGTATGAGGTCGGGCATTGTCATGCATAAATATAGCATCCTCACCTAAATTGACCATAAATGGACCAACGTGATCATTGAGGATTTCTTCCACATATCTTACGCTAGTTAAAGAGCCGTTTTCTATGATCACCAGCTCTGTGCGACTTTCAGAAGAAATTCCGGCCCACACAAGTACAGACCCACCACCGTAGGCTACTTTTTCTTCGATGCATGCTTGCTTGAATCTTTCCCCTGGTCTTCGATACACTCTGTGTCTTCCATCGTGCTTGTAGAGCATAAATTTTGATTCGTCGGAGAACATAACTTTTGACCAATCTTCAATACTCCAATTTACGTGGCTCTGGGCATATCTTAGTCTCGAAATACGATGCCCACGCTCCAGTTTAGGGCCGTTTGCAGGTCTAAGGGGTTTTAAGTTAGATTCAGCAAGCCGACGTCTTACTGTCCATGCACTTGGGTTACTTCCTCCGAGGCGTCGAAACTGATTGGTGAGTTCAGTTCCTGTGAGAAAGCGATTTCGAAGCATGGTGTTCACCAAGTATCGGTCTTCTCGTGCTGTGGTACACCTGGTTCTGCCCGTTCCTGGTCTGCGTAGGTTAGAACCAGTTTCTTCGTAACGTCGGAGAACTCTTTGTACTGTTGACAGCGACACACCGACAGTCCTGGCTGTATCGCGCTGACTCCGGCCGGTTTCCAGCATTGTAAGTATTCTGGTGCATTCTTCAGGCGTAAGCGACATAATTTCAGCTTGAATAATGAATATAGAGCACTATCAACATGGTTTATGTACCCACATAAATGACAGATTACAAACAAAAGCAAAACCAAATGCTGTAATTTCGTAGTTCCATCTTCGAAAGTGGCCCTTTTTCAAATTTGATTTTTTTATGATATAACTTTACAATAACTAAGAAGTTTTAATACCTTCATTTAAGGAGTATTACATTGTCTATTAAATACAATTTATTGCATTAACCTAGCATTTTTAGTTTCCGAGATTTTTAGGATTCTTTAAGTGACCCGGATTCATTGCTCTCGAGTGTATTATAAAGAAGTAAAGTTTGTGTGTTTGTTAAATTGTAAGGGGTAATCTCGGGATCTACTGAACCGATTTTAAAAATTCTTTCACCAATAGAAAGCCACATTATTGCTGAGTGTCAAAGATTATATAAACCGAATGGCCAACGAAGTGGGCACGGGTCAGCTAGTTATCTATAGAACTATACTAATACAGGTTTGAATATCCATGGATATTAACCACGGTCAGACATTGTCATGTCCTATTTCACAGGGATCGCCTAAAGTTTGGGAACCACTGAATAAGTAATTTGATACGTAGCCCGGAATAGGCTGGAATGTAATGAATCCTAAACTTAGGTACCTTAAATCTAGTTTGTGCTACGGTCTGCAGTTAGCTCAACTGTTTCTTATGTATTTTGTCAATAATGTAATAGCTGTCAATTGTTTGATGTAAGTATACTAAAAATTATATTATATCGCATCAGGAACATACCAGACAAAATACCGCTTCTAGTATCTTCTTCCAGTGTTGGTTAGTGCTGACGAATAAGATGTGTAATGATAATTATGTATTTACAAAAAAATATATAGGTATCAATTATGTTGTATATAATTATGTACTTTATTCACAAACAAACTTACGACTATACAGTATTTACAAAATGTACATTTACATATAAAATACATAAGAAACAGCTGAGCTATCTACAGACCGTTGCAAACGATCTATAGATAGTTCAACTGATCCAAATCAGTACCAATCGGAAGCGTACCCAAGACACTGGCTGCATTGCCGCGCTGAATAGCAATGCTGATACGTTGGGCCAGATACTCACCAGCCCTCGGGTCACGCGTCGCTTCGACTAGACGCCCAGAAATAATTTTGAAAACGCGGTGGGCCTCGGTACCCCACGGACCTAGAGTCTCGACCCCAAGAGGAGCAAATATGTACGCCCTGTCGAGACCTGCATATTTGCGTCTCTTGAGATCCTCGGCCGAATCCGCCGCCGCACCAGCCCGAACGGATGTCTGTGACAGATGAGAAGGAGCAAGGGTATCGACACAAGTTGCGTCCCACACCAAAGGCCTTCCCGCCTCCCACGGAACAAGCGTCATACCGTCAGGCCGTTTGCCATCGTCACGCATCAGACCATTCGGCTCTAGAATGGCTGGCACGTTCACGCTGGTAAAAGCCCGCCGGATGATGTCGTTGAGGCTAGCATGACGGGATATCCGACCGGCGGCTCTAGTGCACGATAATCCGTGGTGACCAAGCTGTTCGACAGCAGTACCGCACTGGCACAGATGAGGTGCGCAGCACCGCGCGCCCAACCGTAGACTTGTTGTATATTAAGAGTATTTTTAAATTCTTAAAAAAACATAAGATTCGATGTAACATATGTCATTGTAACAAAATAATAATAAATAAACAAAATAAAAGGGGGTGGTCGAGGGTGAGGGAGGGGGAAGTTTGCTGTAACATTATTTATCGATTTCAGCGCCATGTTTAGGACTCCATTTAATAATAAAAAATAATAATAAAATTCTTTATTGAGGACTATTTTACACAAAAAATAGAGGGTGTGGGGAAAGGATGAAGTTTTCTGTAGCGATATTTATCGACGGATTTCAATCAAGTTAAAGAGGTACTTACTAAGAACTGCATTTTACAAGATATTTATTTTGCCAAAATAAGTGTTACAAAGGTCTTAAAATTAGGGAGGCACTTAAAAACTTATTCACCTTTTTCAGGTATCGCAAAAAAGGGTTGGGCGCTTAGACATTATATTATATAGGTACTATATAGGAACTATATTATGCTTAAATTATTATTTATATAACTAGTTAACATTTTAGGTACTTAATAGCTCTTAATATATTAGTTAAATAAGTCTAAGTATCACATTTTTGTTTAGTAAAAATTACAATTATAATAAGTTGGGTGTCATTTCTCGAAGATTGCGATGAAGACGCGAGCGAGGTCAAATTCCGAGGTACGCAGTTAAGTCGCACTTGTTATGTTTGGGAATAAAAAGCGTTGATTGAATTGTCCATGAATATTTATTTATTAAGTAGTCTTCACCATTCGTGGTCACGCACGACCTTGTTATTGTTAAACGAAAGAGTTTTTATACAATTCAATCATAAAAATCTTAAAGTCTTGTGTAATGTGTAAAATATTTGTGAATATTTATTTATTTATTTAAAATAAATATATTTTTCAAACTCATATCACCCTGCCGCGGTAAAGCTATTCCATAGCATTTTTTGTTGGATTATGCATGCGCAGTGTTAGGTTATTTTCGTTCGGTTATTTCGTTACGAAATTTCTGGATTCGGTCTCCACACTCAAGGTCCGCGATAGAAGCTATGCAATAGCATAAATTAATACTTTTTCATAATAACGATTTCTTAGCATTTAAAATTCTTCGATGTTCATATTAAAGTCTCTCCATTCTAAGCAGTTCTTAAAGAGGGTTAAAATAAACAGTGTTGCGGTAAAAAGCCGCACTCGACCGCTTTCTAATGTGCCTTTCATGAATCATTAGGTACGTTCCAACAGAACAAAGGCTATACCTACTCTGTGTTTTGGTAGATTTTAACAAATAAAATATATTCTTTATACATAAAGAGATGGAAGCTGCAGGGGGATACCACAGGCTGAAAATGAAATACAAATAAATAAAATAAATTATGTTTCGTGTACTTTGGACTTGGCGGTCTAATTGCGTACAGCGATGTTTCCCAAATCATTTATTTTAATTGCTAACGATATCATTAAAAAATTGTAAGC
The DNA here is from genome assembly GCA_932527185.1 of Ecliptopera silaceata. Lineage (NCBI taxonomy): Eukaryota > Metazoa > Arthropoda > Insecta > Lepidoptera > Geometridae > Ecliptopera > Ecliptopera silaceata. The sequence goes on along the minus strand of OW052215.1, from coordinate 5,329,022 downwards.
ATATCATAAAATTCACTAAGACGTCCCAATTTAAATTCTATTAATATTCCGATTGTTTATAAATATTTCGGTATCATTGCAAATTAAAAAAAACTTCGGCTCGCATGATTTTGTCCTTTGATGATATTTTTGGACTATCTCACATTCATGTTTTGAGTTTAAGTTGAGGTTCTCAAGTCAATGTGTATATTTTTTAATTTCAAATATAAATAAATATCCCTCTGAATTATTATTCTCATGAATAGATCCATCACTTTCTGTTAAACTTCTAAAACAATGAAGCTCTTGTTCAATTGCGCGGCAAACTCGGGCTTGCGTGTCCTTTTCTTGGGTCTTTTTAACTTTCTGTGTAAAAATATATCCAGCATTTTTTTGTAAATAGATTTATTCTTCCCACATCGCTTTGTTGAAAAAGGACAGGTATTTTTTAAGATATATTGTGGCAATAATAATATTATCATAAAGAAATAGAAAAGAAAAAGATGTTTTGATCCTTTCTATATTTAATATTATAATTTATAGGCATGGAATATACAAGATGGCGGATTTTTGACATTTTTGAAAGATAAATATAAAAATACCTAATAAAGACTAAAGGTGTACCTATAGCATGCATTGCAAGTTTACATTCCTGCAGTTGAGGACATAATTATGTTGTAAGCTTCTCATCATTTTTTGGGTAGGTATGACTCTGTTCATTACCTTAGTACGTCCGGATTGGACAAACTGTATAAACTTGTACCACATATAATTAAGATCTTTTATGTACAATTTAAATCTTATATCTACTTAACACATACATTACATAATATTAGTATGTATTACAATAAGTATCGTAAGTGTATATTATGTAATGTATGTGTTAAGTAGATATAAGATTTAAATTTTTGCACAGCATTTGACTTTTTGCATAGCCAGTTGTTATTTAGGTACCTACTAAACTTAGAAATAAAACTGTTTTAACTGACAGAAATCAGAAATCATAAATATTTTATTGTTTAACTGTTGTACATTTTATTGTTTAACTGTTGTCCGGCACATCACTAGTATCGACGTGATGTGCCGGATCTTCAAAAGCATATCCGCGGATACGGATACGGATGTTCGGAACATCACTATCGATACCAATCCAATTGTAGCATTGAATTAAATGTACATTGACGATGCAAATGAACGGGCACCGGTTAGTTCATAATTGTCATTAGTATCCAAAGGTTTTGAGGTCACATCGTACCTACATTTAGCTATCTACTATACCTTCGTACTATAGAAAGTAAGTCAGTAATGTGGACTTCAGCGTACCTACTGCCTATGTTTATAAAAGTTTCACACACTTCGACAGTATTAACAAAATATAGGAACCTACATAAGTATAAAATACTTACTTACATAAGAAACAAAAAATAAATATTAAGAAACATTAAACATACATATTATATAATCTAAGCGACGCACATGCAAAGAACACATAGTTTGTTTTCCGTGGGGATCGAACCCACGACCCACATGGAAGGCAGAGCTACTACCAACTGAGCTGTGACGTCTGTCAAAAAATCTAAAATTTCCAGCTTTGTATAATATTGGAAATGTGTTAGTAATGTAGGCACTAAAATTGAACACAATTTAAAACACCTAGAAAATCTTATTAGTTGGAAGTGTCCTCGGGCATTCAAATTGAAATAGATAGGTATGAGATAGGATTACGTTATCCCCGGTAAACTCAGATCTCTTAGTAATTAAGTAGGTAGTACCTATTAATTCAAGCTTCCTTGTGTATGTTGAAGTAGGCAGATAAACGTCAAATGACAAATTAAATTCAAGATGGCGGTTTACTTTGCTGGTCGCCATTTTGAATTTAAACTAAATTAAAATAAAATAAGTTCCAGTGCGGTGTCAAAATAAAAATAAAAACGGTATGTTTTATAAATAAATGACAGAACTTGCTGAAAACACTCGATGTTACTTCGATCTAGGTGTCAGATTGACGTTAAAAATGTCGGGTAACTTTTCCCAAGCCCTCCCGTTTAAAACCGCATTTTGGTTTGAAAAGGAAAATGGAAACGGGATTACACAGTGAAAGTATTTTTAAGCGTTTCAAACGTCACGTTGTTTTTGTAAAGGTCTAAAAAGGGTTTACACCAGGCGTTTTGTCGCTTTATAAGTATTTAGGCGTTTCTTAGTTTATTACATAAAAACAAACGCATTTAAAAACAAAAAAGACGTACCTACGGCACTCGGGGAATGCCGCGGTAAAGCTATTGCATAGCATTTTGTGCCGCCGGTCGGAATGTTAGGTTATTTCGTTACGGAATTTCTGGATTCGGTCTCCACGCTCAAGGCCCGAGATAGAAGCTATGCAATAGCTTAAAAATCTTGGACATTTTACACATCACGCTCTGGTCCCATAAAAAGCTTGTAGGTATAGGTACACCTAAACAGAATGAAACATTAGTGTTTATGTTGAATTTTTGTTCCCGCTGCGGATCGAACCCAAGACCCACATGGATCTGAGCTACCACCAACTGAACTGCAACGCCAGGAATGCCATGAACTATGTATTATTTAAAAAGGTAATTAAAACATAGACAAATTAAAAAAAACAGTAGCTAGGTTATTATTTTTAATGTTAACTGTGTATGTTGCCGTAGTCTATTATATGTATTGATAAATAAATAAACATAACAACGAAAAAAAAATGGCCGCCAAGCACCAATCCAGCTCGTTTTGCTTGTAGAAGCTTCCTAGCTGACCCAGTAAAGCCTACTGTCCACTGATGCGTATCGGCATAGATGAATAGCATTGTAAGCTTTGCACCCGGCTTAGGTCACCCGTGGCCGACATGTGACACGAGTTACAGCTAAATTGTGTCAATGCTTCAGTGGACTTTGGCCTGAAATTTATGTATCGAAGTACTATTGTATTCAAAACTAATTATAAATTAATGTCTCAGCTCAACACGGCTGTTTTTATGTAATAATTGGAAGTTCATTATCGCGCGTTACGAAAGGGGGCTAGACGGAAAAAATTAAGACCAAAAGTTGTAACGACACTTTTTGCTATAGTTGTAAGCCGTGCGCGTGTTTCTGTCTGCCTCTCGCTCTCTCATAGAAAGCAAACTACTTTCGCATTGAACAGTGTGGTTTCGCAACGATTTTATTTTTGTTATAAGTACCTACTAAAATAAAATAAACAATAATACTGTTATTCATAGACTGTAATAGTGAAAGAATTATCGAAATTGGTCAAGCCGTTCTTGTGTTATGATATAAAAAGTGTAACAAGCCCAACATTTTATATTAATATTCATGGACAATTCACACATCACACTCTTTGATGATAGAATACTTACTCTATCTTGTAAAAAGTTAGCGCAGACTTGAAGTATTGATTACCACACGTAATGATGAAATAAAGTCAACGCTAACTTTTTATAAGATAGGGGGTTATAATTTTATATACTTAGTTTTGTTTTATTTATATTTTTATTAACCTTCCTGTTTTTATTGCAATTAAAAAAAAAACAACGGCAAAATAATTGACATTCTGTGGGGGTAACGGTTGTTTTTTTTTAAACAATATAATAAAAAACAAAGTTAAGTACAGATAATACAAAATGTCGTTATTTTTTTACTGGTGTTTTTAGTGGGTTAAATTGACAGATAAAATGTTACCTGTTTTCAAACGATATTCGAATTTTGCGACCATTTTTGGGCATTTAAAGATACCAATATCGAAACAGCCAGCGTTGTATGTTTTGTGAATGAAAAAAAAAGGTCTATAGATTGGTTTTCAAATGGAAGGATCTTTGTTTATTTTTTGTGATTCTATTTACAATAAATAAAGAATGCTGGACAATCCACACATCATCTAGCCCCAAGCTAAGCAAAGCTTGTGTTGTGGGTACTAGAAGACTGACATACTTAATACAATACATTACATAGACAGATATTTTTCATTATACAATAAAATACCCAGAACACCCGGAATAAATATTTGCATATCGTTCAAACATTTATCCCAATGCGGGAATCGAACGCGCAACCACCGCGTCGCAGGCGGACCTTCGCCCGCTGCGCCACATCGGTAATGGCGGATAGGTTATTGCTTTATCTAACAGTTATTTAATCCTGCTCGAACAAAAATGACTGTCAATCCACAAATATTCGGCCATCGGAATAATCTCGGCATCGGCCTAACCGTATTCGGTCCCAAAACTTTGGTATGGAAAATATGGAAATACATTTTATTTTAGTGCGGTACATTCCTTCATTTATGTTCTATGTCATATATATTTATAGTAAATATACCTATTTATAAGCGGTGGGCGGATTCTGTTGCTCACTTATGCCTTGATCACACGTACCGAGTAAACCGGCGAGACAGTGGCGTATTTGAGATACACTGCGCGTCGACATCAGTTTTACTGTTGAACGTTGCAGCGTTAGCGCGCAGTGTATCTTAAATACGTCACTGTCTCGCCGGCTTACTCGGTACGTGTGATCAAGGCATTATTGAGTCGTAAATGCGTGGACGGTCGTAAAGTGACAAAGTCCCTTCTGCGGCTATTCTGTTTTAGAGGGTAGGACTCTTTGAAAATATGCTTATTTCTTGACCAATTTATGTAAGTTTCCTTGACTTTCTGTCATACTATTTTATGGAGGATTATTTATTTGATGTGAACATACCTACCTATTGTGATGTAATGGTTTTTTAATTTTTTTTAAACATTTTTCTGATTTTGTGTTTGTAAAGCAGTATATTGCATATTTTTAAACCATTTATAATAATTAATTGTTTGTCTACATTTTACATTTTTTGCTTTTATAGTAATTATGTGAATTAAAATTTAAGCTAATAATAATAATAACGTGTAAATTTTAAAAGATGTTTATTTAGATTAGCGAATGTCTTTAAGATTTTATTATACGTTACATTTTTCCTCTCTTCTTCTTGTAATCTATTAAAAAATTCCAAGCTACTAGTCAATAGGAACCTACAGTAAGTACCCACTAGCTTTACTGTAAGGGTTATTTTTATGGTCATGGTGAATTTATTGGTTTAGTTTTTACTGTTTTGGTCTCCTTGATAAATGGGCAATAAATTTCGCTAGTCTCCGAGAGATTTTTGGACATTTTTACGTTTTTACTTAGACTTATGAATAAATAAATCTAGCTCGTCGATTCTTTATTCAGTAAAACCACAGCAGATCATTTAGCATTGTCTTATAAACTAGGTTTAGAATTATATAATTATAGACTACTTATATAATTTGTATACTTAACTCAATCACCTGTGTAATTAAACTAGTTTATAAATAATATTCACGGACACACTCTAGTCCCAAACTAAGCAATACTATGTTGGGTACTAAGCAAAGCTTACCTTAGTACCTATAGTCGGAGCACAGAATCTAATCAAGATAATAAATAGATAGTTTTCAACGGTCTGTAGATAGCTCAACAGTTTTTTCTGTATTTTATATGCCTATGTTAATTTTATAAATATTGTTATAGTCGTAAGTTTTGTGTGAATAAGATATTTAATCAAGTAAGTATAGTTAAATCGGAAAACCATGACTACCTCAGGTCGCATTCTAAAGCAGCATACCTACTTCCACAGGAATGCTGAAACGACCTCGTAAGTTCCTCGGTCCCATTCTTGCAGTCTATAAAATTTCAATAAAATGTGGGAAACCTGCTCCGTATTTAATTCCGTAAATCAGAGGCACTTACCTCTAGAAATATTGTATGAGGAAAATGAAATATGGATGATATTATAATGAGATTTGTAGCTGGTGATTTTGAATCTGGGGGGAATGAACCCACAGTTTTTCTTTTTTTTTACGAGCTTGCTTGCTACCTGATGGAAAGTGAGTTCATTTTTTTAGAGCAAAAAACCCCTCGTTCCGTTTTGATGAGGTTGCTATTTTATTTATCTTTATAACTAATCAATCTTTTTAACTAATCATCCTTTATAATATTTGAAATTATCGGTCTGAATATACCTATTTACCGTTCCGTTCACGTTCAATACCACGGCATCATTTTAAAGCATATCAATTTATGTCGTATATCTGTAACAGTACGGTTGAATATCCATTAGTAAAAATTAAAATCCCTTGCCATGCCGTCCCGGTCTGCGCAGGTCTTAAGGGCGCATGCAACTATGTCAAAATAACGGGTAATAAGCAGTTTCATAAATCATAGTAAATCAATATATTCCCACAATTGGGTCAAAACTGATGTATTCTATATTTACCAACAATAATGAGTCGCAATAGCAAAAATAAGCCGTACAGACTTATTTTATTTACTACCCTTTGTATTTTTATCACTTAACTACCAGTAAATCGAATAAATTCATAACTTAACCCATAAACTCGTAGTTTATCTATTAACCTACAAAATTCCATAAAAATCATATAAGCCATATAGTAAAACGTGTCACTAATAATAGCTCGCTTCGCTCACTGCATCAATAACGGATAACACGAATAAATGTGACAATCGTAAACGTATTTAAGACACACTGCGCGCTAACGCTGCAACGTTCGACAGTAAACCTGATGTCGACGCGCAGTGTCAAATACGTCACTGTTCCGATACGTTTACGATGGTCACATTTATTCCTGTACCCCAAGTACGAGTTTGTGCACACACGGATCGCAGAGACGCGATCGCCGAGCGCCACAGATTTTGTATAGAAATCCAAGCTTCTCAAGAAATCTGCTAGAGGCGCTGCTTGGATCTCCATACAAAATCGGTAGCGCTCGGCGATTGCGTATCTACGATCGATCGTAAATATGGAATCGCCGAGCGCTACCTTTAGGTTTCTTGAGAAACATGGATTTCCATACAAAATCGGTGGCGCTCGGCGATTGCGTCTGCGATCCGTGTGTGCACAAACTCGTACTTGGGGTACTGCTCACCCCTAGGTCTAAATACGTTCCCCTTACAGGGCGTAACCAATGCCTTGAGATCAGTGAGCCTTGAAATTTTCGGGGGTTTCCTCTCTACTGAGTATGTTTGGTATTTCTCACGCGTAGGTAAGGCAAACCAGCTATTATACTTGCTAGTTCACTACATTTCTGAGCAGGCATTGCATACGATATTATTTGCCGTGAGAACAAACAGGGGCATTTCTAGCTCAAATCAAGTTGATGTATTGTGGAAGAAAGTTTATATGCGGGCACTGCATAGATAGTATAAGTATAGTAATTCTTATAAGGGTATTTTAAGGCAAATTTAATAGATCGAATACATTCCCACATGTCCCTAAATTCTTCAAGTGGAATTTCTAGGCAGTGGCAGTTAATTAACACGTATTTTACATAAAACAAACACTTTATATTTAACTAGCTGACCCGTGCCCTTGACTTCGTTGGGCATAATTCGACCGTTTTTTCTCCGATTCACTTTGCAAAACGGACTACCACGTAAAAGCCTTTTTATTTTTCGGTTTTTTATATCACCTAATGACACTCAGCAATAATGTGGCTTTCTATTGGTGAAAGAATTTTTAAAATCGGTTTTGTAGATCCCGAGATTACCCCTTTCAATTTAACAAATATACAAACTACACAAACTTTACTTCTTGAGAATATTAGTATAGATAAATAAATAAATATTCACGGACAATTCACACTCTAGTTTGCTTAGTTTGGGACTACAGTGAAACGTCCGTGAATATTTGTTTAGTCCCAAACTAAGTTATTATAGAATCTGAACGTGATTTTGAGATGCTAGGATACGCTGTACTAAGCTGTAACACGGGCGGTTCTGTCAAATGTATGTCACAAAATGTGGTCCTTAATATTTAATTTGAGAGGAACATTTAATAACGCAGGATAGTTGGAGCGTTATTGCTCATGAGGTTATCAAAGTACAAATTAACTTCATGCATATTTGAGACGGATCTTCACAAGGGGAAATTAGATATTATATAATAATGGCTGACGTTGCCAAAAAGGCTTCTAAGCTAAAGCGGGACTAAATGGGACACGCAATGTCAACAAGCTAATGAGATTACAAAGAAACTTAAAGCAGTATTTTTGTATTCTCACTAAGTTTTTTGTAATCTCATTAAGTTTTTTGTAATCTCACTAAGTTTCTTTATAGTCTCACTAAGTTTCTTCCTAATCTCACTAAGTTGCTTTCTAGTCTCACCAAGTTTCTTTCTAGTCTCACTAAGTTTCTTTCAAATCTATCTTTTATTTCCATTTCTAGTGTTGGCTGTAAAAATTCTTTATTCTATAATAATTTATTTTTATTTTTTTTGTTGGCGCTGAAAACCAAATGACTAGTAGTATATACAAGTATAACAGCATGCTCTCTCTCTTTTTGCAACAGGATTTCTTTCCTGTATAGCTTTAAGACCACTAAGGTTAATTTAGATATTAAGTATAACAATGTTCTTACTAATTTAAGTACTAAATATTTTTCCAGCAAACCTAGTTTAAAGGTTGTTAAATACACGAGAAGGACTACTATGATCTATAAAACTCTACAAAAACAATATACCAAATTCATCCAATACCACACAGCCATACTAAATGGTTATCCCCTTTTACCACCCCCACTTATCAAAAAAACATTATGGATACACTAATCCAATTAAGCTCGGATATTGACCGGATCGGTGTTTCGGAAAGCGAAACGGTTGCTCCTGATGATTGTTCTGCAAAAATTAAATCGTTCCACAAACCTCTAAGAATTATGACACTAAATATTCGCAGTATTTTTAAAAACTTTGATTCGTTCGTGATTCTCTTAGCTAAAATCAAAATATCTTTGGATGTCATTATACTAACAGAGTGTTGGTTGGCTCCTCATAAATTCGTACCGGCTTTAGATGGCTTCGAAATTTTTCAATCTACAAAACTACACAATCAAAATGATGGCATCGTAGTATATACACGACATAGTCTAAAGTGCAAAATTGAAGAACTGCACCTGGAAGATGCTAGCTGTGTCGCGGTAAATATTGACTGTGAAACAGTTATTCTAGGTGTGTACAGATCACCTTCATTTCGAAACTCCGACAAGTTTATTTTAGCTCTAGCCAAAATGTTACCTGACTATGATGGTTTCAAGAATATTGTTCTCATGGGAGATATTAACATCGATATTAAACCTCAAAATAACGACAGATCAAGTGATGTATACCTAAATCTTCTGGCAGAACACGGCTTACTTCCAGCCCATACACTACCGACACGTCTCAAAAATTGTCTTGATCATGTAATATTAAAAAAATCAAACTGTGCACAAACTTTTGTTATAGAAACCGATGTTACAGATCACTACCCTGTTATTCTAAATATCTCTAAAGTAAATATCTTTGAAAAACCGTTAAAAACACGAAAAGTGATAAACTATACCGCAGCAACTAATTATCTACAAAAAAATGGACTCGAGAATGTATTTAAAATCACAGATCCTGAGGAAGCAGCGACGTTCGTTGTAAATAAAATTTCAACCGCAATTATTCTGCATACATCAACACACCTGGTAAGTAGTAAAAATCGCACCTTGAAACCCTGGATGACCGCAGCTTTGTTAAGATGCGTAAGACATAGGAACAGACTCCATAAAAGATGTAAAGCGGACCCTGAGAACGGCATTCTTGAAATTTCATATAAACGGTATCGTAATTATTGTACATTACTTATCAAGAAAACTAAATTGGCATATGATAGAGCACGATTGGAAGAATGTGGCCAAAATCCAAAAAAAACATGGGAAACGATAAGGTCAATTACCAACACAATAAATAATACAACTCCACCTTTCGAACTACTACAAAAAAACAATAGCAAAGAAAGCGAAATAGATAATGTGAACAATTTTTTTGTGAATGTGGGCCAAACCCTTGCTGCTAAAATAAATACAAACCTAGATTTTAAATTGCTTGAAAATTATATTCCAACTCAAACTCATCACCGATCTTTTGTCCTCCTTAAAACAGACTGCAACGAAGTATATACAACCATATCTAACCTAAAAAATGTATCTGCAACAAGTAGTGATGAGATTTCAACTAAATTCTTAAAACTAATTAAACATATTGTATCTCCAGCTCTCACACATATCTTCAACTTATGCTTTGAACTTGGTGTTTTCCCAACGGTACTAAAAAAGTCTATAATTCACCCGATATTTAAAAAAGGAAATAGAGACAGTGTCGACAACTACAGACCAATTTCAATACTACCAGCCATGTCTAAGGTCCTTGAAAAACTCATTAACATCCGCTTGATAAATTATCTAGAAAGTGAAAGTCTACTGGCACCACGACAATACGGATTTAGACCCGGCAAATCCACAGAGGATGCTGTATACTCTTTAACACAACTTGTAACTAAAAAACTGGACGAAAAATCTAAATGTATTGGAATCTTCCTGGACTTGGCAAAGGCCTTCGACACTGTCTCTATTCCTATACTGTTAAAGAAGATGTATAATATCGGAATACGAGAGACTTCTCTACAGCTCTTTACCAGCTACCTTAACGGCAGGTACCAGTGTACTAAAATAGGTGAATCCATTTCTGAGGAACTTTTGTTAAAATGTGGCGTTCCCCAGGGGAGTATTCTCGGACCAAGTTTGTTTTTGATTTATCTAAATGAACTCTGTCTACATAAACCTCTCCATGGTGAAGTTTTTAGTTTTGCTGACGATACAGCGTTGGTGTTTTGGGGAAGCACCTGGAAGCAGGTTAGCGGGTATGCTGAGAACGGTTTACAAAAAGTTATAATGTGGCTCCGTAAGAATCAACTTTCCTTGAATATAAAAAAAACTAATTATATTAACTTTTCCATAAAAAAATCCACAAATCCAAATAATATAACAATCCGTGCTCATACATGTAACGATGTTGCCTCCCCTACATGCTCATGCATCGTTCTGGAAAATGTTGAAACAATCAAGTATTTGGGTGTCACTCTAGATAATAGATTGAGTTGGGGTCCACATATTGATTTATTGGCTACTAGAACGAGACGTCTTATTTTTACATTTAAACACTTGAGGCACGTAGCAACAACCAAATTGATGAAAACGGTGTATTTTGCCCTAGCACAGTCTATAATGGGCTACTGTATTTTGATTTGGGGATGTGCATGTAAAACTAAAATAATTAAACTCGAAAGGGCACAAAGATCATTACTAAAAGTAATGAACTTTAAACCCTATCGCTATCCGACCTGTCTTTTGTATAAAGAATGTGAAGTTCTATCTATTCGTCAGCTATTTTTGCAGAGACTTATTAGTAAACAGCATACATCCTCACCATATGACTCAAAACTACAAACTATAAAAAGGAAACAAAGTAATACTTTCAAAACCAAAAAAATAAATACTTCATTTGCTAGAAGACACCCATATTATTTAGGTCCATTTATATATAACAAATTAAATCGAATTCTTGATATTTATAACCTCAACAACTATCACTTAAAAAAAACAGTTCGTAAATGGTTAATACAGCAAACGTATGATACGACAGAATCATTTATTTTGTCCTTGAAATAGCTCACATAATGTGAGCCTACATTGCAAAAAACTGACTATTTTAATTTGTTTCTTGATAATACTTTAAAATAATAAATAATGAAACTAGAAAAATCAAACGTTTATCGTTCTCATTTTATTTGCGAAACAAGTGTTTGCGTATGGCTCACGAAAGGATGTAAAAAATACCCAACATGCTCCCTGACTACATTTAACACACATAGACGCACACATCTTCGCCCATTCAAGTTGATCATTTTTTATTTCTACACACCCGCATTATTTTTATTTATAAGTACACCTACTCATTTGCTCCCGAATTCTTAATATTAATATTTTTTGGTGTAGAATAGATCGTCCCATAATGTTAGCTATTCAAGTGATGTGATGTGATTGGCTACTAGAACACTATTGCCATAGTGGTTACTGATGGATCTTTTGTTGTTTTTCTCGTGGACATGTGAGTGTCTATTTATCTAAATATCTAATATTTACTAGCAAATTCTTGTATGAATTGTTGGAAAAATAACGATGATACTTGCTGTAACGTACCTACTTGTAACCTAGCCTACCTAGTACCTAACTCCCTTTTTGCTGAATATAAAAACACGAATGTAACTCTGTATATATTAGCATCAACCGAAGGAAGGTATCAATTCCACAACACAGGTTTTATTAACCTAGCGTGGCTTTTGATGCGACCTCGACCATGTTACCCTCTAAATGTACTTAGTTGTAATAAAGGCTTGTAAAGGCTTGTAATATCGTATACTTAACGGTAACTTTTGTGAAACTACATTATACACACGCGTAGACTTCATAATATGACAGCTTATACAATATACTTTCGATCCTGTATTTTTATGAATTGTAGTAAGTACATGTCTTACTTAGCTCGTATAAGCACAGTCACGCACAGTTTTGTTTTTGAATATGTAATCTACCGTGGTGTTGTATTCTTTTGTAAACTGTATGTATTGTGAAAGTTAAAATAAAGTATTATTAGTTATTATTATTAAATGTTATGTATTGTATTAAGTATGTCAGTGTCCTCGTACCCATAACACAAGCTCTGCTTAGCTTGGGGCTAGATGATGTTGTGTGGATTGCCCAGCATTATTTATTATTTATTATTTATTTATCATCTGAAACACTCAAACTGATTGCCCTATCAATCACAATCAGTAACCCAGATCAATCTGTAGTCTTTTTACAATTTAAATAAACGTGCCGGGCATAATTCACCAATTGCAAAATCCATTTTACGCAAAAAAAGTAATTCAACAATAAAAACCTGCGTAAACTCTCTTCTTTAGCCACATCAACGAAATTGAAAAGTTTATTTAAGTGAAGAGAAAGGAGAATGGGCGATTCTGTATGGAGCGTGGGCCACGACTAAAAAACTCGTCCCTCAGGGTTGCCACATAATATGTTTAAAAGGGCTTTTAAAGGCCTACCTTTTACTATTTTTATTTAAAAAATCCATCCCATGGAAATCAATATATTTTGATAAACAGTTTTTTATTTTAACGTCGTATTACTCCGAATTTTGAAGGCCCACAATAATGCCTGCAGTTGCGTTGAAAAGGGCATAAAACTGGCTTTATTTGTTATTAGATTGTTTGAAAATCCAACCTGTGCGAATCGAGATATTTCCGAAAAACTGTATTTATTTTTTGCAATACTACAGTTTTTCAGGAATAACTCAATTTCCACAGGTTGGATTTTTAAACAGTCTGAGAAATAATTAAAGCCCTTATAATGCTCTTTTACACGCCATCACAGTTATTCTTGTGGACTTTCAAAATTCTGAGTAATATGATGTTAAATGAAAAACAATTTCATCGAAATATCTCGATTTCCATGGGATGGATTTTTTCCGTAATTATAGTAAAATATTGGCTTATAAAAGCCCTTATAAACGTACTATGTCGCAACCTTGAGGGACAATTTTTTTTAGTCGTGGCCCAAAGTGCCCATTCTCCTTTAACTTTTTTTGGTATACGCCCTTCTTCTTGATTATGTATAAAGGTTTTTAACTTGGAGGTTGTACACGGTCCATTAGCTCGGCAAATGAGGTTAAAATAATAAATAGCTTAGCTAGGCTATTTAACCTAAGAGGTGTGGGTTCGATATCCGATTAATTTCAAATAGTTAAACTTTTATGACACTGACAGTGGGGTTGGTTCACAAGCTGAAAGTCGCTCAGCACGCTATGGAGAGAGCTTTTCTCGAAATTTCTTTGCGAGACAGAATCCGCAACGAAGTTATTCGTCAGAAAACCAAAGTGTTTGACATAGCTCAAAGAATTAGCAAGCTGAAGTGGCAGTGGGCCGGCCATGTTTGCCGAAGAACCGACAACCGTTGGAGCAAACGGATACTGGAGTGGAGACAGCGTTTAGGCAAGCGTAGTGTAGGACGCACCCGGCGAGATGGAGCGACGATATGCGGAGTGTAGCTGGCAAACACAACATGAGAAGAGCCGAAGACCGGGCTCAGTGGCGCGTCTTGAGAGAGACCTACGTCCAGCAGTGGACTGCTATAGGTTGATGATGATGATGAAGCTTTTATGGAAATGTTTCAAATTCCCATAATGCTATCAGTATAGCATTATGGGAATTTGAAACATTTCCATAAAAGCTTAAACTAAACTTAAACTTAAACTAAAGTTTAAACTCCTTACAGTCAGTCAGTACTGACTGTAAGGAGTTTAAACTTTAGTGGGAAGCAGCCTTTAAAGACGTTATTCCGAGAAATCTCTTCAAAAGCCTTTCCTAGACATTTGCCTTTACTACGATGTTGTATGAATCATGACCTAATTAATTACGGCTTTGTTTTCGGGTACAGTGATAATAAACTTGTTAATTAATTATTTTAATAATGTTAATAAACTTCGTCTTTTTTCTTTTTTATTTGTAAAGAAAAATTAAACAGAAAAAAATAATTCATGTAACAGATTTGTACATAAAATATTTTGGAAAAATCTAAAATTTATTAATTCCGATAATAATCGGATTTTTATGATTCTTCTTTTCTTTTAAGGATATATTTTGATTCCAATCTGACCAATAGGTACCTACCTACTTTATTAATTCTTATTTAGTAGATAAATCTATGATGATTGAAGTCGGTTATTTCCTTTTTTGTAAAAAATATATAATATTTTATTCTACCAACCCAATATCATTAAAAATATCTGCAATAAAAATATAAGAGAAAAACATGACCACTATCTCATTAAGATCCGCCCTCATTTATATTTATTTTCCTTTGCGAAAAAAACAACTCGAGGAAAATTTTTAAAATCCCTTATAGAGCCATATATTTTGTCGTGAGAATTATGAACTTTACACTTTTCTTTTCGCCTGTACCGTGGACAAATTCTGGTCGTTATGACTTTTTGTTTTGACTGTACAGTCGTGTTTCTATTTCCGAGAATTTCGCCAAAAAATATGTTCGCAATTAATTCGTTTAGCATTTTTTATTTGTGGTATTACGTTTATGTTTCAAAAATTGGTTACATTTTTTGAATATATTTTTATCTTTGATGATACTGATATTCTTGTTTTCGTTTCTAGTACCATTTATTTATTCGGGCTACTGGAAGTTGAGCACGAGTAAATGTAACAATCGTAAACGTATCGAAACAGTGACGTATTTGAAATATGTAGGTACATTGAACGTCAACATCAGTTTTTTAATATTAGTAGTTTTCGAAGTGTTCGACATAGCTCAAAGAATTAGCAAGCTGAAGTGGCAGTGGGCCGGCCATGTTTGCCGAAGAACCGACAACCGTTGGAGCAAACGGATACTGGAGTGGAGACCGCGTTCAGGCAAGCGTAGTGTAGGACGCCCTCCGGCGAGATGGAGCGACGATCTGCGTAGTGTAGCTGGCAAACACTGGATGAGAAGAGACGAAGACCGGGCTCAGTGGCGCGTCTTGGGAGAGACCTACGTCCAGCAGTGGACTGGCATAGGTTGATGATGATGATGATGATGAGGTTTCGAATATAATGAACTATGATCATTATTTCAATATTCTCAAAAAATATTGATCCCATACACCTATTTACTAACGATTCTTGTACATTGATGTTGCTTCCACAAACCATCATTTGTATTGTGTCAGTTGTCTGTCTACAATGCAACAATAAACAAACAGATCGCCTGACAGACGTGTTGAGATATACGGGTACTATTGAACTACTGAAATGAAGCTTGCTTGAACTGAAACGAAACAGCAATGTATATTAAAATAATAATACTTTGATATTTTCTTTCAATTGTTTTAAGTTGTGAACTAAATTAAATAAGTGTATTACTTAAGTTTCTAGTAATTTAAAAAAATAACCTAAAAATAAATTCATTTGAAATTATGAGCTGTCATCATAATTATACGTTTTATCGAACCGTTGTTTTTTAATTTTTTGAAAAATAGAGAATAGCTTAGCGTTGTTTATCAGGATAACATACTTATAGCTTTGGTGCTATCATAACCAGATTATAAACCTTGTTTGTTAAATTATACTAATTTTCATTCTTCTTCTTCTTCTTATCGTGTCGATGCTACAACTGTATTTTGTCGTAGCATCGTGTTGGAAAGATTAGCCAGACTAGACACTGCTTTGCCGTGCCTAGCTGTTACCGGTGTGCGCCACGAGGAGGCTCTTAATTTTCTCTTAATTTTCATTCAAAAAGATATTGCAACTTGACAGAGAAATAAAACTATTTAATATTCTAAACATTTTACTAACATCATGTATTTTTTTTTAAATATAAGATTTTAAGCTTTATATTTCCTACTTTCAATCCTTCTTCTGAAACAGTTGTATCGTGTAAAACGTACCAGTACAATAACTGATCGTTTGAAAGCACCCTTATCTTCAAGCAGGTTGCTCAGTTTACTCATTCAGAATAGTGTCGAGCTGAGAACGTCCCGACAGGGGGCGCCACTGTATTATTCCACTGATAGGTTTGTTAGCTTGAGTTATCTTGAGCCGATTGCAAACAGTATTAGGGAACTTCGATGTAGTTAGTATCAATATAAATTGTGTATTTAGTAATTTATTACATCTAAAACATAAATAAAATATATACTGGTTTTTTGCATAATAACACAGAAAGAATACTTACAAAACAAAACTAACATCTTCTACTTCTTCTTCTTACCTTGTCTAATATAGATGGGGTCGGCACAATATGTTCATAGTCAAAAACTAAAATCTAAATGATCCTTGTGATTTTATTAAATCCAGTTTATTAAAATCACAAGGATCATTTAGAATCGTCTTACATACTAGGTGATTCTAAGTGCCAGTTCCACGCGACCAGAGCCTAGAAGAACGGGCAAGAAAATTACGGCCTGGTTCCTACCGTTTTTTTATATGATCCTTCTTACAAATAATTACAATTAAACTAAATTAAATACTGAAGTTCCAGTGCGGTGTTATTTTCTTCCATTCTAATAATATTAAACTTTAACGACATAGTAATAAAGTGTTGCCTGTGTTAGGTGATATGATAGTAATAATAATAATGCATCGTGTAGATGCAGGCAACATCTGGCCAAAGCAATTAGTACCTACATTCTGGTGATCTCAGAGTACAGTCAACAACATTAATCATTACAATTAAAAATAATTAGTACATAGATGTATGTTTTATCACACTTCAATGTAACTACACCTCTTGGCTCATTAGACTAATTAAAAAAAAGAATAATTTTGGGTAAGACCCGACCCGTTGCATGCGCCTTGATACGCATACAACTGTGCCGAAATATCTGGAAATAATCAAACTCACAAATCATGGTAAATATCCCATATTTATAATGAAAACTATGTTAAAAAAAAACTGTGAAAGTTTCAAATATTATATAGATTGTAAAACTTTTGTCTCCGACTGTACAAACTACGACATAAATAAATAACAGCGCATAATATGGTTGGTTTGTATGGAGACCGCAAATCGCAGCATTGTACCCCGACCGAACCACACATCCAAGACAGCTACGTTATACATAAACGTATAACGTAGCTTTTAACTACGTTATACGTATTACGTATAACGTAGCTTTTAATTGTAATTATTTGTAAGAAGGATCATATAAAAAACGGTAGGAACCAGGCCGTAAGTTTCTTGACCGTTCTTCTAGGCTTTGGTCGCGTCCATTATAAAATGTTACGACAACCGCTGGAAATGCAGTAATAATTATGGTTATATTTAACCCGAGGGTTCGACCTCTGAAGGCCGACCCACAACCACAATGAGGTCCAAATATTCAAGATATCGGCTATCGAGAGAAACCGCAGGGTTAAAATATTATTTGAAGCTAGGGTATACTAGAATGGCTTTTAAACTGACTTCCGGATCCATCTTACTTAAAAGGAGATTCCCAAAACTGTTAGCGATATGATTCTATGGGAATAATTAAATTATTTTGTATTTGTATCTACTTGGCATTCAAGAATCAGGGAAAAAAAGTTAATTAATTTAATGATCACAGTAAATAAAATTATATAGCATCTAAAAACCACTTAGGTTTATTATTGTGCTTGAGTCTTCGAGACAAAATATTAAATTAATAAAAATAATAGTTAGATAAAATTTTAGGCTTAGATTCAACGAAGACCTAGACTAATAGCGTTTGAAGACAGCACAATAGTGTCCTAGAGACTAGGTACTCTATTTTAAACAAGCTCACTATTCCGCTTATGGGGGGCATAGATTCCGAAAACTGTATTTGATAAGGAAAAAGGTAAAAAAACCGAGAAATTCTTCGAATTCATTAATTTTTCTGTAGCTAATAGGTCTGTCAGTCGATTTAAGTCAGTGAGCAAGAAATAATCAGAGAAACTACCAACAAAACTTCCGACTACTTTCCATGTCAGTGGGTGTAGTTTGGCAGTTCTAATTTACACACGCCTATCTCCGTTACCACGGCTTTTAGCACCGGTTTATTGGTTTTAAGCCATTGCATAGCTTCTATCGCGGCCTTGAGCGTGGAGACCGAATCCAGAAATTCCATAACGAAATAACCTAACACTGCGCATGCGTAATCCAGCAAAAAATGCTATGAAATAGCTTTACCGCGGCAGTCCCCGAGTGCTACACGTCTTTTTTTTTCTAAAACTGAAATCTTCTTCTTATTTAAGAGCTACGCTCTTGTCTGTGTAATGAGTGCAAGTCACGTTCTTTCCAGGGCAGCCTCCTTGATCTCCCTATACGACACGAGGGTAATCTTCATCTTCATTTGGCTCATGTAGTTTATCCTTGGCCTTCCTCTTTCTCTCCTACCTTCTACCTTTCCTTCTATGATGTTATTGATGAGGCTGTCGTGTAGTACAAGATGGCCATCTTTCTCCTTCTGCTCTGGACCATTTTCATGCGGGCTCTTTGAAACTGAAATATACACCATATTTAGAGTAAACACATCGTTTTGCCTCTATTGTGAAAGTAGAGCTTTTTGTGAAGGAATTCATGGAAGGCTATTTCGGGTTTTATATATTCGAGTTCTGTCATTTGATAAAACAAAGCATTTTTCTTTTATTTGTTTTTCTTATGTTATAATTTTTGTCGAATTTTAAACAACAATACTTTTTTTATTTAGCTACTGTCGTCCCACTGCAGGGCAAAGGCCTCCCTTCCCTCCTTCCACTCCTCGCGATTCCACTCTGTGGTTTGCTTAGCCCACAAGTCATTGGACGTGCGACAGATGGGTCCGGCCACAATACTTTAATCGTAATAAAAATAGGTTTTGAAAGGTAAATTCTCCACCATTTCTGTATAAAACAAATGACACTCGACATGATGATTGACTGACTTGACAGATATATTTTAAACAAACACTTGACATTGACAGAATTGCCTGTCGTACAGTTTTTCTATATGTCGTTTTTTTATATGTGGTTTCCCGACAGTACGACAGAAATGCTTGTCGTACTGTCGGGAAAAAGCCATATAAAAAAGAAGACAAACTGAAGCGATTCAAAGAACTAGTGCTAAGTCCTAGTGTCGTTTCAACTGTCTGTCACTCCATCCACCTCGACACCCAATTACCCTCAAACTCAAATTAACAGTAGATCGTATACAGAAGCTTCTAGATGGTAGATGCTACTGCATATTTGTGTATAAATAGCATATTTATGTATAAATAGTATATTATTTATGTTACTAAATACTTACGGCCTATCTTCGTCAACGCTAACTTTTTATAGGATAGAGGGTAACCCCCTATCTTATGATAAGTTAGCGTTGATTTTATGTCATTATTACGTATGGTAATCAATACTTCAAGTCTGCGCTAACTTTTTGTAAGATAGACCGTTAATTGGTAAGACTTATAGATACAAATATTCATGTTCATCACACAAACATTTGCTCTGGGTCACTACTAACTGAGCTGTGATGTCAGTCATAATGGCTAGAAAGATGATGAATTTGTTTATGTATTTAATTTAAACTTATTTGGAGCTCTTTATATGAGATTTCACAGTAATTATTTATCATCTGTCTAGTACAGATAAATGATAGCCTCTGTGCGTAATGGCATGGTTTATAGCATTTTGTGTTTTTACGGGACATTTTGTTTGCCGTGTTTTATATAATCTATAATAATATGGGTTCATCATTCCCCTGCCCTTAACGTGGGATACGGGCAGGGGAATGATGATAATAATATGGGTTATTTTGCTATACAAAAATATTGTTTCCAAACTCATGCTCTTTTAATTGTTTTTTTTTGGACAGAACTTTAAAGCCCATTTTTATACCTGTTAATATTTTCTTATAAATAAATATTTTGACATAATTAGGTATGATAGAGTTCTTGATCATAAAAATGGTGATTCTCAAAATACTTAAGTGTCATTTTTGGTGAAATTTGGGGCTTTATTCTCTATTGTATTGCAAACCACGCGCGTTACTTGGCTTAGGCAAGACAACGGGCGTGGAATCTGAAAAAAATGTATGGCGTAAGCCTTAGTTGTCATTCCCTACCGCGACACGGTACGGTTTGAACTGTCAACTAAACGTGTCGAAGTCTGCCGCGTTATGAAAACTATTCGTTTCAAAACGTGGCATGCGCGATTCGAATAATATAGATACAAATCAATCATTTTTGAAGTTTGCGTTTTAAGGGCTTAGTCCGAGGTTGCATTTTAAAACTCCCTACTCTCGAGCCGACAGTCGTCTCTCGGATGTCCATATATTTTTGTATGGATATCCAAGAGACGACTCTCGGCTCGAGAGTAGGGAGTTTTAAAATGCAACCTCGGACTAAGCCCTCTGGAACGCGTTGTGACGTAGCACGGTTTGGGGAAGGAAAATAGAGAATAAGGCCCCTGGTCATAATTTATATTTCTTAATGAAAAGACTTTATCACTAATTATTCGACATACAATAAAACTGCGTCTTAAATTATATTCAAACTACATAGAAAAAGGTTTTATTTTTATCATTATTTATCGTAAAATAAACAAACTCTGTGCATGCATTCATCATTTACCATCAGATGTGATTGCGGCCAAGCGTTTGCCTATAATGCATAAAAAAAAATGCATAACAAGGCAATATAGAAGAAAAAAAAAACTAGGCAATGGCATGAAATGTTGGGTCAAAGCTTAAATAAAAAGATATCATCCCAGGCAATGCCAGAGGATCCCATGAGAATACAGTAAATACTTTTTCATATCAACAACAGTATTAAAATCAACATGTCCATCCCATGCAACTTTCAACTCTATCCCAAAGGAGTTCAGACGTAAATAGCAAAAACAGTCCCCCACAGTCCACACCGAAACCGCCAGACCAGTATCCGATAACTTTTGAGTGCAAATAAAACCGGTTATTGGTGCGATATCCAGTTTGAACTAGTTTGGACCGGATCACACTGGTTTGTGCCAAAACAGAGGTTTATTGATCGAGTTTAGATTCATGCGAGATATACAACAGAAATAGTTACTAATAGGTGTATCGTAACAGATGTTGATAAATAGGTAGGTACGTTGAATTCAATATTATTAAACATTTTGGAAATTCAACTTTATTCACAAACTAACTTAGATACGACTATACAGTATTTACAAAATGTACGTTGTCATATAAAATACATAAGAAACAGTTGAGCTATCTACAGACAGTTGCAAACGATTTATAGATAGTTCAACTGATCCAAATCAGTACCAATCGGAAGCGTACCCAAGACACTGGCTGCATTGTCGCGCTTTTGGAAATTAGGCTTCAATTAATTGTCGTCGACAAGGTAACTCAAAAGGTACTATTGAGAACTTAATGAAATCGACCAATGTAATACCTATATCAAGATCTACTCAGCGAAAAAAAGCGCATAAAATACATAAAAACTGTACAGAATTAAAATTTTAATTGAGAACCTTCTATTTTGGAGTCGTTTGAAAATATGATTACAATATCGAAGAAATATTCCACGAAATAAAACACATTAACAGTTTATTTATCCAACGCGAAAAATAGGGAAACCGTGAGACTGCATTGGATAAATATTGATGGCCAATGTTTACGCTCTTTGAGCGTTGTTTCAGAAAATAGGCAACTGTTATAAAAATGTATTTTAAGAATATTTTTAAATGTTAGATAAAATACTTGACGACTATAAGTACCTATCGTATTATTACTTACGTAAGTATATATTTCTAAGTCTTAGATACACTGAGCGGCTTTATCGCTAAACAATGATATACATATACCTGACAACATTTGTTTGTTAATTTCTGTTTTTTACTTAAAATATTATAATTTAAATCTATTGTGCTAAATTATATTGACATTATACATAATTCAAAAGTTATCAATTCAAGACGTTTGCATCTCAGCTATGGGAAATGTGTGCCACTTACTCTAGCTTAAGATCATGTACCACATTGATGCAAATAAAATATGATTATGATTATAATTAATAGTACTTTGCCCAGCAGTGGGACGAATTAGGATAAAAAAGTGAGCCGTAAGAATATGTCTTCATTCCTTCTTAACTATTTCTTTTTTTTTGGCGATATTGCTTAGTTTTTTATCGTCAAAATATGTGTAAATGCGAACCTCCGAATACCGGCGGTAATTTATAGAAAACACTCCGCAAAAAAGTGGAACAATTTCAGTAAAATTGTATGCATGATGGTTTGCGCGAAAAAATCGTATGAAAAACATTTTTATTCCGAGTATGATAGAATAGGAATGAATTTTGTACGGAATGTCGTTTCTATAATGACTTTGATAACAATAGGACTACGCTTTTGAGAAGTTCAAAGGACATTTTAGAATGAAAAAAAATTGTTGAAAGTCAGTGATGGTAAAAAAAAATATGATGCAGTTGCACATATTGTACGAATGAAAAACATTTTGCACAGAAATAAAAAACTGTGTAGATATTAACAAAAATATAAATAAATAATACTGGACAATCCACACAACATCATCTAGCCCCAAACTAAGCAGAGCTACAATACAAATAATATAGTGACAATATTTATCTTGTAATTTAAAAAATAGTTTAGTAAACCTCATCTAGTTAGTCATATGATAATTAAAAAAACAATAATAGTTTATTCAGTAAAATCACAAGGATCATTTAGAATCGGGTTATATAATATGTGATTCTAGGTGCCAGTTCCACGCGATCAAAGCCTAGAAGAACGGGCAAGAAACTACGGGTTAGATCCTACCGTTTTTTATACGATCCTTCTGAATAATTAGTAAATTGTAAGTTGGAGAATAAATATAAAATGGCTTGTAAATAAAGTCTTGGTTTTAATATTTCGTCTTTATTATAAACCACGCTGAGATTTTTAATAAGTTCAAGCTTGTGGCATACCTTTTACATTTTAAGGGCTGTCAGGTATTTAGGTATCGTAAATACCTACCTATTAAAATTGATGTAGAGTTCATTATTGAATTTTTGAAATATTCAAAGCAATATCTTCAATACACAATGAAAAATGTAAAGTTGGTTAAGCTATTTTATTTTGGTCATTTACTCTCATTCAAAAAATGTTTGCACAAATACCTATTTACAGTAGGTATTTTATTATCATACCTACTTAATTTTATTTATGAAAAAAAATAGAAATATTCACACCCTGACACAGAACAAATATTTATGTTCATCACACAAACATTTGCTCTGGGTGGGGATTGAACCCACGAACCACAGCATGGAATGCAGAACTAGGTACCTACTACCAACTTAGCTGTGACGCCTGCCATATTAACAGTAGGTATCTACCTTATAATCATCATCACAATCTTACTAGTCGCAAACAAAGCAAATCCAATGTGGGATTATCAGACAAGATAGATTATATAAATATGTTTATAAATTAAATTAATCTAATCTAACCTAATATAATTGGGATTTGAGTCGTTCAGACGATTGAATAATTTCAATAAACTAGTAATCACAAAATCTTTAACAGAAATAATCTCTGGAACCATCAATTATAGCTCGCACGACTGATTAATACGAACCCAAATAATCCATGAATCTGAAAATCCGCCTGCGACGGAGGTTGCGGGTTCGATTCCCGCCTTGGGATAAATGTTTGTACAATATACAAATATTTATTCCAGGTGTTCTGGGTATTTTATATGTTTAATAAAAAAATATCTGTCTATGTATTAAGTATGTCAATCTTCTAGTACCCATAACACAAGTTCTGCTTAGCTTGGGTCTAGATGATGTTGTGTGGATTGTCCAGCATTATTTATTTATTATCATGACTGAGCGAATCGCAGAACCTTCGAAGTAAACTATATTTTTTCCTGTTCACAAGTCATCCAAACCTATGTGACTTGTTACATGCACAAGGCTGCCGTTATCAATTTATTACAACGAAAATACTGTTATTCTGTACAGCTCAACTGATCCAAATCCCAAGATACTGGCTGCATTGCATAGATCGATGATGACTTGTCTTGACTTTGGCTCCATTGTAGTTGTAAAATAAATAAATAATACTGGACAATCCAAACAACATCATCTAGCCCCAAACTAAGCAGAGCTTGTGTTATGGGTACTAGAAGACTGACATACTTAATACAATACATTACATAGATAGATATTTTTTATTATACATATCAAATACCCAGAACACCTGGAATAAATATTTGCAGATCGTACAAACATTTATCCCAAGGCGGGAATCGAACCCGCAACCTTCTGCGTTGCAGGCGGACTTTCGCCCGCCGCGCCACATCTGTCGTCGAAAAAATAAATGTGAAGAAATATGATAGTGAAAAGTTTGTCTTATAATACTCTTAAAGTTACAAATTGAGCTTTATTCAGACCCAAGACAATCTTTAAGATAGCTTACTTACTTTTAGAACTATAACTTTTGAAATTGTTTCTTAGAAAATGATAAGTTTAAAAGGTCATCAACATGTTGAGAGTTTTAGTTACATGTTATATACATTGCTGAGACTGTATTGTTATTAGTAACTTAATAGCTATTATTTTTATTAATCTATTTTTATTTTTTGCACTAAATTATAATGTTGTAGTTGTTGTATTGCCGTGTAAATAAACTTGTTCCACAAAAAAAAAAAAAAAAGACTTGCGGCACTCGGGGACTGCCGCGGTAAAGCTATTGCATAGCATTTTTTGCTGGATTACGCATACACAGTGTTAGGTTATTTTCGTTACGAAATTTCTGGATTCGGTCTCCACGCTCAAGTACCGGGATAGAAGCTATGCAATAGCTTCAAAACGTTTTCCTTACAATGTTTTCTTTATAAAAAACATGTGTAAAGGCATTTTGGAAAAATAAATAGTACAAAGGACACGTACTCCCCAAATAAAATACCACCAAGTCACGGCCTATTTAGTTGGAAAGTGGCAGTGAAATGACTTTTATTTACGAGTGTATAATACAGTGGCTTAATGCATGCGCCACACAATGCGGAAACATAAAAAACCGCGCGACTTGAAGCTTGTTCAAAGTTAATTGTGATTTGGTTTTGCAGTGAAACGTTTACATTTTAACCCCAGACGCAAAAACGACGGGGTGTTATAAGTTTGGGGTGGGTGTGTGTGTCTGTCTGTGTCATCGTAGCTCCCGAACCGATTTCAATATACTAAAATAATAATAACTGAATGCTTAGAAACACAAATAAGATATCTTATTTATAGAAACAAAATATTATTATGTTGCTGATAAAATACATTTTTTTGCGAAAAACATTTTAATATTATCATTTTAATGCTTATACATTTTATTCTGACAACAATATCATCAGCATTTCTGAGTAATTTTACGAGTTTATAAACATTTTATTCTCATTATTTGAATTGTTTTGATAGCTTCGCCATAAACAATGTTTTAATGAGTTTCGGGATGGATTATTCAACTGATTTTGTTGTTTTTTCCTTAAATACTTCCGCGACACAGAAAAAAGAAAATTAATAATACCAGTAAAATTTATTAGAGTTTTACTAGACTGGTTTTACCGGACAGGTTTTACCGGATAGGTGTTACGGAACTGATTTTACCGGACTAGTTTTCCCGCGTTGTGTGGAAAACCCTTTACAAATGAAAGCCGAGGAGTTTTATTAACACTCTGGTTTGTAAGGTCGAGTTTGTATTGAAGTAAGTTTTTATGAATGAAAGCGTGAAAGAACTCGCAATAAGCAACCTCTTTAGGAGCCTTTAAAAATACTTTTGATGTTTTTTGAGAGCTGAAGTAAAATGGAAGGTAAAATGCGGAACTGTAGTTTTTAGTGTTCCGATGCTTAGAAAACAGAAATATTTAAAAATCAAGAAAATAAATTGACTTCTGGCAGACCTTTGTATCAAAATAAAAAAATATTAAGTATTTGGTCAAATGACTTGTCGGATTCAACTAACTTAAAAGAAAAATAGTCTGAAAAAAACTCAAAACAGAACGAGTGGCGTTTGAGGCAGGAGGCTTATACCCACCCGTGGGCTGATACTGGTTACCTGATGATGGTGATGATGATAGTGATGATGATGAAGGTGATATAGTGACTATGTACGTTAAAAAGTCCCGTTAACCCAAATCGTACTAACGGAATAAACTTCTATTCGATTCCATCAACTCTTCCTGAAAGCGAAATTCGTTCCAACAAAATCTGAATTTTTACGCTCCAGTTTTTCGTAAGTGATAATAAATGCGATTACTTTGATACGGCAAATGCCTGTATTTAGACGTTAAATTGGATACAGAGCCTCGCTTAAGCTAATGAGTCGAAATAAGTGTGATTTTGTTGAAATACATTTTAAATACACTCGAGAGCAATGAATCCGGGTCACTTAAAGAATGTTAAAAATCTCGGAAACTAAAAATGATAGGTTAATGCAATAAATTGTATTTAATAGACAATGTAATACTCCTTAAATGAAAGTAAAAAAAATATGAGTCACCATACATTTTATTAACACAAAATTACATAAAGAAAAAAACTGCTGATCTCTCCTTAAAACAAAAATAGGAAACATGAAATTTTTGAACTTTATTACGATTTTCTTGAATTTTAATACTTCGTATTGCCTCCTCGTGCTTCCATTACTGCGTTTACGCGGTTTGGCATGCTGTACACCGAGTTCCTTATACGATTTTGGGGAATATTCTCCCATTCCTCTGTGAGAGCAATTTTGAGCTCACGAAGCGTGATTGGGGGAGGGTTTCGTTGTTTTACGCATCTGCCTAGCTCGTCCCAAGCATGCTCGATCGGGTTGATATCCGGGCTGCGCGCTGGCCACTCCATACGAGTAATGTTCATCTCTTGAAGGTAGTCATTCACAATCCTACCTGTATGAGGTCGGGCATTGTCATGCATAAATATAGCATCCTCACCTAAATTGACCATAAATGGACCAACGTGATCATTGAGGATTTCTTCCACATATCTTACGCTAGTTAAAGAGCCGTTTTCTATGATCACCAGCTCTGTGCGACTTTCAGAAGAAATTCCGGCCCACACAAGTACAGACCCACCACCGTAGGCTACTTTTTCTTCGATGCATGCTTGCTTGAATCTTTCCCCTGGTCTTCGATACACTCTGTGTCTTCCATCGTGCTTGTAGAGCATAAATTTTGATTCGTCGGAGAACATAACTTTTGACCAATCTTCAATACTCCAATTTACGTGGCTCTGGGCATATCTTAGTCTCGAAATACGATGCCCACGCTCCAGTTTAGGGCCGTTTGCAGGTCTAAGGGGTTTTAAGTTAGATTCAGCAAGCCGACGTCTTACTGTCCATGCACTTGGGTTACTTCCTCCGAGGCGTCGAAACTGATTGGTGAGTTCAGTTCCTGTGAGAAAGCGATTTCGAAGCATGGTGTTCACCAAGTATCGGTCTTCTCGTGCTGTGGTACACCTGGTTCTGCCCGTTCCTGGTCTGCGTAGGTTAGAACCAGTTTCTTCGTAACGTCGGAGAACTCTTTGTACTGTTGACAGCGACACACCGACAGTCCTGGCTGTATCGCGCTGCCTCCGGCCGGTTTCCAGCATTGTAAGTATTCTGGTGCATTCTTCAGGCGTAAGCGACATAATTTCAGCTTGAATAATGAATATAGAGCACTATCAACATGGTTTATGTACCCACATAAATGACAGATTACAAACAAAAGCAAAACCAAATGCTGTAATTTCGTAGTTCCATCTTCGAAAGTGGCCCTTTTTCAAATTTGATTTTTTTATGATATAACTTTACAATAACTAAGAAGTTTTAATACCTTCATTTAAGGAGTATTACATTGTCTATTAAATACAATTTATTGCATTAACCTAGCATTTTTAGTTTCCGAGATTTTTAGGATTCTTTAAGTGACCCGGATTCATTGCTCTCGAGTGTATATTAAATGTAAAAAGGTTTCGCAGCTAAGTTGGTAAGTTGGTAGTAGCTTTGCCTTCCATGTTTTGGGTAGATTTGATTAAAGTTAGCAAATGTTTGTGTGATGAACATGAATATTTGTTATGTGCCTGGGTGTTACTATGTATTCTATGTATGTATTTACAAAAAAAAATATACATAAGTTTTCTATCAGCAATCTAGTTTCCATAGTACAAGTTTGGCTTAGTTTTGGACTAGATTGTGATGTGTGAAATGACCATGAATATTAGATCTATAGATCGTTTGCAACGGTCTGTAGATAGCTCAACTCTTTCTTATGTAGGTATTTTACATACCAATGTACATTTTGTAAATACTGTGACTCTATTACATAGAGTCTATGTAATATAGGTAGGTACATCTCATTAATAAGAATCAAAGTCCTGACTGACTGACGGCTGACGTACGAGCCACAGCCCAAACCGCTGGTCCTAGAGACTTGAAATTTGGAAGGCGTGTTCCTGGAGTGACTGTGTGGCGTACTAAGGCAGGAATTTTGGAAATAACGCTCCGGAGCCCTAAAATAAGGCTTTGAAGTTTGTATGCAGAATCTTATCCCGTGAACCGATTGACTTGAAACTTGGTACGCATAATGCTGACGCGAAATAAAATGGATCTGCATTTTTAGATTTTGCAAAATCATCCCCATTTCCCTAAAATTGAGTATGTAAAGTTTAAAATTTCGATCGTATACGATTTAGTATACGATTTAGTATACGATTTCGAGTATAGATGGCGCTGTCTCATTTTCTCTTATCCCTTGAACCGATTGACTTGAAACTTGATACGCATAATGTTGACGCGAAATAAAATGGATCTGCATTTTTAGATTTTGCAAAATCATCCCCATTTCCCTAAAATTGAGTAAGTAAAGTTTAAAATTTCGATCGTATACGATTTAGTATACGATTTCGAGTATAGATGGCGCTGTCACGCGTGGCGTAATCCTAGAACGCGCTATCGGTGCGTTTTGGCAATGTGTTATAGGTAAGTCGATCGGTACCTATTAGCAATATTTTCGTTGAATCGAGTTATTTTGATTAGTTATTTATAGTTGCGTACCTACCCAATTACCGCTAATGACGAATAGAATAAATATTTAAAAACTAAAAACAAAATGTTAAATAATCAAGGGGCGCTTATAGTCTTCTCATACAAAAACATAATTTACTTAGATGGTTTGTTTTTTTAATATAATAATATTTTATTAAATATGTATGTATATATATAATAAATAAATAAATATTTTTTATTTATGTACATATATATATTTACATAATAATATTTTAAAATTCCTCCATGGGAAAGGGGCAAGTGTTTTGTAACGTTATTAATCGATGAATTTTAATCAAATTATTAAAGATAAAGATAAAGATAAAGATAAAGATAAAGATAAAGATAAAGATAAAGATAAAGATAAAGATAAAGATAAAGATAAAGATAAAGATAAAGATAAAGATAAAGATAAAGATAAAGATAAAGATAAAGATAAAGATAAAGATAAAGATAAAGATAAAGATAAAGATAAAGATAAAGATAAAGATAAAGATAAAGATAAAGATAAAGATAAAGATAAAGATAAAGATAAAGATAAAGATAAAGATAAAGATAAAGATAAAGATAAAGATAAAGATAAAGATAAAGATAAAGATAAAGATAAAGATAAAGATAAAGATAAAGATAAAGATAAAGATAAAGATAAAGATAAAGATAAAGATAAAGATAAAGATAAAGATAAAGATAAAGATAAAGATAAAGATAAAGATAAAGATAAAGATAAAGATAAAGATAAAGATAAAGATAAAGATAAAGATAAAGATAAAGATAAAGATAAAGATAAAGATAAAGATAAAGATAAAGATAAAGATAAAGATAAAGATAAAGATAAAGATAAAGATAAAGATAAAGATAAAGATAAAGATAAAGATAAAGATAAAGATAAAGATAAAGATAAAGATAAAGATAAAGATAAAGATAAAGATAAAGATAAAGATAAAGATAAAGATAAAGATAAAGATAAAGATAAAGATAAAGATAAAGATAAAGATAAAGATAAAGATAAAGATAAAGATAAAGATAAAGATAAAGATAAAGATAAAGATAAAGATAAAGATAAAGATAAAGATAAAGATAAAGATAAAGATAAAGATAAAGATAAAGATAAAGATAAAGATAAAGATAAAGATAAAGATAAAGATAAAGATAAAGATAAAGATAAAGATAAAGATAAAGATAAAGATAAAGATAAAGATAAAGATAAAGATAAAGATAAAGATAAAGATAAAGATAAAGATAAAGATAAAGATAAAGATAAAGATAAAGATAAAGATAAAGATAAAGATAAAGATAAAGATAAAGATAAAGATAAAGATAAAGATAAAGATAAAGATAAAGATAAAGATAAAGATAAAGATAAAGATAAAGATAAAGATAAAGATAAAGATAAAGATAAAGATAAAGATAAAGATAAAGATAAAGATAAAGATAAAGATAAAGATCGGATATCGGAGCCGGCACCGATATGCTGGCGGTACCATCGGACGCCCTATCGGATAATGAGATAACGCTTTCAATCAAGTTTGAGAGTCAGAGCGTTTTCACATTATCCGATCCGATATCGGTGTCGGACGCTGATCCGATATTGGGGTAAGTAAGATGTATGAAATATGTACCTCCGATATCCGATATCGGGCCGGACATATTTGATAAATTTTACTTACCCCGATATCGGATCAGCGTCCGACACCGATATCGGATCGGATAATGTGAAAACGCTCTTAGGGCTCTTTCAATTTATGCGTTTCGTATCGGACCGCTGCAGTGCCGAAGCGGTGCGTTCGTCGTTCGGCGTAAGGACGGACGGTCGTATGTTTTCATACAAAATGCACGGTGCGGAAACAGTGCGGCGTCCGTACCGCGAGCGTTCGACAGCAGGACGGCAACGTCGTGTCGCAACCCCACGTGTTCAGTTCAGTGCGTTCATAGTGCGGTGACAAGAAGGAGGCAAATTTCTAAACGGTAATTTATAATGGATGATATAAATGTGGAGGAGTCATTTATTGATATAAATGTGGAGGATTTTATAAATGAAATTGAAATACTTACTATATCTATCTAATTCCAGTAATTCGAAGAAACATTCTCTAGGCATTCTTAAGTAGGTAATTAAAAAAAAACTGATTGGGTCTTCTTTTAACCTAAGGTAAAGAGTATGGAAATCACCACAATCATGGGTGCCGTGATTACACGACCAAGGAAAACACAGCCACGGAATGTACAGCCCGGAATCGGTGACCATTTTGGCATCCTATTCCGGGCTGTGCATTCCGTGGCTGTGTTTTCCATGGTTGTACATTCCCGACACGTGTTGGGAATTTGATGCCAAATGACGTCATACTCACTTACTCGAATTTTTCGCTAACTATGCCACTGTCAAAATATTATTTTTTAACTTATTTTTTTTCACGTGTGATGCGTCACAGTAGGTGCGAGGAGCGAAGCGACGAGCGTTAGTTTGATATAGACAACCGCGCCAGAACCTACATGCGTTTAACCATTTGCCAGACAACAATTATTGAATCGGATTGTTTTCTTTTCATATTATAATCTGTGCAGTTTATCTTTATTGTGAACCGATTGACTTGAAACTTGATACACATAATGTTGACACAAAATAAAATAGATCTGCATTTTTACATTTAGCAAAATCATCTGGGGATGATTTTGCTAAATGTAAAAATTTCTCTAGAAAAAATTCCCTGTAAAAATTTCCCTAAGTTTAAAATTTCGATCGTATACGATTTAGTATACGATTTCGAGTATAGATGGCGCTGTCATGCGTGGCGTAATCCTAGAACGCGCTATCGGTGCGTTTTGGCAATGTGTTATAGGTAAGTCGATCGGTATTAGCAATATTTTCGTTGAATCGAGTTATTTTGCTAAGTTATCTAGGGTTGCGTACCCAATTACCGCTAATGACGAATAAATATTTAAAAACAAAATGTTAAATAATCAAGGGGCGCTTATAGTCTCATACAAAGACATAATTTACTTAGATGGTTTGTTTTTTTAATATAATAATATTTTATAAAATATATAACTATTTTCATAATAATATTTTAAAATTCCTCCGTGGGAAAGGGGGCAAGTGTGTTGTAACGATAAAAATCGACGAATTTTAATCAAATTATTAAGAGGCGCTTTGTGACAATTTTACTCTAATGAATGCAATAAAATGAGGGAAGTTTTCTGTAACGTTATTTATAGACGAAAGTCAATGAAAATTGAGACGCACATTAATGACTTGATTTTACACCAAATATTGCAAAAAGGAAGTTTGTAGTAGCGTTTTTTATGAACGATTTCAATCAAGTTTGAGAGTCAGAGCGTTTTCACATTATCCGATCCGATATCGGTGTCGGACGCTGATCCGATATCCGGGTAACTAAAATGTATGAAAAATGTACCTGTCTTTCATATTGTCCGTCTCGATATCGGATATCGGAGCCGACACTGATATGCTGGCGGTACCATCGAACGCCCTATCGGATAATGACACGGCCACGGAATGTACAGCCCGGAATCGGTGACCATTTTGGCATCCAATTCCGGGCTGTGCATTCCGTGGCTGTGTATTACATGGTTGTACATTCCCGACACGTGTTGGGAATTTGATGCCAAATGACGTCATAGCATATGCTTCGTTTGCGCTTACTCGAATTTTTCGTTTAGCCGATCATGTACAAGTAGCTAACTATGCCACTGTCAAAATATTATTTTTAAACTGATTTTTTTTCATGTGTGATGCGTCACAGTAGGTGCGAGGAGCGAAGCGACGAGCGTTAGTTTGATATAGAAAACCGCGCCAGAACCTACATGCGTTGAACCATTTGCCAGATAACAATTATTGAATTGAATTGTTTTCTTTTCATATTATAATCTGTGCAGTCTATCTTTATCAAAATGGGATAGTAACATTTTAATCTTTGGTTTCATCTAAACGAAGCATAGGCTAGGCTTTCGACCAATCTTCTTCTTCTTATCGTGTCGATGCTACAACTGTATTTTGTTGTAGCATCGTATTGGAAAGATTAGCCAGACTAGACACTGCTTTACCGTGCCTAGCTGTTACCGGTGTGTGCCACGAGGAGGCTCTTTCCATGCACCCAATTCATTCCAATTGATTTCGACCAATCAGAGCAATAGACGCCAATTCCATGGTTGTATTTTCCACGGCTCTACATTCCGTGGTTGGACATTCCTAACACATGTCGAGAATGCGCAGCCCGGATTTCATGTACATTTTGGCTGAGAATTCCTGGTTGCGTATTCCTGGCTGTGCTTTCCGTGGTCGTACATTCCGGGTCGTGCTTTCCATGGTTGTACATTAACCGGACATAGTTATTATATTTTAGTCCGGCATAGATATCAAATACTAAAAACAGAACATGCTTAGAGGGTTCGCATAGGTACAAAAACATGTTTTTTTTCTTAATCGTTTACATAGGTATGGCACGGAACTTATAGCGGGCGAGTCCGAGTCGCACTTGGCCTGATTTATTTACTTACGGTAACGGTAATTTAGTGAGTTTTGATTACTTATGTTTTAGTAGTTTACGTTATTGGGTTTTTAGGGTTCGGTAACCAAAGGGTAAAACTAGATCGTATTACTGAGTGTTTAATTTCTGTCTATTTTAAATTCTCTAACTATCACGCATAATTAATATTCAAGGGGGCTTATATATAAACGTAAATTTTATTTATTCGATATTGATAAGGGCAACGGGCCATAGATACGGTACGAAAATCTTCGTGCGCACTTGCCCGGTTTTAAGAATAAGTACCAATATGTACTAAGTTTTCCTTCTTAGACTGCACTTTACCGTCAATTTCTTTCATAAGAAGATAGTAATGGTAATGGGTTATCGCAAAATATCTTAAAACGGCACGCGGACGAAGTCGCGGCGGGTTCAGCTAGTTTAATAATATTCTTATAACAAGATATTGTGAAATTGTCTCGACCTAAGACAACAAATAAATATTCGTTCAACTTCATGTCACTATCCTAAGCTGCTTAGCGTTTCATTTATTTATTTTTTCTATTAGTCTGTCATAATTTTAATTTATTTGTTCGTAGTATGTTTAAAATAAAAATACTAACTTTTGATAAACATTTTGTAGGTACCTACTACTGTTTCTTCTTCTTCTTATGTGGTGACTTAAGTGTGATGTTTAGTTAGTTAGTAGCTCTACCTTCCATGCTGTGGTTCATGGGTTCGATTCTCATCCAGAGAAAATGTTTCTGTGATGAACATAAATTAGGTAGGTATATGTTCTGTGTCTGGGTGTTATGTATTCTATGTATGTATTTACAAAAAAAGTATTCTATCTGCAGTCTAGTTCCCATAGTGCATGCAAGCTTTGCTTAATTTTGGACTAGAGTGTGATGTGTGAAATGTCCATGATATTTAATTATTTTATTTAACTCGCACGCGATGACATCATCTCATACTTAATTAGACCTCCGTCTCTAACTTCAAACGTTTTAAATTAATTAAGATAAAGCACTTTACCTGAGCGATTATACCAACAAACAAATATAGGGTGTAATAATTTATTAATTAAAATATTTTAGGATAAAACATTTATTTGACATACACACTAATTTACTCGGAATGTACGTGTTACAGTAGGTAATAATATTTTTTTACAGGCGTCTCAGCTTAGTTGGTAGTAGCCTTCTATGCTGTGGGTCGTAGGTTCAATTCCCATCCAGAGCAAATACATCGTTTGTGTGATGAACAGAAATATTTTGTTCTGTGTCTGGGTATTATATATTCTATGCATGTATTAACAAAAAAATATGTAAGTATCAGTATTCTATCAGCGATATAGTTCCCACAGTACAAGCTTTGCTAAGTTTGGGACTAGATCGACCCACAGCATAGAAAGCAGAGCTACTACCAACTGAGCTGTGACGCCTGTCGGTAAATCTTCAATTAATGCTCGGAAATTAGAATAGAATAGGTACCTAAGAGTATATTTTAGTAGTTTTACACCTTGTACTACTAAAACAAGACAGATAACTATTTGAAGACAGCATAGAGATCAGTTTCAAAGACTTCAAGCAATTAATTTCCTCAAAATGCCATCGTATCAGGTGGGCTTACTCGGTTTGAGAATAATCTTTACAAGGGGTTACAAGGGTTGTGGCTTCAATGTTATTTAATAGAACATTTTGATTAAATTCATTTGCATAGAATCTATACTAAGGAAGGAACTACAGCAAAAGTCAGTTGTGTCACGTGAAAAACTGGAATCTGGTACAGTCGTATCATTCCGATAGATTTTTTTTTGGCAATTAGTTTAGTAAATATAGCAATTAATTACGAAAACTGGTGTTTCCAAATTGTTGAAACTAAAACCAATTAAAAAACAAAACAACAGTTCCTGTAACAGTTTCAATTTGTTCAAAATGATTAATTGCGATTTCAACATTATTCTGCGAATTCGATGTTTTTCTGTCATATTTAATTTCCATTAATTCCCGTTCGTCTTACTGTTTTGTTGTACTAATTAAATAAAAGAATGAGATTTTAAAAGACCTTCCCACTTGTGTCACCAATATAGCTCAGTAGCTCTACCATGAGTTTTTACTCTACTATATATACTATACTCGCTAGCGTCTGTAGTTAAAAAAAATGTATGAAGATTTGTACAGCGCCTCTAGCGGATAGTTGGGTACTAAAATTCGTAATATGTACTAATATTGACGTAACTACTGTAGTAAAGTCAGGTGATTTTACTGTGACAACTCATGGTAGAGGTACAGTGATGGTTTAGTTACGTATGTCAGAAAATGTGAATTATAATTAAAATTAATTACTTTTATTGTAATTTGTACTACAGCTACTTAGAGCCGTGGTCGCGAGCCAGCATAGCCAGAAAGCCTATAATAAAGAAAAACTGCTTTGTTCTAATAATTTTTCTGTAATAATATTTACAACATCCTCTTTTCAGGCGTACTTATAAAAACACCCTGTATAACACTAAAACATTCCTGCGAGATATAAAACATCCTTTTTTCAAACTTACCTATAAGAACACCCTATATAACACTAAAACATATCTCCCACATGTAAAACATCCTCTTTCCAAAAAAGAACATCCTGTATAACTAAAACATTGCTATAACTTTAAAAGCACTTGGAGCACGCGCTGACAATTCGAGATGTCAGTCGCCACACCGGGTATTACATCGCAGCAAACTTCCCTGGCTGTCATCCAAGTTAGGACAGCACACCAGCTTATACCTAGTTTGGGTAATGACAAAACAGTGCGGTACAAGTTCCTGCCCAGCGGAAAGCGTGACATTATCTACGGTATATATTACGGTTTTTATCGCGTTCTATATTAAGCTATTGCATAGCTTCTATCGCGGGCCTTGAGCGTGGAGACCGAATCCTGAAATTTCGTAACGAAAATAACCTAACAATTCTATACCGCGGCAGTTCCCGAGTGCCACACGTGTTTTTTTTAATTTTCATTATAGACATAAACATTTCACACAATTTTTAGGAGCCCTTTCAAATGTGGCAACCCTGAGAAAATCTAATAAATAATTTTTTTGTCATGTAACCTATTCTACCTTTGATTGATCTCTAAAATATATGATTTATTTTCAATACAGGTATAATCGAAATCAGATATCAAAAACATTTATTGTAGAAATAACTTAAAGCTATAAAGAACCGCGTGAAAGTCATATTGAAATCTTTTTATAGATAATTCAAAGTGATTGTAGAACCCGACCGTCATCAAGGTTCGATAGGGTAGTGATGAAAAACGGAACCGGAAACACACTTCGCGATAAAAAGCTGTTTATACGCGACCATAAAAACAATAATACAGGATCCAGCAAAAAATATAAAAATGGCCCCTTAAATCATTGAGTCTGACCACGCTGAGTCTGCACTTCAACGTAGAGTTTGGAAACTTGATTACCTAACTCGACAATGTATGAATAGTTAAGGTATATGAGAAGCTAAAGGTACTTAGATGGTTATATATTCTATTCAATTTATAACTTTTGTCACTAATAAATAAAATAAATAAAAATATATTGGACGGACATTTCACACATCACACTCTAGTCTTAAACTAAGCAAAGCTTGTACTATGGGCACACGACTGCTGATAGAATACATAGTGACATACCCAGGCCAAAACAAATATTTATGTTCATTACACAAACATTCATTTGCTCTGGGTGGGAATCGAACCCACGGTATGGAAAGCAGAGTTACTACCAACTGAGCTGTGACGCCTGTCACTAATCACTTTATCCTGATGAACATATGATGACTTAAAACAATTTTTGATGAAACATTTTGCTGTGTTTTAAATAAAAATCTACTTTTTGATAAAGATCTGACCGTTGAGACTTTTGAGATATAATGCATTTTTATTTATTTTAAAATGTTTTTGTATTGCTAGGACGCCTTAATGCTAAGAACATTATCTACCAGTTCCTGAGCAAGCCAAACAATGAGGTTTAGAGGTGATAAAATAGGATAAAAAAAGATACAAATAAAGTAGCCAATAAGATAAATCTTCGACATCTTCATCTTCTTGATTCTTTTTTTATCATATGGTAACAAATTTGCAGTTGTCAAATTTTAAAAGCATTAAACATCTGTAATCTCTGTCCATTTTTAACACTAAAAAAACCATTTGTATTTGTCTCTTTTTCGGTCTTTTACCAGACATTGCAAAGTTAGCGTGGTGATAGTCTATCTGAGATTCATTCATTTCCTTAACGTCAACGATTTTTATCTCCCGGTGACTTCTGGAGACTAGGAAAAAATGTTAAGATATGTCTCTCGTTTTGGGGTTCCGAATTCTGACTGTAAAATCGTTTATCATTTTTTATTGTATTGCTGGTATTTTATTGGTGAATTTGTTAGCTTACAAAAAAAAGCTTGAATTTAATTAAAGTCGGAATCTAATTAGTGGTCGTTTAATAATAATACGAGTATTACAGATTTATTTACAGGATTTTTATATGGGCTCTTTATAATATTATAAATTAATTTTGTTTGAGTATTAGGGCAATTTTTAACTGTTGTTGCCTAAAATAATGTAGTTACATTAGGTTTTAAAAAAAATGAATATTCTATCATCAATGTAGTTCCCATAGTACAAGCTTTGCTTAGTTTAGGACTAGAGTGTGGTGTGTGGATTGTCCAGCATTATTTATTTATTATTGATTTTATTTTTCTTTCTTCGTGCGGAACTCTATAGCATAAGGTCTTGCACGCTACGCGTTCGTCACGGACCATTATTCAGAGAACGCTCGACAGCTCGCGACGTTGATAAATACATTTTGTTATCATCACTGTCTCGCGAATTATGTGTTAATAACAAATAAATTGGGTAAAATACGGTCAGCATTTTGTATTTTTAACAAGATGCTGTTTGGAGTTTCTTAGTCATTTGCATAAACGTATTTCATGATAAAATATCTAAAGTTCTTTGTCGAGTGTTATTTAACGTAACAGCATTGCTATTTAGCGCGGCAATGCAGCCAGTATCTCGGGTACGCTTACGATTGGTACTGATTTGGACCAGTCGAACTATCTATAGATCGTTTGCATCGGTCTGTAGATAGCTCAACTGTTTCTCATGTATTTTATATGCGTATGTACATTTTCTTTTATAAAGTAATAAGTAATTACAATAGTATTACTAAATAGAATTGTTTCCGTAATAGTTAAATGTTTTCGAAGCGTATTATTTGAGTAACTCACACAAATAACATTCATCAATCAAATATTTCAGACCTAGTTATGGGTTGTAGTGCTGTTTAACTTTCTGTACAGTCACAACAAAAATATCAAAAAACCTTTTCCGATACAAAACTCTCCACTCCAGTATCCGTTTGCTCCAACGGTTGTCGGGTCTTCGGCAAACATGGCCAGCCCACTGCCACTTCAGCTTGCTAAAAATAAAATGTCGATTGCTAAATCACTCTTTTTAAATACTAAAAAAAATCTCTAAATCGTGGTGGTGGCCATCTTGGATTTGAAATTTATCACAATGTATCGTATTCTACTAGTCAATCCTTTCATTTACGCAGTCTTAAAAAGTATGACTGTCTTTATTTTGTAGCGCACAGTCACACCCTACCACCCCAAACTTATAACACTCCGTCGTTTTTGCGTCAGAGGTTAAAAAAGCAGTTTTCTCGCTAACTGTACATGAGTTCCAATCAAACTGTTAATAATAATCCTATTTGTAACTTCGATAATCGGTTTAGTGCCTGCCAAATATGACCGATGACCGGTATAATTTATTGTGTTGTTTGCTGATAGGCAATGTTGTATTTGAGCAACAATTCAATTTTATTTATTACTTGTTAGTTTGCCATTGTCTTAATATTTAACTTACGACCTACTAATAAAACTCAAAAGTTTAAATGAATGGATGTATGTATGTTCTAACTAATAATAAAACTCAAAAGTATAAATGAATGGATGTATGTATGTTCTAACTAATAATAAAACTCATAAGTATAAATGAATGGATGTATGTATGTTCTAACTAATAATAAAACGCAAAAGTTTGTATGAATGGACATATGTTTGTTAATCTAACTAAACTATTGAATGGATTTTAATGAAACTTTACAATATCATAACATAAATTAGATATATATGATGACATGTGTAAGAAAGGTGTGACATTGAGATGACGTCTGATAGAAGTGAGTGGAAGAAGAGGACGTGTTGTACCGACCCCACATAATGTGGGACAAGGGTAGGAAGATGATGATGAACATAAATTAGAAGTATCTACTTACAACTAAGATTTTGTACCTTGTTTGAGGAAGACAATAAATACGATGTGATTTAGCAGCCGTACTAGGTCGAGCCTGTGTTACAATAATGTACATAGTTTATAGTACATCAAAATAACCTATAGGCTATAGATATTTTATTTATTTATTTATTTCTCTCACTTATTTTAATGTTAAGCTAATACAGTGGTTTACCTTAAATCTAATTAAAGATTAGGATGGTAGATAAGAGAGCTGGTGCCAAAAAGGTTTAGAAATAAAACCTGTTTGATTGAACACCAGGTCAACCTTCCGGCATCGGTACACTTAATATTAATTTTATAAAGGTACTGTGCGAATTGCGTAATTCTGGATTCTGCTACAAAAACAGTGTCTTTATCATTGACAAAAATGTAACGATAAGAAGACGAAGTCCTAGCAACCAGTAATTGTATATTTTTAAAATTAAAAATCAGTTTAATCGATAGTTAAATCGACTAGGTACTAAGGTAAGGTATTTCGACGACCGATGTGGCGCGGTGGGCGATGGTCCGCCTGCGACGCGGAAGGTTGCGGGTTCGATTCCCGCCTCGGAATAAATGTTTGTATGTTCTGCAAATATTTATTCCGGGTGTTCTGGGTATTATATGTATAATAAAAAATATCTATCTATGTAATGTATAATATTAAGTATGTCAGTCTTCTAGTACTCATAACACAAGCTCTGCTTAGCTTGGGGCTAGATGATGTTGTGTGGATTGTCCAGCATTATTTATTTATTTATTATTATTTATTAGAATAAGTAATAACAATGGTTATCTGGAAAGCATCGCTTTGTACGATAAGACCGCCGATTATAGGGCTAATTGTACCTACTCTGTATTGCATTATATTGCTTGACATTAATATCTACTTGTAAAGACTTCAGTTCGACCCGTGATCATGGCGCATGCTGTGCCTAAATATCGGGAAATAATCAACCTCACAAATCATGGTAAATATCCCGTTTATAAAGAAAACTATACACATTAACATGATGTTTTATATAATATTAAATAAATTATAGTTGGAACATTAATAGATTTAGAAATAAACCAAGTTAAGTAAGATAAAATATTTTTATCATAAAAACCTAAAACAATCAAAAGCCCGACATTACAATAATTACATCATGGTTGTAAGTAATTACGTAATAAAAAACTCGAACAGTAAAAAAAACAATTTCAATTATCTACCGGTAAAACGCTAATCGGAGTTTTGGTATTTTTACAGCTTTTTAATGATAATTTGTGAGTTCAGAATTTTTTTTTTTCACCAACTTTTTATTACGGAAAATACGATGTTTTAGTGAAAGTAAATTCATTTTATAAGGTTGGTGTTGTAAGGTCGTCTTTTTATCTAGATTATGTTTGGTAGGGCTCTTTGGCTAAGTTACTCGTTTGATGTCTAGGACAACTAGGTTAGGTTATTGAGCTAAGTTATGTTCTTGGGCTAAATTAGGTTTTTGGGGTTTTTTTTTTTGGGTTTTTGGAATAGATTAGGTATCGGGACTTTGTTAGGATTCATTATTTTGATAATTATGTATAATGTTCGTAAAAATGTTAAATAACGTATTTCCTGGGCTATGTTCAGAAATCCCTTATTCATGTTATGACGTCTTGGACTAAGTTAGGTTAAGTTTTTTAATAGAAACCCTACAATATAAAAAAAATGCTTTCTCCGTCATTTATAATGTTAAGGGAAAATCGACTCAAATCATCTTAATTTAAGTCCCAAACTTGGCCATCACCACCTTGAAACCTTTGTATTTCCATTTTAAATCTCCGTCCATTCTTATGCAAGTAAAATGCAGCAACAAAAACTGAAGCACTCTCAAATTGGCGCCAAAAAGTCAGCTCTTGACGCTCGGTGCCAAACTGAATAATTATTTTTATCACACAATTTACATAGCATTGCGACTTTGCAATCGTAGCAAAAACCAGAATTTGTGGTATCCCTTTGACAGGCGTCACAGCTCAGTTGGTAGTAGCTTTTCTATGTTGTGGGTTATGGGTTCGTTTCCCACCGGGGAAATGTTTGTGTGATGAACACAAATATTTGTTTTGTGTCTGGCTATGTATTCTATGTAAGTTCCTATGTATTCATAAAATATATAAGTTAAGTATTCTATCAGTAATCTGGTTCCCATAGTACAAGCTTTGCTTAGTTTGGGACTATTATATGATGTGTGAAATGTCCGTGAATATGTTTTTTTTAATTATGTAAGTACAATGATGGCAGCTTCGCTCGGTAGTGATCTCTTCCAACTTCAACCGCTATAGCCTTTAACATTTTTATATCTAGTATAGAATAGAATAGAATATAAAAACTTTATTTCAGATATAAAACTTAATGCTACATATTTAACGATATAATTATTACATGTAAAAAATAGCTGAAATTGGTCATTACTCAGCTTGTGCTTGTGGAGAACCATTGGGCTCTACACCAGCGCTGGTTTTCAGTAATGCCAAGTGAACTTTAACCGCTATATACTTTTCTTTTATATTCGTTTTATTTACATAAACAAAGCATTTTAGTCGTTTTAATACCAAACAAATATGTCAACAGGAAACTCGTATACTGCGGGTATAAATTCATATTCCGTCCTCCGCAGCGACATTCCTAAAGCGCCTTCGTCCCAAATCCCTTGAGATGGTATTCCAAAGCGGGCTATCATATCACATACAAGTTTATTATCACGTTTTCGTTCAAAATGTTTATTAAATATACGCAAATGTTTTTGTAATTCTTTGTAAACTGTACCTATTCACAGTAATTCACACAAAGGATACATTCAATTAAATAAAATAAATAAATAATGCTGGACAATCCACACAACATCATCTAGCCCCAAGCTAAGCTGAGCTTGTGTTATGGGTACTAGAAGACTGACATACTTAATACAATACATTACATAGATAGATATTTTTTATTAAACATTGAAAATACCCAGAACATCCGGAATAAATATTTGCAGATCGTACAAACATTTAGCCCAAGGCGGGAATCGAACCCGCAACCCTCCGCATCGCAGGCGGACCATCGCCCGCCGCGCCACATCCATCGGTCGTCTAAAATGTAGTAAATGTGGAAAGTCAAAGCTCCCTATCACAATGAGCGTCGTGCAATTGCATTGAAGAGGGCATCGAAAAGCATCGAAAGGCATCGAGCGGCAACGAAAGGCATTGGAAGGCATTGATACGATCTTTTATTTGATTCCGAGCGCATTGAATTTCAGGCCGTAACGAGAATGCTTCAGTCAGCGCGATTCTCCAGCGTTTGTGGAGGCTTGCTGCTTTGGAAGGGTAGATGCGCATTATGAGTCAAGGCAAGCGTTCAATGGTTAGAACAAATTATGTATGTAGGCGATATAGCGTCAAAATAGACTGTATATAATTAGTTGGGTTTTGCGCGCTGTGGTTAAGATCAAAGAAATGCTGAACACATATATAAACATGCAAAAAACACTACTGCTGTCGTCATTCTGAAAATATTTTAATTAATTACTACTTTGTTTATTAAATTAATTAATTGCACACTCAATAAAGTAGCTCCTAGCCCCTATAGCTCGCACAGCGTTAGATACTACACTATATTTACAGATATTTTTTTTAAATGTTAAATAATGGATTAAGATACAAAGCAATCCCTTTCTAAACTAAGCAGTTATCAATACTAGATAACTGATAGAATACTTATTTAAGAAAATAAACATTAAATACATTTTAATAAAAAGCTAAGCTATTATTTGGTATCTATAGGTAAGCTCAAACGAAAAAATCAAGTCACAAGATAAAAATCACATATTTGAACAAAACTTGAAGGACATTCTCATTAAAAAGTCATATTACTCTCTCACTGAGTACTTCGATGACAGTTGTTTATATAAGAATTAACTGACCAACCTATACACCTATACCTACTACACTAACGAAGCTTCCTTAGGCAGAATTATTAAAATTAATCTAATTGCATGTCGGTCCGCTCTAAAAAAAAATCACCGCGACCTACATTTAGTGCGTTCGTGCACTAACAAATCAATATATGCTGAAGTGCACTAACGCAGAATCGTGATTCATTGAAAGCCTTTTAGATGTAATGTTTAATTTAGTCTTGCATCGATAAATTCAATATTTTAAAGTGCTATCATATGAAGAATGAATGAATGAATGAAAATTCTTAGTTA
This sequence comes from Ecliptopera silaceata, assembly GCA_932527185.1. Classification (NCBI taxonomy): domain Eukaryota; kingdom Metazoa; phylum Arthropoda; class Insecta; order Lepidoptera; family Geometridae; genus Ecliptopera; species Ecliptopera silaceata. The sequence continues at coordinate 5,284,565 of OW052215.1, read as the reverse complement.
TTAAATTTTTTATTCTTAAATAGTAACTCAGACACAGAAATATTGTTTATATTGTTCATCCCACAAACGTTTTTTCTGGGTGGGAATCAAACCCACGATCCACAGCATGGAAGGTAGAGCTACTACCAACTGAGCTATGAAAGGCGTCACAGCTCAATTGGAAGTAGTAGTAGTCAAAAATACATTTTTTTTAAATGAAATAAAAATTACTTGTCCTATCGTAGATCATACTTAGATCATATTTTAATATAAGTACATAAAATGTATGATCTATCAAACAAAAAAAGAATCATCGAAATCGGTTATTAAAGCAGTTAGCATACATACAAAAAAAATGATTTGCTGTAATAGTTAGTTGCATATGCTTCTCAATGGCTCTGATTTGGATCAGTTAAGATATCTATAGATTTCTAGCAGCGGTCTCCAGGTAACTCACAAGCTCCTGGACCGCTTTATATTTTTTTATAATAATTTCATAAGAAATAACCTTTTAATTAAAATGCATAAAATACTACTGCTACTTAAGCAATTGTAAAGAGTGAACACAGATTATATAGTTAGTCTTTTGCAGTTCACAGATCAAATCTACAACCACCTACGTACAGCATGTGAAAATGATAGTTTTGTGTTACACTGCGTAGTCGCTAAGTGCGTTGAGCGCGATATCTGCGGAGCGGCCTTATCGTCGCGCAATGTATCACGAAGAATTGAATCGTATCATCATGATCCAATTTACGAACTGCACTTCGGCTGAGGTCGGCCTCAGACATAATCGGATTTGATGCCTGGCTTAGCTCTTACAATGCTAGGAGCTGGCTTTAAAATCTAATAGTATTATGCCAGGGGCATTTAGACCTAAAATCGTGTAGGTACGGTTAGAAAACGGTCGTATTATTAGTGAAACAGCAAATAAATAAAAAATGCTGGACAATCCACACAACATCATCTAGCCCCAAGCTAAGCAGAGCTTGTGTTATGAGTAGAATACTGACATACTTAATACAATACATTACATAGATATATATTTTTTACTATATATAAAATACCCAGAACACCCGGAATAACTATTTCCAGATCGTTCAAACATTTATCCCAAGGCGGGAATCGAACCCACAACCTCCGCGTCACAGACGGACCTACACCCACCGTGCCACATTCATCATCAATACAATACGTACGAATTTAGAATATTATTTAAAAATAACACAATAGCTGGCTGGAATGGATATTTTATTTTTACAAAATAATATGAAGCCAATTTAGTTAATAAGGTTTGGAAGAAAAAAATAAAATAAAGATTGTATCTGAACATAACAAGCGAATATTGTGAAGCTTATCAATAAGCTCTCGGCAATATAAGGGAATGGAATTTCGAGTGACTTGGAGACATCAAGCGTTCGTTACATTCATTTCATTCATTTTCAGCCTGTGGTGTCCCATCATCAAGTTAGATCAGTCCACTGCTGGACGTAGGTCTCTCCCAAGACGCGCCACTGAGTCCGGTCTTCAGCTCTTCTCATTCAGTGTTTGCCAGCTACAGTGGTGTCCCACTACAGGGCAAAGGCTTCATTCTCTTCAGTTCACTCTGTCCTGGGCTATTGTGGACCAATCTTTTGCATGGGCATCAAATTCGTACCTCCATCTTTGGCGTTATAAAATACATAGGTATATGTTAATATTGTATGTTTTATGAAAAATTTGGGCGGCCTTAAAAATGTTTTTTTATCTTGTATTAGTGACAACGTCGCGGTTTTTTTAGTTATTTATGTAATATCGTATTGTGAAATATCCAAACAATTATTTTATTTATAATCTGATAATGTACGATAAATCATTAATTGAGATAAGTGTTCGCGATTGCGACTAATGCTTCGGCTACATTAGCGGGCGAATATTCGTATCGTGTTGGCGCGACAAAAACATCGTGTTCGGGAATAGGCGATCTTCTTGTCTAAATACTACGCGATGACACGATGTACCCGGCCACATACATCGCGTTAACACGAATATTCGCCGTAGCCCGCTAATGTGGCCCAGCATAACAGTGACCGGATTTCCGAAATTTGTATTGTCAAAGCCACCACATTAATACTGAAATATTAATTTTAACTGTGAAAATTTATCAATGACATATTTCAAATAGACGCATCACGCCAATGGGTATTTTAAAGTAAAAAATGAATTTCCGATTGTAAGCTTTTATGCGGCCATAGTAGTTATTGAACCAAAAATGCGCCAAATATTGAATGCATAAAATGTTGTCTGGTTTTTTTTTATATTACTTTTCGTGTGGTCATAATTAAAGTTTTTGCTTGTCGATGTCGGTAAAAGTGTGTAAATTTACCAAAATAATAAATATTTTTAACGAAAATTAGTTTTTTTACTATATTTTAACACATGTAACTATTTAGTGTCATACACTGAACTGAAAATGAAATGAAAACTTTTTGGGAGATGAGAAGCCTCCTAATGGATATTGTATAATTGACAGTCAGGCAATTACCTTATTTCTTGTCATAAATAGTTACGTGCATCGCATCTACACTAAATATCATAGATTACCAAAATAAATGTTTGCACAATGTGACGTTGTGTCATATCTTTAAATTTATTTATTTTCACGAGTTTTTATGGTCATGAGCGAAGTGATAAGCGGTGTTAAATCGCCAAATATTTTCAGACTTAAATCATACTATGTAATCATTTTGTAATACGTTTATACAAAAACCATTATTAGAGTACTCAGAGTAAAAATATTATGCACTAGCTGTTCCCGCCGCGACTTCGTCCGCGTGCCGTTTTAAGAGATTTTGCTATAACCCATTACTATCTTCTTATGAGAGAAAGAGAAAAAAGAGCAGTCTAAGAAGGAAAACTTAGTATCTATACCTACTTATTAATAAAACCGGGCAAGTGCGCACGAAGAGTTCCGTACCGTATCTATCTCCCGTTGCCCTTATCAATATCGAATAAATAAAAATCACGTTTGTGTATAAGCCCCCTTTAATATTAATTATTCGTGATAGTTATAGAATTGAAAATAGACAGAAATCAAAAACTCAGTAATAAGGTCTAGTTTTACCCTAAATTTAATAATAATTTCGTTATCAACACATAGGGATGCTGGACTAATTCACCAATGATATCTTTCATGACCTTTCGAAACCAAATAATTTCTCTAGCAGTTTCACTTGCTGCCACTATTTCTGCCTCGATGGATGAAATCGCTACTGTGCTGTGGCGTTTACTATTCCAGGATATTAGACCTCCAGCATACATGCAAAGAATGCCTGAGGTAGACTTTCCAGTTTCATGATCACCTCCGTGGTCAGCGTCACTGTAACATTCTAAATTATGACTATTTCCTGGCTTGTAAACGATGCCTTCTTCTATAGTCCCTTTCAAGTAACGCATTATCCTCTTGATATTGATGATGTTCTCCCTTGTGGGTTTATCTAAATTTCGAGATACAACACTGACAGCAAAGGCTATGTCAGGCCTCGTGCTTGTCATCAAATAAGCTAGTGATCCAACAGCTTCACGGTACGGGAAGTTCATTGAAACTTCATTAACATGTTGAGCATTATTTGCTTTTAAAATTGATGTTGGCACTGGCTTACATTTCTCCATGCCAATCCTTTGCAATATGCGAGCGATGTACGATTTCTGATGCAGTAAAATAGAACCATCAGGGTACCTTAACCACGCTCTGCTACCATGTTAAAGTCGATATAAGTACTGTAGGATAGGGTAAAACCAGTTACAATAAATAAACGAATATTAATAGCTTAAACTGCAAAGAATATATTTTGTCAAGTGAAGACATTGACATTGATGACAATCACCAACGTTTGGTTGCTATGGTAACATTAAGGTTGGTGATAGATATTAAAGGAGTATCTATTCCTAACAGTAACTTCTCCCGTTTTCCCAACATTTCCCTTCACTACTCCGCTCCTATTGATTGTAGCGTGATGAAAAGTATCCTATAAGTTGCTCAGGAGTATGAAGAATAATTATACCAAGTTTCGTTAAAATCCGTCGAGTAGTTTTTGTTTCTATACGGAACATACATACAGACAGACAGACAGACAGACAGAAAGACAGACAAAAATTTTACTGATTGCATTTTTGGCATCAGTATCGATCACTAATCACCCCCTGATAGTTTTTTTGAAAATATATTTAATGTACAGAATTGACCTCTCTACAGTTTTATTATAAGTATAGATTTGATAGTTGCTACAAAAACTTAATATTATATAAAAAATGTAAGAAACAGTCTTTTGCTTGCAGTCTTGGACAGCAAACACAGCTTTTACTTATAATTTTTTCATATTACATATTTATGTATAAAGACTTAAATATACATACTTATTCAGAGAATTATAGAAGTGTAGTTTTTAATACACTATATAACAAAAATCGCTCCGCTTATTAATAATGTTTACCTTAAATATCTTTTGACATTATGTTAATTACAGATGCATAAATCAATTATAAATATCAATGCCGCATTAAAATGAGATAAAATTGCTTTATTGGTAAACGATTTCCCATTATAAAGCACAATAAATATCATTAAAATGACTGTTAAGTGTGTTTGACTGCATGACCTGTCAAATTTACTTATCACACTAACGGTCGGTTTCTGAAAACCCGAATCACGATTGATCCGAGTTTGACACATATATTATTTGATTTTTTCGTTGATCATCGTTCGAGAAACCGGCCTTAAGTGTCAACTGGCAGAATATTGACTATTATCCACAAAAAAGTTAAAATGATAGCTGACTTGACGATTAACTGACTTGACTGAGATATTGACTGACAGAAGTTCTATATTAAGGAAGGAAACAAGATGAAAAATGCTAGCATATTTTCTTCTTCTTTAACCGCATTATTTTTAGAGACATGATTTTTTCACATATACGAGTATATAAACACTTACGGCCGGTTTCTGGAAACCCAAATCACGATTGATCCGAGTTTGACACATAGTAATTATTTGATTTTTTCGTTGATCATCGTTCGAGAAACCGGCCGTTAGTATTAGAAGAATATTATAAAGAGGAAATTTTTGTTTGTAAAGATTTAAGTAAAAAAAGTAGGTAAGTAGGTACTTAACTGATTTTAAAAACTCCTTCACTATAGAAAGCTATATGTTTACAACATATATTATATAAAGTTTTTTTATAATTAATTGTTATATTAGGCTATCCATACGAAGGTACGTGCACCACCCAAAAAAGATATTAAAAATTTACATATTTCGTAATTAAAATAATAATATGAATCCTTTGTTTTTATAGTTCAATGATCTTAACAAAAGTAATTAACCAATTAACTTTTTAATTAAATTAAGTATGAAAGATTTCGAGTGCATTGATTCGTTATAATATTATATGTAAATTTTAAGTAATTTTATTTTTTCTATATACATTTTGTAAATATTGTAATAGTTGTATGTGAATAAAAGTATTTATTACTGAATGTGATCTAAAATCTAGTTTTTTTAATTACATGTTTTTTAAGTTAAAGTAACTGTTTTCTGTACATAGTTTAGTTGAGTTCTAATTATTATTTTCATATTGTGGCGTCCTTTAATTGGAAAAACACTTTCAGCCCTTTCTTTGTATTTTTATGTGTTTATTCCGTTGGATCATCATCATCATCATTTCAGCACATTGGCACCCACTGCTGAGTATAGGCCTCCTCTTTATTATGCCATTCTTTTCGTTCCCTTGCGACTCTCATCCACTGATTCCCGGCTCGTTCCATAATGTCTTTGGATCATCGGGCTGGTGGTCTGCCTCTTGGTCTACGAGCATCCCTTGGCCACCATTCCGTAATCGCCTTTGTCCACCTTCCATCGGCTCTTCTTGCTAAGTGTCCCGTCCATCTCCACTTCAGCTTTGGATACCCTTAATAAATAAATAAATAAGATACTATCTTTAAAAGTTAAAATAATTTAATCATGTACACATATATCTAGACTAGCTGAACCCGCCGCGACTTCGTCCGCGTGCCGTTTTAAGATATTTTGCGATAACCCATTACCATTACTATCTTCTTATGAAAGAAATTGACGGTAAAGTGCAGTCTAAGAAGGAAAACTTAGTACATATTGGTACTTATTCTTAAAACCGGGCAAGTGCGCACGAAGATTTTCGTACCGTATCTATGGCCCGTTGCCCTTATCAATATCGAATAAATAAAATTTACGTTTATATATAAGCCCCCTTGAATATTAATTATGCGTGATAGTTAGAGAATTTAAAATAGACAGAAATTAAACACTCAGTAATACGATCTAGTTTTACCCTTTGGTTACCGAACCCTAAAAACCCAATAACGTAAACTACTAAAACATAAGTAATCAAAACTCACTAAATTACCGTTACCGTAAGTAAATAAATCAGGCCAAGTGCGACTCGGACTCGCCCGCTATAAGTTCCGTGCCATACCTATGTAAACGATTAAGAAAAAAAACATGTTTTTGTACCTATGCGAACCCTCTAAGCATGTTCTGTTTTTAGTATTTGATATCTATGCCGGACTAAAATATAATAACTATGTCCGGTTAATGTACAACCATGGAAAGCACGACCCGGAATGTACGACCACGGAAAGCACAGCCAGGAATACGCAACCAGGAATTCTCAGCCAAAATGTACATGAAATCCGGGCTGCGCATTCTCGACATGTGTTAGGAATGTCCAACCACGGAATGTAGAGCCGTGGAAAATACAACCATGGAATTGGCGTCTATTGCTCTGATTGGTCGAAATCAATTGGAATGAATTGGGTGCATGGAAAGAGCCTCCTCGTGGCACACACCGGTAACAGCTAGGCACGGTAAAGCAGTGTCTAGTCTGGCTAATCTTTCCAATACGATGCTACAACAAAATACAGTTGTAGCATCGACACGATAAGAAGAAGAAGATTGGTCGAAAGCCTAGCCTATGCTTCGTTTAGATGAAACCAAAGATTAAAATGTTACTATCCCATTTTGATAAAGATAGACTGCACAGATTATAATATGAAAAGAAAACAATTCAATTCAATAATTGTTATCTGGCAAATGGTTCAACGCATGTAGGTTCTGGCGCGGTTTTCTATATCAAACTAACGCTCGTCGCTTCGCTCCTCGCACCTACTGTGACGCATCACACATGAAAAAAAATCAGTTTAAAAATAATATTTTGACAGTGGCATAGTTAGCTACTTGTACATGATCGGCTAAACGAAAAATTCGAGTAAGCGCAAACGAAGCATATGCTATGACGTCATTTGGCATCAAATTCCCAACACGTGTCGGGAATGTACAACCATGTAATACACAGCCACGGAATGCACAGCCCGGAATTGGATGCCAAAATGGTCACCGATTCCGGGCTGTACATTCCGTGGCCGTGTCATTATCCGATAGGGCGTTCGATGGTACCGCCAGCATATCAGTGTCGGCTCCGATATCCGATATCGAGACGGACAATATGAAAGACAGGTACATTTTTCATACATTTTAGTTACCCGGATATCGGATCAGCGTCCGACACCGATATCGGATCGGATAATGTGAAAACGCTCTGACTCTCAAACTTGATTGAAATCGTTCATAAAAAACGCTACTACAAACTTCCTTTTTGCAATATTTGGTGTAAAATCAAGTCATTAATGTGCGTCTCAATTTTCATTGACTTTCGTCTATAAATAACGTTACAGAAAACTTCCCTCATTTTATTGCATTCATTAGAGTAAAATTGTCACAAAGCGCCTCTTAATAATTTGATTAAAATTCGTCGATTTTTATCGTTACAACACACTTGCCCCCTTTCCCACGGAGGAATTTTAAAATATTATTATGAAAATAGTTATATATTTTATAAAATATTATTATATTAAAAAAACAAACCATCTAAGTAAATTATGTCTTTGTATGAGACTATAAGCGCCCCTTGATTATTTAACATTTTGTTTTTAAATATTTATTCGTCATTAGCGGTAATTGGGTACGCAACCCTAGATAACTTAGCAAAATAACTCGATTCAACGAAAATATTGCTAATACCGATCGACTTACCTATAACACATTGCCAAAACGCACCGATAGCGCGTTCTAGGATTACGCCACGCATGACAGCGCCATCTATACTCGAAATCGTATACTAAATCGTATACGATCGAAATTTTAAACTTAGGGAAATTTTTACAGGGAATTTTTTCTAGAGAAATTTTTACATTTAGCAAAATCATCCCCAGATGATTTTGCTAAATGTAAAAATGCAGATCTATTTTATTTTGTGTCAACATTATGTGTATCAAGTTTCAAGTCAATCGGTTCACAATAAAGATAAACTGCACAGATTATAATATGAAAAGAAAACAATCCGATTCAATAATTGTTGTCTGGCAAATGGTTAAACGCATGTAGGTTCTGGCGCGGTTGTCTATATCAAACTAACGCTCGTCGCTTCGCTCCTCGCACCTACTGTGACGCATCACACGTGAAAAAAAATAAGTTAAAAAATAATATTTTGACAGTGGCATAGTTAGCGAAAAATTCGAGTAAGTGAGTATGACGTCATTTGGCATCAAATTCCCAACACGTGTCGGGAATGTACAACCATGGAAAACACAGCCACGGAATGCACAGCCCGGAATAGGATGCCAAAATGGTCACCGATTCCGGGCTGTACATTCCGTGGCTGTGTTTTCCTTGGTCGTGTAATCACGGCACCCATGATTGTGGTGATTTCCATACTCTTTACCTTAGGTTAAAAGAAGACCCAATCAGTTTTTTTTTAATTACCTACTTAAGAATGCCTAGAGAATGTTTCTTCGAATTACTGGAATTAGATAGATATAGTAAGTATTTCAATTTCATTTATAAAATCCTCCACATTTATATCAATAAATGACTCCTCCACATTTATATCATCCATTATAAATTACCGTTTAGAAATTTGCCTCCTTCTTGTCACCGCACTATGAACGCACTGAACTGAACACGTGGGGTTGCGACACGACGTTGCCGTCCTGCTGTCGAACGCTCGCGGTACGGACGCCGCACTGTTTCCGCACCGTGCATTTTGTATGAAAACATACGACCGTCCGTCCTTACGCCGAACGACGAACGCACCGCTTCGGCACTGCAGCGGTCCGATACGAAACGCATAAATTGAAAGAGCCCTAAGAGCGTTTTCACATTATCCGATCCGATATCGGTGTCGGACGCTGATCCGATATCGGGGTAAGTAAAATTTATCAAATATGTCCGGCCCGATATCGGATATCGGAGGTACATATTTCATACATCTTACTTACCCCAATATCGGATCAGCGTCCGACACCGATATCGGATCGGATAATGTGAAAACGCTCTGACTCTCAAACTTGATTGAAAGCGTTATCTCATTATCCGATAGGGCGTCCGATGGTACCGCCAGCATATCGGTGCCGGCTCCGATATCCGATCTTTATCTTTATCTTTATCTTTATCTTTATCTTTATCTTTATCTTTATCTTTATCTTTATCTTTATCTTTATCTTTATCTTTATCTTTATCTTTATCTTTATCTTTATCTTTATCTTTATCTTTATCTTTATCTTTATCTTTATCTTTATCTTTATCTTTATCTTTATCTTTATCTTTATCTTTATCTTTATCTTTATCTTTATCTTTATCTTTATCTTTATCTTTATCTTTATCTTTATCTTTATCTTTATCTTTATCTTTATCTTTATCTTTATCTTTATCTTTATCTTTATCTTTATCTTTATCTTTATCTTTATCTTTATCTTTATCTTTATCTTTACCTTTACCTTTATCTTTATCTTTATCTTTATCTTTATCTTTATCTTTATCTTTATCTTTATCTTTATCTTTATCTTTATCTTTATCTTTATCTTTATCTTTATCTTTATCTTTATCTTTATCTTTATCTTTATCTTTATCTTTATCTTTATCTTTATCTTTATCTTTATCTTTATCTTTATCTTTATCTTTATCTTTATCTTTATCTTTATCTTTATCTTTATCTTTATCTTTATCTTTATCTTTATCTTTATCTTTATCTTTATCTTTATCTTTATCTTTATCTTTATCTTTATCTTTATCTTTATCTTTATCTTTATCTTTATCTTTATCTTTATCTTTATCTTTATCTTTATCTTTATCTTTATCTTTATCTTTATCTTTATCTTTATCTTTATCTTTATCTTTATCTTTATCTTTATCTTTATCTTTATCTTTATCTTTATCTTTATCTTTATCTTTATCTTTATCTTTATCTTTATCTTTATCTTTATCTTTATCTTTATCTTTATCTTTATCTTTATCTTTATCTTTATCTTTATCTTTATCTTTATCTTTATCTTTATCTTTATCTTTATCTTTATCTTTATCTTTATCTTTATCTTTATCTTTATCTTTATCTTTATCTTTATCTTTATCTTTATCTTTATCTTTATCTTTATCTTTATCTTTATCTTTATCTTTATCTTTATCTTTATCTTTATCTTTATCTTTATCTTTATCTTTATCTTTATCTTTATCTTTATCTTTATCTTTATCTTTATCTTTATCTTTATCTTTATCTTTATCTTTATCTTTATCTTTATCTTTATCTTTATCTTTATCTTTATCTTTATCTTTATCTTTATCTTTATCTTTATCTTTATCTTTATCTTTATCTTTATCTTTAATAATTTGATTAAAATTCATCGATTAATAACGTTACAAAACACTTGCCCCTTTCCCATGGAGGAATTTTAAAATATTATTATGTAAATATATATATGTACATAAATAAAAAATATTTATTTATTTATTATATATATACATACATATTTAATAAAATATTATTATATTAAAAAAACAAACCATCTAAGTAAATTATGTTTTTGTATGAGAAGACTATAAGCGCCCCTTGATTATTTAACATTTTGTTTTTAGTTTTTAAATATTTATTCTATTCGTCATTAGCGGTAATTGGGTAGGTACGCAACTATAAATAACTAATCAAAATAACTCGATTCAACGAAAATATTGCTAATAGGTACCGATCGACTTACCTATAACACATTGCCAAAACGCACCGATAGCGCGTTCTAGGATTACGCCACGCGTGACAGCGCCATCTATACTCGAAATCGTATACTAAATCGTATACGATCGAAATTTTAAACTTTACTTACTCAATTTTAGGGAAATGGGGATGATTTTGCAAAATCTAAAAATGCAGATCCATTTTATTTCGCGTCAACATTATGCGTATCAAGTTTCAAGTCAATCGGTTCAAGGGATAAGAGAAAATGAGACAGCGCCATCTATACTCGAAATCGTATACTAAATCGTATACTAAATCGTATACGATCGAAATTTTAAACTTTACATACTCAATTTTAGGGAAATGGGGATGATTTTGCAAAATCTAAAAATGCAGATCCATTTTATTTCGCGTCAGCATTATGCGTACCAAGTTTCAAGTCAATCGGTTCACGGGATAAGATTCTGCATACAAACTTCAAAGCCTTATTTTAGGGCTCCGGAGCGTTATTTCCAAAATTCCTGCCTTAGTACGCCACACAGTCACTCCAGGAACACGCCTTCCAAATTTCAAGTCTCTAGGACCAGCGGTTTGGGCTGTGGCTCGTACGTCAGCCGTCAGTCAGTCAGGACTTTGATTCTTATTAATGAGATATGTTTATATCTACATAATTAAATTATTTTGACTTTGATAATTGGGGTTGATGTTCAGAAAATTTGACACCCTTGCAGGCTTATTTTGAAGCTTTAATTTATAAATACCTTTGAGTTTGTAATTACAATTTTCCTCAAGCCCTCGTAATGATGAGATAAGTAAATGTTACTTCAAAGATATAATCCTTTAGATTTTAGCGAGAAAATAATAATTACTTTGTTGTGTTTCAGCTTTTTAATTTGGTGAAGTGTAGTGTACAAAAATACGTATTTACGATGTAGGGATGATAAAAAAATGTTTATAATACTTTTTTGTTGAACTGTTCTGACAGATATTTGGAAACATCCCGTTTTTGAAGCAAACTAGGTTATTTTTCTTTTTTTTTAAATATTTTTTTTTGACCTAGATACTCTTAAAAGTTACATGTCATGGGTACGATAAATAATTAATAATATATTTTTTTGTAAAAATTATACTTATTTATTTTGTTAGTTATTTTATGTTTTCAATCTGTATTGTCAGTTGCTTGAAAAAATATCTTTGTCGGTGTCGGCGCAATGTAAAAGCACACTAAACGAAATCGTATACAAACAGTAGGAACCAGGCCGTAGTTTCTAGCCCGTTCTTGTCGCGTGGAACTGGCACCTAGAATCACCTTGTATTAGACGATTCTAAATGACTGTGATTTTACAGAATAATGATTAATTGATTGATTAATAAACTGGTAGTCTTGTCGTCGGTGTGCGCACATCATTAATCCTAATTTTCTTTTTAAGGTTGACTGCACCGATGCCCAAACTTGGGCCTGTAATCCTGTTTGCGACCCGTAAAATATTCGTTAAACTTTTCTTTTTAAAGCCGGGTGAAGGTCTTCCAATTCCTTTCAACCATTCGTTGTTAGGGTTCCGTATCCAATAGGTAAAACGGAGCCTGCGGAGCCCATTGCCCATTGCGGAGGTTGCGGGTTCGATTCCCGCCTTGGGATAAATGTTTGTACGATCTGCAAATATTTATTCTTGGTGTTCTGGGTATTTTATATGTATACCTAATAAAAAATATCTATGTAATGTAATGTATTGTAATAAGTACATATGTCAGTCTTCTAGTACCCATAACACAAGCTCTGCTTAGCTTGGGGCTAGATGATGTTGTGTGGATTGTCCAGCATTATTTATTTTGTTTATATGAGTTTCCATAGTACAAGCTTTGCTTAGTTTGGGACTAGAGTGTGTTATGTAAATTGTCCGTGAATTATTTTATTTATTTATTCGTACTCACTGCTGAGCTGACTTAATACTTAAACATACTTGTTTGCACATTATGTATGAAATACAAAATGTAAGTTACATGTAACACAACCCCAAGTAACAAGACCTAACGAGTTATTTTGTGTTTTACAAAAGTTTCGAGCTTAATGAGCTTTGTGGGAACTTTGCTAAGTGCATGAAATTAAAATGTATTTGGTTCAGTTCCAGCCAAGCTGTTTTACGAACCATGGTGTAGAAAACTAATTTAAATTTGATGTCACTATGTATCTTTTTACAAAAAAAATGTATATAAGTATTAGATCAGCAATCTAGCTCCCTTAATACAAGCTTTGCTTAGTTTGGGACTAAAGTGTGATGTGTAAATTGTCCGTGAATATTTATTTATTTAAATATGTGAAATATCCGTGATATACATATATCTGAACTGGGTATTTTATATGTAGATATAATAAAAAATATCTATCTATGTAATGTATTGTATTAAGTATGTCAGTCTTCTAGTACCCATAACACAAGCTCTGCTTAGCTCGGGGCTAGATGATGTTGTGTGGATTGTCCAGCATTATTTATTTATATTTTTTTAAACTAATAATATTATCAAGAGATTTGTATTTTTATATGTGTATATGTTTGTAATGAATAAACTCAAAAACTACTACGCCGATTTCAAAAATGTATTCACCAATATAAAGCTACAGTCACTTTGAGTAACATAAGCTATTTAATTGCTAGAAAAGTCAATTAATCATTATTCTATAATATCACAGATAATTTAGAACCGTAGGTGATTCTAGACGCCAGTTCCACGCGACCAGAGCCTAGAAGAACGGGCAAGAAACTACTGCCTGATTCTTACCGTTCTTTTGTATGATTCTTCTTACACTGCTTATTAAAAACCTTAGTAATATAGGTAGCAAAATGAGTCTGTCATATTTAAATAAACAAATAATGCTGGACAATCCACACAACATCATCTAGCTACAAGCTAAGCAGAGCTTGTGTTATGGGTACTAGAAGACTGACATACTTAATACAATACATTACACATATATATATATATATTTTATTATACATATAACATACCCAGAACACCCGGAATAAATATTTGCAGATCGTACAAACATTTATCCTGAGGCGGGAATAGAACACGCAACCTTCCGCGTTGCAGGCGGACCTTCGCCCACCGCGCCACATCGATCGTCATCGGTGTTAAAGGCTAAAGGTTAGAAATGTTGACGATTTGAGTAACTCAAATACTCAAGTAATCCGGCGGCTTTCACGGTGTTTCATCCTTGCTAGTGATGGCTGTATGTCGATGTTTTCAAATTATATTTATCGATACATTTCACGGCACTTATTTTTTTTTATTTTATATATTATTTATTATATGTACTTAACTTAATGGATGTTTTTGTTAATTGTAGATTGACAAAAAAATAAATTTGGTTCTAAACGGTTTTAAAGCAGGCTCAGTTTTGTTATTTTTAGATGTATTTGTAAATAGATACAACAGAAAAATATATAACTTGAACGTAAGCAATTTTCAAAATATTGTTATACTCCAAATTATGTTTTAGAAATCTCTAATACAACATATTAATAAACTAACCATTATATCTTTTTAAATCTATCGAAGATGATTGAAGTTGGTTTTCTTTGTTTAGATAAAACATATATTATTTTCAACAAAAATACATACACATTTAATCATCCATCCATATAAACTTTCGCGTCTATAATATCTGTAGGATTATATCTACCCTTTGATTATGCTGTTTAAGTATTTGTTTATACTCTTTTGATCTAGTACCTACATAATTATTTCAAAAGTTTGCTAAAGTTGATCTTTATGCAGAAACTGTATGTAACTTTCTTCTTTTCAACTTGGTTTTATTTTCTTTAAGAAACTAATGCAACCTTTAATATTCAGAGTCTATGTTTAAGAATGAATGAAAAAAAAAACGGTAGGAACCAGGCCGTAAGTTTCTTGCCCGTTCTTCTAGGCTCTGGTCGCGTGGAACTGGCACCTAGAATCACCTAGTATGTAAGACGATTCTAAATGATCCTTGTGATTTTATAAAGTAATATTTGATTTGGTTTGAATACCATATTTTATTTTTGTACAAAAAAGTGTCGTACATAAAATTTTAGACATTAGACATAAAATAATAAGTAATTTTATGATTTCATCACTTTTAGTTGGTTAGCGAGAGCGCACGCCAACGACAAAACGTCTTTTGTTGCGTCGAAACATTTGAGTTTCGACGTTTGACTATGCCAATATTTTTTCTACCTTAGAGTCGCGACCCTTTGAAGGTTCATAAAACCTCTGTATCTCGGTATGGGGTCACGTGAGGTTGCAAGGACTATCTCATCTATATTACTTTATTCCGTATTTTTCCGAAACCTTATTGTGCAACTACATTATTTCTATATTCATGTTGTATTCTTCTTCTTCTTCTTTGTGTAGATGATCTCAAACAACGTTTTCCCAAAATTGGGCAACCTCTATGGCGTTTTCAGTGGCAACGTACAAATCGTAAATCATGTTGTATTGATATAAGTCGTTTTATCTTTTTTAACAAACATAATATTATGTATTGTAATAATTAAATTGTTAGCGTAGAAGTTATCGATTCACATCAGATAGTGTCAAAAATCGACAGAATTACATCGACGGCGATTCTCATTATGAAATATCGATATTTTATTAAATTTTCCCATCACTTTGTAAAAACCGTTTTTAAAGCAGATAAAGTGTCACTGAGCTGATTTAAGAAATGTGCCTTGCGAGTACTAAGGAATAAGAATTCATAGATGTGTAACTCCCGCTTAAGTATAACTTACTTATATCCATCGTAATCAACTTTTATCAGTCCACTACTAGACGTACATATACATACATTATCACTGTAATTGTTGTGAATGTTTTTGTTTCGATAGAAAAAAAAATAATGTTCGTATTTCAAAACCTTTTTTTTTAATTCGAACGTGAACGTATGAGTAATTTATAAAAAAAAATCGCATATCTAAACTGACGTAACACTGGCAGAAATGAACAAATCCGGACGATTACCATTTAAAAAATATCAAAATTTTGAGCGTTTGTTGCAACATGAGGTTGTCAAGATTGTCAAGGAGGCGGCCCTGGAAAGGAAAAAATGGCGTGACTTGCATTGATTACGCAGACAAGAGCGTAGCTCTTTAATAAGAAGAAGAAGTTTAGCAACAACGTCCGGTAATTGGAGAGACTGTAGAAAGTAGATCGAAAATTTCATTAATTTTCTTGTCTTAAGTAAAAAAATGAGTTCCATATCGATGTATTTACTATCTTTGCTTGCCAAAAACGCTGGAATGTCGCAGCCTTGAAGATAAGAATGGGATTAATGTGTTGGGCGTTGACGTAAATCTAGCCGCCTTTTGTAGAACATCTTTAACATTCTTTAGAATTCTGTTTTACCAATAAACTTGGCACTTGTACCTACTTACTTTTAATACTAAGTAAGTACCTACCTAAAACATTTTTTTTCCTTCTCTTCTTTTATATATTACAGAAGCCTCCTTACAGATGTTGGTAGTCTTATTACTTATTTAATCTCCGTTGATAAAGAAAATAAATTATAAATAAAATATTTATAGGTGCAAAAACCATAACACCCTTCTGCGGGATTCGAACTCGGTGTCGTCAGATTCTATAGCAAGCCTCTAACCTTGATGATAACGACCGATGTGGCTTGGTGGGTGAAGGTCCGCCTGGGACGGGTTTGATTCCCGCCTTGGGATAAATGTTTGTACGATCTGCAAATACTTATTCCGGGCGTTCTGGGTATTTTATATGTATAATAAAAATATGTATCTATGTAATGTATTGTATTAAGTATGTCAGTCTTCTAGTACCCATAACACAATCTTCTGCTTAGCTTGCGGCTAGATGATGTTATGTGGATTGTCCAGCATTATTAGTTAGTTAGTTTGAAGAATGGGATACAGGTACTGACATATTTGAAATCACGATTTGAATACATTTATCATCAAGTAAAACGTAAAAAAAGTTCTAAGTGGGAATCAAAGTCACGACTCGCAGCATGAAAGTTCGAACTACTAACTGTGACGCCTCAAATAATAAAATTACAACAATTTAATTGAAACTACGTTGATTTAAAAAATAAATGAGTAAAAACACTCTGAACAGAAAAAAAATATGACAAAATCCGGACGAATTGCAATTTTTAAAAAACTAGTACGTATTAATTGAAAAAAATGTGTTCATACTGTACATATTTATTAGCGATGATAAATTTGTACATTTATTCATTAAACATACATAAAATATTTTTTATTTATAAAACACATTTTGTAAATAAAATAGAGAAATTTTTGATTTACTATAAATGGCTGTATACTTTAATCAATGTTGCAATGAAAAAATATGATCAACATTTTGGTTTTTTGGTTTAATATTTTAACCAACATTTGTTTTATGTGGATAAAACTAACAAAAACATTTATACTGAAAAATGAAAGCTCATTTTACACTGGTTTTATAAACTTTTATTCACTACTAGTATACGCCCGTGACTTTGTGTGATTCGTCTCATTGACTTTGCAGAATAAAGTTAAGTTACAAACTATATTTTATTATCAAGTTTTTTTCTCGACTACCGATGTGGCGCGGTGGGCGAAGGTCCGCCTGCCACGGAGGTTGCGGGTTCGTTTCCCGCCTTGGAATAAATGTTTGTACGATCTGCAAATATTTATTCCGGGTGTAGGTGTAGGTATTTTATATGTACTTATAATAAAAAATATCAATCTATGTAATATATTGTATTAAGTACCTATGTCAGTCATCTAGTACCCACCACACAAGCTCTGCTTAGCTTGGGGCTAAATGATGTTGTGTGGATTGTCCAACATTAGTTATTTATTTACTTTTAAATTTAAAATCGAGTTCAATATCATTATTGGTGTTAAAAGTAACAGCGAAGATCGAATTACTAGATAGTTAAATTTCAGATGAAAAGAGTAACAAAACTAACAAACTGACTTACAAAGGTTAGAAAATCCATTACTTACATACTTACATAAATACAAACAACAGAATCCACGCACAATAACCCAATTTCATTTCATTATTTCCATTTATACAAATTCTGCGTTCTCTTTGTCCGCATTATATCAAAACATAGCGTAAAACGGAACGTATTTTATAGACAAAGAGCCTACGAGTTAAACTTTACGAAAACTAAACGGTTGGTCAGTTTTGGCGGCTATCCAACTAGGTGTAGTGTCCTAAATAGGTCGTGCACAGAACAAAAAAATATGTTTTGAATTTTGCACAATAGCATCTAAGTTCGTAGCTTTCTAACTAAAATAAAATAATTAATTAATATTCATGGACATTTCATACAACACACTAAGCCAGGTTTGTACTATGGTAACTACTAGAATATTCCAAACTGATAGAATACTTATAAACATTTTTGAGCTGTGACGCCTGTCTTACTAGCTAATGTAGCATTTAAAATTATGAGAACATTACAAAATAGTTTGATAGATAAATATAAATTTTCAATTTAATTATGAGTACTTTTTGAGTGTTATTGTGTGGTGCAGATGATAACTTGTGTAAGATAGGTGTGAGCATTGAGATGACGTCTGTTATAGGAGAGTGGAAGAAGAAGACGTGTTGTACCGACCCCACGTAACGTGGGACAAGGGCAGGAAAATGATGATGTGTGGTGCAGATGGTGCTACAATTATGTATTTTAGATTGAAGGGTACCTAATCAAAGACAAGAGACTTGGCGTTTTTACCTCTTAGTGTCATGCCTCACAAGTCACGTCCCTAATTTCTTAACGACGTACCCATTGAGGCGTTTAAAGAAATACAAGAAAATCTGAATCAAAAGTTTTAAATAAGCTTAACAATTGATCTTAATATTATTTTAGAAACAAAACATGAGGTAAATCTTAGCGTTATTATAACATAACTTTAAACACTTAAGTTTACTTCAGAACTCAAGAAAAGATTAAATTTATTCGAACAAAGAATTTAAATAGCAAAGTTTTTAAGAGCCCCTATAAAATACAAGAACCTTTCTTTGTTCGGTAAGTTATTTGCTCCGGGGTGCTTGAACTATAAAACGTTTCGTTTCATGCAGAACAAAAACCGCTTGGAAACTACGAGCTCTGAGGAATGAGCACGAATAAATGTGACAATCGTTAACGTATCGTAACGGTGTAAATCTGATTATGTAGACAAGCACGCTTGGGACGAAATACCGACCCTCTTTTGTGCGCTAGTAATGAGTTCTGTACGCTAAAGTTTAAAAAGATCAGTTATCGTATCGGAGAGGTTAAAATAAAAATGTCGTGTAGTATCGGTGTAGTTAAAATATAATTGTCGTGTAGGAGTCGTATCGGTGTAGTTAAAAAATAAATTTCGTGTAGGAGTCGTATCGGTGTGTTTAAAAGATATAGCGCCACAGTGGCCCTTATGGGTTTTCATTTGATTGCGACCAACCACTTTGGTATAGCGAGACCCCAGGGCCTGATCTGAAATCATAAAATACTTTTATCTTTAGATATTATTTTGGAAAGCTATTCAACTTCCTGATTTTTGGGGTGTGTTGAACAATAAAAATATTCTTGTAATGTTGTTTTCCGGTTCGAAGATTACAGTAACATAATATCAGATGAATATGACTTACATAGTAATAATAAAAAAATATTCATTGACATCTCACACATCACGCTCTAGTTCTAAGCTTGTACTATGGAAACTAGAATGCTGATAGAACACTTATAGACTTACGGTCTATCTTATAAAAGGTTAGCGCAGACTTGAAGTACTGATTACCATACGTACTGATGACTTAAAGTCAACGCTAAATTATTATAAGATAGGGGGTATAAGACTCAGACACGAATTACCCACAGCATGGAAGGCAGAGCCACTACCAACTATAGCTCTACCATGAGTTTTTACTATACTATATTTACTATACTCGCTAGCGTCTGTAGTTAAAAAAATGTATGAAGATCTGTACAGCGCCTCTAGCTGATAGTTGGGTACTAAAATTCGCCATATTGACGTAACTACTGTAGTAAAGTCAGGCGATTTTACTGTGACAACTCATGATAGAGGTACTGAGCTGTGACGCCTGTCACAACATAATTTAAAAAATATATCTCATTAGAGGTTTAAATATGGATTATCTGGATGTCATTATGTATCCTATGAAGGTATGTATTTACAAAATAAAATGTTTATAAATATTCTCTCAAGCTGAAAGTCGCTCAGCGCGCTATGGAGAGAGCTATGCTCGGAATTTCTTTGCGAGACAGAATCCGCAACGAAGTGATTCGTCAGAAAACCAAAGTGTTCGACATAGCTCAAAGAATTAGCAAGCTGAAGTGGCAGTGGGCCGGCCATGTTTGCCGAAGAACGGACAACCGTTGGAGCAAACGGATACTGGAGTGGAGACCGCGTTTAGGAAAGCGTAGTGTAGGACGCCCTCCGGCGAGATGGAGCGACGATCTGCGGAGTGTAGCTGGCAAACACAACATGAGAGGAGCCGAAGACCGGGCTCAGTGGCGCGTCTTGGGAGAGACCTACGTCCAGCAGTGGACTAATATAGGTCGATGATGATGATGATGATGATGATGAAATATTCTATCAGCAAACTAGTTCTCATAGTACAAGCTTTGCTTAGTTTCAAACTAGAAAATGTGATTTGATGCATGGAATATCCATGAAATTTTATTTAAGTATATTACTTTTATATACAACTTTGTGAAACTAAAAAGCGTGATGGAGGAATATGAATATTTATTTATACTATACAACTTTGTCTATTTATAAACCTTGACCATTCAAATAACTACCTAAATCAGTGGTTTTATTCGGAACATAAACTCGTTATTTGAACTAAAGGAATCGAGTTTATTTTTTTGCTCACTCAATTCTACTTAAGTAAATCGGCTATTTGTAATTAGGCTAAGTCTTTAATCGTGCTCTTGGATAAGATAACAGGTAAATAAGATATGCAGCTGGCAAACTCTATTTGACGACCGATGTGGCGCGGCGGGCGAAGGTCCGCCTGCGACGCGGAAGGTTGCGGATTCGATTCCCGCCTTGGGATAAATGTTTGAACGATCTGCAAATGTTTATTCCGGGTGTTCTGAGTCTTTTATATCTATTATAAAAAATATCTGTCTATGTAATGTATTGTATTAAGTATGTCAGTCTTCTAGTACCCATAACACAAGCTCTGCTTAGATTGGGGCTAGATGATTTTGTGTGGTTTGTCCAGGCTTATTTATTTATATATTATTCATTAATTAAAGCACATATAACAGTATAATCGAACATATTTCAAAACTGTTTGAGTTTGTATTAACTATGTCACCCTAAAACATGTTTACACAGCATAATTAATTAAGTAAAAATAATTATAATATTGAAAAACATTAAGCAATAGATACAGGGACGAGGTAGAACTTTTTAATTAACTGTACCACATTGGACTAGTTAGATTGAAGTGTACCAGCTCACTCCTAATTTCACTGTTCCAAGATGTTAAGACACCGCGTGGTTTTATTACTGTATCTTAACTAACGAGATTTTTGGGGGTTGTAAGGGATGATAATAGGCTTAGATTAGTGAGGAAAGAACCGTTTTCACCCCTCTAATGAAGGCATCGTCCCGGACCGATAACTGTTACCAAATGTACCCAAATGTTACCAAATGTTACCAAATGTTACCAAATGTTACCAAATGCTACTTTTGGTTACAGCTGTTCTGATAAGAGATAAAGTGTTTTTATTAGCTTGGAAGGAAGTCAACTCTGACGGTTTATGTTATAAAAGATCTTTCTCGTAGTTGTTTTTTGCAAAACCTTTTTTGCAAAAAAATGGTGTGTTTACGCATAGTCATATAATATTATACATTTAAGATTACCATAAAAAAAGTTTGATTGGATCGAACCCACGACTAACAGCATGCAGTACTAAACTAATACCAACAGTAGCGTAAAGCCCCAACTAAGTGTTTATAAAGAACAATAGCAGAGATTGTAATATTCCAAGATAAAATATCTAAGTTTGATCTTTCAAACAACAATTTCAACTTTTTCATTCATATTTGATTGAGTGAAATTGTTTTACATTAAAACTTTATCATGTACAAAGTTTTCTATTACGAGTTAGTGCTTAGTGCTAAATAACTCTAAAATAAATATTTATCTCAGAAATTATTCACAAAACACATAAAAATACAGTAATAATAACCATTTTGGGCGAGTTTTCATAAAAAACCAGCTTGATGTTAATATTTGAGCTGTCGGTCTATTTATCCTGATCAACGCCCGAAATCAGACCAATTGGGCTATTCAGCGTGTTATTATTTTCAGTGTTACCTTAAGGTTGCGGGTTCGATTCCCGCCTTGGGATAAATGTTTGTGTGTTCTGCAAATATTTATTCCGGGTGATCTGGGTATTGTATAATAAAAAAATATCTATCTATGTAATGTATTGTATTAAGTATGTCAGTCTTCTAGTACCCATAACACAAGCTCTGCTTAGCTTGGGGCTAGATGATGTTGTGTGGATTGTCCAGCATTATCATATTATTATATTATATATTATATTATAATATATTATATTATATTATATTATATTATATTATATTATATTATATTATATTATATTTAGGGATGTAACGATACCGATACCAATACCGATATATCGGCCGATATTATCGGCAGGCCGATATATCGGCACCGCCGATACAACACAGCCGATATCAACCAGTTCAAAAAGCGCGCGAAACGAACGACGCGTGCGACGTTGCCGCTGCAGGCCTGATACAAAATGACTTGCGGAACAGATTATCTGCTGACAATTTAAATAAACTTTGTTTTCTGAACAAAAATCTTCCAAAAGTAAACTTTAAGTACTGACTTTATGTATCTTTTTTACGTGTATCTTATAATTATGTAAGTACCTATCTAATAAATATTTTTTTTTATTCTTATTACTGAATTTTTATTAATTAATTATTTTTCCTTCACAGTCATTAGGATTTAGGACCTAAATACATACATATTATGGTGTTTCATATTTATGAAATAACTTTGAAGGGAGATAGTTGTATGTCTATGTCTAATATGTGGTGTAAATATCTTATTAACTTCCTTCAGATTTGTTTAACATACACGAAACACTTATCTAGTAAGCCATAAACATCGGTATCTGTATCGGCATCGCCGATTATTTTCGTTTATCATCGGTATCGGTATCGTATCGGTAAAAACATGTATCGTTACATCCCTAATTATATTATATTATATTATATTATATTATATTATATTATATTATATTATATTATATTATATTATATTATATTATATTATATTATATTATATTATATTATATTATATTATATTATATTATATTATATTATATTATATTATATTATATTATATTATATTATATTATATTATATTATATTATATTATATTATATTATATTATATAATTATTCACGGTCTAATTATGGTATTGTATAATAATAATTATACATTTTTCCAAAATGAACAAAATTGACTTCATTCGTAACCGACAAACACAAACACATTTTCAAATATTACTCAAAAAGTAACAGTCAGACCTTAATCAAAATGGGACCATCAATGAAGTTACCTATATACTTAAAAAAAGAATTTCTTATTTACTAAAATAATCATGGACATTTCAGAAAACGCGTTCTAGTAATAATTTAACTGAAAATTTATTCTTATAATAATACAAATATTTACTGAATTCTTGGTGGGAATCGAAGCCACGACCAGCAGAACCAACAGCTCGGTAGCACGTTTTTCACCAGTCAACCTTGACAGTTGAAATACGGTCGAACATCTTCCTTTTTTTAAACTGGTTAAAGGTAGACTTTCGACAAGAGCGGCTCCGGATAATCAAAATAGGTTTATAATTGGCGGAGTGACACATACAAAACAACATTGGGTATTGACACCATATAGTACTTAAACTAATAATAAATCAATAGTATTCAAGATTGAAACCAACGATTGTACAAAACATAGCCAAAAATGATACTCTAAAGTAAACTAATAATAAATCAATAATATTCAAGATTGAAACCAACGATTGTACAAAACATAGCCAAAAATGATACTATAAAGTAAACTAATAATAAATCAATAGTATTCAAGATTGAAACCAACGATTGTACAAAACATAGCCAAAAATGATACTATAAAGTAAACTAATAATAAATCAATAGTATTCAAGATTGAAACCAACGATTGTACAAAACATAGCCAAAAATTATACTATAAAGTAAACTAATAATAAATCAATAGTATTCAAGATTGAAACCAACGATTGTACAAAACATAGCCAAAAATGATACTATAAAGTAAACTAATAATAAATCAATAGTATTCAAGATTGAAACCAACGATTGTACAAAACATAGCCAAAAATGATACTATAAATACAACCAAATATAAATCAAAATGGCTTCAACCAACATCATAGACAGCGCCAACTCGGTGTAAATGCGTCTAGTATTTTTGACGACCGATGTGGCGCGGTGGGCGATGGTCCGCCTGCGACGCGGAAGGTTGCGGGTTCGATTCCCGCCCCGGGATAAATGTTTGTATGTTCTGCAAATATTTATTCCGGGTGTTCTGGGTATTATATGTATAATAAAAAATATCTATCTATGTAATGTATTATATTAAGTATGTCAGTCTTCTAGTACCCATAACACAAGCTCTGCTTAGCTTGGGGCTAGATGATGTTGTGTGGATTGTCCAGCATTATTTATTTATTATTTATTTATTAAAAGATTCATATAACATAATACTATTAGTACCTACATTTTATGGTAATAACGTGAGGTCGTATCAGTTTTTTTAATTGTATGCTAGTTTTAAATCTAAATGATAAAACTAATTTGACTTTCAAACAAAATGAATTAACATAAGCTTTGTGCAGTCATAATTTAATTTTCGTTGAATATTACACTAAGTAAATGAATAAAGGCTTTTTCATTGAAACAGGAAAAAGTTAAATTATTTTAGAATGTAAAAAAAACTGTAGATATTATTTTATTTTGTGAATAAAACATTTTTGGCAGCAATGTGAATCTTAACTTTAACATGTGTCACGAGTTGGTAGTAGCTCTGTCTTTTATGCCTTTCATTTTTGTCTTCTAAGGTCATAGGTTTTATCTATTGTGAACCAAGATTCTATCTATGTACTTATATATTTACAAAAAAACTTATCGTTTATACTAATGCATCAAAAATTTTGCTTAGTTTGGGGCTAGAACGTGTGAAAAATTAGATTGTTTTGTTTGTGGCAGAAATATTAATCTAACATTGACGAAAGTCGCCTATTTTAAATCCTGTTACGCCATTAATTAACCTTTCCTATGGGTCTATTTATAGCCTCAAAGTTACCAAAACTCTACAGTATGCGAAGGGGATGTGGGATGACCTCATCGTATCAGCAGTTTACTTGATAGATAGCTGCGTTTTGTCATACTTGGCAACACGCCAAGTAAACCGGAGGCATTATACATGTTAACAGGATAACTGTCCACAGACCACATTTGGTCTGTAGAGCCACTTCCATGGCAGTCCACAGACCGTAAGTGGTCTGTTCGCCCATACAATTTCTAAACCATTTGACACTGTGGACGTAAGAAGAAAGTCTACTTATTAATGCGGACTTGGCAGATATACCGACTTTTAATAAAAACATTTTTGGACTTATAGACCATTCCTACTCTGGAACCTGTTAAGAATGATGGCTAAAACCGTATGAAATTGCACATTTACCTACATCAAAATAAAAGATGATACTGGACCTTCTTCAACTTGACTTCGATTTGTAACGACACTTTTTTTAGTGACATGAAGGACTTTCTCAATTTGAGCGTATGCTATTTTTGTTAGAATGTTTTATGATTCTTATATCAATTTGGAAAGAGAGGGGGGAGACCTTTGCCCAGCAGTGGGACAGCGTAGGTTGATTAAAAATAAACTTTTTATTTAGTTGACAGGCGGCACAGCTTATTAGTAATAGCTCTGTTTTCTATGCTGTGGGTCGTGGGTTCGATTTCCACCCAGGGCAAATGTTTGTTTGATGAACATAAATATCTGTTCTGTCTGGGTGTTACTATATATTCTATTGATGTATTTACAAAAAAAGTACTTATGTAAGTTTTTTATCAGCAATCTAGTTCCCATAGTACAAGCTTTGCTAAGTTTGGGACTAGAGTGTGATGTGTAAAATGTCCATGAAATATTTATTATGAACATACTTTATAATTGTTTGATATTTTGTATATCAAAGTTAACCTCACAATATAAATTTGATTAAGTTATAACTGATTAATAATATTCACGGACATTTCACACATAACGTAGTCTCTAATAAATCAGAAAGTTTCAGAAACCAGCTAAGACCGAGTGTAATTCACCGAACTTTACTTCACTATATTGACATACGGTCTATCTTATAAAAAGTTACGACAGAATTAAAGACTTGTTAAAGGTTCGGTGATATTTTTGTCGTCTTATAAACGAACAATAAGCCAAACGTATCCTTATATTGTATCCTAAAATTAAAGTTCTCAGAACCCTCCTTTAGCAGATATTTAAAAATGGCCGTCATGTCAAAATAAATTCTTAAATTTATTTTGGTTCTTTCTAAGTAATTGAGACATTAGATGGTACAAAAAGTATACAGCGAAGGAGTAAAAAATAATGCCGACCGATAAAAAGGACAGACATGCTGAAATGAGATGAACATTTTTGTTGTTTGTTGATTTCTTGTCAAAAAGATTCTTCAAAAAAAATAATCAAATATCTTGGAAATAGGTGCGCTCGGACCTAGAAAGAGACTAGCGTAGAGCCGATATACCACCAAAACATCATGTACTGAGGCAAGTACATTATGTTGGTTAATAAGGTTTTTCATTTTCATTTGTCTCTGAAGTAGGTAGCTGCCTAGTCTACCTACATAAGTAAATGTTTACTCACCTCCTTACTTAAGTGTCAGGTTTACGGAGATGCAACTGCATCAGCACAGAGATGATCATCTGATCACCTGATCAACGGGGATATAATCGGGCAATCACTGCACCATGATATACTACCTAATAAAGACTTGACCTGATACCATTATGGAAACCCTCTGATTACTACCTACTTATGCATAATCTAATTACTTATATCTCTACAACACTAGTCATTTTCATCACTATTGTCATCCACCACACCATCGGGGAACACTGCTTCCACAAACCCAAAGTCCTTCTCCGCTACTTTAAGGAGTTGGGCTGGCTGGGGTGAGGTTAGCAGGGGGACAATGCACAATAGACACCATTGCAGGATGTCAGTGCAGATCTTATTCCCCCATTTAGAATTAGAACACTTGTCTTGATGCTTCTAATAAGCTTATGATAAACATTTTGGTTTACTCTATGCCAATTAATAATTAGAATCTGACCATGATTATTCATGATATACCCCATATATATGTAGATAGGATTAAATAAAAGTCATCTAGAAATATAACACATATATACACACATATAAGTTGAACGTGGATCTCATTGTTTAGAAATAAATATTCACGGACATTTTACACATCACACTCCAGTCCCAATTATGAATCTTCTTTTATCATTACTTTTCAAACTGCAAACAATTGGTGACAGCTCTTCTTTTCAATTGAGAACATACACATTCTATTTTAATTTTCAGCTCTCTTTGTCCTTTTGCTATCTGGAATAGAAAGAAAATGGTACGGATCAAAAATGATAAAATTAATAATAGGTAAGAATATATTGGGAAGAGTGAGCAAAGATTTTATAGACAATTCAGGTAAACGTTGTTGTATGTTTGTCATAACTTTTTTTTTGATTCAAATTTGGTTCAAATGGTGATAAAATCAAATAACATTGAGGTTGTCGGTACAGGTAGGTTCAGAAGTCTGGGAAAACACTACATGGTTCGTTGTTTTTATCTTACGTTTGCCCATGCTACGTGTTCCTATAAATATAAAAAACTACTGAGAACCAGCAACACTATAAATAATACAAAATATACTTACAACTGCAGTTACATTTTCAGGTTCCATAAAAAGTTCTAGAGAAGGGTTTTATTGTGTGTTTGTACAGTGAAATAGCAGCTAGTCGCATTTTTATAACCAATATGAAACAGCAGAAAACAAAATTCTATTTTTGGTTGTATGTATTTGCAAGATTTCTGTAAAATAAAACGAAATAATCTTTTGTTTACCTTTTGTAATGTCAAAAGCATGCCAATTGTGCCAAAGTCAATTTAAGTTGCTGTCAAAAATGATAGATAAAACTAAAACCGATGAGTTCCGAAACCAAAAAAAAATGAATTGTTGCCATTATTTGGATGAAAACGGAATTAGCGAGACCTTAGTTATTGCACCGTTAAAATTCGATTATAAGACAACATTCTTATCTTGTTACTATAGAACACGCTTTACTGCTAAAGTTCGCTTGTGTTAAACAACACTTACAATCTGATTTAGGCTATTTTTATAAGATAGACCGATAAGCTACTCCGCGACTGTAAACCGTAAAGACTTGAAAATACAAGCTATTTTTCCTTGTGCGATGGTGTCGATAAATAAGGGCCGTTTCAAGATTATGATCAGAGTAGATCGACCGAAATGTCACGTACAAGATACTACGGAAAGAAGTAATTGAAAGTTGGTTTGTTATTGTGTTACACTGCGTGGGTGCCGTTATCGCTTCGACATTTAGACTTTGTATAGCGCGCAGTGTAATTTAAACGACATTTATTCATTCATCATCATTATCAACCTATGTCAGTCCACTGCTGGACGTAGGTCTCTCCCAAGACGCGCCACTGAGCCCGGTCTTCGGCTATTCTCACCCAGTATTTGCCAGCTACACTCCGCAGATCGTCGCTCCAACTCGCCGGTGTCCTACACTACGCTTACCTAAACTCGGTCTCCACTCCAGTATCCGTTTGCTCCAACGGCTGTCGGTTCTTCGGCAAACATGGCCGGCCCATTTTCATTTTAGCTTGCTAATTCTTTGAGTTATGTCGAATACTTTGGTTTTCTGGCGAATAATTTCGTTGCGGATTCTGTCTCGCAAAGAAATTCCGAGCATAGCTCTCTTTCGCGCTGAGCGACTTTCAGCTTGTGGACCAACCCCACTGTCAGTGTCCACGTTTCAGAAGCATAGGTCATAACGAGTAGGACGCACCGGTTGTTATTTATTTTAAATGGTATCAATGTTCAAAAGTGAATATAGATATCACAATCAGTATTTTTTTTACATTAACCTGTATTTTTATAAGGTGTTGATTTATTACAAGACCAAAATCTATACGAACGGTTAAACTTTAATTGGTTCTTATAAGTTCTTTATTTTTTTTAAATATATATTTATCCATCTTAGAAACGAACGAGCCGTAGTTCTAATACAAGTTAAACTAAATATCGTGTAATTATAAAAGGGAATTATAAAAATCTGATTGGCTTTACTACTAATTATCTACTTACTAATCTATGATCAATCAAAACCATATTTTGAAGTCAATAAGTCAATAGTCATCCCTACATCTAATTGCCTCTCCCTTCGCATCCAGGTTTAATCCCAATTAGCACAGGATCGAACCCAACTCAATCTCCAGGTACTTTTGAAGCAATCTCCAATTCCGCCAATCCTTTCATTGTTCCTGTTACAGAATACGTAAATGTTTTGATGCAGTAG
The DNA here is from genome assembly GCA_932527185.1 of Ecliptopera silaceata. Taxonomy (NCBI): domain Eukaryota; kingdom Metazoa; phylum Arthropoda; class Insecta; order Lepidoptera; family Geometridae; genus Ecliptopera; species Ecliptopera silaceata. The sequence continues at coordinate 5,254,772 of OW052215.1, read as the reverse complement.
TTTCACTTCAATTTTCACATTAAATTTTGAATCTAGATTTTTTGAAATTTCATTTCATTTTACTTTTTGCGGATTTATATTTGGTAGTAATAGGGACGTTCGTAAAAGAGTTTTTTTTTTGGAATTACTGCCGTCAAGTTGTAATGCTCTCGCTTTGTTTCGATTTGAAAGATTTAATTTGATAACTGTTAAAGATCTCTAAAAATATTTACTATCTAATAATAAAAGTACTTATTTTCGGCATTATTTTTCCTAGAAAACCCTGCTTATTAATAAATATAATCTGATATCCTTGAGTTTTTATCTTGAATTATTTAATTGTTATAACAATCTTCAAATAGTTATCAATTATAAAAGAAAAAAAATCCTTCAATTTTTTTTCAAATTGTTGTTAATATATCTATCTATCTATCTATGTATTATATTGTATTAAGTATGTCAGTCTTCTAGTACCCATAACACAAGCTCTGCTTAGCTTGGGGCTAGATGATGTTGTGTGGATTGTCCAGCATTATTTATTATTATTTAATCTAATTTCATACGTTACATTGAATCTAGTAAATCTAATCTAATAAAGTTCAATAAGCACGGATCAAATTACATTGAGCCGACTTGTAGTGACACAAGTACATCGGGAACAATCGAGGACAGACAGTTAATCAAAAACAATGCGAGTTGAGTTAATTGTGCCGAAATTTACGAGAACCTCTTGTTTGCGTGATTGTACGTACAGTCGCTGACGAAATTTCGTCAATGTATCATTTAGCAAGTTAATTAAGTGTATTTAATTGCATTTTTCTTTTACATTATTATGGATTTTCATAAAACATAACATAAACATAAACAACACTTTATTGCAAAAAACAACATTAAAAACTGTCTTAATTAAATACAATGGGACTTATTTATATATATATATATATATATATTTATTAAACTGTACTGTCTCACTGCTGGGCAAAGGTCTCCCCCTTTTCTTCCATTCCTTTCTATCAGCCGCCGCTTCCCACCAGGCTCCATCATAAGTATCCAAGTCGTCACGCCAACGTTTCTAGGTCTGCCTCGGTTTGTGGTCTACATCGTGGCCGCTGCATAGAAAATTGCCCATTCTCCTTTAAAAACAGTGTGGATAAAATATAAACAGAACAGCCATTTCAAAATACACAACAAAATGAATAAAATTACCACCATAAGTTTATTATTTTCATATTCTGTTCACAACATAAAGTTTCATTATACACTTGCAAGTTATAAAATCTTACAACAAAGCGTGTAAAAACACAAACTTCCACATTCATTATTTATCTGAACAACTATAAAACTCCACCAACTTATCTCATCGACTGTACCTTGGGTTAGGCCGTTACGCAGGACCATTAGACGTCAAAATGTTTGTAATAGCTACGGGACCCGCGCTTATGTTCCAGATACGGTGTGAATGCTTCTTTGAGGTTAGTTCAAGGTTTGTTGCGTAACACCGTCCTCTGATTATGTAAGTTCTGACAGTTCTACGACAGCGTAATCTACCCTTCTAGAACTTGGCCTTTTAAAATTGCTACAGAAAATTACTGAGAAAATAAATAAATAATGCTGGACAATCCACACAACATCATCTGGCCCCAAGCTAAGCAGATTGTGTTATGGGTACTAGAAGACTGACATATGTACTTAGTACGATACATTATTAGATAGGTAGATATATTTTTATATACATTTTATATATTATTATACAACAACAATATATATATTTTTTATGTACAATTTATTTTATTTTCAATCTATTTTCATTACAAATAACACTTAAAAATAATTTTAATCCATATAAAAATAAGATTTCTATTAAATTTAAAACATAATTTTCAGCTTATAAACGCCGCAAGCATTATCTAATTTAAATGATCAAAGAATAAGCGAGTTGAGTAATTCATGATTAAATTAAATAAATGAAAAGGCTAATTAGATACGATTGTGAAATTCGGAATTAAATTAAAGACTGACATACTTAACCCAGAACACCCGGAATTAAAATTTGCAGATCGTACAAACATTTATCCCATGGCGGGAATCGAACCCGCTACCTCCGCGTCGCAGGCGGACCTTCGCCCGCCGCGCCACATCGTCTTCGCCAGATAGTAACTTTAAGCACGCCGCAATCGTGTCGGTATCGTATCCGTGAGAAATACCATAGGTGTACCAATAATAGTGCACATATGCTGAGTCGGGGCCTTATTAACCCCCACTGTTCATTAGTAATTAGTTTTTAGTATTTATTTTAAGTTAATTTTTAGTTCGTGTAATTATTTTTTTTTCTGTAAGTACTTATTTTGTTTTTTGGGTTAATAAATATTATCTTATTTTATCTTATCTTACCATTATCGAGTAGAGACGAAATGTTCTATTATTTGTGTAGACAAAAATTCCGCCAAATCACGGCAGCGCTTTAATGTGGGTTTTCTATATTTTTCTGCCACTAGGCGGCGCTACGTAGGCGTCAGGTCCAAACATCTGTCAAATAGCACAGAGTCGTAGATACTGAACTTAAATTATTGAAAAAAATTAAAGGAATGATTTTAAGAATAAATAAACCAAAAAATATATACTTAGAGAATTACAATGAGGGTTTTCTGAAATGATCTCCGTGAGATGGCAGGACTGTAGCGTCAGGTCCAATCTGTGTGGACTGTCAAAATACATATAAAAATTGTAGCGCCGCCTAGTGGCAGAAAAAGTATAGAAAACCCTCATTAGCCGACTAAAGGTGAAGCGAAAGCTGCAGTTCGTATATGACTCAAATGACAGATCGGTTTCCAAATCGGTTCCTTCCAAACCAAATTTTGGAAGGAACAGTAGCTCTACCATGAGTTTTAACTATACCATATTTACTATACTCGCTAGTGTCTGTAGTTAAAAAATGTATGAAGAGTTGTACAGCGCCTCTAGCGGATTGTTGGGTACTAAAATTCGTCATACTAATATTGACGTAACTACTGTAGTAAAGTCAGGCAATTTTACTGTGACATCTCATGGTAGAGCCACTGGAGATTTGATTTCGAAAGTACGGAAAGATCGTTTAACAAAATGGCGGACGCTAACCAAATATTGGTTAGCGTCCGCCATTTTGTTTTGAAATTTAGCACATGCTGAGTGATGACCTGTTTTGTAATCAAGAATATGTTATTATTAAGTTTTTTTAATTTTATGGTTTTAAGTTTAATTTGAGACACAAAAATTTGAGAACGGCGTAATTAGGTTATTACGTCTACTGGATATGTATTCGATGGCGTACCATAATAATTTAATGGCAATCGCTTCACACGTTCACAGCAACAACATACAACACTCTGGGGACAGATAACGAATAATATATTTTGTGAATTTTCCTGATGGCATTTACGCAATGCGGCATAGGTCTCGGAGATTTGAATTTCGGAAGAAACAGAAGATTTGAATTTCGGAAGAAACAGAAAATTTGAATTTCGGAAGAAACAAAAAATTTGAATTTGGGAAGGAACAGATGATTTGAATTTTAGAAGGAACGGAAGATTTGAATTTTGGAAGGAACGGAAGATTTGAATTTCGGAAGGAACAAAAGATTTGAATTTTGGTAGGAACAGAAGATTTGAATTTTGGAAAGAAACAGAAGATTTGAATTTCGGAAGAAACAGAAAATTTGAATTTCGGAAGAAACAGAAAATTTGAATTTGGGAAGGAACAGATGATTTGAATTTTAGAAGGAACGGAAGATTTGAATTTTGGAAGGAACGGAAGATTTGAATTTCGGAAGGAACAAAAGATTTGAATTTTGGTAGGAACAGAAGATTTGAATTTTGGAAAGAAACAAAAGATTTGAATTTTGAAAAGAAAAGGAGATTTGATTTCGAAAGTTCGTAAAGATCGTTTAACAAAATGGCGGACTCTAACGTCCGCCATTTTGTTTTGAAATTCAGCACATGCTGAGTGATGACCCGTTTTGTTGTCAGGAATATGTTATTATTAAGTTTTTTTTTTAATGTTATGTTTTTTAGTTTTATTTGAGACACTAAATAAAGTTTCTCTTTCTTCTTCTTTCCTTCCTTCTTTGTTTTTCTTTTTTATTTGTGTTAACCTAGGCTACGAACTATGCAGCGTAGTAATAAATATAAATATCTACTAATTGATCGAAAGGAACTTCGTTCCATCCGGGTATCCCTTGACACCTCTCAAGTTTTTTTTAATAAATTGCTAGTACGCGTATATTCAAGGGGTGAGAAACTATGTGGTATATTCACGCAACTTTGTTTGTAAGCTGTCTGGAAAGTTTGCTAGATTTGAACACATAATGTGTCCTACCCTCAAGTGAGGTACAATTAACAATTGTGGTGTAGTCTTGTTTATATACGGTTTCTGTTTCAGGTTTTCGACCGTGGAGATTTAAACGGTGAGATAAGTTTATTTATTCAAAATTATTATAATTTTATGCATAAACAGAACAGTTTTTAATAGTAACAACTTTTGACAGGCGTCACAGCTTGGTTGGTAATAGCTTTGCTTCCACAGGTCGTGGGTTCAATCCCTATTAATACATTTTGCGTCGATATTATGTTTGTTCTGTGTACTTATTTAAAAAAAAAGACGTGGGCACTCGGAGACTGCCGCGGTAAAGCTATTGCATAGCATTTTTTGCTCATTGTTGCACAGTGTTAGGTTATTTCGTTACGGAATTTCTGGATTCTGTCTCCACGTTCAAGGCCCGCGATAGAAGCTATGCAATAGAAAAAGTATTCAATCAGCTATCTGGTTCTCATAGTACAAACTTTATTTAGGACTAGATAGCGTAATAAAATACAAGGTAACAATATAAAATAGCCCTTACACGTACGTGGGTGTCTAGTATTAATCTAAACGCCTCATTACACGATAAACCTAGAACTGTCTTCGTAAACAACAATATTTGGACACTCACCAACGTAAATATCTACTGCGTGGGGTGTGGGCGGTTTGACAGCGATTAGCGAGTTGCGGGGAAGCACAGATAAAGTTAGAAAGCAGCCCTTCTGTGATCTAGCACTGCTGTTATGGATGTTATTATAATATAAACGAATAATAAACTAATCTATACTTATAATAAAACTGTAGAGAGGTCAATTCTGTACATTAAATATATTTTCAAAAAAACTATCAGGGGTTGATTAGTGATCGATACTGATGCCAAAAATGCAATCAGTAAAATTTTTGTCTGTCTGTCTGTCTGTCTGTCTGTCTGTCTGTATGTATGTTCCTTATAGAAACAAAAACTACTGGACGGATTTTAACGAAACTTAGTACAATTATTCTTCATACTCCTGAGCAACTTATAGGATACTTTTCATCACGCTACAATCAATAGGAGCGGAGTAGTGAAGGGAAATGTTGGGAAAACGGGAGAAGTTACTGTTAGGAATAGATACTCCTTTAATATCTATAACCAGCCTTAGATGTTACCATAGCAACCAAACGTTGTTGATTGTCATCAATGTCACTATCTTCACTTGACTAAATATATTCTTTACAGTATACGTTAATAATATTCGTTTATTTATTGTAACCGTTTTATTCGATTCTACAGTATTTATATCTGCTTTAACATGGTAGCAGAGCGTGGTTAAGGTACCCTGATGGTTCTACTTTACTGCATCAGAAATCGTACATCGCTCGCATATTGCAAAGGTTTGTCATGGAGAAATGTAAGCCAGTGCCAACACCAATTTTAAAAGCAAATAATGCTCAAGATGTTAATGAAGTTTCTGTGAAAAAAAAAAAACTTCCCGTACCGTGAAGCTGTTGGATCACTAGCTTATTTGATGGATCACTAGCTTATTTGATGACAAGCACGAGGCCTGACATAGCCTTTGCTATCAGTGTTGTATCTCGAAATTTAGATAAACCTACAAGGGAGAACATCATCAATATCAAGAGGATAATGCGATACTTGAAAGGGACTATAGAAGAAGGCATCGTTTACAAGCCAGGAAATAATCATAGTTTAGAATGTGACGCTGACCACGGAGGTGATCATGAAACTGGAAGGTCTACCTCAGGCATTCTTTGTATGTATGCTGGAGGTCTAATATCTTGGAATAGTAAACGCCAGAGCACAGTAGCGATTTCATCCACCGAGGCAGAAATAGTGGCAGCAAGTTAAACTGCTAGCGAAATTATTTGGCTTCAAAAGATCATGAAAGATATCAGCAATTAAGATGGCTAAGAATCCGCCAGAATTCCACCAAATGACCAAAAACATAAGGATACGATCATTCTTTATACGAGAATGTGTTCAAGATGGAAGCATTACCATCTGCCATGTGCCAGCAACCAGGCAGATTGCTGATATGCTCACCAAACCACTTTATGGGCCTAGAATTGAAAGTCTCAAGAAGATGGCTGGCATTATAAAAGAGGTGGATGTTAGGAATAGATACTCCTTTAATATCTATCACCAGCCTTAGATGTTACCATAGCAACCTAAACGTTGTTGATTGTCATCAATGTCACTATCTTCACTTGACTAAATATATTCTTTACTAATATTCGTTTATTTATTGTAACTGGTTTTATTCGATCCTACAGTAGGTACTTATATCTAACAGTTTTAACAGTTACTCCATTTTTTAAGCTTCCGTCGCGTGTGCAGCCTTAATGGTTCAAGTTTCATAGAAATCACGTATGACGGAAATATTCTACATAAAATTGTCTAAAAAATATCCCGCAACAGCATATGTCTATCTTTTGTGGTTGTCTCACAATAACACGTGTAACTCCTGATAGCTTAGCAGTTCGGAGCATTCTGATTATATTTGTTTACTCTTACATTTATAATACTCTCACTCATCCCTAATTTTAAAGTTAATTTTTAAAAGTTAACATTATTACCTACCTATTCAATAAAAAAATAATCACAGAATAAATCGGTATAGAAACATCAAACCAAACTATTCAGTTTTCCGTCATAGACTGCTCTTTACCATCAATTTTCTTCATAAGAAGATAGTAATGGGTTATAGCAAAATCTCTTAAAACGGCACGTGGACGAAGTCGCGGCGGGAACAGCTAGTAATATATAAACGAATTCGTCATAAAATGTAAGATAAAAAATACATGTCATGTTATTTAATTGAATCGATAACCAATAAAGAAATCTTATCAATTAGGTAAGTAAATATCTATTGAAAGCGTTGGAGGGATGTCCTTGGTGTGTTTGATGGGGATTGGTGGAACTGCCAAGGACCGAAATAGGTGGAAGAGTTTGGGAGAGGCCTTTGCTCAGCAGTGGGACGGCTAGGAAAAAAAATTCGAAATAAATATATAAAATAATCAAAAGCTCCAATCTTCTTTACTAATACAAATGAAGAAGTAAAGTTTGTGTGTTTGTTAAATTGTATGGGGTAATCTCGGGATCTACTGAACCGATTTTAAAAATTCTTTCACCAATAGAAAGCCACATTATTGCTGAATGTCAAAAATCATATAAAAAACCGAAAAATAAGATGGCTTTAACGTGGTAGTCCGTTTTGATAAGTGAATAGGAGAAAAAACGGTAGTATTCCAACGAAGTGGCACAGGTCAGCTAGTATTAAATAAGATAACGTTGAATTATTTTTGACTGTTGCTAACAAATCGCTGTCAGTCCGACCGTAACGTTCCGTTACGCCCGCGCGCGCAAAATATTATTTTATTACAAAAAGAGCCGCCCAAAACATTGTTTCAGGGATTTTTTTATTTAATGAATACAGAAAGTATGTGTTTATACTGTCCCTTTCATTTGTTTGATTGCTGTGAAGATGAAACAACATTTTAATATTGTAAACGATTTTTATTATCCGCGAATACCTTGTTTGTTTGTTATTTTACGCCTTTTTATTATTTTATAAACCTTTCGCATGAATAACGATTGTGATATAAATAGTACAAAGACAAATAGTAGGTGGATTTTTAAGCTATTGCATAGCTTCTATCGCGGGCCTTGAGCGTGGAAACCGAATCCAGAAATTCCGTAACGAAAATAACCTAAAACTGCGTATGCGTAATCTAGCAAAAAAATCTATGCAATAGCTTTACCGCGGCAGTCCCCGAGTGCTACACGTCTTTTTTTATTATTTTATACATACCTTTGCATGAATAACGATTGTGATATCAATAGTACAAATAAATTGTCAAGAATAGTATTGAAAATTTTGAACCTACATTTTTAGATAGCTACTTATTTTTAAACGCTCAGGAAGTAAGTAATCTACTATCTATGTACAAAGACCAAATCAATCCAACCGAATATTATCTAGAACTTTCTATGGAAAACTTTTAGCAAAACAATAGCTTAGTCCTAAATAATCTGAGTTTGCTTTTGTTGACGTCTGGAGTCTAACAAAGTGGAACAGGTCTTGGTCTAAGTAATATCTTTATTTTTGTCAGCTCTCACAGCTTAGTGAGTTCGATCCTCATGAAGAGATAGTACTTTCTATGATGCGGGTCGTGAGTTTGATCTCTATGAAGAAACAACTTTTTTAATTATTTATTATTGAGTGTTGTGCATGCCTGTAATTGGCACACATTTTATAGAATAAGTTAGCCTGTAAGTGATAATTATAAATGTTTACTGTGTGTGCTGTTGGCATTGCCTATAAATTAATAAATTAAAAAAAAAATGATATAAGTAAGTTCTTAAGTATTCAATAAAACATTCATTATTTCTATTTGTAATGTTAAAATGTGTAATTATTAATGTTTCAATCAATCAGTCATTTTTTAATAATTAAGTAAGTACTTATTAATGAATCTGTTAAGCGATTGAATTTGTATGTTTTGTTTTTTCTGAAAAATAAAACAAATATTGTTGTTTTTATTTACTGTTAAACAAAACTACTTTCAAGCTTACGTGAATATATTTTCTCATTCATTTATATTGTATTTATTTACTATTCTATAAAGTAAAGTTTTTATTCACAAACAAACATACGACTATTACAGTATTTACAAAATGTACATAGGCATATAAAATACATAAGAAACAGTTGAGCTATCTACAAACCATTGCAAACAATCTATAGATAGTTCAACTGAATAAATATACAAATACAGTCTCTTCCATTTTAAAAACCTTAATTTGGTGTGGGCTATAACTACCATTAACACAAATACCGCCAGACCAATAACATCTGCGCCATTATGAGACAAATTCAGATCCTCTGCAGTGCCATAGAACAAGATTAGCACGGGTTACCAAACTGTTGTAACTTCGAGAAGCTTCGATATTTCAAGCTCGGAAATAGACTAAGACAAAATAGTATTGTTTGGAGTTTTGAACGCAGAGCAGCGATTGCAATCCGTTTTCGATCGATCGGTATTGGATTGACATTCAATAAATATTCACGGACATTTCACACATCATACTCTGGTCTAGTCCTAAGCGAAGCTTGTACTATGGGAACTAGATTGCTGATAGAATAAAATAAATAAATATAATGCTGGAAAATCCACACAGCATCATCTAGCTCCAAGCTAAGCAGAGCTTGTGTTATGGGTACTAAAAGACTGACATACTTAATACAATACATAACATAGATAGATATTTTATACCCAGAACACCTAAAATATTTTTTTGCAGATCGTACAAAAATTTATCCCAAGGCGGGAATCGAACCCGCAACCTCCGCGTCGCAGGCGGACCTTCACCCACGCGCGACATCGGTCGTCAAAGCATATTTCTATATTCTTTTGTAAATACATACGTAGAATACATAGTTATGTTCATCTCATATTTATGTTCATCACGCAAACACTTCCTTTGGGTTGGAAAAGAACCCACCACAGCATGCAAGGCAGAGCTACTACCAACTGAGCTGTGAAGCCTGTCAAACAACATTGAATGAACACTTATTTACGCTTTTTATAGAAAATTCTTCTATTTGCAGAAAAAATAGCAAAAATTTAAGTCAAAATAAATACAATGTATCTTTTCTCTATTATAATATAAATTGCAAATATAAATACGTACAAATGAGGTTGAAAAATAAAAAGAAAAAAATACCGCAGACATAAATAGGGTGCAAAAATATAATAAGAACGCCAATTTCAAGATGGTTGTGTTATAAGAATCTTCTCGGTTTATTTAATAGGATTTACGGTATGTTTTACTGTGAGATACGATAAGTGGTTATTTTAGATTATTAGAGGTATGACGTACCTATTTCTATTTAGCTACGGAAAAATACTTAAAAAGTTTGTGATAATAATGTATTTTTCTCAAACTAAGCAACGCTTGTACTATGAGAACTAGATTGCTGATAGAAAACTTATATACTTACATATTTTTTGTATATTACATTTATTTACTTACATTACACAAACATATACATTGAATACATACTACATACATAGACACAGATCAAATATTTATGTACTTACATCACACAAACATTTGCTCTGGGTGGGAGAATCAAACCCACGACCCACAGCTTTTACCAACTGAGCTGTGACGCCTGTCAATGTACCTATTGTTGGTTAAAATTCAACCAAAATTAAACAGCAAAACTCGGCATAGTATTTGAAAAACAAATAACAAAAATAAATCTTACAATCGACTTGAGATCTTCCTTTTTAGTTTTAGTCGGTTAAAAATTCTATCATAAAATATGAATAAAGATATCTCAACTCTGTCTTATAACAAACTCGATCTTGTGGCCTCCTTTGCGATGAAGGCATTCTATTTACTGAGCTAGTGCAAGCTACCGTGTACTATGAATTGCTTTGAATTATCTAAGACGTTTAGACTCTTAGCACCAGTTTTTAAAGTCTAAATTTGCTTGCGAGAATGGGGAGAAATATTATATGAAAAGATAATATTATAAAGATATGAGCTTTCTCGAGACTTTTTGTAGATTTTACTACTTTACATATCATCATCATCATCATCTTCATCATCACCATCTTTGTCTCACATTACGTGGGGTCGGTACAACACGTCCTCTTCTTCCACTCTCCTCTATCAGACGTCATCTCAATGCTCACACCTTTCTTACACATGTCATCATTCACACAGTCCATTCCTCTACTTCTACATAATTCTATATTATGTAAAGTAATAGATTTTACTCCTTTACATTATATATAGAATAGAATAGAATGAATCGTTGGTATACCTAATAAGGTTAGGTGTTTTTGTAAAATAATACATTTTGATAATATATTTTTACATAAAATATATTGTAAACTGATCGGTAGCCAGTTCAAACTTAATTAAAACTATCAAATAAAAATTTCTTGGTTACTTTTTAATTATTTTAATTACCTCATTAAATGTATGTCGTGATTCGAGTTATCTAGTTTTTAAAATGTATTTCTATCAGCAAGCTACTCCCAAAGTACAAGCTTAGATAGAGTTGAGTGGGGGACTAGAGTGTGATGTGTGACTGGGACTAGAGTGTGATGTGTGACTGGGACTAGAGTGTGATGTGTGAATAGTCTATGAGTTTTTTTATCTGTCAAAGTTTGCAAAATTATTTTATTTTAGACTATAACTAGTGCTAGAGTTACTCTCAAAACTGTTTCAATCAGCTGGTGATTTGTGAAATGGAGTGTTGAATGTCGACTGATTGATTGATGTCGAACTACTTCAGTTCGGTCAAGCTAGTACTGCATTTGATAGGACACTGTCTAATGTACATTAATCTGTAAAATTAACGGCCGGTTTCTGGAAACCCAAATCACGATCGATCCTGGTTTGACACATAGTAATTAAGTATTTGATTTTTTCGTTGATCGTCGTTCGAGAAACCGGCCGTTAAGTATGATCTATTTATTCACAAACAAACTTACGACTATGACAGTTATTTTCAAAATATACATAGGCATATAAAATACTTAAGGAACATTTGAGCTATCTACAGACCGTTGCAAACGATCTATAGATAGTTCAACTGTTCCAAATCAGTACTAATCGGAAGTACCAAAGATAGTAATTAATTAATTAATGGTCAGAAAATCGGACGTAAGGAACTGGCGACTGGAATGATGAAGTAAGTACCTATATAAGACGATTCTAAATGATTCACGTGATTTTGCTATTTTGATTTTGATAAAGAATATTTATGACTGACTTCTACAATTGCTAGATAAAAAAACCTTAAAATCCTAAAAAAACCTTAGTCACGTATTTAGTGTTATTTAAACTATAAGTTAAAATATATTTCATTAGGAATACATTATTTTTTTAATCTATATCGTCCCACTGCTGGCCAATGGTGACCCCGAATTCCACTTTAAGGTCTTATGTTTGTAAATGAAGGATGTCTTTACAATTATAGCATTTAAAAAATATAAAATATATAAAAATATACATAAGAAACAGCTTAGCCATCTGCGGATCTTTAAACGATCTATAGATAGCTCAACTGGTCCAAATACCAATCGAAAGTGTACCCAAGATAAAACTTACATTACTACGCTTCGCCTTTCAGTTCCTGAGAGTTTGAAAACTCGCACAAACTTATCAGTAGCTCTACCATGAGTTTTTACTATACTATATATAATATACTCGCTAGCGTCTGTAGTTAAAAAAATGTATGAAAATTTGTACAGCGCCTCTAGCGGGTACTAAAATTCGTAATACTAATATTGACGTAACTACTGTAGTAAAGTCAGGCGATTTTACTGTGACAACTCATGGTAGAGGTACAGAAAGTAAGTAGAGATAATTACTTGAAAACTATCAGACGTAATTACTGCACTCCGTATCTTCTTAAACTAGAATTCACTCGCCTACCTGGATTTTAGGGTAATTATCTTATCTAAATCTAGGTATAGAATATAAGAAAATTAGGTAAGTATAAATAAATAAATAATGCTGGACAATCCACATAACATCATCTAGCCCCAAGCTAAGCAGTGCTTGTGTTATGGGTACTAGAAGACTGACATACTTAATACAATACATTACATAGATAGATATTTTATTATAGTATAGAATTTATATGACTATGACAGCAATACTAGATCTGGATAACTAAATCTAGTTCACTATTAAATATAAATAAAAAGGCAAGTTTCCATTAAAAATAAGGTTAAAAAAAATATCATAAACGTGACAGGCGTCACAGCTCAGTTATCAGTAGCACTGCCTTCCATGCTGTGGGTCGTGGGTTCGATTCCCACCCAGGGCAAATGTTTGTGTGATGAACATATTTTTTTGTTCTCTGAGTGTTACTATGTATTCTATGTATGTATTTACATAAAACAAATAAAAGTATTCCATCAGCAGTCTAGTTCCTATAGTACAAGCTTTGGTTTGGGACTAGAGTATGATGTGTGAATTGTCCGTGAATATTTATTTATTTAACTGAAGACTCTGGGTGGGAATCGAACCCACAACATACAAAAATTAATAAGCAATTAATACTCATCGTTTCAATACTTTATAAAACTTAGAGAATACCCTGTAGATAAAGTTGAAAGTTAGTGAGAACTTACGAAACTTAAATGTCTTCGCAAAGGCGGGGCTCCTTTTTAAGTTACAACTAAGTAATGCGAAAGGACTGCACTTAGAGCTTTAGATTTTACTACCATAAAGATATTTTGACAGGCGTCACAGCTCAGTTAGTAGTTACTCTGCCTTCCATGCTGTGGGTCGTGGGTTCGATTCCTACCAAGAGAAAATGTTTGTGTGATGAACATAAATATATGTTCCGTCTGGGTGTATTATAAAAAAGTAAGTAGGTAGGTATATAAGTATTCTACCAGCAATCTAGTTCCCATAGTACAAGATTTGCTTAGTTTGGGACTAGAGTGTCATAAATGTGAATTGTTAAATATATCTTCAAAGATTTTAAGGTATTTTTATAACTTTTTATATTTAACTAGTTCCCAACTAAGCATATCTTGTCCTATGGAAACCGAATTGTCAATATCTTAACATTATATTTGTAAACGAATACGTTATAAACGAATATTAATATAATAAGTAATCTAGCTTAATCAATAAATGACTTGTCGTATAAAAACAATATTATGGTAGGTAATCAATTATTATAAACTAGCTGACCCGTGCCCACTTCGTTCGGCATAATTCGTCCGTTTTTTCTCCGATTCACTTTGCAAAATGGACTACCACGTAAAAGCCTTTTTATTTTTCGGTTTTTTATATAACCTATGACACTCAGCAATATTCTATTGGTGAAAGAATGTTTAAAATCGGTTTAGTAGATCCCGAGATTACCCCTTACAATTTAACAAACACACAAACTGTACTTCTTTATAATATTAGTATAGATAAAATAGGTATACACCGAGAGGTCATTCACCACAACGATGTTCAAAAAGTTCAACAACTTTACGATGTTTTCATACAAAAAGCAAACAAAGTATCTTTATATTCTCCAAACGTTTTCATTATTATTCCACCTACAATATTGTGTTCGTGATGAGAAACTCTTTTTTTTACGAATAAAATTTTCTATTTGGTTGTAGATATCTATTTACATAAATAAATATTCACGGACATTTCGCATATCGCGCTCAAAAAATTGTTTTACAATTTATTGATGAGTAAACACAGTAGGTATACACCCCCCCGACACATAAAAACGCAATTTAAATTTTAAGAACCGCTTTTTTTTTAAAGTTGTTGAATGACGGTAATCCTCAAAAGGTTATGTTGATGAACATGACCTTTTTAGGATTACCGTAACCAAAGGGTAAAACGGGACCTTATTACTGAGCCTCCGCTGTTCGTCAGTTTGTCTGTCTGTCTTTTGTGTCCGTTTGTCACCAGACTGTATCTCATAAACCGTGATGGTTAGAGATTTGTTTCTCACATATTTTGTATTTTTGTTATATAACAACATATACTGAAAAAAATTCAGTATATGTAGGGCTTTCAAACGACAGGCGCCACGGCTCAGCCTGCCTCTGCCTTCCATGCTGTGGGTTGTGGCTTCGATTCCCACCCAGAGCAAATGTTCGTGTGATGAATATAAATATTTGTTCTGTGTATGTCTATGTATTATAATGTATTTATTTACAAAAAAAATATATAAGTACTTAGGTATATTAGCTTAGTTCCCATAGTAAGCTTTGCTTAGTTTCGGACTAGAGCACGATCTGTGAAATGTTCAAGAATATTTATTATTAAGTATTTATTGTATAAAAACGTACATTTCTAGAATCGCGACTCGCATGATGATATTTTTTATTTTATCTTCGTTTCTATTCTACGTTATTTCTAACTTAGTTACCTTTTTTGAGAGGTACAAATAAGCTTCCGTAGCTAAAGTGTAAATAAGTGCGCAAAAGGAACCTTTTACTAAGATAATCCCCAGAAGAGTTGTTCGGGAACAGACGCTAGTTATACCATTACTTAATTACACTAAACATAAGTATTTTTATTTATGTTTAGTTATTTACTTAACTATTTGTTTAGTTTACTACTAAATCATATTTGTACACTTTGTGAGAGAGAAATAAACGAATTTATATTCTATTTATTAATTGGGCCGGACACATCTGTCGCATGCCCGATGATTTATGGGCTAAGTAAACCACAGAGTGGATCCCTCGACATGCAAAGCGACGGCGGCGTGGAAGGACCCAGGATGAGATGGCGGGACGAGCTGGACTCGCATCTAATCACGTGGCCTGACACTGCATTAGATCGCAAAGAGTGGAAGGAGGGAAGGGAGGCCTTTGCCCTGCAGTGGGACAATAGTGACTAAATAATAATAATAATAAAAAAAAATTGTTAGTTAGGAAAGACAATGTCAAACTCAAAATGACTTAAATATTTGAAACTATCACGGGTTTGAACTTTTGAAGTATGTAAGAGGATTCTATATGATCCTTGTGATTTTATTGAATGAAGTAATTTTAGTTTTCTTTATAAACGGGATATTTACCATGATTTGTTAGTTTGATTATTTCCGTGATCATGGCGCATGCAACTGCAACTGTGCCCAAACATCAGGAAATTATCAAACTCACAAATCATGGTAAATATCCTGCTTCGTTGACGACCGATGTGGCGCGGTGGGCCAAGGTCCGCCTGCGACACGGAAGGTTGCGGGTTCGATTCCCGCCTTGGGATAAATGTTTGTACGATCTGAAAATATTTATTCCGGGTGTTCTGGGTATTTTATATGTAAAATAAAAAAATCTATCTATGTAATGTATTATATTATGTATGTCAGTCTTCTAGTACCCATAACACAAGCTCTGCTTAGCTTGGGGCTAGATGATGTTGTGTGGATTGTCCAGTATTATTTATTTATTTGTTATTAAGCCTCCTCTAACTAAAATCCTTCTTTCCTTTGCTTACACAGTTTTTTTTTCCAGATGTACAAGCGACTAGCCAGATGAGGTCGAGCCGAGCCCTGCTAACATGACGCCAGCAGGATTGCTGGTATTCTCTTCGTTGCTCACACGGACACTATGCGTCATCGCGCCGCAGATACCAGGTAAACCTTTGTGGGTCAATGACTCTTAGGTGGAACTTTTACTCTTAGGTCTTAGGTGGTCGAGTGGAACTGGCACCTAGAATCACCTAGTATGTAAGACGATTCTAAATGATCCTTGTGATTTTACTGAATAAAGCAGTTCTGACTTTGACTTTGGTGAAATGCTGACGGTGAACTACCGAACATGTATCAGTCCACTGCTGGACGTAGGTCTCTCCCAAGACGCGCCACTGAGCCCAGACCTCGTCTCTTCTCATCCAGTGTTGGCGCTAAAGTCTGCAGACAAACGCTCGTTTTTAAAGCGATTTTTGGCATAGTTTTGATTTTATATGAAGTGTCAAAACCACGTTTAGACAAATATGTAATAGAAACTAGCTTTGAATTCTAAGTGCGTAGCATACATTACTGCCTTAACACATGGATACTTATTATTTAAACCAGACACAAACGGCAATGTAAGACTAAAAATAACATGTAAATACTCGCAAGAGGCAATCTTCTGATTAACGCCTGAGGGTTTCCCGAAATCAGGCTAATTGGGCTACCACGCTATTTCAACAAGTAAATAATGAAATCTAAATAATAAAATAAATGTTCACGGACATTTCACACATCACACTTAGTCCCAAACTAAGCATAGCTTGTTTTTTTTTTTACAAGTTATAGGCAAGCGTTTGACCGCGATCTCACCTGATGTTAAGAGACGATGCGGTCTACGATGTAGCACACTTGTACTATGGGAACTAGATTGCTGATATCACACTTATATATTTCTGCTTATGGAAGCTTGGTTAGTGTAGGTTTGTTAGTTATTTTCTTAAACATCCGTCATCAAAGTACCTAATAATAAAGTTTTAAATGCTTATTAGCAAGCTCCAAGTTACAATCTCCTGAAAATTGACAAAAACAACACTTGTAATTCTCAAAGCGTTTCTATTTATCCAATTTAGTCAGATCGGGTATCTTTGCAGAATGTTAAGTATTTGTGTTTACTTATTAGTAACATAAATCCAATGAAAAAATAGCAAGTTTCTAAGGACCGTGCGTGAGGAAAATCACAATGAAGTTTTTAGAGAAGACTGCTAACTAATGAGTCCCTAAGGACCTCTTTTTCTGTTTCCGTATTTGTATTAAGATAAGGTAAGATAAGATAAATTTATTTGTTAACGACAAACTTTACAGAATCATTATATCTAACATGAGGTGATATTTCCTTATTTTAACATTTGTATTGTCTTAAATGTGCGAAAATAAAAGGTATTTCAATTGTTATCTATAGATCTCTACGGTCTGCGGTACATATGTCATAAAATACATAAGAAACAGTAACTAACTTAGTAAGTTGGTCTGTTAGTTATCTATCTACAGACCGTTGCAAACGATCTATAGATAGGTCAAGTGATCCAAATCAATAAGTTAAAGTTTTACGTTACTACATTTCCATCATTAAAGGTTTCTGTCAAATTATATCAACATATTTATTTATTTATTAGGTCTACCAACAGTTCCTTCAAGTTTACATGCTATATGATTGAGCTTACTTAAAACCTTCACTTAAAAAAATGGTTGTCTGTAAAGTCGGTTTACTGACGATAGTTGAACGTGACAACGAACGTAACGGCCGATTGTGCTTCTTTGTCGCTCGTTCCGCGCTCTCGCTTGCACTTCATGGAACGCCTCAGAGCGAGGTAACGCCGCATGAATCTCAGAGCGAGGTAACGTCGCATGAGTCATGTTTTTTCGTGCGTGCAGCCGGCTCTATCGAATTATAAGACGTTGTCACGTCAAAAGCAATATTATACAAGATCTTTAAAAAACATCTCACTCAGAGAACTAAGTTTATAAGTTCAACACGTGCGACTTATTTGCGTACTTCATAAGAATGCGTCTCGCCTCCCGTGTCTACCCCACAGCACCCCGCGTGCGGTCAGTACCACATCGTGGAGTCCGCAGTTAAGTCGAACCGGTTGTAAATCAAACTATAACACACCACTTCAAATCTTCATAAGCTAAGTAAATCTGTGCCATTGCCTGACCTAGTTTAAGTCTAGACTAGCATAGTCTGGACCAGATTATTAAATGAGTTAGTGGCCACCTCAGGTGCGTTACAGAAATCTATGTAGATTGGTAATCCTGAAGACTTTGTCATGATTAAGGGACGCTAGTAACTAAAGCGATTTTAAAATCTTTTAAAATCGCTTTCCTAATATTTACAAAATATACATAGGCATATAAAATACATAAGAAACAGTTGAGCTATCTACAGACCGTTGCAAACAATCTATAGATAGTTCAACTGATCCAAATCAGTACCAATGGCGCGTACCCAAGATACTGGCTGCATTGCCGCGCTGAATAGCAATGCTGATACGCTGGGCCAGATAAGTGTAACTGTGTGATGGACCAGGGCTCTACCATGAGATGTCACAGTAAAATCGCCTGACTTTACTACAGTAGTTACGTCAATATTAGTATGACGAATTTTAGTACCCAACTATCCGCTAGAGGCGCTGTACAAATCTTCATACATTTTTTTAACTACAGACGCTAGCGAGTGTAGTAAATATAGTATAGTAAAAACTCATGGTAGAGCCACAGTAACTAAAGTGACTTTGACTTAATTTTACCACGCTAGGTTCATTATAATATACTGTTACATAACACACTGTTTGAAGGGTCACTGTCCTCACATACCCCAAAACTTTTGACTTTTTGACAGACTAACGACCTACACGACCGACTAAGAGCATTTTCACATTATCCGATCCGATATCGGTGTCGGACGCCGATCCGATGTCGAGGTAAGTAAAATGTATGAAATATATGCCTGTCTTTCATATTGTCCGGCCCGATATCGGATATCGGAGGTACATATTCATACATTTTACTTACCCCGATATCGGATCGGCGTCCGACACCGATATCGGATCGGATAATGTAAAAACGCTCTAAGCCGAAACTTGTGCACAGCTGAGCCGAATAATGACTGTAATTATCAATTAGACTGATTTGTTCGGCTTTCAATAGAGCTTTCCTAGAGGTACATTAACTTTGGATTCTTGGTGTTTCATGAGTCAGATGTTGTTAGAAGTTTTTTGTTCACACGCTATACATAAATGTATAATATAGTAGTATCGGTAACTACTAGGTACCTATTATATCTTCGCAATCTTGACGACCGTTATGGCGCGGTGCGACGCAGTGGTTGAGGGTTCGATTCCCGCCTTCGTATAAATGTTTGTACGATCTGCGAATATTTATTCCGGGTGTTCTGGGTATTTTATATGTCTAGTAAAAAGTATCTATCTATGTAATGCATTGTATTAAGTATGTCAGTCTTGTAGTACCCATAACACAAGCTCTGCTTAGCTTGGGGCTAGATGATGTTGTGTAGATTGTCCAGAATTATTATTTATTTATTTAATCTATTTATTTTTATGGAAAACCAACAGCTATGGATACTTAATAGTAATACTCTAGAAATCAATTATAGGTTTTCAAGAATAGTGACAAACTAAATAACAAAACACAAAACAGTACTATGAACCAATAAAATCTATTTTTTTTTACTATGAACCAATAAAATCTATGAGACACCTATTCACTCGTGCCTTGAAGAGACCAATTATTAATCTATCTATGTACATACCTATAAATCTATCTAATAAGTAAGAAAATAATATCAAAATCTGATGATATTAAAGTAAAAAAATACACAAAAGTTATATACAATAAACAAGTTGACTTGAGAGCCTCCTCCATTTTTTTCGTAGGTCAAAATATGTTAAATGTTATCGGTATGTGGGATGTTCATTTGATCTCTAGTAGTCTCATAACCTACCATTAATCGGGTAAAATTTAAGTTCACTTTTAAAACATCATGTCATAACAAAATCAAAATCGTTTCATCCGTTCGAGAGTTATGCACAGACCAACACATACACTCCATCATTTTTGCGTCAGGGTCTAAAAAGGTCTTGTCAAGAAAGTCATAAGACGCGGTCACGCCCCAGCGTTTGACAAACACCATTACTGAGTACTCAGCTATTTGTATTCGGATCACATCAATGGGTATGGCATACCCTTCAAAGCCGAAACTATGGGGTATCTAGTATCTAAGATTACTTGTACCACAGGGGGGCTATTCAGCAAGGGGAAACTTGCATGACCGAATTTCCTTTCAGTTGCAGTCCAGTTTTCAATGATTTTTCTATAGTAACTCATCAGTATTCCGTGGCATTTTTGTGGACTGACGTGACTGAGGTTTATAAAATTATGACTGAGCTGTTAGAAATGACGCCAATGCCACGGTTTGAGCATGGCCTACCTGTTTTAAGCAAGACCTACCTGATTTGAGCATGGCCTACCTGATTTTTCGTCATTCAAAATATCAATAAAAGACGAAGAAGAAAACTGAACTGCAATTTGGTCAAATAACAGTTCAAAAACATTTCAGTTGTCAGGATACCCCCCCAGATGGGTATGGCATACCCTTGTCATCAAAGCCGATGTTATCGGGTATCTAAGATTACTTGTACCACAGACGTAGAAACTGAGCTACCACAAAAGTAACCTCTGTGCGAGCGATACTTGCCTCTATTCTGTAAAGTAATGACTACCATTTTTGACGACCGATGTGGCGCGACGGGCGAAGGTCCGCATGCGACGCGGCGGTTGCGGGTTCGATTCCCGACTTGGGATAAATGATTGTACGATCTGCAAATATTTATTCCGGGTGTTCTGGGTATTTTATATTCATAATAAAAAATAATCTATTGTAATGTATTGTATTAAGTATGTCAGTCTTCTAGTACCCATAACACAAGTTCTGCTTAGCTTGGGACTAGATAATGTTGTGTGGATTGTCCAGCATTATTTATTTATTTATTTTTAATAAGCTGACAAAATGAATGATAACAAATATAAATAAAATTACTAGGTAAACAAACATTTGTTTAAGAACTTAGCAATTAGGATAGAATATAAGTAAAAGGTTTTTTATATTTTGCTATTCAGTTTTTTCGGCGGTTTAATTCTATTATTAAATTGTTTATTAAAAATAACTATGATACACAAACAGACTTGAAAATATTTTCCAAAATCCAGATCAAAATCCAAATATTTGCAGTTACCGAACCCTCAATATATTCTTCAATTTACAACCAAGAGTTATTGAAACACGGCTCAAATTAGATTGAGCTAGTTCTCGAAAATCCACCTCATTCAGACTCGACCTGTACCCCAAGTACGAGTTTGTGCACACACGGATCATAGAGACGCAATCGCCGAGCGCCACCGATGTATGTATGTATGGAGATCCAAGCAGCGCCCCTAGCGGATTTCTTGAGAAGCTTGGATTTCCATACAAGATCGGTGGCGCTCGGCGATTGCGTCTCTGCGATCCGTGTGTGCACAAACTCTTACTTGGGGTACTGGATGGTTTGGGTAAATAGGAGGTCTGTGAGGTAATTAGGCTTTTACAGACCTGTGTATAGAACCTCTTTTCATGGTTCATGATCATGACTGACAGCTCGAAATAGGTTTATGTAGTCAGCCCTTTTTATCAAAGCTTTCACAAAATGGCGGGCTTTATAGAACTTCCCGTTTGAAAGCACGGTTACGTAAGTTCGTTAAAAGTTTATTTTTATTTTAACGGTAATTACAAGGTTGAGGTAAACTTGAGTATTACGGCCTGGAAGTAATCGCTATCAGCGATAAGACCGTCCATTGTATTAAATTAAGTTTGTTTTAAGATTTGTGTATTCTATTGTGCAATAAAATGTTCTCTATCTATACTAATATTATAAAAAGGTAATGTTTGTGTATTTGTTAAACTGTAAGGGGTAATCTCGGGATCACTGAACCGATTTTAAATTTTTTTTCACCAATAGAAAGCCACATTATTGCTGAGTGTCATAGGTTATATAAAAAACCGAAAAATAAAAAGGCTTTTACGTGGTAGTTTTGCAAAATGAATCGGAGAAAAAACGGTCGAATTATACCCAACGAAGTGGCCACGGGTCAGTTAGTACATTATAAACAAGAATTTATATCCAAATAAAACTAACTAACAACAATAACTACACTCTTCGAATTTGCTTTAAGCAGGCAAGTCTACACTTCAAACTTTCAAAGGAAGTTTATAAAATAACGCAGCGAAATCATAAAACGATAGTTCCATTTCAATTTTATTCCATTCACCAAAGTCTGGATATAAAATTGTCTGCAAAAAGATTAAAAACTCTTTGCAAAAATGTTGGTAGAAAACTCTAAGCTTTGTGCTTCAAACCGAGAGTCATGTTGTAAATTCAAACGAAAAATTTCCGACTGACAATACAGAGTAGAGAACTTACAGAGCAACAGTTTATTACAATGGAATTTTTCACGTAGAGCTGCGGCTGTACTTTTTACATTTTCGAAATATATTTTGTTACAACTCAGACAATTAACTGTATAGGTGTAGGTAAGTACATGTATCATATCAGCAACCTGATTCCCATAGTATAAGCTGTTGTTAGTTTGGGACTAGAGTGTGATGTGTTAAATCTCAGAATATTTATTTATGTAAAAAAACAATTGTTAAATGAACCAAAATCGTTCCTTCGTAGTTTTCAACTACATAAAAAGCTATGGATATGCTGATATTGTGATGTTAAGAACAAGTGATCTAAATAATTGTTATGTTAAATGTGATCTAAGTTGACAGTGATCTTAGATTCATTAGTTTAACGAGTATTTTTTTCTCAGCTGAGTTTATAACCTCCAGATCAAATCTCACACATAAAACCGTCGTTGAAAACTTACACATACGCACATTGTTACGTAACGGAATGACAGCTGTTACGCGTTCTCTACTATTCATCTGTTGGTTGTAACTGTTACTCTGTAGTTTTTTTGCTCTGTGTTGACATGCAATAAAGTCTGCGTTTTATAGTACAGTCGACGATAAAATAGGCGATCCTGTCATCACATGAACAAAAACTTATGGCATGGGCATATTTTTCACGGCTACGTCGAATCACGCAAACAGACGATAGACGATGTTTTTATGTATATTTTTTTTGCTATTTACGATGTGGTTTTTACTATATGTGTCTTGAAATGTGTGTTACTTTGAGTTATATAGTGATAAAGCGTTTTTTTTTTTATAAAATAGGTAAAATGCATAATTTGCATAAATTAATAAAAACTTACTTCATTGTCATCAACATGTAATACATAATACAATTTTTTTTTAACCTATACCTACTGTCCCACTGCTGGGCAAAGGTCTCTTCTCAAGCCTTCCACCTATGCGACACTCCACCAATTCCTCTCCTGGGCGTCCAGATCATCCTTCCAACGCCTCCCCTATTTTTTATTACACAATTTAAATATAATTACTCATCGTGTTTTTAAATTAATTTATATAGGACCACCTCTCTTGATCTCCCAAACAACAATTATTAATATATTTTTTTGTCTTTCTGTACAGATTTCAAGACTGGTGACCAGAAAGTGGTCAGCGGTCCCTTCTGGCATGAGGTGTATACGGAGGAAGAGGATACCGCAGACATATCCACCACCACCCTAGAGCCTTACCCCATCTTCGAAGACGATGCTTCAACCAACAACGTGACTGTTCAGCTTGGGAGTCGAGTCTACCTGCACTGCAGGATACATGACCTGGGGGAGAAGACGGTAAGCTCCTGTCACTGTCAAATTGACATTAGGATAAATGACAAGTATCAACTTATTAAGTACGTACGAACATTTGAGCTGTACTCGCTACCGTCTGTAGTTAAAAAAATGTATGAAGATTTGTACAGCGCCTCTAGCGGATAGTTGGGTACTAAAATTCGTAATACTAATATTGACGTAACTACTGTAGTAAATTCTGGCGATTTTACTGTGACAGCTCATGGTAGAGGTACCTACTGGTGGCGCGGAACTGGCGCCTAGAATCACCTAGTAAGACGATTCTAAATGATACTTGTGATTTTAATGAATAAAGAAATATTTGATTTGATTTGAGCCATTCTCCGTTTATTATTTTTGATAAAGTATTTTTTATTTTAATTGTATGTAATTTGAGTATGTATTTAAGACAAATATACTTCAAATTAAAAATTTGAGACTCTTTTAACAAAAATTATCAATATTGTCTTTAGTTAAAAACAGACTTCAGACTAATGATTGTTTGATAACATGATTTTTGGTTCATCGTCATCACCTATTATCAGTCCACTGCTGGACGTAGGTCTCTCCCAAGACGCGCCACTGAGCCCGGTCTCGTCTCTTCTCATGTTGTATTTACCAGCTACATTCCGCAGATCGTCGCTCTATTCCGGAAGGCGATTCATTTTGGTAAAAAATTTATTTTTACGAAGAAAACTCTGCAAAATGCGATCTTTGACTCACCCTCTTAGAGGTAAAAGTTAGTAAAAACCTTACTGAACAGAAATATCTGCACTCTAAAGTCCCGAGCGTATTTTTCGACCACTGACAAATTGCTTTCCAACTAATAGAAAACCAAAGGAGATATTTTACTTTGTCGAACTAAGTGACTCGAACCTTAGATATTTTTACTGTTTTAGATGCGTACTTGCAATCTGAAAATTAACTACTTGTTACCGAAAGATAGGTCTTCTAATATCTTATGGTATAAAATAACATGGTTTAAAATAACACAGATATTTATCAACACACATTATAAAACTATTGAAATTAAACAAAGTTTGAAAAGGCAGTGAGGTAGCTATAAAATAGAAAAATCAATTGAAATAGAAAGAGAAATGGCAATTAAAAAAAATCATACTAAAAGAAACAAATATATTTTTTTATAAACAAAACTTCATATTTACTAAGATCTAAATAAATTCTCGACTAATAACTTATTCCATTTAAGTTCGATTTATTGTCGTTTTCATAAGTATGAAAATTTCAAATCTATTAATCATTATTGTGTAAAATCACGCGGATTATTTAGAATCATCTTATATACTAGATGATTCTAGATGCCAGTTCTAAGCGAGTATGTTTGCACTTTCACATACATTTTTAACGTGTCTATATAGTTTTTATTTAATCTTCAGCTCATCCCGTGTGGGCGGAGATGGTTCACAGGGAAAGATAAATTACTTATACCTTTTAAGTTTTCCTTCCCACTTTATTATTTATCAAAAACACACTTAACTTTACGCAAAGATTTTGTGATAAAAACTTTGCGGTCATTTAAGTCTTGAGTAATCCAATTTTCTCAGAAATAAATCAAATAATAATGTCCTATTATAACGCTGTTTATTTATTTAAGAATTGATTTTTATTGGCCTTTCGAACCGACCGCCATATTGGATTTAGAATGACGTCACTGTCCTTATTGTGTTCAATCTAAACGTTACATTTCAATCGGATGAGAATTATTTGTTTTAAATTTAATTACCTCAAATATATATAGACAGGCGTCACATCTCAGTTGGCAGCTTTAATAATAATAATAATATTTATTTATTTCGGACCTTAGTCCATATTTGTTAGTAACATAAAAGCTTACTGACTAATGTTAGTTATTGATATTTCTATACATATTTATAATTGTGTGCTGCTCCATCCAATAATTAAGTATCGAGCAGTCCCATCTGTTCGATAATGCGCTCACGATGCTGTTCGGGCTGCCACGGATCCGACTTCTTAATGATGCGCATCTTTTGCGCATGATGGCATGAAAGCTTTGACTTCCATTTTGTGAGTTATAGGTTCGATTCTCACTGAGGATAAATCTTCCTGTGATAAATACTGATGATTTATAGGCTGGGTATTCTTATGTATTCTATGTATGTATTTACAAAAAAATGTACTTACATAAGTATTATATTAGCATCTAGTAGTACAAGTTTATCTTGGTTTATGACTAGAGTGTGATATGTGAAATGTCCATAATATTTATGAATTTATTATACAAACACAAGTTAAGTATAATTGGAATGCCTATTTCTATCTCATAAAATCTCCAGTAGTTTAGTCATTCTTTTTCCTGTCATAAAGTACCCAATCTCAGCGTCTTCATACATCCAAGCGATTGTCACATCTATCTCGACCACATACGGTATAAATTCAATAGTGTACAAATATCGTAAAATCCTCCTTTCTGGCGTGAATCGTTTCGCACACGACGGAGCATTTTTCACACTTAACTCTTCAAAGGAATGAAACCTTACAGCTAAAAGCCAATAAGTCTGGATAATGCATGAGCTGCATTCAATGACGTCACTGTTGTAGTGATTCAGAGATATATTGCTGCTTAGCATTGACAGTTATATTATTTTGTTTATTTATATTAGTTTAAACGTTTATTTTTCTTGTTTTGCTGACAGTTTAAAGCACTTTAACTTAGTACACAAAGTTAGAAGAAAATGTTTTTGTAATGCTTCGGCTACATTAGCGGGCGAATATTCGTATCGTGTTGGCCCGACAAAAACATTGTGTTCGGATACAGGCGATCTTCTTGTCTAAATACTACGCGATGACATGATGTACCCGGCCACATACATCGCGTTAACACGAATATTCGCCGTAGCCTGCTAATGTGGCCCCAGCATAAGCATTTTTTTCATTATGTGCAAATTGCACATAATAAAAAAAATGCTTATGCTGGGGCAAATTAAAAAAAACATGTATTGCACAGTGCAATACATGTTTTTCTAATTTTATCTAATAGTTTATGAAGTAAGCGATGGAATGTTTCGATACAGACAAGAGGGCAGTCAGAGGTCATCATCATCTCTCTGTCTTTATCAAACGCTAGGTGGGGTCGGCACAGCATGTTTTTCTTCTTCCACTCACTCCTATCATTCGTCAACTCTGCGTCTATTTATTCCTTAAACATTTATATAATCTTTCACATTATCCAACAACCAACAACTTTTTCGGCCTTTCTCTACACGAAAAACCTCAAAATAAAAGGTGTAACTGTCGATGTCATTGACGTTCAGTTTAGTTATAATACCAGTCTATCTATCTTGAAGTATTTGGGACATTTTAACTACGCAAAAACAATAACTGCCTTCTTGTTCCAGATATCCTGGGTCCGTCGTAGAGGAGAAGAACTCCATCTCCTCTCGTTCGGCCGTCACACCTACTCAGCAGACTCTCGCTACTCCCTCGCGTTTGAACACCCCAACGATTGGAGACTGCTCATCCAGTATGTCAGTGAGCGAGATGAAGGGTACTACGAGTGCCAGATATCTACGCATCCGCCACTTGTCAGGAGAGTCCATCTCACTGTGGTTGGTAAGTCAGTTTATCAACAGTAACACCATATACATTTAAATCGGTTTAACCAAACCAAGAAATCAAGAAACAAACAAACAAACAAACAAAAAAACAAACTAATCTTTCCTCTTTATAATATTATAAGTTTAGATTATATGAGGGTCATCTGCATCTCTACTTGTTCTACATCTTGGTTTATAGAGATGAGGGTAAGAATCGAACTTGCGATCTTTTCTCTGACTTCTACTTCGGAGAGCATTGTCTTCGAGTCACTGGCTCACGGGGTCACTGGATTCAACACTTGGTATCTGCAAGTCGCGAGCAATGACGTCATTACCACTATATACACACCGTCAACGTCAAAGTCAAAGCCTAAGTCAAAGTGCAAGTCAAAGTGCAACTATTTGACTTGCACTTTGACTTGACAAAGTCAAATTCAACTTTGACGAAGTCAAATTCAAAGCCTAAGTCTAAGTGCAAGTCAAAGTCAAAGTTAAAAGTCAAAAATTACTTTATTCAATAAAATCACAAGGATCATTTATAATTCTTTGTGCCAGTTTCACGCGACCAAAGCCTAGAAGAACGGGCAAGTACCTAGTTCTGCCTTCTATGCGGGTTGTAGGTTTGATTTGCCTAATGTTTGTGAACATAAATATATGTTTTGTGTTTGGGTGTTTCTATGTATTCGATGTATGTATTTATATTTATACAAAACCTAAATTTGTATAACTCAAAGCATAGATTAAAAATATACTAAGCTAGAATCTAATTGAAATCTAAGAGCAAAGCTCTATAAGATCTAGTTGGTTTGTAGGCTGAACTTAGTGCGTAGGTATGTTACGAGTATCTAGTGAAAGTTACGGGAACGTGTTGAATGTTTAAAAAACTAAACTTTATTTCATGAAAACTTTAATTCATTGAAATTAGTTACAATAAATGAGACGTCAGAGGCAAAGGTTAGCCTCTAGACGAATGATTAAAACAAACTTACTAACTAAGGGCCACAAGGCACAGATGCGTGGGTGGTAGAGATAAGCAACCGGCGGCAGCTGCGAGACTGCTGAGCTTGCGTCTGGGCATGATGCGTTGTTATGGTCAACGTACTGGCCGGTTACATAACTCCTCCCTCCTTAAGAGCGAAATTATCGGTTCTCGCGGAAGCTACGATCCGATCATTTCGCATAAACATAAAATGATAAACAATTAACACAATAAAAGCAATGATTAAAACTAAACAATAACAGTGTACCTAAACTAACAATTGTAACTGTTACGCCATTGATATCATTTTCACTTTCACTAAACACACTTTCCTTTAGGTTTAGGATTCGCGAAAAATCCTTTAAAGCCTCCAAAATGATGTTCTTGATGTTGGCGGTACCTAGTAAAGTCGTATTTATGGACTTTAACTCCGGTAGAGTTACTATCGGAGTAATCATAATCTGAAGATTTTCAGCAAACTTGCACTTGTGAATTTAACAGCCTTCTGTAGTTGTCAGGGAATAAGTACCCATGATGTGATAATGTGACGTTCGGAGCCGTCTGGAACTATAGAAGCTGCTCTGCACAGGTCAGTATAGGAAACGTCGTCGCCATCGCATAGGAGATTTTTATCCGCAGCAATTTTCTCACACGCCTCAGTGACCGGCAGGTACTTTGAATCTTTTACCAAGAGGTATGGGAATTCGGGAAAAACTATTAAAGTTTTGCTACTGGATTTACAAATATCAATAATGATTAAATTTTCAAATAATTATTAATGTTTTTATATGTAAGTGCAAGTACATACTTCCAATAAGAACGTTATCTGGTTTACTTTTACATAAGTTTTTCTAATTTTAACAAGTTACTCTCATATTTTTTTCATACTTTATTATAGACTTATATAGTACAGATACTTTACTGAATGCTAAAGCAGTTTCTATTTCGTTTACGTAGATTGTTCTGAACGTACTAAAAAAATATCAAACATACTTAACACGTTAAGTTAGGTAGAGACATGTGTTTTCTTTAAATTTTTGATATTTTATTATTTTTTAATAACTTTTAATTACTTTTCTAAATTAATTACTTATTATGTAATGTTTCTGTACTATTTACAAAGCTATACAACATTCTAGTGATCAAAGTACTCAATAATTTTATCTATATGCATTACCTTCGAGTTGATTCGCGAAATAAGAGAATCATATCGAATGGCGTCAGCGTTATCAAGGTTACCTGAGATTGCCTTAATTAACAACCTAAGGTAATTCACTAATCCTATTTTATATCTAGATATCAAAAACGGAACCAACTGCCGGAGTTTTACGATAGTGGTGTTCCGTACGTAATCAACTTAAGATCCCCTGCCAATAAATTCATTGACAAAAGATGTACGACTATTTACTAAACTTATATAAAATTAAGATCAGTTAATACAAACTGATCTTGCTTTGCGTTATAGTCACATTTTCTTATAAATAAGTTTAAATGGCGCTCGTTGCCATGGAAAATTGGTATAATGCACACAATTTCTTTTAGAACTACAGTCATTTTGAATACCTACTCTATTTTTTTATTTCTGTGAAAAATAATCACATATCTATTAAAGTTTAAACACAAATTTTATGTATTTAAATACCTATTCTAATATAATATTAATGTGAAAAATAATCACCTATTAATAAATTTAAACACAGATTTTATGTATTTAAATACTTACTCTAATATTTTATATAATATGTGAAAAATAATCACCTATCAATAAATTTAAATACAGATTTTATGTATTTAAATACTTACTCTAATTAATATTTTATATACGTGAAAAATAATCACCTATATAATAAATTTAAACACAGATTCTATGCAATAAAAATATTTTGTATAATATGTGAAAGATAATCACCTATTAATATATTTAAACACAGATTTTATGCATTTAAATACCTACTCTATTTACTCTACAAGTCTCTACTTGCGTGAAAAATAATCACTAATTATATTAAACACAGATTTGTATGCATTTAATATCAACTTACACTACTTTTAATTCCCTACAATAGGAAACCAGAAAACGTTATAATGGAAAAAGTTTGATTCCGAATATAACAAAACAATAATATAAGCATAATGGAAAGAAAAGGATGGCAAAAATTCTACTCACCAGCCAGTCACCATTATGCTCGTTCGCTCTCCTTATATCTTCACAAATTTGTTTGGTTCGAACAGACCCGATCCGTCGGAAAACTCGAGAAAACTCGAGATATACTCCGCGGAAAACTCGGAAAATCTGCCCCGGCTGCGCCAGTGAAAGTTACGGGAACGTGTTGAATGTTTAAAAAACTAAACTTTATTTCATGAAAACTTTAATTCATTGAAATTAGTTACAATAAATGAGACGTCAGAGGCAAAGGTTAGCCTCTAGACGAATGATTAAAACAAACTTACTAACTAAGGGCCACAAGGCACAGATGCGTGGGTGGTAGAGATAAGCAACCGGCGGCAGCTGCGAGACTGCTGAGCTTGCGTCTGGGCATGATGCGTTGTTATGGTCAACGTACTGGCCGGTTACATAACTATCTAAGTTACCTTAGTTTTAGTTATGTAAATTAGCTCAGCGTGTTTGATATTGTCTTTTCTGTGGATAAGGCTGAATTCCGAGCGGGTATAGATGTAAGTTACTCAATACCAAGGGTTATGTATTAAATTGAGTAGCGCTTTAGTAGTCCTTGGGCTACTACAGCGCCTTTCATTAGGATAGGATTTAATGTCATTAGGATATTTTTACTTAACTTAAATTTAATTTTAATATGATAACATAAAGTGTTCACAATAAATAAATAATGCTGGACAATCCACTACAAATAACTGAAATTAACGTGTTAAAGATTATGACTAAAATCGACCTTACTTAGTTGATAGTTCATTGTGAATTCATTTATTGCATTCATATAGTAAGTTAAGTAGTTGCAATAGGTAGGTACACATATGAACCCTGTTTGAGAGCACTACGATATAACAGGATGGTAGACAGACCGAGGTTTGTATACAAAATTGTATTTATATAAACCTCTACAAACCTCGGTTGTATGATTAAACTTTTACTCGAAAATATAAAACGTACATCATTTCAAAAGATCATAGACAAAAGAACACGCAACCTTATATATATTCATGCAAAATATAAACTCGTCTCGCATCGACACGTGCCGCGAATGAAGAATAAACAAGCAAATAAGTATAAAATAGGATTATCTAAGTTATAAACCAAGTTTTTTTTTATACTTGATTAAAAGACTGTGATCTCTAGCGAAGAAGGTTCTAATTTATGGGTAGTTTATGTACGTTTTGTAATAATATATTCTTATTTATTGACGTGACAACGTCTTATAATTCGATAGAGCCGGCTGCACGCACGAAAAAACATGACTCATGAAGCGTTCCGGCGTTCCGGCGTTCCGGCGTTCTGAGGCGTTCCAAGATAAGATAAGATACGATTGACGTTGTCACGTTCAACTATCGTCAGTAAACCGACTTTACAGACAACCATTTTTTTTGGTGTCTAGTCTTGGCATGAATTTGCCTGTATCAGTGTTCATGTGTTTAATATTTTAAGCAAAGATCTGAGTAGTAATGTAACATGAGAAGAGAGTAATCAAATTATTAACTAACATTCCACGGAGTAGGTAAGACAAAGACATGTCAACTAGCTTACTTGAGACTTTTACTAGCGTGCTGAGCACTTGACACTGACAGACAGAATTGTATGTCATATCGACAGGCAGATACCATTTAAAAAGAAGATATCTCCGCCTTTTTGTTAAAAGATTAGTAAACATAAATCCCCATAAACTCCGACATTGGCAAAATCGTGGCAACCCTAGCCTGCGAAAAGCCACTAAGAAAAGAAGAAGAAGAAAAAGAAGATTTGATTGATGACTCACCTTATTGGTCCACTGCTGGGCGTAGGTCTCTCTGCAGACGCGCCACTGAGCCCGGTCTTCGTCTCTTCACATCCAGTGTTTGCCAGCTACACTCCGCAGGTCTTCGCTCCAATAAAAGTAAACTTGATACTATAAAATTATGTAAAATACGCTCTAACTCTTTAAGTCTAAAATGTTAATAGTTCAAAAGAAAAAGAAGATAGTTTCCAAAGAAAGTTTTCGTACGTGACATGATAAAGTAACAAAATATGCGAAACTCGTTTTTTGACTTCTGCTGTATAATTTAACAAAAAAAATATGTGTGGCTCGTATTTTCTGTCGTAATATTATTTTATTTTAGAGTTTTCTTTGCGAGGTATTAAATAAAGAGGCACTTACACTTACATTTCCATAAAGCAGACACACACTTGAGGTAAAAATGTTTGTTATAGGAAAAGAAAGAAGTTATATTTACCTTTGACAGGCGTCACAGCTCAGTAGCTCTACCATAAGTTTTTACTATACTATATTTACTATACTCGCTAACGTCTGTAGTTAAAAAAATGTATGAAGATTTGTACAGCGCCTCTAGCGGATAGTTGGGTACTAAAATTCGTCATTACTGTAGTAAAGTCAGGAGATTTTACTGTGACAACTCATGGTAGATACACAGGTATAGCGCTGCTTTCTATATCGTGGGTTCGATCCTCACCAAGAATACAGATTTGAGTGATAGCAAACAATCTTTATTCTGGGTACTTTGTGTGATGTCAAAGTCAAAGATTTTTTATTGCTTGCAATACATGTTTTATTAGATGTCAAATAATATATAGTATCAATGTATTCTGCTTATGACTAGGCATGCAATAATTAGATTTACAATTAATTACAATAATATAAATGTCAATGAGTGAATTTTAAATAATAATAATAACAACAACAATTTAAATAAATGTAAGTAAATATTAGTCAAGAAATTTATTGTCATTATTGAATTCATCTATTGTATAGTAAAATTTATTCAGACAGTTCTAACAGTTTTTTTCTAATTCAAAATGTAGGTACAGTATTTTTTATTTATTTGCTTTATTCTAAGTGAACTGATCAGTCTCTCAACCAAAAGATTGAGACAAAGCAATCATTTATCTTTTGACCTTGTCACATATTGTCACAGACGTTTCAATACTACCTCCGATACGACACGCAATACTCATAGTAAAGATATTATAATATGGGATTCTATCGCGTTCCTTATTTATATTCCTGACGTTTTAAGATACGCGACAAAATCCCGTATAAAAATCTTTTTACTATGAGTTCTGTACTCCAAGTACCAGTTTGTGCTGAGCGCCACCGATTTTGTTTGGAAATCGCCCCTAGCAGATTTCTAGAGAAGCTTGGATCTCCATACAAAATGGGTGGCGCTCAGCGATTGCGTCTCTGCGATCTGTGTGTGCACAAACTCGTACTTGGGGTACTGATCACGAAAAATCTAAATATTCTACACAATACTATACATATAGTCCAACAAATAATCAGATTCAAAGTAATTTTCAAAAAACCGCGTTTGACATTTGCAAGTATTATTAAAATTTCTCCAAAAAACTGATCAGATCATCATTAAATTTAAAAAGCACCATTAATGAGAAGCTCTAGTTTTAAATTATAAAATAATCATAAAATCGGTTCGTCAAGAAAAATTTTGAGAGTAGGTACATAAAAACCGCTCACCGACATTTTTGACACCTATCGTGTCGGTATCAGAGAGTGTAAAAACGATCATAATAGATAGAGTCTCGTCTCATAAATCTTTATGTTATGTGTCTAGAGTTCTGTTATTGATTTATCATGAATCTCTAAGTACTTTTACTCAAAGGATTACTGGCGACCTTGTTTGTAACAAAAACTTGAAAAAATACGTAAAACGTTTTTAAACATGTTTTTGTTCGTGTCTATTACTAATGAAACGATACATTATTTAGGAGAATATACGAATTATCAAGATGTACGACCGATGTGGCGCGGAGATTGCGGGTTCGATTCCCGCCTTGGGATAAATGTTTGTACGATCTGCAAAATTCAGGGTGTTCTGGGTGTTTTACATGTAGGTACAATAAAACATATCTATATAGGTAATGTATTGTATTAAGTAAGTATATCAGTCTTCTAGTACCCATAACACAAGCTCTGCTTAGAATGGGGCTTGATGATGTTGTGTGGATTGTTCAGAATTATTTATTTATTGACATGATAGAACCGACAATCGTTGAAGCAAACGAATACTGAAGTGGAGACCGCGTTTAGGCATTGTGTAGTGTAGGACGCACCCGGCGAGATGGAGCGACGATCTGCGGAGTGTAGCTGGCAAACACAACATGAGAAGAGACGAAGACCGGGCTCAGTGGCGCGTCTGTAGAGACCTACGTCCAGCAGTGGACTGATATAGGTTGATAATAATGATAGGAATATAAATTTGTATACTTAACATTGTTTGTTGTTGGTATTGAGACCTGTGACCGCTGACCAAGATATTATTAAAAAGAGATTTTGTTTTTCATTTTATTTCCCGATGGAATGAAAGGCGTTGGGGCATTTCGGGTCCCCAATTTGCATACTTTTAATATCGCAATTTTGATTTTGTTTAAGCCTTTGTTTATGTTATTAAAAACCTATTTCGCAATGAAAAATACACAAAAGCTGAACAAAGTAATTATTTTGACTATCTACACTTGTTAATAAAAATATCTATGTATAAATAAGTCCTATATTCCTACGGCTAATAAGTAAATATCAATATTCACGACCAATTCACACATCACACCCTAGTCCCAAACTATTATGGGAACTAGACTGCTGATAAAAAACTTATATTCTTACTTAAAATTTTTTCTGTACCTAAATACATACATAGAATACATATTAACATCCAGTCACAGAACAAATAACACACATAAACATCTGCTCTGGGTGGAAATCGAACCCAAGACTCACGGCATGGAAGCCAGAGCTACTACCAACTGAGCTGTGACGCTAGTTAACAAAATGTTAATGAAATTATTTCATTTTTGAAACTGCATCGTCTATGCAAAAAGTGCTTTAATACTATCTAACAAAAATACATCTGAACCTTTGTACTTGTACTTTGCCGCGTCTACATAACCATTACCACAAATAACGATCTTAAGTAAACGTACAGTCTCACTTACCAAGCAGTGTGTTCTAAACTTCGCATCTACTCACCAATATTTCACTCCTAATAGCGTCGAAGTGCAAGCTTAAATGCATTCTTGCACCTTCATTTTAAACCTTAAAGCGTTAACATAGAGAACAATTTGGCTAGTTTATTGCGAGGTCTCTGCACTGCGCTTTTTGGGATGGTCTTATTATTTCTACCCGACGGTGACGACAATATACCAAAACTTTTTTTTAAGTATCTGCTGACCGCTTTATTACAATCGCAATTTTTGATGAGTGAATGAAATTTTTAAGCTATTGCATAACTTATATCGCGGGCCTTGAGCGTGGAGACTAAATCCAGAAATTCCGTAACAAAATAACCGAACGCAAACAATCTAACACTGCGCATGCGTAATCCAGCAAAAAATGTTATGCAATAGCTTTACCGCGGCAGTCCCCGAGTGCCACACGTCTTTTTTTTGTGTAAGTGATGAAAGAAAAAAACTTGAGAGGTGTCAAGGGACACCCGGATGGAACAAAGTTCTTAATTTAATAACTGGCTTGCTTTCTATGAGAGAGATATCTATAAAGAGCCCACAACCATAGCAAAAAGTGTCGTTACAACTTTTGGTCTTAATTTTTTCCGTCTAACCCCTTTTCGCAACACGCGATATGAAGCTTCGTTCCAATATACATTTTTGGTATAACTTGGTATATATATATTATTTTTCAACCGATGTTACGCGATTACTCTGCCAATTGTGAACCGATTTTGATGATTATTTTTTTTGATAGATCATACTTCATAGGCTGTACTAAATACATTTCGTCATTTATTGTTTATCTAGAAGGAGTCGCTATTAGCGTTATCATTGACCAGTGAGTGTTATTTTAGTTTTTACGGTATTAAATGTTTTTATTGTTTATATGTAGGTACAATTAAAGTATTTATAGTAGTCCAGTT
This sequence comes from Ecliptopera silaceata, assembly GCA_932527185.1. Lineage (NCBI taxonomy): Eukaryota > Metazoa > Arthropoda > Insecta > Lepidoptera > Geometridae > Ecliptopera > Ecliptopera silaceata. Next base: position 5,218,020 of record OW052215.1, on the reverse strand, counting down.
TTTTATCATACGTATAAAATATTATGTCCTTAAAATATTACGGTCACAGAATTTTTAAAACAAAATGCTTTATTAACTCTCTAATAGAACTGGTTTCACAACAACACGATTGAAAATAACTTATCGGGTCGTAAAAATAAAACTTTTCACAAACTAACGTATATATAACGTATGTAACGTTCAACGTTTAATAAAACGTTGAACGTTTGGCAGCATTCCACTTTCGGCACCTAGTTTTATAACTGCAATGATTACAGCTCATAACTGCTGTAGTAAGGATTTTATCAATAGATTATACTTTTATATAACCAAGCTACAAATCTGATCGGTGCTGAAGGTGGCCTAAAAAGGTGCTTTAAATGGAATTTACATCCTAATCTTTTTTTTTTATAAATTAATAATGCTGGACAATCCACACAACATCATCTAGCCCCAAGCTAAGCAGAGCTTGTGTTATGCGTACTAGAAGACTGACTGATTTATCCCAAGGCGGGAATCGAACCCACAACCTCCGCGTCGCAGGCGGACCTTCGCCCGCCGCGCCACATCGGTCGTCAAATTTGATATGAAATCACACTAAATGTTACAATATACTCTTATCTTCTACTTTTCCTTCTATGATGTTACTGATGAGCTTATCGTATCGTATAAGATGGCCAATCATCTTCTCTTCTGTTCTCAACCATGAGTTGTCACAGTAAAATCGCCTGACTTTACTACGGTAGTTAGATACGTAAATATTAGTTACGAATTTTAGTACCCAACTATCCGCTAGAGGCGCTGTACAAATCTTCATACACGTTTTTAACTACAGACGCTAGCGAGTATAGATTGTAAAAACTTATGGTAGAGCTTCTGTTCTCAACCATTTTCATGAACGCTCTTTCCTCTCCGACTCTTCTCAACACGTTTTTTTTTTTCCTTGTCCATAAGCTTCTGAATTTTCACAATAAGGTTTCCATTCAAACAAACTCAACACAATAGTCTAGAACCTAGGTTCATCAAAGGATGCTAGATTTCATGCAATTACTAAATTAATAACAGACAAGATCAAGCTAGACGCAGAAGCAGACCACAATGCAAGCTGAATAATTTCTAGACATTTCGTTGGAATTCTGAATAATTGCTCTGGAAATTTTAGTTCAAAAGGTGTTTTGAAATATGAGCCTTATTTTGCAAACAATTATTATTATTATAGCCTATAAAATCCATTGAATGGCTTTCACTTTTTTTTATTTTTTTTTTATTGCAAACAATAATAAATAAATAAATAATAAATAATGCTGGACAATCCACACAACATCATCTAGCCCCAAGCTAAGCAGAGCTTGTGTTATGGGTACTAGAAGACTGACATACTTAATATAATACATTACATAGATAGATATTTTTTATTATACATACATATAATACCCAGAACACCCGGAATAAATATTTGCAGAACATACAAACATTTATCCCGGGGCGGGAATCGAACCCGCAGCCTTCCGCGTCGCAGGCGGACCATCGCCCACCGCGCCACATCGGTCGTCAATAACATAAATAATTAAATTAATTGTTCACAATGCTACTTTTCCCAAAATAAACAAACTATTATTAAAACTAGATTGCTCATAGAATAAATAAATACCTAAATATTCACGAACAAATCACACATCACACTCTCGTGCCATAAGCAAAGCTTGTACTATGGGAACTAGGTTGCTGATTGAATACATATTTTATATTTTTTTTTGTAAACATACATAGAATACAAAGTAACACCCAGACACAGAACAAATATTTATGTTCATCACAAAAACAATTGCTCTGGGTGGAAATACTTATTATACTCCTAGATATTAAAATATCACGCTTTAGTTTAGTAAGATTAGTACGAGTAAATGTAACAATCGTAAACGTATCGTAACATTAGCATTACACACTGCGCGGTAACGCTGCAACGTTTGGCAGTCGAGCGTCAACGCGTAGTGTGACTGGAATACGACAACGTGCAGATACGTTTTTGCTTGTTACATTTATTCGTGCTCAGTAGCTCTACCATGAGTTTTTACAATCTATACTCGCTAGCGTCTGTAGTTAAAAAAATGTATGAAGATTTGTACAGCGCCTCTAGCGATAGTTGGGTACTAAAATTCGTAATACTAAAGGTAGACTTCCGACCAGAGCGGCTCCGGCGTCACTGACGCAGCGATAGTAACAGTGACGCCACGTTCGAACGCTGTACGAATCGCTGCGTCAGTGACGCCGGAGCCGCTCTGGTCGGAAGTCTACCTTTAGTATTACGAATTTTAGTACCCAACTATCGCTAGAGGCGCTGTACAGGTCGAAAGTCTACCTTAATATTTACGTAACTACTGTAGTAAAGTCAGGCGATTTTACTGTGACAACTCATGGTAGAGGTACAGACCTCTAGTCGCAACCTTTCAAGGTATCCATACCAACTTAAGAGCAATCGAAATTGTAGAGACTCTTCACTTTAAGGGCCCTTTTTACAAAGAAATACTCGTACATCCAATTTTACCCTTCAAGATCCAATTTTCAGAATACAGTTTTCAAAGTAGTTTGGAGTGTAATCGTAAAAATTGGAATATTTTTAGTTAGCTGGGCCCCGATTCTGGTTTTTTTCTCTGTGCATGCTGTGATTCCCTAAATTTATACAGCACTAGGCTCAAAACCCTATAAATAAATAATACTGGACAATCCACATAACATCATCTAGCCCCGAGCTAAGCAGAGCTTGTGTTATGGGTACTAGTCTATTTATATAAAAATGAAACCCGTTATCCGCTGTCACGACATAGCATGAAAACGGCTTGACCGATTTGGCTGATTTTTGAAGTGAAAACTTCTTTAGCGGCGCTGGGTGGGTAAAAACTTTCAAACTCGCGTCAGGGTCACGTGACGTTGATAAAAAGCGTAAGATCGAGGGAAAGGGAGAGGAACTAGTATCTCCCACTCTTTCTACCGTGCCTGAGTGTGCTCTGTTTAGGCGGCACACAGACACATTCGCGCTTGCGCGAATGTGTCTGTGTCATTGTGATTGTCATTGTCATTATGACGTCTGTGGTTATATTTTTGAAGTGAAAACTTAAAAGTGAAAACACAACGTTAATATTGAAGTTTTCACTTCTGCCGGCACTCCCGGAGTGCTACCTTTTTTTTTTATAGTTTTCTCTGTACAAGGTTCTTACGGAAAAAAATATTAAGAAAATCTCTCTAAGGCGGTGCGAAGTTTGCCGGGACATCTAGTTTGAAATAAATATGGTAAAGTTTCGTAGCCAGCGCCAAAAGTATTAGTCTGTCAGTACAATCAGTACTTCAACTACCGCAATTTCCCAGCTTCTCTTCTGAAATAATTTCACAGAAATTCTGCGTCTTCAAATTACGTGATTGTCTCTGACATCGTTTCTTTGAGCTCGTCCAATTTTCGGAGACAAATGAACGAGCTTTTATTATCAAGGAAATCAATGATCTATTGATCACGAGACGAATTATTCTTGCAGTGTATTAAACAAGAAATACAATTACACCAAGGGATGATTTTAGTAAATAAAATATAATCATTATATAGGGTATCACAGGGTATAAATATAGGGTATTTTTATATTGCGTTCTAGTTTAAAAATAAGTAAAGTTTGTACTATTGGACTAGATTGTTTTTGTTTGTACATTTAATGCATACGACGTTCATCACACAAATGTTTGTTTTTGGTGGGAATCAAACCTACAACCGACAGCATAAAGACTAGTTGAAACTGAGCTACGACGCGTTATTATATTTGAATGAAAATGTCAATGAAAAAAAATATTTTGAAATTAAAATTGAAAGCTATAAATATCCCTGCGTAATGTATATTTGTATTATTTTACTAAAATAAGTAAGTAAGTACTTAAGTAATATTAAATAAAAATTGTTTTTAAACATCAATATTTAAAAGAAATGATTTCCAACGTAATACTAAGTAAAACGAAGATAAAAAATGTTTGTAAACATCAGTAGGTATGTAGGTATTCGAAAGAAATTATTTCGAACATACCTAGTACGAGTATTTTAGGAAATTTGATCAAAGCCTCGAGAGGGACGAGCGACCCAAATTCATCAAACCCTTTCAACAACGCGATTCGAATTCCTCCGATTCGGCTATTGGAAAAAACCTTTAGGGACTATGCTCACTAGACCGTTCCGTCACCAACCAACAACGTCGCGTTTTTCGATGAGAATATTTTGCCGGTCCTGACACGGTCATGGCACGGTCATGGTATGATACGGTGTAGTGGGTACAGACCTTTAAAGTTAATCAAATCTTACAGCTTAATTACCTGGCGTTTGATTATTAAAGTATTGAAAAGGCGTTATATTTTTAAATATATAATGTAAATGAAATGAATAAATAATTACTTAAATAAATTATAACATGCATCACTCAAGTCTGGAGTACCTAAGTATTAAGTAAAACAATGGTAAACCAAGAAGAACAAAATGGTTTTTTGTCAAAGATATTCTGCATTTTGACTTCGACTTTGACTTTGTGTTCTGTTCGATCTGACGGAATCGAGCGTATTCTAATCCGGCTTGATAAAGGCTTGAATTCATTTCTACTTCTGCCATGATTTTATAGCCAATTTGAGTGTTTCCTTTGAAGGTATTCTTAAGTAGGTTTTTGAACAGATTTACTTTACGTTAGCCTACTTTGCATAATACTTTATTGCTTCTTATTTTATTGCTAGAAGTACTTACACTAATCAGTTTTCAGAAGCTTTACGGCGGGTTTCTCGAACGATGATCAACGAAAAAATCTAATAATTACTATGTGTCAAACTCGGATCAATCGTGATTTGAGTTTCCAGAAACCGGCCGATATAGTGTAAGAAATCATTTATTTATATTTATTTACTAATTAATATGGTTTACAGCAATTACATTAATGAATACAGTTACTAAAAAATACATAATTATAGTCATACGTAAAAAGTGATAGTCAAAACACATAAATAAATAAATATTCACGGACATTTCACACATCACACTCTAATCCCAAACTAAGCAAAGCTTGTACTATGGTAACTAGATTGCTGATAGAATACTTGTATATTTTTTTTGTAAATACATACATACCTTTTATACATAGAAACATCCAGACACAGAATAAGTAATTAATTGAACTAAACTAAATAAAAAAACGAATCATCAATATCGTTTTATGTTTAAGTAATATAACGTGAATATAACCATACATAAACAAGTCGAGAAATACGGAGTTATTTAATGTGGTTTGAAGAATTCCAATGCCTTGGCATATTGCGCGGCATTTTGAACGGAGACGTTCAAATATTTTGCTTTTAATCAATGGAACCCCACTTATGATGATTTCTGGAAGTTTTTGATTGAGTTCCGAATTGTGTTAGCAAAGCTTTGGCCAATTAATTTAGGAATTTGCGTTGTGATTGTATTGTTCATTTCTTATTTAACTCATTTAATTATAAAACTTGGGACCTTTCAAAAGTACTATGCGTGTGATTTTCTTTTAGTCTTCCAATAATTTGAAAACGAAAAAAAACAAAAGACGTCCGTTCTAATGTTTCAAACACAAACTTAACAAAAAACATTATTTTTCAACAAAACAGAGGTTCATTGAATATTAGAAAAACGTGAAAACTGCAAATAAAAGTCTGGTTATAGAGGAAAAAACCCTCCAGATCATAATATGATTATTATGATGTTAAGATTGTTATGATTATTAAGTGAATATGAAAAGTATTTGGAGTAAAATTAAACCTAAGTTAAAATAAATAAACTTAACAACCTCCTTTCTTACAGTGCCAAAAGTCGAAATAGTTGACGAAAGAGGTCGACCGCTACAAGACAAACTGTACAAAGAAGGATCAATCATCGAGCTGCGCTGTGTAGTCAGCGAGGTGCCTCAGCCAGGACGAGCGAGACTTGTCAACTGGAAGCACGGGGCGAGACTGCTCAACTATGATACTAAGAGAGGGGGTGTGAGGTCAGTACTAATATATTTACCATTAGTCTACTACTATTAGTTTTAGGCAATAAATGATTTTTCTTTCTTTCGTTCTTTCTTTATTATAAGGGTATAAGGTTGTGTTTGCATTCAAACCAAGCGTAGGTGGTCAATTGAAAACTGGGGGTGAGACTGCTCAACTATGATACAAAGCGAGGTGGTGTGAGGTCAGTATCAAAATATGACTTAATTTATTAACATAAGGTTGTGTTTTGCTGTGGCATGCAGTTTCATTCAATTCAAATGGAGGTGGTCAATTCAAAACAGGGGTTGAGACTGCTCAACTATGATACTAAAAGAGGGGGTATGAGGTCAGTATTAAATTACGATTTAACTTTATGATAAAAGGTTGTGTTTTGTTGTAGTGTTTTCAACTAAACGTTGGTGGTCAATTGAAAAATGGGGGTGAGACGACTTAACTATGATCCTAAGAGACCTCACACCCCCATGAGGTCTTGAAAGTCTTTTAGTATATATTCATGAACATTTCACATCGCGCATCTAGTCCCAAACTAAGCAAAGCTTGTACTAGGAACTCAATTACTGATAGAATTCAAATAACTCTGCTGATAGTATTCTTATATATTTTTCTATAAATATATAGAATACTAACATCAAGTCAAACCGTTATACTTAAAATAATGGACTTCTTGCCCCGGTCATTGTTTAATTAAAAACCTTTGGGTATTCCAAAGGTTTTAAACACAGTAATTTATTTATCTTCCCAACGTTAAATTTATCTTTTATTATCTTTAGTTAATTAAACAGAAAGACCTCTGTTAATCTCTAAGGTAATACGGATTAAATAAATATAAAGTTGGCTACTGTTAGTCATAGTCATAGTATACAGCTAGTTCAATCATAAGTTTGCGAAAAAAAAAATATAAATATTTATGGACATATTGCACATCACACTTTAGCCCAATACTAAGCAAAGCTGATTATTCGTTCATTGGTACAATAAATTAGAACTTAACCGAACCTTAAAAAAAAAAACTTGATTTATTGACATTATATTATGAAAATAAAAGTTACTATAGGTAACCTCTAAAATAAATAAAGATAAAAAAACAAGTTGCTAAGTTAAAACAGCTGATTAATCCTTGTAGTGATCTAGCTGTTCTATTATTCTATACTCGGATTATACCAACACACCGTTGTTGTAGGTATAATCCAAATAGATTTAGTAAAACCTCTTTTTATACGATATAGTTGTACATTGCGGTTTTATTGCTACACATTCTACAAAACGTAAACGTGTAATGGAAACCTACCAATGCTATAAATATTTGATGTATAGGCGATCAAGATACTGGTTTACCACTTTTGATGACATCTCCCAGTAACATAATTATTCGCTAAGGATTACAGATTGACAGATTCTGACGTAGCAGTTATTAATCTGTCAAGCGAAAATAGCCCTTGATGTTTTGTACGTGCAAATGATATTCAGCCTTAGAGTGGTAAACCAATTTCTTGGTCGCCTATACTTATAATAATAAATTGTGTATTTTTAAATATAAATAAATATTCCCGGACAAATCACACATCACACTCTAGTCCCAAACTAAGCAAAGCTTGTAATATGAGAACTAGACTGCTGATAGAATACTTATGTATAGTTCTTTTCTGTAAATACATATTAACACAGAACAAATATTTATGTTCATCACACAAACATTCTGGGTCGGAATCGAACCCACGACCCACAGCATGGAAGGCGGAGCTACTACCAACTGAGCTGTGACGCCTGTCTGAATAGTAAATAAACTTTTTTAAATTTCAAGCCATTTTAATAGTACTGGCCAATATAAAAATGGCAGCGCTTTTATGAAAGGCTGACGTTATGTATAGCAATGAAAGGCATTCATCGCATCTTTTTCAAATATTCAAAAATAAAATTTGAATATCAAACCGATATGCGGTGGAATTCTGTACATTTTTAAACTTTAGCGAACTTACATAAAAAATACATAAACTTGAAAAATAATTTGTACTTATTTATTTCATGATAAAATTTATTTCTAACAATTGACAGGCGTTACCGCTTAGTTGGTAATAGCTCTGCTTTCCATGCTGTGGGTCGTGGGTTCGATTCCTAGAGCAAATGTTTGTACGATGAACCTAAATATTTGTTCTGTGTCTGGGTGTTACTATGTGTTCTGTGTACGTATTTACAAAAAAAATGTATACAGGTATTCTATTAGCAATCTAGTTCCCATAGGCCATAGTAGGTACAAGCTCTGCTTAGTTTGGGACTTGAGTGTAATGTGAGAAATGTTCATGAATATAATATTCTTAAAAGGAGGTTAATTTTGAAATAAACATATAATTTTGGGGATTTTGACGTACGCATCGTATGTCATCGACCTTACCTCAGGTCAATTTATGAGGGTAAATAGGAGGGTGAATAAGTTTATGTTATGAATTTAGATGGGTGGCTTATTGATCAAAATTCATATCCGGTTCAAATAAATTAACTATGAGGAAAATTTTATTGGAAGCAAAAGAGACGGGGCATTTTGGGCCACGACCAAAAATAAAATCCCTCAGGATTGTCACGTAGTACTTTAAAAAGAGTTCAACATTTGACTATATTTACGAAACAAATTCGTTCCATAGAAATCGATATATTGAAAAAAAAAAAAGGTAGCACTCCGGGAGTGCCGGCAGAAGTGAAAACTTCAATATTAACGTTGTGTTTAATTATAAGTATAAAAGTACTATCATTTATGAGGTAGAATACAATGTTTATGTTTTTATTATTTTTTATTTTTCACCCTGTGCCGCCTAAACAGAGCAGCACACTCAGGCACGGTAGAAAGAGTGGGAGATACTAGTTCCTCTCCCTTCCCCTCGATCTTACGCTTTTTCGATCAGCATCACGTGACCCTGACGCGAGTTTGAAAGTTTTTACCCATACAAAAAAAAGTGCTCAGCGCCGCTAAAGAAGTTTTCACTTCAAAAAACAATCGTAATATGATGTAAAATAAAATAAATTGTGAATTGAGATATTTAAAAACAGGTTTTTAAATATCTCAATTCACAAGTACTATTTGGCGACCTTACGGAAAGATTTTTGTAGCCGTTGCCCAAAATGCCCCTTCTCTTTTGCTCCCAATGAAAGCTTCCTAATAGTTTTTTATGCCAAAGCTGGCAGACGAGCTTGCGGGCCACCTGATGGGAAGTGGTCACCGCCGCCCATAGACACCTGCAACACCAGAGGCGTTGTCGGTGCGCTGCCGGCCTTTTAGGTGGAGATAAACCCGTCTTTTGAAGGCCCCCATGTCATAGCTCCGAATTTACCTGAACCGAGCTTATTTTTCCGGCCCACGCTTCATAGATAATTGTCCATTCACCTTTCAAATTCTGTAAACAAAACATGTTTATAATTGAATTTAGTACATTTGAGATTGTGATATTAAATTAGTTCGTGGAGATAATACAAACTACGCTTTATTTACTGGAAATATAAGGTAAGGAAGGATTCGATTATATTTGAAGAGTCAATCTAGCCGAAGCGACGCGTGACCCGAGGGCTGGTGAGTATCTGGCCCAACGTATCAGCATTGCTATTCAGCGCGGCAATGCAGCCAGTGTCTTGGGTACGCTTCCGATTGGTACTGATTTGGATACAAGATACAAGATACAAGATTTTATTTGTAAAAACATATTCTACAAGTCAATGATTATAATTATAATAAATTGAATTACATTAAAATCATATATAATAGGTATACTATACTAATGTACAAGAGATGGTATTCTACAGCTCAGGTAGTTCTAAGTATTCACCCAAGCTGTAGAACACCCCCTTCTGCAACCATGTCCTAATCCTGTGCTTAAATATAGCGGCGGAAGCGGCATCTTTTACCATTTGCGGGAGCCTATTATAGACCGCAGGACCCATAACAAAAACAGATTTCTCGGACCTACTTAGCCTGTGCGGTGGTGTAACCAACCTGTGCTGGTGCTTGTTGCTCCGAAGAGCTCGGTCTGGGTTAATACCACGCCTCTAAAAAAGGTCCAGGTTATGGTGCGTGAACCTCGCTACTTGGTATATAAGTTCCCCAGACAGTGTCATTATTTCGAGTTCCGCAAAAAGTCTTCTACACGAAACATCGTCAGGGACGCCCATTATGGCTCGCACGGCCCTCTTCTGCATTACGAAGGCGCGTTCAGTGTCAGCGGCTCGCGCCCACAGCTCTGCACCGTAGGTGAGGACGCTGTGGACGGTCGCGAAGTAGCAGGTGCGCACGACGTCGCGGGACGCGGTGCTGGCCAGCCTACGTAATGCAAAGCAGGCCCGTCCCAGTCTCGCGCAGATATTATCGATATGGGCGTCCCATACGAGGGAGCAGTCAAGATAAAATCCGAGCAGCTTAGTGCTTCGGACTTGTGCAAGTGGTGTTTGTCCTGCGGTAACCTTAAGCGAAGGTGGAGTGCCTCCGTTAAGTCTAAAGTTAAGGTAGCAGGTTTTATCGCGGTTCAATGCAAGGCCGTTAGATCCGAACCACGTCTCCAAGTCTTTGACAACCGTGTTCAGCTTATGTTCCAGGTGAAAGTCCGTAGGCGCGGTAACTACTGCAGCCACGTCGTCCGCGTACATAAAGATGTCAGCGTCCTTAATTGCACTGGGTAGGTCGTTTAAAAGCAAGCTGAAGAGGGTATTGGAGAGACAGGATCCTTGCGGTACTCCCATTATATTTTCCAGTTCCGAAGACACACCCCCCGCCCCCGCCACCACCTGCGTGCGCTTTGACATGAATGATGCCAATAAAGACAATGGAGGACCTCGAACACCATAGAATCTAAGTTTATTTGCCACGAGGGAGTGGTTGGCGGTGTCGAACGCGCGCGAGAGGTCGCAGCATAGCAATGCCACACGTAGACCAGACTCACGTGCCCTCAACACCTGCCACACCACTTCCCGCACCAAGTCTGTAGTAGCGCGACCCGGGCGGTAGGCGTACTGCCTAGTGGTTAGGATATTACGGTCTGTCATAAATTCCAGCAGTCTGTTGTTCAACCCGACTTCTAGGATCTTACTAAAAGCCGGAACTAGAGATATAGGGCGGTACGATTTGGCATCAGATTTTTTTCCTTTACCCTTGTACAGCGGGCAAATTTTAACTTTTTTAAGGGTTGCGGGAAACGTGCCCTGCTTGACGCAGCAGTTAAATAATGTAGACACGACTACTGCGAGTGATTTAACTGCCACCTTTATAATACTAGCGGACACGCCGTATAGGTCAGTGCTAGTCTTCGGAGCGATGTAGCAATATACTATTTTTACTATTTCTACTGGTGTGAAGGGCCGGAGCAATAGTGACGAATCACTGGCGTCCAGCCCCGCTGACATAGCGTCAGACGCGCGCAGTACGTTAGCGGCTGGGGCTCCACACTTACTAGCCGCCGTTACGAATTCCTCGTTTAACGCATTAAGAAGGAGTTTCTTCGTGCGAAAGGGTAATCCATTTTTATCCCGTACACAATCCGTAAAATCGAGCCGTTCACGATTCCCTCTGCCCAACTCTGCGTTTACTACCTTCCACATACGCTTTGATTTGTTCGGATCGTTTCGAATCTGTTCTGAAAAGAATTGGGTACGTTTAAATTTAACCTGGGAGTTATATCTCACGGACAGTTGTTCTGTAAAAATTTCTAGTTTCTCATGTCCTGGAAACAGGTTTTTTATTTTAATTACGTCGAAAAGTAAATGCTTTAAATCGATTATGTCAGTATCAACCCACTCGGTTTGCTTTAATTTGTGAAATCTTTTTTTCAAAGGAAAACAAAGGTTCATCTTACAAACAGTTTTCGTTGTTATGAAGTCAGCTAATGCGTCACAGTCATGATTATATAATTTGATGACCTCGTCCCAGTTCACCGATTCCAGCGCTGTTACAAAGTTTACCATATTGGCTACGTTGAAACTGCGCCGTTGAAACTGGATCAGTTGAACTATCTATAGATTGTTTGCAACGGTCTGTAGATAGTTCAACTGTTTCTTATATATTTTATATGACTATGTACATTTTGTAAATACTGTATAGTCGTAAGTTTGTTTGTAAATAAAGTTATAGATCTAGCCTGAATTAGAATAAATAAATAAATATCCACGGACATTTGACGACTGATGTGGCGCGGCGGGCGAAGGTCCGCCTGCGACGCGGAAACTTGCGGGTTCGATTCCCGCCTTGGGATAAATGTTTGTACGATCTGCAAATATTTATTCCGGGTGTTCTTTGTATTATGTATAATAAAAAATATCAATGTAATGTATTGTATTAAGTATGTCAGTCTTCAAGTACCCATATCACAAGCTCTGCTTAGCTTGGGACTAAATGATGTGTGGATTGTCCAGCATTATATTATTATACATTACACTCTAGTTACAAACTAAGCAAAGCTTGTACTATGGGAACTACATAGAATGCTGATATAATACTTTTGTAAATACATACATTATTAATATTTGAAGTAGATTGCACTGCTGTAACATGCACTGCGTAAACTCTCACCTCACAACCCCGCAGTGGAACTCAAAATGTCAATAAAAATCAACCATTTTAGGTAAATCCGAGTATCACCGACAAACCTAATTTGCCCAGCAGTAAAACTTGTTAAGGTCTAGCTTTCTCGCTCTAGCGGGAAATTCAAATTTTTTAGGTCAGAAACTGTTCAGAAACAGTTTCTGCACTTTCCCAGCAAATATAAAGAACCAATCTCAAAAATTGATACAGGGTTACACAGAAAATTATTGTTTTTGATCGCAAAATAGGTTAAACTAGTAAACGATAAAACAGTTCAGCCGCAATAAAAAAACCCTAAAATGAATTTCCCGCTAGAGCGAGAGATATCACCTTAATACAGGTCTTTGTGGTCAGACCGTTGGGACCGAAGTTTCCACAGAACAAATTAACTTCTCTGCTAATATTGTAGGATGAATGTAGAGGAATCTGGATAGGTATTGTTTTATGTAAATGTTAGTTTTATTTTAGCAAACGTGTGAGGTTAGACTAGGATTTAGAGCTTGGTTTTGGAAGTCCAACGTATCTAGTTGTAGTAGTTCATATTTTAGTAGTAGATAGGTACCTAATGTAAAGACTAGATATTTTGAGTTGCCTTTGGAAGTCCAACGTACCTACTTTTAGTCGTTCATATTTTAGTAGTAATGTGAGGTTAAGCTAAATATTTTGAGCTTATTTTCCGGAAGTCCAACGTACCTAGTTCTAGTAGTTCAGATATTAGTTGTAATGTAAGGTTAGACTAGACATTTTGAGCATGCTTTTTGGAAGTCCGACTTACCTACTTTTAGTAAGTGGTTCATATTTTAGTAGTAACTAGCTGTTCCCGCCGCGACTTCGTCCACGTGCCGTTTTAAGAGATTTTGCTATAACCCATTACTATCTTCTTATGAAGAAAATTGATGGTAAAGAGCAGTCTATGACGGAAAACTGAATAGTTTGGTTTGGTGTTTCTATACCGATTTATTCTGTGATTATTTTTTTATTGAATAGGTAGGTAATAATGTTAACTTTTAAAAATTAACTTTAAAATTAGGGATGAGTGAGAGTAAATGTAAGAGTAAACAAATATAATCAGAATGCTCCGAACTGCTAAGCTATCAGGAGTTACACGTGTTATTGTGAGACAACCACAAAAGATAGACATATGCTGTTGCGGGATATTTTTTAGACAATTTTATGTAGAATATTTCCGTCATACGTGATTTCTATGAAACTTGAACCATTAAGGCTGCCCACGCGACGGAAGCTTAAAAAATGGAGTAACTGTTAAAACTGTTAGATATAAGTACCTACTGTAGGATCGAATAAAACCAGTTACAATAAATAAACGAATATTAGTAAAGAATATATTTAGTCAAGTGAAGATAGTGACATTGATGACAATCAACAACGTTTAGGTTGCTATGGTAACATCTAAGGCTGGTGATAGATATTAAAGGAGTATCTATTCCTAACATCCACCTCTTTTATAATGCCAGCCATCTTCTTGAGACTTTCAATTCTAGGCCCATAAAGTGGTTTGGTGAGCATATCAGCAATCTGCCTGGTTGCTGGCACATGGCAGATGGTAATGCTTCCATCTTGAACACATTCTCGTATAAAGAATGATCGTATCCTTATGTTTTTGGTCATTTGGTGGAATTCTGGAGGATTCTTAGCCATCTTAATTGCTGATATCTTTCATGATCTTTTGAAGCCAAATAATTTCGCTAACAGTTTAACTTGCTGCCACTATTTCTGCCTCGGTGGATGAAATCGCTACTGTGCTCTGGCGTTTACTATTCCAAGATATTAGACCTCCAGCATACATACAAAGAATGCCTGAGGTAGACCTTCCAGTTTCATGATCACCTCCGTGGTCAGCGTCACATTCTAAACTATGATTATTTCCTGGCTTGTAAACGATGCCTTCTTCTATAGTCCCTTTCAAGTATCGCATTATCCTCTTGATATTGATGATGTTCTTCTCTTCAGGTTTATCTAAATTTCGAGATACAACACTGATAGCAAAGGCTATGTCAGGCCTCGTGCTTGTCATCAAATAAGCTAGTGATCCATCAAATAAGCTAGTGATCCAACAGCTTGACGGTACGGGAAGTTCACAGAAACTTCATTAACATCTTGAGCATTATTTGCTTTTAAAATTGGTGTTGGCACTGGCTTACATTTCTCCATGACAAACCTTTGCAATATGCGAGCGATGTACGATTTCTGATGCAGTAAAGTAGAACCATCAGGGTACCTTAACCACGCTCTGCTACCATGTTAAAGCAGATATAAATACTGTAGAATCGAATAAAACGGTTACAATAAATAAACGAATATTATTAACGTATACTGTAAAGAATATATTTAGTCAAGTGAAGATAGTGACATTGATGACAATCAACAACGTTTGGTTGCTATGGTAACATCTAAGGCTGGTTATAGATATTAAAGGAGTATCTATTCCTAACAGTAACTTCTCCCGTTTTCCCAACATTTCCCTTCACTACTCCGCTCCTATTGATTGTAGCGTGATGAAAAGTATCCTATAAGTTGCTCAGGAGTATGAAGAATAATTGTACTAAGTTTCGTTAAAATCCGTCCAGTAGTTTTTGTTTCTATAAGGAACATACATACAGACAGACAGACAGACAGACAGACAGACAGACAAAAATTTTACTGATTGCATTTTTGGCATCAGTATCGATCACTAATCAACCCCTGATAGTTTTTTTGAAAATATATTTAATGTACAGAATTGACCTCTCTACAGTTTTATTATAAGTATAGATGTAAGGTTAGATTAGATATTTTGAGTTTGCCTTTGGAAGTCCAACGTACCTACTTTTAGTAGTGGAGTATTTTGAGTTTATCTTTGGTAACCTAATGAAATGTAACCTTTGCCCTGCAGTGGGACGACAGCGGCTAAATAATAATAATAATATGGGGCAGATGCATGCGGCCGTGAGCCTCGACACGGCACGCATTGTCCGCAGGTTCCTCAATCTGTAGCCCTAACCACCGGTAGCTTGGGCCTTGCCCCGCTGCCGGCGGCAACCTAGTTTTAAGTTTTTTTATAATATATTTATATGTATTTTTATAATGTATATTGTAAAAAACTTTTTACTAAGATTTTAAATAAATGTGTGCATAATAATATATAACCTAATCTACCTACTTTTCGCTTAAAAGTAATGATACTTACATTGCTATGTTTTGTTTTGAAAAGTTTGAGGTGCTAACTAATTAATAACCAATTAAAAATAATTGTCGAAGCGACGCGTGACCCGAGGGCTGGTGAGTATCTGGCCCAGCGTATCAGCATTGCTATTCAGCGCGGCAATGCAGCCATTTTTTTGCCGTTTTTTAAAATACTTACATACTAAATGATTTCATACCTACTGTAGCAGTAACTTCAGTTAGGTAATAAATATTTATTTTTAAACTGTAATGTAACCATTTCAAAACAGTATTTTACAACTAAGTTATTTCCAAAAGCAAAGGCAAAAGTAATAATTTTGAATCTTGAATTTTAAACCTAGTTGCTGAAAACAATGAAAATTTCGTAGACGCCCTTGAAACGATACTTTGAATAAACTTAAAATTGTTAAATTATTTCAATTATTTACGTTTTGTAAGTAATTTATTATGGTATTATATCAGTAATCCAGTTCATAGTACAAGCTTTGTTACTTTGGGGCTAGAGTGTGATGTGTGAATTATCCATGATTTATTATTAGTTTTCTATATACAGAGGTCACTAGCGTCACCACTTAGCATCAGGTGGGCAGTGTGTTCTATATAAACCTTATCCCGGATTAGATTAGGTTATATTTTGTACTTTGTGGGTTGGATAAATCGCGGGTAGGATAGAAAGTAATAAATAAAAGGGCGGTATGTTAGATTTAGGCCCCGATCACGCTCCAAATCACAGTTTGATTATAGTTACATAGAAATAGTGGAACACAGCTTATTTTAAACAGCTATATAATTATAGTAGTAGCAGTCGCAGGCACGAGTAAAGGCCTACGCAGACCGGGACGGCATGGCAAGGGATTTTAATTTTTACTAATGGACATTCAACCGTACTGTTACAGAATACGACATAAATTGACATAGATATATATTTATTTGCAAAAAAATAACACACAAAGTAGACTTACAAAACTAAAACTAATAATGATAAAATAAACGAGACGAAATCAAAGTAGGTACATAGTAAGCTGGTAAATTGCTATGCTTTAAAATGATGCCGTGGCATTGAAAGGAATTTTATCGCACGGTATTAAAAGACGCGCCACAGGCTCCCGTGGCGGGATGCCGTGGCATACTGTGGCATACTGCGGTAGGCAAAGGCATGCCACGGACTCCGGCGCTCGTAGTGATATACTGTGGGGTGCGGCGGGTGCCGGGGCAAAGTGCTGGAATGCCGCGGTATCTAAGCAGCCAGTGTGCGCTGACTCACGGCAAAATCTCATGGCGTCCCGGTTTGCGTAGGCCTGACATCTGATAACGACCGATGTGGCGCGGCGGGCAAAGGTCCGCCTGCGACGCGAACGTTGCGGGTTCAATTCCCGCCTTGGGATAAACGTTTGTACGATCTGCAAATATTTATTCCGGGTGTTCTTTGTATTTTATATGAGTATAATAAAAAATATCTATCTATGTAATGTATTGTATTAAGTATGTCAGTCTTCTAGTACCCATAACACAAGCTCTGCTTAGCTTGAGGCTAGATGATGTTGTGTGGATTGTCCAGCATTATTTATATTTATCTATAATTTATTTGAACCAAAATATATTTATTTGTGTTTTACGAACGTGACGAGTGAACCAGCTACAATGTCTCAGCTGTGGCAAGGGACCCCGTTTTTTGGAGATAGTCCCAGTTTTTGTCGTAATTATCCTTTAGGGTTACAATTAACTTTATTTTATATTAGGGGTAGCTTTTCATTTTATTACTCCCTTAAAGTTTTTATATTTATATTTTGTAGATAGTATTTACTTTTATGTAAGGTCAGTGTGGGTAAGTTCGTCTAGGCCCTAAGTCCGTCTAGTGGCAATAACTTCCGTTTTTGAATAGCTAGAGCCATATAACTCGGTTGGTAAAACAGTATCATTGAGTTACTTCGAACTAGGAATAATAGATGTCGCTAACATCTAAATGTTGGAAAAAATTTGACAACCAATTTTTTCCGCGATTTTAACTTGAAGTTGAAGTTTGACGTCTCGTCGAAAAATGAAAAAAAAGGTGTGAAATCTAACGAGTTTTCTGAATATCTGTGATAAAGTAGGTCATTTACAGATTCGGGAATGTATAACTGGTGTCCGATTCAAAAATAACGCATTGGTTTCGTAATTATAACAAATAGAAAAAATCCAAGCTTCGAATGTTATAGTTGGGAAGTCCGTCTACTATACATAAGGCAAGTCCGTCATATGCCGGTCTTGCCTTAATTCCAGATATTGTCAACCTTTTTAGTAGTTCAAATTTTATAATTATTTTATACTGTTTATTCAACTTATAAGTAGATATTATTCGCCTGTCTACGAAAGTGAACTCTTTTCAGGCTTGCTTCTGTAAATCTAATCTATTTAAGTTTATTTTTCTGTATTTACTTTGTGTATAATAAATAATTAAGTGAAAGATGCACTGGTATGTTTGCAAGAGGACTAGCATCAACTATAAGTATTCTTTAAAAGTTTATAAATTGTGAATACATATTTTGAAAGCATGGAACTAACCAACCTTTTTGTTAGTTTCTGATTTTTTATACCTGACTCATGTAGCATGGTACATCATGTCGGACTTTGTGAACATTTATCGTTTTAACAAAGATCTGGTTTAGAAAATTATCCCATACTCATTTATTTTGTACTGGCAGAAAGTGTTATAAATGTAGCTACAGATCCGGCAATAGTTTGCCACACCATTTCTAAATTCATACATTACATTATTAACGATTACTTGTTTACAAATAAAGATTCTTGTGTATTGATTTGTATGTTATTGACAAAAAAAATCGTAAGTGGGTACTTTGTGAAAATGTTTACAACCACTGAAAGTACATCATCAGCAAAGATATGCCGGACTTGCCCTTGATTTTAATAATTTTATTTTTCTTTAAAAGTATACCTTATAGTCACACGTTTAAAACACTTATTTCAACGGCAGCTTTTCATCATTTATCGATAAGGTTTTCATACATATTGGCTCACTAGTTACGGTTTTATTGCTACTAGACGGACTTGCCTCAAACTGGTTGGGAAGTCCGTCTAAATGCCTACTTTACAAAAAAATGCTATAAATCTGAAGACAATCACAATTAACCCTACTTTTAGATAGATATAGAAAGATAAATGTAATACCAATATTTTCCGACTACTTATAGTAACTAATAAATTTTATTTCGATTTTTAAAGTTAAATTGAAATTCAATTTAAGAAAACTATGCCGGACTTGCCCACACTTACCTTATATTATTATTAACAAACTGTACTACTGTTTATTTAATTTAGTTTTTAGTTGCACCTATCAAATTGACTTTATATTTTTTAATAAGTAATTAAATTAATTATTTATTATTTCACATTTATTATAGATTATCAAATCGACTTAAGTTTTTTTTAATAATTAAGTTAAGTAATTATTTATTAATTTGGTCACGTTTATTATACATTAGTAGGCTTAAAATGAAAGTTTCGCTTATTATATACTAACGTTTAGAATACATTAATATTACGAAAATCTATAAACAATCATTCAGTAGCGACCGCTAACAGAGAGATAGATAATAATTATCCGCAGATAAGATATCTGCAGAAAATCACACAAGTCGTAAAATCGTTAGGTCGAAGCTCGAGGCACCGTCCAGTCTATTGCAACTGCCAAGAAATAATTACACAGTTCAATGTAAAGGTGGCTTTACATGGACCGATAAGTGGGGCGATTGTGGCGCGATATATCGCCGTCACTTTATAATTTACAAATGTGAAAAAGAACTGACTTAAATCGTACAGTAATACACATTTTTTTATGAATTACTCAAAAAGTATCATAACATATTTGAAATATTTTTAATAAAAAGACTGCCACGGACCGTGACAGTAGAGGGGTTTGGGAGAGGCCTTTGCCCAGCACTGGGACGATTCAGGGTAGAGAAAAAAAAAATGAACAAACTCGTCTTCAATCACAAATTCAATCAAATAAGTCAATAGGTACACATTTTACTAAATATACTCTAAAAGTATAAAGCATAGTAGTCAGGATCTATTTCCCACCAGGAACAAATATTTGTGTGATTGCAAACATGTTTGTCTGGTTTTTGTGTTCTATGAATTACGGATTAAATAAAATGATAGGTATGATTATTTTGGCTTTTTTGACTTTGATTTTAACCTATCGGTCATATCGCTAAATGAGTGATTAGTTACACACAAAAATGATGGATGAAATACAACGTTTCACGAAGGCGCAACTATCGCGCAACTTATTTTCTCATCTAAAAGCACCTTTACAGTGTTCCAATTGATAGAAACTACAGACACATGAAACTTTCCAATTATAGTTTCTGATGAGAACCGTGTTCAGTGTTAGTTAACTATAAAATGTAAGGTTTGAGTTCCACTGCGCAGTGAAAAGCTATTTTCAAAATTTCCGCGAAACGCACAAGGTTAGCGAGCAATGTACATTTAATTACACTTTGATACTTGAAACTTTGATAGTTTTTTTTGTTGACGGTTTTCCTTGCAATTGTTTAAAGTACTTTTATTTAACTGAATAGAAATTCTCCTGATTTTAACCTCTGAATTTAAATTAACTTTTTGCAAACTGTAGTTTATTTTACTTTTCAATCAAATTATTGAAAAATACAAATCTCTAGCCCCAAGCTAAAGCAGAGCTTGTGTTATGGGTACTAGAAGACTGACATACTTATTATACATATAAAATACCCAGAACACCCGGAATAAATATTTGCAGATCGTAAAAACATTTATCCCAAGGCGGGAATCGAACCCGCAACCTTCGCTTCGTTCGGACCTTTACCCGCCGCGCCGCGCCACATCGGTCTTTAAGATCGCGTTGTCCTTGATTTATCATTATTTATTAAATCTACAAATTATACAACATAAGTTTGAACAAACTTACGACTATACAGTATTTACAAAATGTACATTGTCATATAAAATACATAAGAAACAGTTGAGCTATCTACAGACCGTTGCAAACGATCTATACATAGTTTGAACAGTAAATTATTCCATGGCCACCTTTATAAGGTCAAACAATTACATTAGTAAAATCTACCCTCAGAATAATATTTTGACCGTCAGATAATAAAACTCAGTCGTAAACCTCGTAAAATAAACATGAGTTTGTTTACATCGTACGTACAAAATTTTTCTGGATATAAGTTACTTATACAGCTAGTAGTGAGTTATAAAAACTTTATAGTATGAAAACAGCTTTATTATTGCGAAAGAAGTGTTAAATATACCTCCATCTCTTTCTATTCTGATGACGACCGATGTGGCGCGGTGGACGATGGTCCGCCTGCGACGCGGAAGGTTGCGGGTTCGATTCCCGCCTCGGGATAAATGTTTGTATGTTCTGCAAATATTTATTCCGGGTGTTCTGGGTATTATATGTATAATAAAAAAATATCTATCTATGTAGTGTATTGTATTAAGTACGTCAGTCTTCTAGTACCCATAACACAAGCTCTGCTAAGCTTGGGGCTAGATGATGTTGTGTGGATTGTCCAGCATTATTTATTTATTTATTTATTCTAATGAGAGAAAGAAAGATAGACTCAGTATTTGCAGTATAGGTATTAAAACATATGTTGAGTGATGGCCAGTATTGTCGACGTTTTTTAATGAAATTCTAAATAATCCTTGTGATTTTACTGAATAAAGATTTTTTTTACTTTACTTACATTAGAGTGAAAGAAAAAAAAAATATTCAATAAAATCACATGAATCACTTTGAAGATGTTTCTAGAAACCAGTTCGTCGCGACCAGAGTGTAAAAACTCTAGAAGAACTGGCAAGAAATTCGACCTGGATCCTAGCGTTCTTTTTATTTAAAATCCTTGTTACAGTTGTTTAATTGTAATAATATAAGGAAATTGTTGCCAGTTTTGCTGTCACGCAAATTTTATTTCATTTATATTTTTGTTTTATTTGCGAAGCAGAAGAAGAAGCAGCTTCTATTTTAGTTATGTTTTTCTATCATTTTGGTAGCAAGTTTTATTTCCTTTGAATTGGCAACGCGGTTAGGTGATCCATTCAGCCGCTCGGCCTTTCCGGAAATACCCGAAGCCGCCGCTTGACATTCGTATAATTTAGTAGCTTTTGGACATTGCTACGCTTTTGTTAAAAACAGCGTGTTTTTAGGAATAGTGTAGTTTTCGGTCTATCGGGTGTTCTGGGTATTTTATATGTATAATAAAAAAATGGTTGTCTGTAAAGTCGGTTTAATGACGATAGTTGAACGTGACAACGAACGCAAAGGCCGATTGTGCTTTTTTGTCGCTCGTTCCGCGCTCTTCATGGAACGCCTCAGAGCGAGGTAACGCCGCATGAGTCTCAGAGCGAGGTAACGCCGCATGAGTCATGTTTTTTCGTGCGTGCAGCCGGCTCTATCGAATTATAAGACGTTGTCACGTCAAAATATGTAATGTATTGTATTAAGTATGTCAGTCTTCTAGTACCCATAACACAAGCTCTGCTTAGCTTGGGGCTAGACGATGTTGTGTGGATGGTCCAGCATTATTTATTTATTTTATCTATATCGACAGGCGCCACAGCTCGGTAGGTAGTACCTCAGCCTTCCATGTGGGTAGTGGGTTCAATCCCCAAGAGAACAAATGTGTGATGAACATAAATATTTTGTTCTGGTCTTGATGTTACTATGTATTTTATGTTAGGCCTTATATAGAAAGTGTACCTATATAAGTATTCTATCAGCAATCTGGGACTATGTGAACTACATAGTACAAGCTTTACTTACTTTGTGACTAGAATGTGATGTGTGAAATGTCCGTGAATATTTATTTTATACTAGCTGACCCGGCGAACTCTGTTCCGCCTTAGAGGCATTAAATAAGCAGATTTATAAATTTATTAAGTTTTTTTATTAGAAAATACATACATACATATTATCCTATGTCCGTCTCCTGGCTCTAAGCTACCTACCCACCAATTTTCAGCCATATCGGTACAGCTGTTTTTGAGTTATAAATAGTGTAACTAACATGATTTTCTACTTGTAGATATTAAGATCTATTATGTAATGTTTTTGGAACAATAAATTTGATTTGATTCTTTTATATAAAATAGCCTGGAATAGATCGCTTTTAGGGATGAGGCCGCCCATTGTGCTGTTAATTTAATGTTTCTTGTACAATAAAGTTTTTATCTATCTTTCTAAAATAGATTTATTTATTAATAAAAAAATAAAATAAAAATAAAAAAGCCTTTATTAATTCCTTAAAAAATACACTTATTCTAATATGTTTTGTAATATACACTAATTATTTCTTTAGGATCCCTCTAATTATTATGAATAAATATCTTATCTTATCTTATCTTATCTTAAAGGTGTAGGCCTCCTCCAACAGTTTCCAATAGTCTCTTTGTTTAGCTTTCTCCATCCATGCTCTGCCTGCTAACTCCATTATCTCGTCTTGCCATCTTTCCGTAGGTCTCCCTCTTTTTATTTATACTTATTTAATATTTTGTCGACAGTGTGAAGACAGAAGCGACATCGAATGGCGCCCTCTCACGGCTGTATATAGCAAACGCCGATCGACAAGACTCGGGAAACTATACGTGCTCGTTGGCAGATGTCGCCACTTCTGCTGTGTCTGTGCACGTCCTCAGAGGTAAGGCAATTGTCAATCATTTACGAAATACGTACAAAATATCTGTGTAAAAAATATCGTCCTCAGAGGTAAGGCAATTGTCGATTATTTACAAAATACGTACAAAATATCGTCCTCAGAGGTAAGGCAATTGTCTATCGTGTACAAAGTAGGTACATAAGCCAAAAGAAAGTTTACTCTAATCAAGATTACACATAGTTGAGGGTAATATTTTTTAAAGTAGGTTTTTGAAGTGTAAACTTCTTTAGCGGCGCTGGGTGGGTAAAAACTTTCAAACTCGCGTCAGGGTCACGTGACGTCGAAAAAGCGTAAGATCTTATTTAATTTTTATACATTGCTCGTAAAACAAGAGACGACAAAAGAACACACTTGCGGTCACGCGACGTATGACTCAAACAATTAAATAGTGTTGTGGCGACATCGTACAAGGCGAGTACAAGGCGCTGCCAACACGCGGTGCGGTGCGGAGCGCGGGGGCGGAGGACCGAGTAGCGGCACTCGCGCGCCGGCAGCCGACAGACGCTCTGAGCACCTTCGCACGGGAAACACGTATCGCTCGCCGCGCGCGCATAACCAGATAGACGCTATTATATCGTACGAATCGTTTCGCCTAACTTGTATTTAACTGTATCGCTTCCATCTTATTGAAGTGAAAACTCAGTCAGGGTCACGTGACTCGTGACGTTCATCGAACGTGACGTTCATCATTCGTTGTCTTCGTCGTTGTGTCAATGTCAATGACATGACACAATCACAATGACACAGACACATTCGCGCTTGCGCGAATGTGTCTGTGTCATTGTGATTGTCATTGTCATTGTCATTGTCGTTGTGTCGACATGACACAATCACACTGACACAGACACATTCGCGCTTGCGCGAATGTGTCTGTGTCAGTGTGTCTTCGTTGTCTTCGTCGTTGTGTCACATTCGCGCTTGCGCGAATGTGACACAATGACATGACACAATCGTCATTGTCATTATGACGACTGTGGTTATATTTTTGAAGTGAAAACTTAAAAGTGAAAACACAGACACAGTGTCATTGTCATTGTCATTGTCGTTGTGTCGACATGACACAATCACACTGACACAGACACATTCGCGCTTGCGCGAATGTGTCTGTGTCAGTGTGTCTTCGTTGTCTTCGTCGTTGTGTCACATTCGCGCTTGCGCGAATGTTACACAATGACATGACACAATCACAATGACACAGACACATTCGCGCTTGCGCGAATGTGTCTGTGTCATTGTGATTGTCATTGTCATTATGACGACTGTGGTTATATTTTTGAAGTGAAAACTTAAAAGTGAAAACACATTCGCGCTTGCGCGAATGTGTCTGTGTCATTGTGATTGTCATTGTCATTATGACGACTGTGGTTATATTTTTGAAGTGAAAACTTAAAAGTGAAAACACAACGTTAATATTGAAGTTTTCACTTCTGCCGGCACTCCCGGAGTGCTACCATATTTTTTTTTTTTTATTGCTTTATTGTAATTACAATAAATGTAACTTTCTTATATATATTGTAATAAATAAAAATTAGTTTTAATTAGTTAATAAATAAATTAGTGTTTTATTTTGGTTACTTTTATACTACGTTATGGCTGTATTAAGAAATATATATAGAAAAATAGTAGTTGTAAGTTTAACTAACAATAAGTTAAATATACTTAACAATTTTTGAAGTGAAAACTTCTTTAGCGGCGCTGGGTGGGTAAAAACTTTCAAACTCGCGTCAGGGTCACGTGACGTCGAAAAAGCGTAAGATCTTATTTAATTTTTATACATTGCTCGTAAAACAAGAGACGACAAAAGAACACACTTGCGGTCACGCGACGTATGACTCAAACAATTAAATAGTGTTGTGGCGACCGGCGCGGCGCCCGGCTCGAGTACAAGGCGCTGCCAACACGCGGTGCGGTGCGGAGCGCGGGGGCGGAGGACCGAGGAGCGGCGCGCGCCGGCATTAGGTTGCCAATCTGAGAGTTATATTGCCATATCTAGGACGTCTAGGACTCCCATAAACGAAATGTAAAAATACAGTATTGCTTATATTACATAACTAGGACGAAATAGTATTATTACACTTCGTGTGATAATGGTGCATATAATACGATATATTTTAAATACAAGCTTATCTTGTATATATATGTGTGTTCCCTTGGGGGATGGATAAATGTATAAACTGGATCGTTTTACTTTGTTTTATTTTAACATTAATAATTACAATGTTTAGGGGGCCGTGGCCAGTATGCGAAG
The DNA here is from genome assembly GCA_932527185.1 of Ecliptopera silaceata. Classification (NCBI taxonomy): domain Eukaryota; kingdom Metazoa; phylum Arthropoda; class Insecta; order Lepidoptera; family Geometridae; genus Ecliptopera; species Ecliptopera silaceata. Next base: position 5,192,321 of record OW052215.1, on the reverse strand, counting down.
AATGTTATTTTTTCTTCTGACAAGCGCGTGGCGAGCGCGCACGTCATCGTGACTGACACCTGTCAGTTGACATTGACATGTTGCCCGCGCGCACATCCGTCATAGGCCGGAATGCTAATACAATATTTCTTCCGATATTATGAGTATGAATCCTTTTCAGCATTATATCACATCAAATATCACAACTATTATAGGAAAACACCAAAAGTTATTCAAAACGACTCGACAGTTATACCAACACTCGGAAATCATCTATCAGAGGAAAAATAACTGTGAACGGACTTTATGTAAAAGGCCTTCAATTGAAGAAGATGAAAGTTTGTTTCGAACAAAGTGAATCTATTAATGAAAAAAGTGATGATGAAGTAGTGAAAGAAAATGAGTAAGTACTTTATAAATTACTAGATGAAAAACTCTTAGGGCCGGTTTCTCGAACGATGTTCAATCGCGTATTCAACTGGTCACCGAGTTAACTTAGCAGAGCTAATATAACTAGAAATGTACTGAGCCTGTGTCAAGTCAGCGGGTTGCTGCTGTTGAGATGATGATTCTTTAGTTGGAATTAGGTACATTGGCTTTAGCCCGTAACTGCCGTCAAGAAAACCAGCTATAAGCTGAGAACTATAAAACGTAAAAAAAACGAATAATAATAATAGTAATAAATATAATTTTAATAATGACATTAGGTTTCGATCTAGTCTGTATTGACACATAATAGATGTAATATTTGTAATATGTTTATACTTTATAGCATTAACCTTCATTTTCATGACACCACAATACACCCATTTGCGGTGTAGGTTTACCATGATGATGGTTTTTTGAACGATAAAAGTTATGACGTTGAAGATGAAATCATATTTGATGAAGATGGCGACAATGATATTTTAGAACAAATACCCATCGAGGAAAGTTTAATCGCACAGCAGCAAACATTGATGTGGAACGACGATATGTACCTGAGAATCGCTCCAGGCGAAGGTAGATTTTTATTTTGTCTTCATGTTTCTTTAATTTATTGAACAAGAAGATACATAATATGTATTATTTACTTTTGCTTTCATTTTCAGGTAATGTTCCAAAGAGTTTGTTATTTGACGAACATGCTGAAGAATTATCTTTTCCACAAATATACTTGGGGCAGTTCAGAGAATTTAAGAATGCGGTCACACCCTTCATGTTGGCTACGAGTGAATTAAGGAGATCTGATAGACGTGGAGTAACCCCTCAACACTTATTGTACATGGCTATGAAAATAATGAGAATTAGAATTAGGGACTCTCTTCATATTGCATTCAAGCATGTCGGCCAAGATATTGCAATAAGTAAAGAGCAAATACAATCTGACGATTATATTCACGGCTGCATTGAAACTAATTTGGCATTCCTTCGATCTATTCCGAATTCAGCATACTATTGGGCAGAAAGGAAAAGAGATCTTTTTGCTATGATTCGTCAATACGGCAAGCCAACTGTTTTCTTTACTATAAGCGCTAATGAAATTGGATGGCTTAAATTATTACAATTGTTACATAATTTGAAAAATAATGCGAATATATCGGTTGAAGAGGCTGCAAATTTGCATTTTATTGAAAAAAGCACTCTTATTAATGAAGATGCCGTAACATGTGCTATATACTTCAATAAATTAGTCGAAATTATTTTGAAAATATTACAATCAAAAAGGTACAGTCCTTTCAAAAAATACAGGATTTTGCATTACTTTAAAAGAATTGAATTTCAACATCGAGGTAGTCCGCACGCGCATATTTTAGCTTGGCTTGATAATGCCCCAGAAGACGCTCTTAACAAAGATTATAATAAAGCTATCGATCTTATCGATTTTTTGATATCAGTATCTGCTGCCGAGGCTTCTGGTGATATCCGATTACAAACTCACAAGCATACCTTTACTTGCTATAAAGGTATAGCATCGAGACGACAACAAAAATGTAGATTTGAAGCTCCGTTTATGCCGGTTAAAAAAACCATGATTCTGACGCCTATGCCAGATACAGAAAATTGTTTCCAGCAGTACAAGGCTAAATATAGTTCAATCCGAAAAAACTTGGAAAAATATGAATATAGTGGTTTTCAATCTTTCTACGATGAGAATAACATTGCTTCAGATGAAGAATATGTCAACATTATTCGAGCAGGAATTAATAGACCGCGAGTTTTTCCTAAACGTGAACCATGTGAAAAGTGGAATAATCCATTTAATCCCTTCATATTCAACGTCGTCAGATCCAACACTGATTTCCAATTTATAACTGAAGAATACTCTTGCGCAGCTTACGTGGTCGAATATGTAAATAAAAGTAACAGTGGTGTTAGCAATTTACAAAGACAAATAATTGCAATAATGGATGAACATCCTGAGTTTAATTTATTTGACATAACTAAAAATACTAGCATTAATCTTTTGAACCACACTGAGATGTCGAGTCAAGAGGCTGCATGGTATCTATTGAGAGAACCAATGTCAAAGAGTTCAACCGTTATTACTTATATACCAACCATTTGGCCAGTCGAAAGGCATAGAATCAAGAAGACAATGAAAGAATTAAGTGAATTAGAAGATGATTCGATCGACATATGGAAGGAAAATTGGTTCGACAAGTATGAGAAGAGACCTGAAGATTTAGCAGGTATTTCTCTTGCTCAATTTGTTGCGAAATACTATAAAAATAAAGAGGGTAACTATGTACTCAGGGAAGAACCAAAAGTTATACGATATCGCAATTATGATATGGGTACAGACTACAATGAGTATCGGAGAGAAATGGTTACTTTGCACCTTCCGTTCCGTCATGAAGAATCGGAAATTCTTGCAGAATCGCGATATATTCTGTTATACGAAGAAAATGAGGCACTTATTCTAGATCGAAGAAAAGAGTTCGAATCGAATCTTGATATTGAAAAAACATTGCAAATCTGCAGGAAGTTATGTCGCGAATCTGTTTCTGATGATGAAGAGGAGATAAACGACGTCGTTGGTAGAATTCCTAATGAAAACCCATTCGCTGAATTATATAACAATCCAAACGCAGATTTCAATGATGATTTACGACTTGCGTTGTTTGATAAGCTCGGATCAATTGCTAGAAAGAAAGATAATATATTACCTTATCCAGAATTTTATGGGCTTATGCGCAAAGCAAACGAGGAACAGCGAGAAATTTTGTTTCACACTATGCATCATTTAATATCCAACGACGAGCCAATGCAAAAACCGTTGTTGGTATATTTGACTGGGCCGGCTGGTAGTGGTAAAACGTTTGTAATAAAAGTACTCATGGAGATTTATAATCGATTTTCCGACACGGATGGAATTTTCAACGCATACATTGCATGTGCTTCAACTGGAAAAGCTGCTACAGCCATAGGTGGAACAACGGTTCATAATGCTTTAAGTATATCACTCTCAAGGCTGTTGCCAGTCAACATCGAAAAAGCTCATCAGTACAGAGCGCTATTTAAGTTCATGAAGGTTATTATCATCGACGAAGTAAGCATGGTTTCAGCAGAATTATTAGAACAAATTAATGAACGTTTGAAGCAAATCACTGGCTTGTTTACAAAAGCTTTTGGTGGATTGGATGTGATTCTTATCGGAGATTTGCGCCAATTACCCCCTGTAAAAGCCACACCTATCTTCAAGCAAATTAAAAAAAAAAATTACTGGTGAATCAATTTGGCGTAAATTTCATCAATTCGAACTCAAGGAGGTAATGCGCCAAGAAAATAGACTCTTTTCTGCCATTTTGACAAAAATCGGTGATGGTTCCATTCTAACAGAAGAAGAATTAAATATGATAGAATCCAGATTTGTAACTAAAGAACACGCACAAGCAGAATGTCCGGAAGGAACTAGACTTATGTTTACAAATAATAAGGTTAACGAATACAACAGTACAGTTTTGAACAGTTTTGAAAATAAAATTGTTTCATTGGCATCGGATGTTTTCATTGGTTGTCATAATGCAGAGCAAGAAAATTTTGTAAGACAGAAGTTACATAAGATGAAACCGGACGAGACTGGTGGATTACCTTATGAACTAGTTCTAGTTCCTAACCGACCCTATATGATAACTATAAACATAGATGTAGCTGATGGTTTATCTAATGGCACTGTAGGGAAATTACTACTCATAGAATATGATAAATATGATGAAATCACAAGACTTTGGTTCAAATTTTCAAAATCCGTTGGTCAAAAACGTGTAGCAAAATTTAGAAGCGACATTGCACGCTTGGAAATCGACAAAGACGCTGTTCCAATTTCTTTACAATCATCGTCAATACCACTCAACAAAAATAAAACTATAGTGGCAAAAAGAAAACATTTTCCGCTGATTTCGGCTTTGGCAATGACAATTCACAAATCCCAAGGAGGTACTTTCGATGCTATTGTTTATGAATACAATCGTTCTCATTCAAGAGAATTGGTGTAAGTTGCGTTATCAAGAATAACTAGTATAGAAGGTTTGTTTTTAGTCACTGAAGAAAACGCAAGGACGAGCTGGAAATTGCATCATGGCAGAGTAGGAAACGCACAGGTGGAAGAGTCAGACGCAACAAAAAATCAAAAGAGGTCATCAACTCATCGACAAGATTTATCAGTTGAATTAAAACGATTACGTGAAAATCCTTTGCAAACTATCACCAAAACACTTCTAGATTTTATTTCTAAAAATAATAGATTGTCTATTTTTTCATTCAATTGTCAAAGCTTACGTGCGCATGTAGATGATCTAGCAATTGACGCTCTTGTTAAAAAGATGAATGTGCTAATTTTATCAGAAACTCATATGGGTAACGATGAAATAATTGAGATTCCGAATTTCAACTATGTTGCGAGTTTCAGAAGAAATTATCGTCCAGCGGGAGGAGTAGCTATATATCAAAATAAGAACTCAATTCATTATTGCACAAATTATATGGATGTACATGTGAAATACAATAGCATGTTTAATGCTACTGTTTCTGATGTTGGTGATATTTGTATAAGTCGTTGCCACTCTGGTGATAATCAGTTCATTATTATGGTTGCTGTTTACATCTCTCCAAATAAGTCTTTGCGTGTTATACGAGACTTCTTGTACGAAAATTTATTTATTTATTCTCATGACGCATCTGCATTGCTTCAAAAAAAAATTGGAAAAACCTTTGATAAATTGCCAATGATTTTAAGTGGAGATTTCAATATAAACTTTGCAGACGATAAAAATCAATCATTAATTGAATTTTTAAATAATGAATTTGGTTTAACTATGTCAAATGATCGCAATTTTAGCACAACGAAATACAAAACTACTATTGATGCGGTCTTTATTAGACACTTAAATAGGTTCGAATCAAAACTATTTGTTTCTTACTTTAGTTATCATAAACCAATTGTATCAATTGTAAAAATTTGCAATGATGATTCTGATAATAACGATGAAGTAAAAGTCGTCGAAATTATGGATGGAAGTTGATTTTCTTCAGCAAATCTTCAATAATAGCATCTTCATGCTAGAAAGCAATTATTGAAGTGAAAACTTAGTTTTATTTAATGTTATACTATTTTTAAGGTCTGTTTTGTATGTAAGCTTTGTGTTGTGTGTTTTCTAAATATGTAAATCTTTATCTATCTATCTATATATAATATATCTGAAATAAAATTCAATTTGATACATCTCTATTTTATTTATTTCACACAGAGTAAAGTAAAAAAATCTTTATTTAACAAAACTACACGAATCATTATAATCGTCTTACATACTAGGTGAGTCTAGGTGCCAGTTCCACACGACCAGAGCCTAGAAGAACGAGCAAGAAAATTAAGGCCTGGTTCCTACCGTTTTTTATATGATCCTTCTTACAAAGAAATACAAATATACTAAATTAAGCACTGAATTTCCATTGCGGTGTTTGTCATATTTGTGTACCTACGATAGCGCAATAAATAAACATTGTATTCTACCTCATACATGATAGTACTTTTATACTTATAATTAAACACAACGTTAATATTGAAGTTTTCACTTCTGCCGGCACTCCCGGAGTGCTACCTTCGTTTTTTTTATCAAACCTACATGGCTACAATACATATTTATTTTGAGTAAAACAATGCAACAATAAAAAAAATCCAACTATTTTTCACGAACCCAGACCCTAACTTTAATTAAAGAATTCAAGTTCCAAAATTAAGTTCAAAGTTCCAAAGTTACGAAGTCTGGTTGCATAGTTCCGTTCTTGTTTCGTAGCAAGCCGTAGATCTCGTAGCAGCGTAGCAAGTTTCGTAGACCTCTCGTAGCAGTTTGTAGCATCTTGCATAACACCTAAAGTTTGGGAACTTTAAGGTTACATTACTGTTGGTTAGTTTTGTTGTGTATAGTAGGTTCGATTCTCATCGAGGACAGAGTCTGTGATTGTGTCTTGTAAAATATCATTTTTGGGACACGATAATATTTTTTATCAAATTTACATTCAGTATAAAATCAGGTTAGTAATAGTTCTGCCTTCCATGCTGTGGGTCATGGGTTTGATTCCCACCCAGAACAAATGTTTGTGTGATGAACATAAATATTTGTTCTGTGTCTGGGTGTTTCTATGTATTCTATGTAAGTATTTATAAAAACAAAATGTATTTCAGTAGGTATTTTATCAGCAATATAGTTCTATATCAGCAATAATTTCCACAAGGCTAAACATATTTGTGTTAAAACTACATTTTAAATATTTATTTATTATTAATTTTATGATTTTATAGACCTCTTGGAACTCGAAATATGTTTATGGATAAATTCAAAACACACGAAAACCGTTTTCACGTAAAATATAAAAAATGAACGCAGGAAAATCACCGAAGTCTTGAAAACTGCTTGTGGAATGAATAAAGGTGTGTTCACATTGTTTGCAATAAAAAAAAAGACGTTTGGCACTCGGGGACTGCCGCGGTAAAGCTATTGCATAGCATTTTTTGCCGCCGGTCGGAGTGTTAGGTTATTTCGTTACGGAATTTCTGGATTCGGTCTCCACGCTCAAGACACGCGATGATATTTTTTTTTAAATCTACTTTTAATTAAATTTTGTGTATATTCAACGAGTCTAGATGTAAACCAAAATCTTTAATTATTTTATACTGTTACTATGTATCCTATGTACCTATCTATTAACAAAAAAATTACTTACACAAGTATTCTATCAGAAATCTAGTGCTCTATTTATAAGCTTTGCTTGGCTTGAAACTAGATGGCGTTGTAAGGCTATCTACTATTATTTTTAATAGCTGTGCCCGCAATGTGATGTTATTATGTTATATTTTAAAGAATTCACACAATATCTTAATTATTTTTATATATATAGCGTATGTGTTATTTTGACCTATATTAGTTTCAAGTTTCATTAATATGTATTCAGAGCCCTTAGTCCGAGCTTGCATTTTAGAACTCTCTACTCTCGAGCCGACAGTCGTCTCTCGGATAGCCATACAAAAATGTATCCGAGAGACGACTGTCGGCTCGAGAGTAGAGAGTTTTGCAAATGCACACTCGGACTAAGGGCTCGGTAGTTTTGCGTGAAAGAGTAACATACATCTATCCATACAAACTTTCGCGTTTATAATATTAGTAGGAAATTTTGACGACCGATGTGGCGCGGTGGGCGATGGTCCGCCTGCGACGCGGAAGGTTGCGGGTTCGATTCCCGCCTCGGGATAAATGTTTGTATGTTCTGCAAATATTTATTCCGGGTGTTCTGGGTATTATATGTATAATAAAAAATATCTATCTATGTATTATATTGTATTAAGTATGTCAGTCTTCTAGTACCCATAACACAAGCTCTGCTTAGTTTGGGGCTAGATGATGTTGTGTGGATTGTCCAGCATTATTTATATTTATTTATTTATTTAAATAGGAAATTTATTTAACTCAGTTTCAGAAAATATTTAGTCACTGTATTTACTACATCAACTCTTTTAGTCATTATTTTTAAGACCACTCTAATCAACTTTTCATCGTAAAAATAAAATCTTCAAAGGATGTACATTTCAGGGGGTCCTTTGATTTGGCTGAAATCGTTCAGACGTTGATAGAAGCTTGAATGAATTTGAATATAGCTTGATCTTTAGCCTCGCTGGACAAAAGTTTTATCAAAAATAACCGGCCAAGTAAATAAATAAATAATGCTGGACAATCCACACAACATCATCTAGCCCCAAGCTAAGCAGAGTTTGTGTTATGGGTACTAGAAGACTGACATACTTAATACATTACATTACCTACATAGATTGATATTTTTATTATTATAAAATACCCAGAACACCCGGAAAATTATTAGCAGATCGTACAAACATTTATCCTAAGGCGGGAATCGAACCTGCAATCTTCGCCCGCCGCGCCACATGTCAGTCTTCTAGTACCCATAACTTCTAGTACCCATAACACAAGCTCTGCTTAGCTTGGGGCTAGATGATGTTGTGTGGATTGTCCAGCATTATTTATTAATTAAATTATTTATAATTATTTGGCATATGCACGCACCTTTATAAAAATAAGTATCACGGGTATATCACGCTTCGAGCACGTCGTCCAACCAGTACAGAATTTATAGGCCCATAAAGTACGGTACGGCAGTTCCGATGAATTATTTATAAGATAACATTAAAACCAAGAATCAATTGCAAATACTGCTATTGATTTGATTTGATCTAAGTAAGGGCGAAGATAATTTTCTACCGAAATATTGCATAAATTTAATTATATTTGAGTATTTTTGTGGTATTCCTGTAGTTTCTAATTATTTTATCTTTGTTTATTTATAATATAATATATATAATGTAGTTAATTTGGAATCGGTTTTTCTTTATACTGTTGTTGTTTTAATGTTTGAATATTGTGTACTTTGTTTGTTATTTGTGCAAATAAATGTCTGTCTATGTCTATTCTATTGAATACCATAGCGGTATAAATAGGATAGACTTAAAAGTGACTCAAAGCCTGCAGATTTACAGGTCTTCGAAAAGGCAGGTGAAACGTTCCTTCACCTGCTGGACCTGTATTTTATTTCACAGATCATGTATTTTATTTGCTATAACAGTATTTGTGTAAAAATAATATACACAAATATTTTAGAGGCTCTCATACAAAACAACTCACGCTTGGCCGGTTTTATTGTAAACCCAGTCTCACTACATTCTTTATCTATGCTTAAAATATAAAGAAACTTTATCCTAGGAACACAGCTATTTACCTAGTTTTTAACAACATTCTGGCACTAAATTATAATCATGGTAAAAATTACAGTGGTAGTACTCCCAAAAGTTCACGGTTTAACCCTTAAAGGGCACTACAAAATAAAGCCATAACAATGAAATGGTATAATTCTCACATAAAAAGTACCTTTCATAAAATTTAAGGACCACCTTTTGAATTTTTTATGGGTTATCTAATTAGCATAATATTTTACAGTTTATTTACAAAATAAAGTACGTTTTGATGACAGATTTGTGTAATTATGATAATAAACAGTTTTTTGTTTAATTAGCTTGATTATAAAGGTATTATAACTTTATTTGACTAATTTATTCCTTGAACCGAATTTAATAATGTACTACTGATGTAGTCGTTGATATAATAGGCCTTGTATAATTTAACTGAGTATTTTTACGTTTTAAAATAGAAATGTTAGGTAGTCAAAACAAAATATTTTTATACAAAATGCTATGAAATTATATCACAGTGATTTTATTTAACCGACTTCAAAAACAAGTTGCTGTTTCTTTATGTCATATTTTATAGTGAATCAATTTTGATAATATTTTTCTATTTAAAAGTTGGTGTATTACGTGCTTGGTTTTATAGAATAAGTAGCGTTGTGTGATAACGTCATAAATATTGATTATTCAACAAGAATGAAAGAAAGTAAACATAATAATAATAATGTTTACTTAATAAGGTCCAAAGCTTTTGTACAATAATGTTGCCATAATACTTTTATGGCTATCTATATAATTATCTATGGCGATCTTACGACCTTATAATAATAACTTATAGCGATAATACTAATAAATGAAACTTATATTTTTCACGCAACTATGCTCGCGTATCGTAAAAACTAAACACAACAAACGGACGCACCCGGCGAGATGGAGCGATACAAGGAGTGTAGCGCAAACACAACATGAGAAGAGCCGAAGACCGGGCTCAGTGGCGCGTCTGCAGAGAGACCTTCGTCCAGCAGTGGATTTCATCTTGTAGTAATGGATTGACTCCGCTTCGTGTCGAGTCGACACGCAGCAGAAGCAACCCACGACTTCAAGTACGGGGAATTCATTATGTCTTGCAAAAAATCGGACTACTTCTATGGCACTCTCTCTGAGTCTGAGCTTTCGCAATGGTCTTTACAGTACAGGAAGAGGTTCCCTGGAAGTAGAAGGACTAATTAGAGAACCCGCATTGAATAAATTTCACAAAGGAGGTCAACAAACACCACGCGTTTTCGTCAGCGCGATCTAGGATTCGGGTAAATTGAACAGCGCCATCTAGTTATAAACTTGGTAACTAAAACTTAACTAATATTTATTGGACAGCTGGTGCACTCTGGACAATCACATTGCGCTTGTTTGCAGTGGATTGATGGTTAATGATGATGATAATAGATAGATAGATAATACTTCATAGCACAACGGAAAATAAAAAAAAATCTTAGAACTAACTTAATTTAGTACAAGGCCTTATCGCTGATAGCGATTTCTTCCAAGCAAACGATGATGATGATTATGAAAGTATTGAGTTCTCTACTTATCTCTGTGTTGTGAAATACATTTCATTAACCAACTGTGACTCTAATGCTTTTGATCACACGTACCAGTAAACCGGCGAGACAGTGACGTATTTGAGATACACTGCGCGTCGACATCAGTTTTACTGTAGAACGTTGGAGCGTTAGCGAGCAGTGTATCTTAAATACGTCACTGTCTCGCCGGTTTACTCGGTACGTGTGATCAAGGCATTAGATGCCAGTTTCACAATATAAAAAATAATTACACGTACAAACAAACATCTAACCCGTTTTGACAATATAGTGTAGGTTTTACGAGAACGCAGCTGGCTAGGCTACTTCAAAGTAAGTGGTTATAGGCTTTTACCCGCATCTGCCGCCTCCGGGATAAGATTCCGTAACGGCACAGTTTTTATGTTCCGGGAATATGTACCGGGATCAGCCAGAATTTATTTTTAAAATGGTTGGACTTGGGTTCGGAGGATTCGCTTAGAACAATGCTGATACAATACTAGTAATATAGGTTGCGCGTAACAAGCGATTTGAGAATTGTTTTAATTTTTGTTTAATAAAGTAGAGACTAATTTCACAAACGTAACGCAGAATATTCGATTTACTTACATTGCATGTCAATCGCCAGCTTGACAACCGAACGATGCTGCGTCATCGCGCAGTGTGAATCGGAAACGTTCTTTTCTTCTCGTTTCTTCTCGCTTTCAACCTTAAGAAATTCGTCCTCGGAAATAAAACTTCAAAATAATATATCGTCAATACCAAAATATTTTTAAAACTATCATGGTTTTGAACATAGTTTTCATTATAAACGGGATATTTACCATGATTTTTGAGTTTGATTATTTCCCGATATGTATGGTTCGTAATAAAAGAGTGCGAAAGTGGGTAGACCGGTATGTCTGCCAATGACGTTTATATCTACTTGCAAAGACTTCAGTTCGACCCGTGATCATGGCGCATGCAACTGTGCCGAAATATCTGGAAATAATCAAACTCAAAAATCATGGTAAATATCCCGTTTATAATGAAAACAAAATATTTTTATTTTTTCTTGTAAAAAAATAGGCAAGCGTTTGACCGCGATCTCACCTGATGTTAAGTGACGATGCGGTCTACGATGTAGCACACTTGCCTAGAAGATACCCATTCACTCGTCTCATAAAAATATCTCATAATAAATTTACTTACTTTTTTAATCCGAAAGACGTTTTTCATTTAACTCCTTAAAAATATTTATTTAAATAATTTATAAAAAAACAAATGAATTCGATTCGGATGAATCCAAACTATTATGTATTTTCAAAATTCTTTCGTTTCTAAGAGTTTTCAGACTAGGGATTTTTTCTAATCTATTCTAGAAAAAACCGCTTCAAAGGCTCCGTAATTTATCTCAAAGTTCATCGACTGATATATTTAAGAAGAATTTTCGGAATTTTCCTTTAATAGCGGTTTGACAAGAGAATAATGCGATATTCAATCCCGTTTTTAGATTATTAGTGAAAAACTTTGAAATTAAAATAATGATTTTTAGTTTACATACATATTTTAGTACCTAATTGAATTTTACAAAAATGAGGCATCATTATCATTACGAACAACGGCGACGCCTTTGGCTTTTCTTATAGTTAAAGTCAAAGCTAAAGTCAAAGATATTTATTTACTGCATAAAATGTTTACAGACGTTTCACATATCAAGTCATAAACGAAACAAAGCTTGTACTATGGGAACTAGATTGCTGGTAGAATTGTAGGTACTTATTATATAGTTTTTTTTGTTGTAAATACATACATAGAATAGGTACAACACCCAGACACAGAAAAAATATTTATGTTCATCACACAAGCACTTGCTCTGGGTGGGAATCGAACCCACGACCCATGGAAGGCAGAGACCAACTCAGCTGTGACGCCTGTCTCTCATTAATTCTTCAGATAATCCAATTATAGTTTCAATAACTAATACAAATTATCTTTGCAGATGAAAACCCGCTCGCGATGCAACGGGGCGGTTCACTAAGCACACGACCACTGCTCGCTATCATCGTGTTATCTGTCAGCTGACACATAATCAGCGCGCAATGGACGCGCTACAGTGAAATATGACTCGTTTGTGAGGTGCTGTTGATTGTGTAATTATTATTGTGGTGTGCGTTCGCAATGTTTTGAAATGAAAACTGTGTTTAATATGATTTTCTAATATGATTTTCTACAATATTATTTGAACATATAAAAAAGAAATGACTTATGATTTTCTACAATATTATTTGAACATATAAAAAAGAAATGACTTATTGTAAAGAAGTGTTAACGTTGCACTTATTTCTGTACAGAAATAATGTAGCATTATTTATCCATAAACAAACTTACGACTATATAGTATTTACAAAATGTACATTGTCATATAAAATACATAAGAAACAGTTGAGCTATCTACAAACCGTTGCAAACGATCTATAGATAGCTCAAGTGATCCAAATCAGTACCAATCGGAAACGTACCCAAGACACTAGCTGCATTGCCGCGCTGAATAGCAATGCTGATACACTGGGCCAGATACTCACCAGCCCAATAATAATGTTAAACACGTGAAATGTATCGTTATAGGCAATATTTACCACTTAACATCGATTGCTTACTTAAGATGCTGTCATTTCACTTATCAAGTGTGTCTTCAGTTTGATATAGAATCATAAAATAGTCAAAGCCCTACAAAATATAACGAAGATATTAATTTAAATTTCGTGTAAACTGTTATTAATTTGTACAATTTTATTACCAATCTCAAATCTCCAGTGCACTACTAAACTTTTTAAAATAAAAACATTTTTCATAATTTCAGACATTCATTTAGAACAGAGCGTGTTCAAAATAGCTCGGATGTTGTCTTGTTTAATATCTGTGTCACATATACAGCTGATATCCTATACGTGCCTTGCTTACTACCTATCATCGATCGGGTCTTGTTGAGGAGTAAGAAAGAAAGACGAGAAAATATTTATTTGCACCATAACACGTTATACATTTGAAAAAATAGGGGTAGTATCTCCCACGAAAAGGGAAGAAAAAATAAGGGTAGTATCTACAAAAAGAGAAGATCTTCCACGCCGAGCGACCTTTGTCTCGGGTCGCTCGGACCGATGGATAGTCATCGGTTCTATTACTTATGTTCAAACTCCGTGATAACTTCGTTTGCGCGATCTAGGTAGTTCATCATATAGTGATATAGATGGCGCTACACTTTATATGACATTAAAATATATGTGTAAAAAGGCCACCACTTGACATAGAAACCATTGGTTCCTATAGCGCTGGTTTAGGACTGATAGAAAGTACTACTTTATTAAACGGAAAAAAATATATGTAGTTCGTTTTTTACGTACGAGATGATGCTGTAAAATATTATGCAAAGAATAAGAAGATAAGCTTTTTATTTTAGACAACATTTGCGATCTTGCATCAAGCGTTACATTAGTTAGTAGCTTTGTTTGCGCTGGGTTATAGGTTCGAATCCCACGAAATACAAATAGTTGTAGTCGTCAAATATAAAATACTAGTAGTACGCCCCCCGGCTTCGCACGGGTAGCCTATATAAATAAATATTATTATAATATAGCTAATTATGTTACTCAGTATAAATGTATTTTCGAAATGATAAAAAATATAGACCCTATAGTATGTAACCCCCCCGCATATACTCCCGTGACCGGCAGCGGGGCGCGGCGCCCGCTGAATTTTTTTTTTAGTACTTACATTTTTGAACTCGTGATATCTTTCGAATGGAATGTCCGAATTCAATAATTTAAAAAGTAATAGAAAGGTATTGCAGCAGTCTTAATTTTAAAGTAATTTATTTAGATAAGGATTAATACCTAAGTACAAATATAGAACGTTTTCTGGCGTCGTCATTTTAATTATATTTTTTTGATATTAAAACACTTATTATGACATATCTATAATAGTTAGACATATGCTGTCGCTGACTTTTTTGTGGATGATGATGTGTTCTACAAAATTGTAGTACATAATTTCTTTCTATCATCAATAGTTTCCGAAGCGCACGCGATGTAAGGAATTTCTTTTACACCTTGGGTTACATAATTGAAGTTTTAGTAAAGATCCCTAATTTTTTTGAAAATATAATATAGCCTATGTTCAGCACAGATAATGTAGCTTCACAACAGTGAAAGAATTTTTGAAATCGGTCCAGTAGTTTCGGAGCCTATTCGATGCAAACAAACAAACAAACAATCAAATCTTTCCTCTTTATAATATTAGTTTAGATTTGTTTGTTGTTCGGATGGTATTATAAATTTTATGAATGCTAAAATGAGATAAAAATGCTATGTGTTGGCTATCTCATCCCGAATGTCGCGGGTTTGGTTCTTGAAAATTCAAATCTTTGATAAGTAATACATTTTTTTTTCGCTCCTCTTAGCAGGCTATAGTTTAGAACCATACCGCCTAGTCTTACGTTATGTTTTTCTCTTAAGTTAGTTTGTTTAGGTGTATGTCTTGCGTAAATATTTTTTTATGTAGAAATCATATCAGTGACTGATACACAAATAAATGTTTAATTAATTAGATGTCAAAGATCGTGTTCTGAATAAAATAAAAATTGTTCATTACCAAAGAGGTTTTGTTTCGAAATAGGTTCAATGACATAATCCTTGTCAGACAAGGAGGTCGTCACATCTAGATAATGAGTTTCATGTCGTTATTATAATCAAATTGGTACAATTTGGTACAATTTGATAAAACCTGACATGTTGCGGTGTACGTCGAATATAATTTGGAGAATTTTGAGGCCCTTTGTTTTTTGTTTTTGTTAGTTATTTTCATTGCAATAAAATAATAACGATTTTATAAACAAAAACATGTAAGTACTTAAAAAGGTTTTTTTTAAATCTTCATAGCGATTATTTTAGCAAAAATATGTTCTTAAAATAATTGGGGAGATATTTTAAATTTTGATTTTAGAGCAACGGAGATAACATTTTTTGTAGTTATTGCATTTTCAAAAACATGATTTTGCTAAATTATTTACGATGTTTAAGTGTGGGGCTGACAGGTTAAGTAAACGCCTACAATTTCAGCAAAGGAGAATGGGCATTTTGGGCCACGACTTTAAAAGACGCCCCTCAGGGTTGCCACATAATACGTTTGAAAGAGCTTCAAAAGGCCTACGTTTTACTATAATTACGAAAAAAATCCGTCCTGTGGAAATTGAGGTATATTAAAAAAACTGTTTTTTACTTAATATCGAATTGCCACGAATTCTGACAGTCCTCACAAATGACTTAGATGTCGTTTGAAAGGACATTTAAAGGACTTCATTTGGTTCTAGAAGTGTCAAAAAATCCAACCTGTGGAAATAGAGTTATACCCGATAAACATGATTTTAAAAAAAACTGACGTTTGGCTCACATCCAGCGTTACCACAAATATGGCCGATACGGCATTTGAAAGAGCGTATAAAGGACATTTTTTTAAGGCATGTCAATCAAAAATCCATCCTATAAAAATAAAGTTATAGTGGAAACACTTTTGAATTTATACTATTCGATTTTGCTTTGTTCTCTGAAACCCCAAATCAATTAGATATAATACGTTTGAAAGAGCATTTACAGGCCATCATTTGGTTCTAGAAGTGTCAAAAAATCCAACCTGTGGAAATAGAGTTATTCCTGATAAACATGATTTTTTATAAAACTGACGTTTGGTTCACATCCAGCGTTACCACAAATATGGCCGATACGGCGTTTGAAAGAGCATATAAAGCATATAATTTTTAATGTTACAAAAATCAAAAATCCATTTTATAAAAATAAAGTTATAGTTGAAACACTTTTGACAATTTCAACAGCTTTTTACATTTTATCGAAATGTTTCGCCCATCTGCAGGTGAAGTAGACACACTTCACCTGCAGATGGGCGAAGATGGGTGATGCCCTGGGGCCTTATTCTCTATATTCCTTCCCCAAACCGTGCTACGTCACAACGCGTTCCAGAGGGCTTAGTCCGAGGTTGCATTTTAAAACTTCCTACTCTCGAGCCGAGAGTCGTCTCTCGGATATCCATACAAAAATATATGGACATCCGAGAGACTATTTTCGGCTCGAGAGTAGGGAGTTTTAAAATGCAACCTCGGACTAAGCCCTCAAAACGCAAACTTCAAAAATGATTGATTTGTATCTATATTATTCGAATCACGCATGACACGTTTTGAAACGAATAGTTTTCATAACGCGGCAGACTTCGACACGTTTAGTTGACAGTTCAAACCGTACCGTGTCGCGGTAGGGAATGACAACTAAGGCTTACGCCATACATTTTTTTCAGATTCCACGCCCGTTGTCTTGCCTAAGCCAAGTAACGTGCGTGGTTTGCAATACAATAGAGAATAAGGCTCCTGTTAATGCTCTTTCAAACGTATTATATCTAATTGATGTGGGGTCTCAGAGAACGAAGCAAAATAGAATAGTATAAATTCAAAAGTGTTTCAACTATAACTTTATTTATAGAGGATGGATTTTTGATTGACATGCCTTAAAAAATGTCCTTCATACGCTCTTTTAAACGCCGTATCGGCCATATTTGTGGTAACGCTGGATGTGAGCCAAACGTCAGTTTTTTTTTTAAATCATGTTTATCGGGTATAACTCTATTTCCACAGGTTGGATTTTTTGACACTTCTAGAACCAAATGATGCCCTGTAAATGCTCTTTCAAACGTATTATAACTAATTTATGTGGGGTTTCAGAAAACGAAGCAAAATAGAATAGTATAAATTCAAAAGTGTTTCAACTATAACTTTATTTTTATAGGATGGATTTTTGATTGACATGCCTTAAAAAAATGTCCTTCATACGCTCTTTTAAATGCCGTATCGGCCATATTTGTGGTGACGCTGGATGTGAGCCAAACGGTAGTTTTATAAAAAATCATGTTTATCAGGAATAACTCTATTTCCACAGGTTGGATTTTTTTACACTTCTAGAACCAAATGATGCCCTGTAAATGCTCTTTCAAACGTATTATAACTAATTGATGTGGGGTTTCAGAGAACAAAGCAAAATCGAATAGTATAAATTCAAAAGTGTTTCCACTATAACTTTATTTTTATAAGACGGATTTTTGATTGACATGCCTTAAAAAAATGTCCTTTATACGCTCTTTCAAATGCCGTATCGGCCATATTTGTGGTAACGCTGGATGTGAGCCAAACGTCAGTTTTTTTTTAAATGATGTTTATCGGGTATAACTCTATTTCCACAGGTTGGATTTTTTGACACTTCTAGAACGAAATGATGTCCTGTAAATGCTCTTTCAAACGTATTATATCTAATAGATGTGGGGTTACAGAGAACGAAGCAAAATAGTATAGTATAAATTCAAAAGTGTTTCCACTATAACTTTATTTTTATAGGATGGATTTTTAATTTACATGTCTTAAAAAAATGTCCTTTAAATGCTCTTTTAAACGCCGTATCGGCCATATTTGTGGTAACGCTGGATGTGAGCCAAACGTCAGTTTTTTTTAAAATCATGTTTATCGGGTATAACTCTATTTCCACAGGTTGGATTTTTTGACACTTCTAGAACCAAATGAAGTCTTTTAAATGTCCTTTCAAACGACACCTTAGTCATTTGTGAGGACTGTCAGAATTCGTGGCAATTCGATATTAAGTAAAAAACAGTTTTTTTAATATACCTCAATTTCCACAGGACGGATTTTTTTTGTAATTATAGTAAAACGTAGGCCTTTTGAAGCTCTTTCAAACGTATTATGTGGCAACCCTGAGGGACATAATTTTTTTCGTGGCCCACGCTCCATACAGAATCGCCCATTCTCCTTTAGTTTTAACAAACGACATGACAGTGACATTGACACTAAATATCTGTCAGTATGACATCTGTCTGTGAGGACGACACGACGCAATAACTTCTGAGACAAATTACTTATCATATGTTTTGGTGAATATTTGACGCAACATACATTCAAACATTTATAAAAAGTATAGCATTTTCGTTACAATGAAATGATTTTATTTTTAAGAAAATGTACTATAATAAATATGTAGTATTAAAAAACAAACATGTCATACAAACCGTGCGACTTAACTGCGTACTACATCGTGTGACGAATCACTCGCCCTCGTGCGACCAGGCCGAGGGTGAGTGGGCGAGTGGGCACCGCATTTCGAGGTACGCAGTTAAGTCGATTTGCACTTTGTGCCAAAAATATTACAACGCTGAATCGCCAAAAAAGTTTAAAAGCAAAAAGCATAACCACATTAATAAAATTAATTTTAAAATTCTCAAAATCACTGAACTCTTTCACAGTCAGTTATTTTTCCGCTCCATTAATATGAATAATTAATGTTTTAAGCGATATTTCTGGTCAGATATGTAATATTACTTTATACGCAATGTAATATTTATTTTATCTTTCTGTTTCTATATAGGTATTATATATAATATGTAGAATACACTAGTCAATATGTAACCTCTGTAAACATTTACTCTAGAGCAGTATTTACATAAGTACATATAAGTAACGATGAGTTCCAATATGCTGGGTTTATCGCGAAGTGTAACTTCTACCTAAGACTTTTCGATTTGTACTTATATGTGTGTAAATTGACAATGATAAAATATGTCAAAGAAAAGATAATGAGCTACAAAATATCAACGCCGTATTTATTTTTAATGTTAGTGATTATTCTAGAAACATTGCGAACAGCACCCTAACAAGATACTTGATTCTAAAATAAGAATAAAAATTTAAATTAAGCTCTAAACTTTAGGTAATAAAGTTGTTTTTCAAGAGGAAGCACTTCTGCATTTTCTTGCACATTTAAAGTTCGCGCGAACTAAAAATGCATAAAGTTTTTCGTATAATTTATGTGGGTACAGTCGCCGACATCCGTGGCTTAGCTAATTTATTTTTACGCTGTATTTTTGTTAGTTTAGTAAAATTGTGAAAATATATGGGATGCTGTAAAAATTGTGGTTTATTACAAGCATAAAGTAACAGATGTACGGTCTGAGAAAAACAACCTAGCATTTGATTATAAAACTTATTTTATTTGAGTTTTAGTGAAGACATCTACATAAAATCCTTGATTTCTTTTAGGCTGCTTCATCGTAGATAAATAGCCAATTTTCGAAAGATTACGAGATATGTCATCACTGTTTATGGCGATAGACAAGATGGCGGACAGTCCGCCATTTTGTTTTTGACAACTTGTATTGAAAGTTGACTTATGTCACCATTACGTATGATAATTAAGATTTGGCCTTTCGCCATCACCAAGATGGCGGAAGGACGTTGTAAATAAAATACGAAAGAAAAAAACTAACAAAAATACCGTCCAACGTTGCCCATAAACTTAAAATACGAAAAAAAAGAAAAAAAATTAACAATTTACCGTCCAACGTTGCCCACAAACATAAACAAGCCTTGCAACGTGACATTGGCGAAATTGGCTAACCCCCAGACGCCATTAAATAAAAATTGAATTGAAATTAAGATTTCATGCCCATTTAATAAGACTGTGTACTTTTGTTACTAAAATAATGTATTGGATGATTGCACTTAAGACATTGTAAGCAGTTTTTTTATATTTTTCAGCCAATCACAGACGGAAAAATATATTATCCTTTAATTTATTATAAAAAAATTAATAAATCCGTTATTATTGTTTATGGTTTTCCACTTCATTACATTAGTGAACATAAACCGGGATACAACAGTAAAAATGCATGTAAATTTCGTGACATTTACTTTGATTGTTAAAAGTAAGGGTTTCTGCGAAGTTACAATATTTAGGGTTCCGTAAACACGGATTGGCGCATTTATTGCTCTAGTAATCGAAGAAATGCGGGTCATAAATTGTATGGAATCAAATAAAGAGTGTCGTAGTCGAAACAACGACATTTTTTATTAGGTCTAATCGGATCAGATGGTATATTTTTAACCCTTGAGTAAATAAATACAAATATATTTAATTCGACCAAAAACTTATAAAAAGGTACACGTGTAAAACGATGCTGACCGAATGCGATTCCAAATCAAGGAATGTTGTTATTCTAGGACATTTCACACATTACACTCTAGTCCCAAACTAAGCAAAGCTATGGAAACTAGACTGGTGATATAATACTTAAATTTCACGCGACCAGAGACCAGACCGCGATCACACTCTAGTCCCAAATTAAGCAAAGCTTATGAGATAAGTAGATTGCTGATGTTCATGTCAACATTTTTATAAATACAAACATAGAAAACATAGTAATACCTAGGCACATATCAAACATAAGTGCTCATCACACAAATATTTGCTCACGGTGGGAATCGAACCCAGCATAGAAGGCAGAGCCACCAACTAGGCTATGACACGCCTGTCCCGTTTATATCATCAAGGTATTTTTCTAATTAATTTTAAACCTAGCCCAATTTAGGTCATGTCTAGCATAGACAAATACTATTCGTGATTTAAAATTCGTATTATATTTTAAATACTAATATTTGCGCAACATTTTATTTTATAAATCTTAAATGTGAACAGATTTTATTATCGCAAAAAACATCCATAAATTAAATACAAAAACATGAAATCTGTATATTTTTTTAAAGCTAAAATGTAAACATAGTTGACCTTAATTGTTTACAGTACCTCTACCATGAGTTGTCACAGTAAAATCGCCTGACTACAGTAGTTACGTAAATATTAGTATTACAAATTTTAGTACCCATCTATCCGCTAGAGGCGCTGTACAAATCTTCATACATTTTTTTAACTACAGACGCTAGCGAGTATAGTAAATATAGTATAGTAAAAACTCATGGTAGAGCTACTGTTCAATACAAACTAAAATACACAGAAACATATAAATTTAAAATGACAGGCATCACAGCTCAGTTAGTATTAACTCTACATTTTATGCTGTAGGTCGCGGGTTTGAACTCCATCTGAAACAAACATTTGTGATATGCGAACATTGAGTTTTGGGTCTCTATGTACCTATGTATTTTATACTTTACTATGTATAATACTATACTATGTAAAATACTATACTATGTATTATAATGCAAATACAGTGTTTGGAAATGTATCATCAATATCGTTTACATAGTACAAGCTTAGTACAGGTTTTTATCACGAACATTATTGTTATTAAACAGTAGGAACCAGTACGTAGATTCTTGCCCATTCTTTTAGGCTCTGGTCGCGCGGAATTTAAGTATTTTATCACCAGTCTAGTTTCCATAGTAGGTACAAGCTTTGCTTAGTTTGGAACTAGAGTGTGATGTGTGAAAGGTCTGTGAATATTTATTTATTATTTATAACTGGTACCTACAAACTGTGATTTTACTGAATTAAGATTATTTGAAAGTGGAAAGAGAGAGAGATTTTTGCCCAGCAGTGGGACAGTATAAGTTAAAAATAAAAGATTACCTAATTGACTTTGACTTTATTCATTATCGCAAACTAAAACTAGTCAAAACTTGTATATGAAGAAAATTGCTGATTATTTTTAATCAAGCTTTATGATTGAGTTATCATGATAAAATCTGAATTGTACAGCAATTATATACAAAGAGCTGCTCCTTTGAATACAAACAAGAAACTCTCTTAGAGCCCACGCCGCGGGCCGCAGCTCATTATCATAACCATTTGGCTGAGACAAGAAATAGCTCTCAAGATTTCTACCTACTGAAAGAAACATCAAACCACGTGATACGAATTAATTACAAAAAATATTTGAAAAACAAAAAACAAAACGTTTATTTCCTAAAATGTAATTGAAATACTGAAAACAGATTACAATTCATCAAAAAAAAAATGAGAAAAAAAGTGAAAAAAAACTAAATACGTTTCCGAAATATAAGACTTTGTTGACAAAATTACGAATATTAACAGTACGTAAGTACATAAAAAAAGTTGAGCTGTTTGCAGACCGTTGCATACGATCTATAGATAGCTCAACTGATCCAAATATATTAATCGGAATCCTACCATGATGATTATTTTAACAGATATAAAAATCTTTTTTTAGGTAAGAAATATTTGGGTAAAAATTTCGCTCTTGCTAAAATATACTAAATAGTTATCTAAAATTACATATTGCGCATTTGTTACATTTTATTAAATGAACTTACGGAAGCAAGTTCGGTTAATCTTAAGCTTTATGTCGGTGACTGTACTAGTTAAGCAAGCATTACGCTATCCAATTGCAAAACGTTAGCAAGCAATCATGTTATAATATTGTATTGTATAAAGTAGATTTTTGTAATTATCGCTATCTGTACCTCAAGTACGAGTTTGTGCACACACGGATCGCAGAGACGCAATTGCCGAGCGCCACCGATTTTGTATCGAGATCCAAGTTTCTCAAGAAATCTGCTAGGGGCGCTGCTAGGATCTTACAAAATTGGCCCTCGGCGATCGTGTCTCTGCGATCCGTGTGTGCAGAAACTCGTACTTGGGGTACAGAACTCTTAGTAGAGATAAATTACACGGATTTTTATCGTGTACCTGTTTGGTCGTTTCGACTACGTTGCAATAACCGCCGAGGACAGACTACGCGATAATAAGTGTGATTTATCTCTACTGTGTATAAAATGTTTAAATCTAGTGAGATTGTATAGCACCACTGAAAGGTAAGGTTGTAAGTGAGCGCTCTAAAAATTGGATAGTGTAATGTTTACTTTAATTTATGTAAAGGTGACCAATAATTACTCTAATTTTGACTGAACTGTATCATGTCCACTAAAATTATTTTATCCATGTATAAATATACATTTTTTTTTCACTTTTTGTTTAGAGTTATTTATTACTAAAATGTAATTAACACATTTAACCTACAAATCTTATAATTTAATAATTTTATTATTTTTTTGTCGTAATTTTATCAAAACACTGAAAATATTTTTTTTATAGCAAACAGTAAAGTGAATTGGTTTCCTATAAAAGATATTGTAATAGATAAAATAATGTTTTCCCTTATCTGTTATTACTATGCCTATTATTTTCATAATGAGCTTTGGTTGTTATAGTACTGATTGTCTGACGTAACCTAATAAGGCCCGAGCACGACAATCGTAAACGTATCGAAACGGTGTCGTATTCGAGTTACACTACGCGTTGACGCTCGACTGCGGAACGTTGCAGCGTCACCACGCAGTGTATGAATGTGTTAACGTTACGATACGTTTACGTACGTCACATTTATTCGTGCTAACAATTAGTACCTAGCAATATCTAAGTATGACGTATTTCATGTAAAACATCAACGCAAAATTTTGATGAGATAGTGAAACCTATCTAGACCGCTGTGTCTAAGCGAGAGAGGTAATTATTGTGGTTCACTTGGTCGAGGTCATTATCATCATCATCAACCTGTATCAGTCCACTGCTGGACGTAGGTCTCTCAAGACGCGCCACTGAGCCCGGTCTTCGGCTCTTCTCATGTTGTGTTTGCTACATTCTATTTAAGCATGCAATACTTATTATTATTTAAAAGTGTCATACAAAACTTGTAGACTTTCCGACCTATAAAACCAAAGCTCTGACAAAATCAATAGTTTTAAATGTAAATAGTTAAACAAATTTTAGATAGGACAAAGTTTGATGTGTAAATTATTAATAAAAGTTATCTAATCGTTTTGTTTGTTTTAATAACCCTACTTTTAGGCCTTGTTTACACGAGCTATATTCCTAAATACTACAACTCATGATAAGCAAGTTAGTAGAAGTTCAAAAAACTGTGTGAATGGGGCCTAATATTTCGACACTAATGACATTAGGAGTACCTATAAGAGCTGGTTCAGACAAGGCGGTTTCCGCGCGGAAATCTGCCAGAATCCGCCGGAATCCGCGCGGACAGGTGTGAACGAATGAATAGGCGCTAATGTAAATAAGACCTACGCGGTTGACCCGCGCGGTTTGAAACCGCGCGGTTTCCGCCGTGTCTGAACCAGCTCTATATGTCCAAAAAATCTGATAAGTAAACTTGTTTACGTTGGAGCTAAATGCTAAATGGCGTTATATAAAATGTCCTTGACGAATGATGTATGTATGTAAACTATAATTTAAATTCATTTATAATTATCAAAACAGTATTTACCTACCAGTCATTTTTTTTCAAAATTTGCTGTTTAACTTTGTTATTTAATTTTTTTCACCTTACCTTAATTTCTTGAGGCTGAAGCGTGCCATAACATAACTTGACCCGGCATCCCTCGATACCGGGGTTAAAAGGCTTGACCTTTGATACTTATCTGATTTCAACTACCTGAAACAGAGGGTTGTTTGAAACTCTAGCTTTATCTATGAAACATACACAAAGTACAGTCAACATCATAAAATGTGAACATTCATTCTAATCATAATTTTCTCAAAAAAAGAATAGAAGTAATGAGCTAATGCATCAATCGTCGTCGAAAAATCATATTTTATTCAAATTATGTTTCTGAGTGTACTTAAGCTTCATTTTATTTATTTATTTATTTAAAGGAAAACCAACAGCACAAATAATAAAGAATGAGACAGAACAAAATAGAAAACATAAGGCCAAGAAGTAGAAAAAGTGTGTGAACATTTTCAACTTTATTTTTTAAAAAAACACGTTTCGTGTTGCAATATGTATTAAAAACACCTAAAAATATGATCACTAATTACATGTTTGTGTTCACTAACTTATGCAATTAATGCTAATTACAAATATAACCAAAAAAACATCACGCTCTGTCTGAGAACAATTTTCATACACAGGGTTACAGGAAAAGTCCTGCTAGATCCGTTAAGGGCGTGGAGTACCCATCATTTTTGACTTATTTCACTAAACAAGTCAATAATAATTATTCCGGATGTTCTGGGTACATTATATGTATAATTAAAAATATCTATCTATGTAATGTATTGTATTAAATATATCAGTCTTCTAGTACCCATAACACAAGCTCTGCTTAGCTTGGGGCTAGATGATGTTGTGTGGATTGTCCAGCGTTATTTATTAATAGTGAAATAAGTCAGAAATGATGGGCACTTTACGCCCTTAACGGATCTAGCACTATTTTTCCTGTAACCCTGTATACAAGTCTGCATAATAAATCAATGGTTTCGACCAACAAACCAACAAAACCGTTATCATAAGCCGACTAAAACATATTACATTGTACAAATCCAAAACAGTAATACATTACGTGGTATCGCTTGGTTTCACGCATCGCGGGTTTAGGTGTGATATACGCGTGCAGCAATGTACATCAGATTAGGTCATGCGGGTTTCGCTTTGGTAACTTAACGCTGAAATAATTACATTTTAGTACAATAGTACAAGCTTTGCTTAGTTTGAGACTAGAGTGTGATGTGTGAAATGTCTGTGACTATTTTGCTTTCATATAATAACATTTATAACTTATTTTCTGGACCAAAATAACTTTAGCCAAGTCTTAAAGGGATTTAGCGTCTTAAAACAACACAACTGACTAAATTAGTTTACGTAATTTGGAGGTTATAGCAACAAGTCCGATACGATAGAGATAATTCAGTATTAGCTTGAACAAAGGTGATAGAAAGAAAAAACACAATTTCATTTTTCATTTCATCTATTTAAGAATAATTTAAATTGTATTTGAAATTATTGCATTCGTAAAACAACACAAAATGAAAAGTAAAACATTGTAAAACTTAATTAAAAAATATGTAGCAGTAAAATGTCAAATAAATTAATTAAAATATCACATGTCAGAGGAATAATCAGTAGTTATAAATTCTTTGACTGTGTAGATGCATCCTTTCAACAATATCTTCGTCAGTCTAGATTTAATATGTCAAAATTAACGCTGTCCTTCTCAATCTCCGACGATATCGTGTAGATGTCGTGTCGTCAGTTATAAATATATCTGACCTTGTCATCGTTATCACTAGTTTAATACTAAAGCTAACAAACTTGTAAGTTTTCAACGCAGATGTTTAGTAATCAAAGATTTGTGTTAGTTAATTCTAGTTTGGACTAGTTTGGACTAACTACGTCTAGAAAATTAATATTTTATCGCAGGGAATGAGAGAACAGCTATCTATCTATTAATATAAGAACTAATAAGCAAAGTTTACTGGACGAGCACGAATAAATGTGACAATCGTAAACGTATCGAAACAGTGACGTATTTGAGATACATTGCGCGATAACATCAGCTTTACTGACAACGTAGCAGCGTTAGCGCGCAATGTTTCTTAAATACGTAATGTTTAATAGACATCTTTATTCGTGAACTCTCTGATGCACCTTTTAGACAAATAGTTTTTGATATATGTGTCAAAATATCAACTACTTTTTAAGATTTTGGTAATAAATTCTACCCGTAGAAAAAAACCTGATTACGTAAAACGTAGAAAAAACTAGATTTTTTTTGTCCCCTTTAGTTAGTTTGCTTTACTTCGTCACAAACTTCAAACTTCAATTGCATTTATTCAATTAAATCACAAGGATCACTTTGAAACGTCTTACATACTAGATGATTCTAGGCATCAGTTCGTCGCGACCAGCACTGGCAAGATACTAGACCTGGATTCTAGCGTTTTTTTATATGATCCTTCTTACAATTGTTTAATAAAGAAGTTGGAGCTAGCTAACATACAACTTGTTAAAAAAAAAGGCTACTAGATTATGCGTTTTTTTTTGCTCCTTTAGTGACCCAGTGACGGCCGGTTTCTCGAACGATGATCAACGAAAAAATCAAATAATTACTATGTGTCAAACTCGGATCAATCGTGATTTGGGTTTCCAGAAACCGGCCGTTAGTGTACCTTATTTGGTCTGTGTCTTAAGTAAAGCCAAAATGTAGGAAGTTAGTTGATTAATACTTACAATGTTTCATAATAAGCTGAGCGTAAACAAAGCTTGTGCTTGAGAGAGCTTAGAATATTAATGTTATAACTGAAACTACACTTTTAATTTATTTTTTATTTACTGGGTGTGTCGTGTTAAATATTTGTTCTGTGTTGGGTGTGTATGTATTACAAACAAAAAGTATATAAGTATTCTATCAGCAATCTAGTTCCCATAGTACAAGCTTTGCTTAGTTTGGGACTAGGGTTATCTGCTAGTTCTATTTTTGATCTAAAAAAAAATGATTTTACTATAATATCTTTTTATACTTATACATTTATGTGGATAAACGATGAATATTGAACATATCATTTTTTGACGTGACAACGTCTTATAATTCGATAGAGCCGGCTGCACGCACGAAAAAACATGACTCATGAGGCGTTCTGAGGCGTTCTGAGGCGTTCCATGAAGTGCAAGCGAGAGCGCGAAACGAGCGACAAAGAAGCACAATCGGCCTTTGCGTTCGTTGTCACGTTCAACTATCGTCAGTAAACCGACTTTACAGACAACCATTTTTTTTGGCTCCTTTTGTTGCTCCATTTGTTGGCTCCTGTAACACAGTTTTTATAACTAGCACAGGAGCCTATGGATTCATATTATTCTGCTACAAATTAATTTTGTCAATAAAACAATTTTTACTTTTTATCATATATTATATTATACTAAAAATTCTACCAAAAAAGGTCAAAAAGCCGCCAGCTTAAAGTAAAACTGGGCCGGACACATCCGCCGCATGCCCGATGACTTGTGGCTAAGCAAACCACAGAGTGGATCCCTCGACGAAGAAGACCCAGCATGAGATGGTGGGACGAGCTGGACTCGCACCTAAGGCCTATCACTGCGTTAAATCGCAAGGAGTGGAAGGTGGGAAGGGAGGCCTTTGCCTTGCAGTGGGACGACAGTGGCTAAATAAAAAAAAATAAAAAAAATGATTTCAATTCTCTTCTACTTCTTCTTCCTGCCCTTATCCCACTAGGTGGCACAACATGTTCTCTTCTTCCATTCTGCTCTATCATCCGTCATATCAGTATTCACTCCTTTCACATCCATATCATTTTTCACACAATCCATCCATCTTTTCTTAGGCCTACCACTTCCTCTATGTCCATCCACATTCATACCTTGCACTCTTTTCGTCACGTGACATTCTTCTCTTGTCATAACATGTCCATACCACGCCAACCTGTTGCTCCTCATTTTTTCAGTCACTGGAGCTACTTTCATACTTCCTAGTAATTCATAAATAAAAATATGTTTCATTGTTAACTTCAAAGCTTACATAAACAAATAGATAAATGACAAAATCTGTGAGTTACATTAAGCGATGCTTGTTTCTGTCAACAAATCACAAAGCGATAAGCTGAATACGGATCCTAAATTCTGTAAAAATAAAATATACGCATGCCCCAAAAATTCCACCCTTTTATTTGTGCCCTTAACACCAGTTTTTGAGAGAGAAATGTGTAAAACATAGTGAGTTACGCGTGGTTTACACTATACAAGTATGACAGGCGTCACAGCTCAGTTGGTAATAGCTCTGCCTTCCATGCTGTGGGTCGTGGGTTCGATTCTCACCCAGAGCAAATAAATAAATAAATCCCATAGGACAAGCTTTGCTTAGCTTGGGGCTAGATGATGTTGTGTGGATTGTCCAGCATTATTTATTTAGGATGATGATGAAATAGTGTTTCATAGATTTGTCCGAAAACCCAAGGTTAAAAAAACTTGTGCTGTATCGTTGTACAACATTCTTAAAGCGGAAAGTATTTAATTCCCCCAATTTATTTCGTTCGGCTCTTGTAAAGGTATTTGATACCTTTTGGAATTTGTTTGAGCCCTTTTTTGGAAAGTATTGGAATCTTAATTTTTTGATTGATATACATTTCCGTGTACTTATTTATAAAGTATTTATGGAAATATTTTAGGTTTTGTTTGATTGCTTATAATTTTTTTTTACAGTTTTGAAGTTTAGTTATTAGTTATTTTTAACTAATTTTTATTAACAACACAGTTTAAATAAAATGTGTCAAAAGTCACATTGGGATTTGATGGAACTCGTTTCCCACAAGTTATGACGAGAAAATTCCCCACGATTTTCTGTTTAAAACTAATGACAGTCGACTTGACGAATAACTAACTTGACTGTTTTTTTGACGTGACAACGTCTTATAATTCGATAGAGCCGGCTGCACGCACGAAAAAACATGACTCATGAGGCGTTCTGAGGCGTTCTGAGGCGTTCCATGAAGTGACGTTGTCACGTTCAACTATCGTCAGTAAACCGACTTTACAGACAACCATTTTTTTAATAAACATTTGCCAGTAGTGCCTTCCCTGTTGACGAACAAAGGTATTATAATATAAAAAATTAACTGTCGTATTGACGGGCAAATATAAAAGAGAAGAAAATCCAAAGAAAAATAACATGAAGTGTCTAACAACACGACACAATAAAATTCACCAATATATTGAATCGGATAAGGGTAAAGACACACTGTTTGTAAACAAGGTACCGACCGCGATTAACAAGGGTGTGACATGAGCCTTAGAAGGCTGCCTTCAAATGGCTCTTGAATGTTTTAGAAAAAAAAAACTTCAGAAGTGTCATTGGGTGAACGAAGTTCTTAATTTAATAACTGACTTGCTTTCTTGACAGGCGTCAGAGCTCAGTTAGTAGTAGCTCTACCTTCCATGCTGTGGGTCGTGGGTTCGATCCCCATCGAGAGCAAACGTTTGTGTGATGAAAACTGAAGTTTCTGTATCTGTAAATAGATATAAGTTGCAAACGATCTATAGACCGAAAATTAGTATCGATAAGAAACATATCCAGGATACTGTGCCATCACTTTCGCCTATTTTTACCCGACACGGATCAAAATGAGGGTTATGAGTTTAACAGTCTATCCCCCTATCTTATAAAAAGTTAGCGTTGACATTATGTCACCATTACGTATGGTAAACAACACATCAAGTCTGCACTAACTTTTATAAGATAGACCCTATGTATCATTGCATAAACATGCAATGATTAGATATAAAACACTTCAATGTTTACTTAACAAGAATATTTTGAAAACCACGCATATTTGGGGTTGAAAACCTTCTGTATTTTTGCGGTCACCTACCCTCAATTTACTTTTCATTCACTGAAGCATGTAATAGGACCCCTTATAATGGGCCCTGTTTTAATAGGTGCCTGTTGTTTTGTTCATTGTAATCAGTAATTACTGGGACAAATAGCGTGTTCGTACCACTTTTTCCAACAACCAAATAGGAGCGAATGCTATGAAATCATATCATTATTATAACAAGGTAACCACGGAATATATTTTGTATATTACAGAATAATCACTCACTCTTTTCCAGTCTATTTTGCCGCACGTAAATAAACTCTGCATATGATATAAGTCAGAATAAATATTTCATTATGACTCATAATGAATTATTTAGTCAGAAAAATCACGCGGATCATTTAGAATTGTTTTATATTGAGTATGTCAAAGAATTTGCAAGCTGAAGTGGCAGTGGGCTGGCCATGTTATACGAAGAACCGACAATCGTTGGAGCAAACGGATATTGGAGTGGAGACCGCGTTTAGGCAAGCGTAGAGTAGCCCTCCGGCGAAATGGAGCGACGATACAAGGAGTGTAGCTGGCAAACACTGGATGAGAAGATCCGAAGACCAGGCTCAGTGGCGCGTCTGCAGAGAGACCTACGTCCAGCAGTGGACTGATATAGGTTGATGATGATGCTGAGGTAGTCTTCTAGTACCCATAACATAAGCTCTGCTTAGCTTGGGACTAGATGATGTTGTGTGGATTGTCCAGCATTATTTATTATTATTATATACTAGGTGATCCTAGGTGCCAGTTCCACGTGAGCACGAATATTGTAATTATTTGAGGCCAGAGCTTAGAAGAACGGGCAAGAAATTACGTTTCTTACCGTTTTTTTGTATGATTCATTTCACCTATAATTATTTTGTGTAGTTTCAGTGTATCACTCAGATAATGTTATTTAAACATTTTACAAATGTTTTATTATGTTGTGTTATTTTGACTCTATAAAACGAAAAGCAATGCTGCGCTCAATGACAGGCATTGCCGATGTAGGGAGCAAAACAGCAAAGCTCAAATGGGAGTGGGCGGGTCATGTTAGCCGGATGCCAGCCGAGAAGTGGGCTAACATCGTCACCCCATGGGTGCCGGAGGTTGGAAGGCGACGGCGGGGTCGGCCGAAAAGGCGTTGGAAGGATGACCTGGACGCGCACGAAAAAGATTGGTGGAATGTCGCCAAGGACCGGGATGAGTGGAAGACTTTGGGGGAGACCTTTGCCCAGCAGTGGGACAATATAGGTTAAAAAAAAAAAAAAAAAAAAACGAAAAGGCATTTTTATAAAACTGTTTTTACAAAATGTAAGCAAAACAGGCAAGAAAATTTTCTCCGGAAAAATGTATGTGCCTACAAGCTAAGGAGATTACTCATATGACGTTATATTACTAGTGATGTGTTTCAGCCAGTCTTGTAAAAAAAAGACGTGTGGCAGTCGGGGACTGCCGCGGTAAAACATTTTTTGCTGGATTACGCATGCGCAGTGTTAGGTTATTTTGTTACGGAAATTCTGGACTCAAGGCCCGCGATAGAAGCTATGCAATCATATTTTTACAAAATGTATTTTTAATATATAGGTACATTAATATCAACAAAACATTTTTTTTTGTCAAAACAGTCGAATTGAGTATCCTTTTTTTATTTATTTATTAAATATCACATAATCACTGAATTATAAGTACTAAATAACTTAAATCTAGTATAATATCTAAATCGCTACACATACAATAGGTTGCCTGGAAATGATCACTCATAGCGATAAGGCCGTCCATTGTACTTCACTGTTATCGATTATTTTAGTATAATAAGAAATATCTTTTTGTGTGTGTTCAACAATAATGAGTTTTCTATCTATCTATTAACACAAACATTGTTGTTTGAAGTTGATTGAAAAGATTCTCAATTTGACTATATTTTTTTTGGTTTACCTACTAAGTACATCCCTAGGTTCAACACAATTACGTTAGCTCAAGATGGCAGCCAATTTCAGACTGTGGCCGCTTATGAAATACGATTTGTTATGACCACTTTTATGAGGATTACGCTGAGGTTTTCGAGAACCCTAATTAGGTTTGAGATTTTTGAGGACATGGAGGTTTATTCAGATTTTTAGGCTTCGAAGTTTTCAAAAAAACCTTACCACGAAAAAAGTATGCCATATAAAATACCTTTTAGTGTAAAAAGGTACACGTAGATATTTTTAACCTTTTCAACCCAAATTAATTATAATCCCTTCAAACACCTAAGTTCAACGATCTCTACTTTCCTCTCACTTTAAACAAAGGTTAAAATAACTAAGTTTGTAAAATTAGGTACGGGTATACATTATTACGGTACACGTAGATATTATTAGGTTTTTTAACCAAAATAAATTGTAACACATGCCGTCAAACAAAAGTTCGACGACCTCGATTTTTCTCTCACTTTAAACAAAGTTAGGTTAAGTTAGTATGATTAAGAACACGTATATATGTTTAAGCTTTTCAACCAAACTAATTTATCATCATCGTCCACAGCCTGGGCCTAGGCATCTTACATCTAGGTCCCTACTCTGTACGGCAACGATGTTTTTTGCCCGTTCTTCTAAGCTCAGGTCGCGTGGAACTGGCACCTTGAAACACCTAGTATGTAAGACGATTCTAAATGATCCTTGTGATTTTATTGAATAAAGTAATTTTGACTTTGACTTTGATGTCATTTATCCATCTGGTCTGCCAAGGCCTCTTTTGTGGCAGTCACTAAATTATAATTCCTTCAAATACCAAAGATATTTTCCTGTTATTTCAAACAAAAGGTATTTATTTATAACTAAGGTAGTACGGTAACTATAGGAACATACCGCCGCTTTGTTTCCGCAAACCTAATAGGGTAATTACATAGAGCCCCGTCATTTTACAGTCAAAAACTCGCGTTCAAACATAAGCTTGGAAATAACAGACGCGACTTAAAACTAAGACTTTATACAACTTTAAAACATTTGAAAAATTTTCGATGGTACTTGAGAACTTTACTCACTTTTGTGTATTTTTAAGCAATTGCAAAGCTTCTATCACGGGCCTTGAGCGCGGAGACCGAATCCAGAAATTTCGTAGCTTTACCGTGGCAGCCCCCGAGTGCCACACGTCTTTCTTATACAAAAACTATGCGTTGCATTCACCTACATTTTAGTTTCAAAATAACTCGTTTGTATGCATAAAAATATTGACATTAGAAGGTATATAGAAGTAATTTATTATATTTTTTATTATTCCATCATGACGACAACTTGGTTAGCTAATTCTGAGATGACTGTATTCTTGGTCTTTACAGTATCATTTTGACACCAAAGTTTCTTTCAAATATTCTTAACGTTATCTTATCTGAAAATGTAACTCATTTTCAAACGATAACGTTAGACGTGTTTGCATAATTGTTAAATTTTCTATTCAAAAATGCAATTGATACATGTTACATGTCGTTTTAACTTAGAAACAATTATAACAATTCGATTTGTTGTATTATATTTACATCTAGTCTATACTAATAGTCAAATCTTTATTGTCAAATAAAGATTTATTGGCAAATTAATATTCATTGTCAAATAAATATTTGACTAATACGTTTCTTTACTCTGAAAAGTCGCGACTTAAAGTCGCGTCCGTCACTCCCAGTAGCTTCACCCTCATCTTGCCCTCATTCAGAGTATTTCAGAGTATTAAGTCGCAATAATAAAACAGTTGTTTAAGAGCCTTCAAGTCTACTGGCTCTACTTACATATTCATTACGTTATTATGACTTAATTACCTTATGGAGAGAGCGAGTTTTATGTTAGAATTTGTTTTTGTATTTATAGCAACATGCTATACATTTTTACTGATGAAATTTTCAATATGAAATACATATTACAAATAATAAATAAATAATTCTTAGATTTAATAGTTTGTATTTTGGGAACTATATTGAAAGAATTTAGAGAACTGGATTGCGATCTGATAAACCTATTTTTTTTGTAAATATTTTGTAAATATGTAAGTAGATGTAAGTAAATGGATTACTGAGAAAGTAAAACCCAGACACAGAACAAATTATGTGTTACTAGAAAAAAAACATTTTTAATATTTATTATATTTATTAACTTAAAAGGTATGATTTATTATTTTGTAAAAACGGTTTTCGAAAAACATTTTAATTTATTACAGTATATTTAATCTGTTTTTACCACTTAATGCAGTCATTTAAAAACTGCAGTTATTTTGAACAAAAGTTGTGGGAAAGGTTAATCTTTTTCCAATAGCAGCACTAGCGGAACTATTAGATAGGTATATAAATAAAGTCGCATTATGTCTTTCCGTCTGTTTGTCTGTCTGACAGCCGTGCTTAAACGTTTTTTAAAATAAATGCAATATTTCCATAATTATTGATGAAATCAATAAATACTTTCATTTTATTTAACGTTACTAAAACAGTTTAAAAAAACTGACGTCCTGAAATCTTTTTGAAATAACCATAACGTTCTGCAAATAGCACAAATATTTCACATTTTTTGTACTTAAATTACTATTAAAAATTGTACTCTAACGGTCTATCTTATAAAAAGTTAGCGCAGACTTGATGTCTTGATTACCATACGTAATAGTGACAGAATCTCAACGCTAACTTTTTATAAGATAGGGGGTAATTCGTCTACTACGTGGATGAAGTCGTAGGATTTCTACTAGTTATAGCAAAGTATTGAAAAGTTTTAGAACCAGTTAAACTTTATAATGGTGCACTTGGACACTTTTATAGCTTTGTAGCATTTGAGATTATAGTTGCGAACTCGGATTACTAACCCCTATCTTATAAAAAGTTAGCGTTGACATTATGTTACCATTTCGTATGGTAAACAGCACATCAAGTCTGCGCTAACTTTTTTTAAGATAGACCGTAAGTCATCGTAAACTTATAAAAAAACAATAAAACTAAAATAATTAAGTAATAAATGACAACATCTTCAGTGTAGTTAAAATTTCTAATAAAAATATGGATAAAATAATCTGTAATGACCTTTTAAAAAAGGTCCTCAATTCGGTTAAATTTTGGTTGAAATTTGAAAATCCTTACTTGGTTAGTAACTTGTTCTTTATTTTTTTATTTTTAATTAAAAATATATTTAATTAAATGATTATTGTGATTTTATAGAATAAAGTAATATTGACTTTGACTTTTTCTAGTTTAAAAAAAAAAACAAAGTTTAATATGTGATACCAAATCACCGCTCAAACATCTTAAGTTTGTTTGCTTAATTTTAGTACGAATTTGTACTAAAATAAGGCAGTTTGAATAGAGTTCTAGACCTTAACGTTTTCAAATGAGTGTTCAAAAGAGCTGAACACTTTGCTCTTTAACATCTTAATTACTGTGAAATGTTCGCCTTCAGCTGAAATAGAACTATCAGACGCGACTTTTAGTAACAATTACCTACGACTTTTAGTAGTAATAAGAATCGTAAGAATCAGCGACGCGTGACCCGAGGGCTGGCGCAGCGTATCAGCATTGCTATTCAGCGCGGCAATACAGCCTTTCTTGGGTACGCTTCCGATTTGGATCAGTTGAACTATCTATAGATCGTTTGCAACGGTCTGTAGTTAGCTCAATTATTTCTTATTTATTTTATATGCCTTTGTACATTTTGTTAATACTGTAATAGTCGTAAGTTTGTTTGTGACAAAGTATATTTATATAAAAAAAAAATTGTAACTATTTTACAAGAGGCCCGATTGCGCTAATTATCCAACTACACATGAACCTGCTTCACATACGTTATTGACATTTTGAGATAGCGATAAGCTTGTAGTCAAACACACTTAAAATTCAAACGTCAGTGAGCCGATGATGGTGCCAAAACCGCTGTCACACGAACGGAAAAAAGATGAGCGGTTAGCCGTTTACAGCGATATGAAGTTGCACACGCTACGTACACGTTGCGTTGGTGAACCTTAGCTGTTGCTTAGACAAAACGTTTATTTACAATGAAGCACGATCGGGGCCAAGATTTTTCAGAATATTTGGATTATCACAGTAAAAATGTGGTTCTTGGTATGTAAATTGCTTATTTTGCTTTTGTCTTGCGACTAACAGTTGCGACTTAAAGTCGCGTCTTAAAATCTACAAGTCAACTAAAAAGGTCTGACGGAATGCTTTTAAACAACATTGAAAAATGCCTGAGTAGGTAAAAACGTTAGCATAGCTTAATATTTTACTGAATATTTAATACTTACTTTTATAATAATAGGTAGGTAAGTAAATAAGTTTCTTCTAGATTCTAGAACAACATGATATAGTCTGGTTCATTGTCACTTTCCATCAAGAGTGATTGAAGTCAGACGATATAAATAAATAATGCTGGACAATCCTCACAACATCATCTAGCCCCAAGCTAAGCAGAGCTTGTGTTATGGGTACTAGAAGACTGACATACTTAATACAATAGATAGATATTTTTTCACTATACATATAAAATACCCATAACACCCGGAATAAATATTTGCAGAGCGTACAAACATTTATCCCAAGGCGTGAATCGAATCCGCGACCTCCGCGTCGCAGGCGGACCTTTGCCCACCGCGCCACACCGGTCGTCTTAAAGTACTTTTTGAGGAATATTTAAAAAAATATATTCAGCACGTTTTGTCATTGTGAATCAGTTTTCTTCATTTTTGCAAAAAATATAATTAATAACTCGTCATTTGTCGTAATTTGTCGCCTTCATTAGCCGATTCTAAAATACAACCGCGATTGCTATTCATTATGAGCTCTGAATTATTCAGAAACAAAATATCACACTGTTGGTGTTGATAAACATTGGTGACGATGAAAATAAGCGGAAAATTATACAAGAAATAAACAAATGAGCTACTCAAATAAACAGACTTAAATCACAGATATGCTAATTTGGGTCATTTAATGTAGAGAAGTTGTAGTGATGAGCGAAGCGAGGAGCTTTTTACCTTGACTTTTTACCGACTACAGAGGGTTATGTGTTTTACAGATAGTAGCTCTATCATGATTTTTTACTATACTCGCTAGCGTCTGTAGTTAAAATGTATGAAGATTTGTACAGCGCCTCTAGCGGATAGTTGGGTACTAAAATTCGTAATACTAATATTTGCGTAACTACTGTAGTTAAAGTCAGGCGATTTTACTGTGACAGCTCATGGTAGAGGTACAATTGCTTAGTACGTGGGATGTTTATTTGTTCCCTTGTAAATAAATCATCCAATTTTGACACATGCAATGTCAAATGACGATTTTCTATGACAAAAAAGTAAGTACTAGGGTAATCAGTTAAAAAAAGAAACTAATTAGCCTCGTATTGTGTTTTGTATTGAAATCAATTAAAATCTGTAAATTTTAATTGATTTCATTTCTATAATTTAAATACATGATATTAAGTTGTATTTTAAAAATGGTATTACTACCAGTTGTACTGTCATTAAGCGCTTATTTTGATCCAAAAAGTTTGGTTTTTGATATTACAACATAAAAAATGTAGACAGAAACCATACATAGTTATAGTATGTACTGCAGAGCTCGTAGTTTGAGTTTTATTTAAATTAGTTCTCGGAAACTGATACACGAATCCGGTATGGAGCAAAACAAAATTTCTAATTAACTACAAACTCGAAATTTTAAGAATTTATGATTTATTCGTTTGACGGGCTTTGAAATAAAAAAATAATGTAATAAATAAATAATGCTGTACAATCCACACAACATATCTAGCCCCAAGCTAAGCAGAGCTTGTGTTATGGGTATAGAAGACTGACATACCTAATACAATACATATTATATACCCGGAATAAATATCGTACAAATATTTTCCCAAGGCAGGAATCGAACCCGCAACCTCCGCTTCGCAGGCGGACCTTCACCCACCGCGCAACATCGGTCTTCAAAGTGTGCTCTTGTGATCCATGATATTATATTTCTTGTTTTGTTGTCTCCAGTTTTCGATTTTCTCATCGCGATATGTGATGCCGGAGCGTTCAAACTATATTAAGAAAAATAAATAAACAAATATTCATGGTCAATTCACACATCACACTCTAGACCCAAACTAAGCAGAGCTTGTACTATGGGAACTAGATTGCTGATAGCATCAGTAATCTAGTTCCATCAACTTTTATATTACTTATACATTATTTTTGTAAATTCATACATAGACTTAATGACACCCAGACACAGAAAAAATATCTATGTTCAACATACAAACATTTGCTCTGGATGGGAATCAAACCCACAGCATGGAGGGCAGAGCTACTGCCAACTGAGCTGTGACGCCTGTAATATATTTTTGAAATGAAATGAAATGATATTTATTGTTCGTAGAAACTAGGTTCAATTACATTGGTCTTAATTTATTCCTCATATCTCTAGTCCAACTTTAGTCTTACAAATGTCATGCATAATAATAATAATATTCAGTTTAAAGGAAAAGCTTAGCAAGTACCTTGACTTGGCCTTCGTACCTTGACCCCCATGTGGGATGTTGACTCTACGATCATTGTTCCGATAGTCGTTTCGGTGAACGGTCTGATAGCGAAGAGCCTCGACCAACATCCAAAGAGGCTCTCGC
This sequence comes from Ecliptopera silaceata, assembly GCA_932527185.1. Classification (NCBI taxonomy): domain Eukaryota; kingdom Metazoa; phylum Arthropoda; class Insecta; order Lepidoptera; family Geometridae; genus Ecliptopera; species Ecliptopera silaceata. Next base: position 5,152,924 of record OW052215.1, on the reverse strand, counting down.
TAGAGGGTTGGCTCAAGGGGAAGATGCATGCGGCAGTGATCCTCGACACGGCACGCATTGTCCAGAGGTTCCTCTATCTGTAGCCCTAACCACCGGTAGCTTGGGCCTTGCCCCGCTGCTGGCGGCAACCTAGTTTTAAGTTTTTTAATAATATATGTATTTTTTATAATGTATATTGTAAAAAACTTTTTGCTAAGATTTTAAATAAATGTGTGAATAATATGTTTAGTTTTGGTTGTGACTAGTGAGTAAAAGCATATAACAGTTCTTGCTGTAATATTCTCTTGTTGTCCAGTGACTCTCGCTTCTCTCATCACAATACGAGCACAGACTCGTTAAATAAAAGGCAAACATTCTGTATAAATTTCGCAAGGTTTCAGAGCCAAAATAATCGTATTCTCGCTTCATTTGGTCGCTTCCTTTTCGTAATTTGCCATCTCCTTGGAATCATCTTGCGTTGATTTTATTCGGGCAAGATGAATTTTTAAAGAGGTTGGGCATAAAACGTAGGGCTTTAAATTCCGGTGGGTCGTGATTATTTATTATTTAAAATTTCGCATACATTTTAGATTTTCTCGTTCGTAGTCCGGATAATCGAATTGAAATAGATCGGTGGAGATTCTAGCGGTATACTTTGTTTAGAAGATATAAGATGATATAAATGTTTTAGCAATTAATATTTATATATTATTATTATGCAATATAATTTCAAAAAAATCATACGTCCTTACATACATTGAATACATCGTAACTTCGTAACACCCAGACACAGAACAAATATTTATGTTCCTCATTGATCTATGTAATGTATTGTATTAAGTATATCAGTCTTCTACCGTCGTACCGATAACACAAGCTCTAGCTTCGGGGCTTGATGATGTTGTGTGGATTGTCCAGCATTATTTAATTATTATTTTTGTTTATCATTTTCTGTGTGGCAATCAAACCCACGACATGCATGGAAAGCAGAGCTACTACCAACTGAGCTGTGAGGCCTGTCAATTGTTTTTCTATTACAACTATTGAGTAAAACATGAATAGCTACTTTCGCAGTCAATATTACCCGGAAGAAAACACGGCCCATACCCAGCCTCGGGCAAACCTATCCGATGGCCAAATATTATCTCTATTTAAACGATATTTCCGTATACATTTATTGGAGCAAGTATTTTGATCATGTACAAGGAAATTCGTGAAACAGGCTAATTTTAATTAGAGAGTTATTTTGTAAAAAATATTGTGGAGGAATATTTTGGTTATTTATATACGTTTTTAAAACTGACTTCAACAACTTATCAAAATCTTGAAAAATAATTTAAAAAAAACTACTCAGATTTTGAAATAGAAACTTATTACCTACATAGATCAAAATGGGGTCTCTTAGTAAAGAGTTCGAAGAATACAAAAAACTTTATTTTGTTTGGTATGTATTTACTTAAAATAATTGATATAAGTATTCTATATGTATTTTATATGCCTTTATACATTTTGTTAATATTGTAATAGTCGTAAGTTTGTTAGTGAATAAAATAGAGCTATCAGCAATTTAGTTCCAATAGTACAAGCTTTGCTAAGTTTGGGCTTAGAGTGTGTTAAGTAAAATGTTCATGAATATTTATTTATTTATTTAGGTACACATGCCTATATATATATATAGTCTTAAAGCACTAACGGCCGGTTTCTCGAACGATGATCAACGAAAAAATCTAATAATTACTATGTGTCAAACTCGGATCAATCGTGATTTGGGTTTGCAGAAACCGGCCGTTAGTATACTAAACGCAAAAAAGGTTTAAAGCATTTGCATCCATAACTCTACTGTCATAAAGTCCATTTATCACTTTCTATCTTAAATTTGTTTCTCACTGTATTCCTTGCACGTCTCTGAATAAGATACTCTGCTAAGTTTGTTGTTTTAGTACAAAATGGTGACAAAACGGTGGAATATGCGCGTTATATTTCATAAATATTTTTATACTTTAAATAACGTTTTTAACACCAGACAGTGATGCCATTTCCTAAATCTTTAAGAATAACAATACTAACTAGTCTGTTTACTATAAATTTAAAATATGATTAATTAAAGTAATTATAAGTAGGTAATTAATAAAATAACAAGGATCATTAAGAATCGTCTTATATACCTACTAGATGATTCTAGGTGCCAGTTCCACGCGACCAGAGCCTAGAAGAACTGGCAAAAAACTTACGGCCTGGTTCCTACAGTTTTTTTTATATGATCCAATTTAACAAAGAGAAGATTTACCCCCTATCTTATAAAAAGTTAACGTTGACATTATGTCACCATAACGTATAGTAATCAAGACATCAAGTATGCGCTAACTTTTTATAAGATAGACCGAGAAGTAAGTATAAATGTTACCCGATAAGTGATTGTCATAATTATATGATGTGATTGTAAAATGTTAATCCAATAAGTGGATGTAAGTTTGGTTCATAATTATGTATTAATCTAGGGGACTCTTAATTAATTTTTGATTTATGTTAATTTTTGCTAAAAATGTCTGTAATAGAACCAGCTAAGTAAAAAGTCATCCACCTCACATAAGTACCTAACTTGGTTGTAAAATTTATGAGATACGAACATAACCCCTTTGTGTTCTACCCACATCCACCCACGATTGTTACAACATTTACATCTCAAAATAGAATTTCGTATCATAAAAATTATACTTAATTATATTATACATGTATGGTGGCCAAGGGATGCTCGTAGACCAAGAGGCAGACCACTAGCCCGATGGTCCAAAGACATTATGGAGCGAGCCGGGAATCAGTGGATGAGAGTCGCAAGGGACCGAAAAGAATGGCCTATACTCAGCAGTGGGTGCCAACGGGCTGAAATAATGATGATGATATTATACATTATCTCATTAGCGATAACCTATAGATCTCTTTATTTTTAATTTATTTCACCATCTTCTTCTTCTTCCTGCCCTTATCCCACTAGGTGGGGTCGGCACAACATGTTCTCTTCTTCCATTCTCCTCTATCATCCGTCATCTCAGTATTCACTCCTTACACATCCATATCATTTCTTTTACCATATCAAACATAAAACAATAAAAATACTTTATTCAGTAAAATCACAAGGATCATTTAGTACATCACATATAAAATGGTTTTATACCTACTACATATTATCCAGTAGATATTCTTCGCTATTATTATTATTTTTTATTACCTACTCTGTGGTGAAATAGAATAATTATTTTTTATATCTGGAACCGCTTATAGTAAGTTTCTTGCCCGTTCTTCTAGGCTCTGTACCCCAAGTACGAGTTTGTGCACACACGAATCGTAGAGACGCAATCGCCTAGTGCCACCGTTTTTGTATGGAGATCCAAACAGCGCCCCTAGCAGATTTCTTGAGAAGCTTGGATTTCCATACAAAATTGGTGGCTTGCGATACGAAGGCGATACGTTCGTAGGCATGTGCAAAACTCGTACTAGGCCCTCTGGTCGCGTGGAACTGGCACCTAGAATCACCTAGTATGTAAGACGATTCTAAATGATCCTTGTGATTTTACTGAATAAAGTAATTTTGACTTTGACTTTTGTATCACTTACTTTTCACGCTGACTGTACTATGTGTTACGTTAAAAGGAAGGTGTGAACAAATCTAATTTATTTCTCAAAAGGAAATGTTAAAACAATTTTGTGAGCGTTCAAAAGATAAGGTGCTTTTGTGATAAACAAAGACTTATTTTTATAAGCTCCAGTACCTCTACCATGAGTTGTCACAGTAAAATCGCCTGACTTTACTACAGTAGTTACGTCAATATTAGTATTACGAATTTTAGTACCCAACTATCCGCTAGAGGCGCTGTACAAATCTTCATACATTTTTTTAACTACAGACGCTAGCGAGTATAGTATATATAGGTACCTAGTATAGTTAAAACTCATGGTAGAGCTACAGTATCATTAAGAGAATTAATTCAACTGTCATCATGGCCGAAAACAACCGAATACTGCCGAACATAACCGAACAGTAATACATACTTTTAGCACCACAAGTGGTTTGAGAATAAAATATACAATAATCTGAAAAAGACGTGTGACACTCGCGGACTGCTGCGGTAAAGGCTTTGCATAGCATTTTATGCCGCCGATCGGAGTGTTAGGTAATTTCGTTACGGCATTTCAGGATTTGGTTGCCACGCTCAAGGCCCGCGATAGAAGCTATGCAATAGCTTAAAATAACTATAATTTGGAAAACTTTCTGAATTTTTGGTCGAATGAATAACATTACTCACTTAGCTTTACCATAGACGAATTATAAAATTCTTTTTATTTTTGTATGGCTTTACCATACAAATTTATTTGATAATTCCTATTATCATTATTTTGCCTATAACCTTTCTAAATGTAACATTAATAAATAGGGCATCGTAAATAGGTACATTTGCTCTCAATACACCTCATAAAAGATCTTTTGTGCTACGCGTCAATATTGCAAACAATAGGCACGGAATAAACAAGATTTATGCAGTAGATACACTTTACACTGACACGCGCACACTGCAATAGATACTAGACATAACGATTGCGAAAGTATCTCGGCAAAATGGAGTACCATACTTCTCGAATAAAGATAAAAAAATAAATAATTTCATTTCATTTACAACCGTGTTCATAAAATGATCAAGGGTTTTAGAAATAATAAGAAAAACATTAGTTAGTTCTCCAGCCATCTTGCCGGAATGACGATCCGCGGAATATTAGCAAACACAACATAAAGTGAGACGAGACCGGGCTCTTGTCTCTTCAGGCCTTTTTTTAATAACCTCATTTTGATTTTTATCAGAACCTATAAAATTACAAATGAAATATTTTTTTGATTTTTTTTTTAAATTATTTTGGTGGTAAAACGATACACATTGGTGACCCAATCAAGACCATTTTTTCTCATTCAGCCACTATACTTTTTCCGTGAAATAAAATGAACGTCAATGTGATGTGTTGGTTGATCAATTTGGCCCGGTTATCCGCAGTTGATTGCACACTTTGATGTGCTTTGAATAATTATAGGCCTTATTGTTTGCGACACAGAGTGCTATTTTGAGCGTAGAGCTCTATTTGTTTGTTTTATCGTATGTATGGTGTTGTTTTTTCAGAGAAGATAAATAAATAAATAATGCTGAACAATCTACACAACATCATCTAGCCCCAAGCGAAGCAGAGCTTGTGTTATGGGACCGCACTGTGACACATTAGACAGTCCTCCTCGCTGGGTGTTTTTAAGACTAGAATCAAGGAGTTTTACCTTTCTAAATCTAATTAAGTCGTCTGTTGATGTTTGCGCAGTTTACTATAATGTTGTGTATGTTATATATGTATGTTTATATTTATAATATATTACGTTGTTCATATATTGGTATGTAATGTGTATGTATATGTTATATTTATTATTAGTGTCGCTTTTGTTATTTGTAAAGGTACACCTCCGCTCAATCTTCCATTATTGTACGATCCTCTCCATCCAAAGGTTGCCTGGAAGAGATCGCTTTCAGCGATAAGGCCGCCCATTGTACCTACCATACTGTTTGCCGCATAGTTTCTAGTTTTAAGTTTTGGTTTCATGGTGTACAATAAAGTATTATCATTCATTCATTCATTCATTCATTAACAGCCGGTTGCTCGAACGATGATCAACGAAAAAATCAAATAATTACTATGTGTCAAACTCGGATCAATCGTGATTTGGGTTTCCAGAAACCGGCCGTTAGTATTGAATGGGTAATATTACTCAGGGGGGCACGTCCACTGAAGATGTGAGAAAAAATACATTTTGCCTACGATGAAGTACCTACACTGCTCGGTGACGCTGAACGTTGAAAAGTTGAGCTGAGGTTGACGCGCAGTGTGTCTAGAATACTTTAAGTTTTCATAACGTGGTGACTATCGAATCGTTTTTTTGCGTTAAAACCATAAAAAAAAAACATTTGCTCTTGGCAGACGTGCCGTAACTCAGTTGACCATCGAACCCACGACCCACATGCATTTGTAAACAAGGAAAATTCTAAAATCTAGAACTGAACGGATAAATGTAAAATGATTTAAAAAATCAACAACAGATGTGGCTCGTGGCACATTGTTGTTTTTCATTGTCATTAGACATGACAGAGCACGAATAATTATGACCATCTTTTGAGTACAAACGTGGTTTTGGATGCATAGCTTCTATCGCGGGCCTTGAGCGTGGAGAGTGGAGACCGAATCCAGAAATTCCGTAACTAATTATATGCAATAGCTTTACCGCGGCAGTCCCCGAGTGCCACACGTCTTTTTTGAAGTGAAAACTTCTTTAGTGGCGCTGGGTGGGTAAAAACTTTCAAACTCGCGTCAGGGTCACGTGATGCTGATCGAAAAAGCGTAAGATCGAGGGGAAGGGAGAGGAACTAGTATCTCCCACTCTTTCTACCGTGCCTGAGTGTGCTGCTCTGTTTAGGCGGCACAGGGCGAAAAATAAAAAATAATAAAAAATAAAAACATAAACATTGTATTCTACCTCATAAATGATAGTACTTTTATACTTATAACTAAACACAACGTTAATATTGAAGTTTTCACTTCTGCCGGCACTCCCGGAGTGCTACCTTTTTTTTTTTTTTATTTTATTTTGTTATAATTTTGTGTGTTTTTGGGGACAAATAAATAATTATCTATCTATATCTTGTCATTGACCGAAAACCTTGAAATTACATCCCATTGTATCAAAATGGATTTTTCGGGAACTCTCTCTATTAATGGAGGTACAAATTCTAATTTCTTCAGACGGTTTTTGAACGGGCAAAGTTATTTAAATCACTGGAATATTGGAATTTTATATTCGAGGAAAAGTAACGAAAATTTAGAGAAAATTCTTTCTGTATTTATGGCTGAAGTTTTACCACGAATATAATTTTTATTCATCTTTTTACATGAAAATGAGCTAGTCCAAGGAAGTACTACCACCGTACATATATCTGCCACCAAGTATGCGCATTCTTGTGTTCTCTTTGTTGTCTGTTGAAAAAAGTGGCTTTTAAAGGTGCTATAGACATGAAATAATAAAAAAAGAAAAAAAACGAAAGGATAAAAACACATATTCAGTATTCACTTGCTTAGAAGAAAGTGGAACCAGAAGTCTTTGCCCAGCAGCAGCAGTGGGACAGTAAAAGTTAGTAAAAAAAATGCACTTGCAAACCCAACCCTCTGTGTGGACTACGTAGTAAGTATACGTTACTTCGGCAGGCGTCACAGCACAGTTGGTAGTAGCTCTGCCTTACATGCTGTGGGTCGTGGGTTCGATTCCCACCCAGAGCAAATGTTTGTGTGATAAACTACCAATACCATACTATATTTGTTTTTTGTCTAGGTGTTACTATTTATTCTGTTTCTATTTAAAATGCAAGAAGGTAGGTAAGTATATAATTATTCTATCAGCAATCTAGTTCCCATAGTACAAGATTTGCTTAGTTTGGGACTAGAGTATGATGTGTGAATTGTCCGTGAATATTATTGAATATTATATTCATAATATTGTGGTAATATCTATTCTCTAGCCTTTGTTGAATGTAGACTTGGCTTGGGATAGGAAAGTCTTAGTAAACATTCGACGGAGCGAAATTGAATATAAATATTTTCATACTTTCAATAAGAATTTTGATCTCATTTTAAGTTTTAATAACAGATCGGTTTGAGAAAATTGTTTAAGGGTAGAGGACCCTTTAATACAAATAGATTGCTAGAGGTCCAAGCGAATAGGTACTAGGTACATATTTAAGTTAAGGTGAATTTTTGGTTTTGGTTTCCTGATTTTGGTTTTTAAACTCAAAACTTAAACTTAAATCTACAGTATTTACAAAATGTACATAAGCATATAAAATACATAAGAAACAGTTGAGCTATTTAAAGACCGTTGCAAACGATCTATAGATAGTTCAACTGATCCAAATCAGTACCAATCGTCGCGTACCCGAGAAACTGGCTACATTGTCGCGCTGAATAGCAATGCTGATACGCTGGGCCAGATACTCACCAGCCCTCGGGTCACGCGTCGCTGCGACGAGACGTCCAGAAATAATTTAGAAAACTTAAATTGTTTTAGATGGCATTATTCTGTACCTAATAAAGTTTGGGACAAGCTACTGGTTCAAGTCGCACAGTTTTTTAACTACCTCAGTTAACAACGTTCAGTTGTTTATTTTTAACTTTATTTTACTGTGTTGTTTTTAAACCCAGTCCTCAATAGCGCCTGATTTTAAAACCATCTGTCTTATTTAACATTACGCATTGCTCAGAAAGATTATTAAAGACTAAAGGTGTATAGCTGTAAAAAGTACTAAAGTTTACATTCCTGAAGTTGAGGACATATCTTGTGAGCTTCTCGTCTTTTATTGGGTATGGCTCTGTTCATTACCCTCTTACTGTACGTCCGGATTGGACAAACTGTATAAATTTGTACTATTTAACAATAAGATCTTTTATGTACAACAGTTAAACAATAAAATGTTTCTGATTTCAGTTGGTTATCCCAGGCACGACCATACAATTTCGTTATAACCTTAATTCCTATCAATTTGGGTAAATTAGGATATTAAAAAACAATACTATACCGACTGTCTATTGATTCTCGTTCAATGCCAATCAGTTCTGATTAAACCAATCACTTTGCCTTATTATACTGTGTTCAGAGAACCGAACTATCTGTAGTTAATTATATTGTGGCTGTGAAGCTGCGTTTACAGAGAGGACAAGGGCGGATCCAGCTTTGGTGCCAGGGGGGTCACATAGTTGTGGTCAAGTCAAGAACTTATATTTTAATTTTGATAATGTAACTTCCAAACGTTTGCCATCATACAACGTTAAATTAATTAAATATTGAAGGTATGTATAATAAATCTGTATGGTGACAAAATATAACGATCAGAAACTTAACGTAACGCAGCGTATTCGATTCACACTGCGCGATGACGCTGCAACCTTCAGTTGTCAGGTTGTCACACGCAGTGTGAATCAAATATAGAGTTACAAAGAAACAAGATTTAAAACCTTGCAGGTTTTGAGAAAAGTAAAGTAAAAAAATCTTTATTCAATAAAATCACAAGGATCATTTAGAATCGTCTTACATACTAGGTGGTTCTAGGTGCCAGTTCCACGCGACCAGAGCCTAGAAGAACGGGCAAGAAACTTACGGCCTGGTTCCTACCGTTTTTTATATGATCCTTCTTAAAGAAAGGCTAGGATAGGCCTGCAGAGACCTAAACATGACAAAAACAACAAAAATATAAAGAAGAAGCACCCAATGTCAATTCCATGAAAAAGAAAATAAAAATTCCGGGCACGTTCTTACAACGTCAAAATGTACAGTGACGGCGAGAATGCTATTCGGATTGAACATGGCACATCTGTGGCGCGGGCAGCCTTCAATACTTTACATATCGTCACAATACAGGGGCTCAACAGTAGCACAGGGGTGGTATCCAGACCCCTGAACTGTATTTGAAATGTTATTTGCTCAAATAACATTTCAGTTTTCTTCTTCGTCTTTTATTGATATACCGTTTGATAGAATCAACGAAATCAGGTAGGCCATGCTCAAATCTGGTTGGTCATGCTTAAATCAGGTAGGCCATGCTCAAATCAGGTAGGCCACGCCTTAAACCGCGGCATTGACGTCATTTTTAACAGCTCAGTCATGTCAGTCCACAAAAATGCCACGGATTACTGATGAGTTACTATAGTAAAATCATCGAAAGCTGAACTGCAACTGAAAGGATATTCGGTCACGCAAGTTTCCCCTTGCTGGATAGCCCTACAGGTGTGGAGTCTCTGAGGGCTTAGTCTGAGGTTGCATTTTAAAACTCTCTACTCTCGAGCCGAAAGTCGTCTCTCGGATGTCCTTAGATTTTTGTATGGATAACCGAGAGACGACTCTCGGCTCGAGAGTAGGGAGTTTTTAAATGCTACCTCAGACTAAGCCCTCTGGTCTATTTTATTATTATATTACTGTTAACGCAGACTTAAAGTACTGATTACCATACGTAATGATGACATAAAGTCAACGCTAACTTTTTATAAGATAGGGGGTTTGACTATTCAATAAAACACCCACTAAGCTATCACATGCGTTACAGCTCTGCCACTCTATGCGTCGTGGGTTCGATTCCAACCAGAGCACATAAGATAATTTATTTCAATAATTTACAGTAGCTTTCTGGTATAATTTAATATAAAATAACAATTTATCATTCATTCTTATAATATAGCAATATAATTGTTATATAATTATTCAGCTCAAATCTTTAGTCTTTTTGGTGTAACAATCTTCTTGTTGACAAAATTCTTAGTTTTATTATATTTGGTAGAAGTGTATTTATTCTGAAGTGTATTTACTGTTAGTTGATTGTATTGTGATTTTATACAAAAGCGTTTTTAAATTCGAAAACGTGGAAATCGGATGATATTTTATTCGGAGACAAGTTTGCTCTCTGATGTTTTCAAAGATTACTTTTGTGTTTGACATATAACAGGAAGATGATGATGAGGAAGATGATGACGTTGACATGTTTATAGATCCAAGAACTTTACTATTCTAGTAAATATAAATTTATTTGAAATGCTGGTAGTAAAATCAATGTAAAAATTTGTATTTAGTGGCTATTTTTCCAAAATAAAGATAGTTATATATATAAAAAATATTTTGCTATCATTAATTAATATTAAAACAAATTGTAGTAGTGCTAACAATAACAAAATTGTAACCAAAGTTTCGTTTTTTTTGCGATTAGGTGGCGACTATGTATCTATTTTTATATATATATTTATAAATTAAAGGTTTTATCTATCTACTTTTACGTACACGTTACGTTGGTGAACTTTAGCTGCTGCTTAGATGAACCGTTTACGTTACAATTTAGTACAATCTCTATGATTCTTGCTGACGTCATTAAACGTTAGTGACGTCACAAACCACAGACCATTCAGCTCCTGGTTTCATGTCATCAGCAGACTGAGGAGAGCCAACATGGATATTTGTTTGTAGATTTACATAATAACAGTACATTACTTTATGTGTCACAAAAAATAAGCACTTTAGAGCCTAATGGCAATGTTTATAATTATCTTTAAGGTCAAACTGAGTGGTGACCATATAATATTTGAAACTATCACGTTTTTGAACATAGATCTCATTATAAATATCGGGAAGTAATCAAACTCACAATTTTTTTTATATGAAAAAGTTTTTATATAAAAAATAATTTTTATATAAATATCGCATAATATATAAAATGAAAACTATGAGTGGTGACCAGCAGGGCTATCCAGCAAGGGGAAACTTGCGTGACCGAATATCCTTTCAGTTTTAGTTCAGTTTTCGATGATTTTGCTATAGTAACTCATCAGTATTCCGTGGCATTTTTGTGGATTGACGTGGCTGAGCTTTAGAAAATTATGACTGAACTGTTAAAAATGACAATGTCAAAACTGGACATTGTTTACAGGGTGCCGTGATTACACGACCAAGGAATACACAACCACGGAAAACACAGCCCGGAATTGGTGACCATTTTGTCATCCAATTCCATGGTTGACAAAATGGTCACCAATTTCTGGCTGCGTATTCCTGGCTGCGCTTTTCGTGGTCGTGTTTTACCGGGTTGTGTTTTCCATGGTTGTACATTAACCGGACCCTCGTCAAGTAACAGTTCAAATACAGTTCAAATACATTTCAGTTGTCTGGATATGCCCGCAGTTCTGAACTAATAAAGTATTTTTCATTTTGGTGTAGTCAGGTATTGATTTATAGTTTGTTTATAGCTCAACTGTTTCTTATGTATTTTATATAATCCTACATTTTATATTTACTGTAATAGTCGTAAGTTTGTTTGTGAATAAAATAAATACTTAAAAATAAATATACTAGTACATAGTTATAGGATACATTTTTGAACATCGTCAGTAGTAACTCGAAGTTAATTTTGTAACCTAAAAGCTATTTTTACCTTGAACTCCATTTATTTCAGAAAATCAAATCAAATTATATTTATAGCGTAGCAACGTGTTATGTCTAGACAGACTCATCTAGGGTATCGAGTTACGACAATCTTTTATGATTAAATGTTGTTGTTTGGGAGGTATCTAAGATTTCTTTAAGCTTATCTTCACAATCACGGTAAAATAAATTGATATCTTTTAACAATACCAGACGATCGGAGATGAGACATCCATTCATGGTTGACATTCCACCTGCCCGCACCAAGCGTTTTGCTTCTACTTTTATAATGCGGTGCAGCTATGGATGGGCACGCACCCGGGTATTTACCCACTAGTGGGTATATACCCATTTATGCACCCGGTATATACCCGTATGCACCCGTTTGCTGGGTGCATTCAATTTTGATTTTCAAGAAAAAAAAATGTTATAAACAAAGTATGCAAATCTGTTCTAACCATCATTTCCTACGAAAAGTACCTTATAACATTTTTTGATTAAACGTATATTTTCAAAGTTATTATGGATTTAGTATTTTTTTAGTATGGATATCAATGTTTAAGTAGCTTTCTATTCAAACATTGAACTTTTTATGACTGGTAAAATAGTTTTTCTTTAAAGAATACTTTGAATCATTAAAATTTGGGGAGAATTGTTATCGACCAACCATCAAAAGTGTCTGAAATAGTAGTTCGCAGTACTAAATCAGATTTGAGGATCTTGTAACTGTAATCTCGAAGGCGATTTGAAGTTTTGATTAAGAGCAACAATACCTGAGTGCCTCCTATAGTCAACCATTCCATTCCACTGCTGGACATAGGTTTTTTAAGATTATTTTATAAAATTACTCGGTTTAAGTCTCACATAACCTAATATTTTAATGATAGAATTGTCACGTGTAAAAAATAAATGACAAGGTAATTGTAGGACGTCCTTTGGCAAAATGGAACGACTTGCGATGGATGATGCGTCGTATTTCACTGAATGTGAAAAAAATAAAGTTTACTGCGTTTGTTGGTCAAACATATTTTCAGGTGTAGATTTTTTGTCACAAACGCATAAATTTGCAATTTAAGATGCATATGAAATAAAACAGCTGTGACGAGTACCTTGGTCTTCTGTCGAGTAACTTTATTTCGGTTTAGTGCGTTGAGCAACTTTTAGCTTATGAATCCTACTGTCAGTGTTCACGTTTCAGCAACAAACGTTCAAGCACGATTAAATGTGACTCGTAAACGTATCGATACATAACGTATTTGAAAAACATTGCGCGTCAACATAAAACTTTCATTTCAAACACTGATAAATGGGCGACAAGAAAACTTGACGAAGTTTCCAAACGCAGTACAGCCCAGCTGAATTCTCTGGCTAACCTATTACTCGAAGTTGTGTCTACCTAGTTGCAGCATCTGACCGAAGCACAGTGTGCTAAACGACTCAAAAATCAGACATCACCATCATCATTTCAGCTCGTTGGCACCCACTGCTGAGTTTAGGCCTCCTCTTTACTATGCCATTATTTACGGTCCCTTGCGTTGCGACTCTCATCCACTTATTCCCGGCTTGTTCTGAAATGTTTTAGGACCATCGGGCTGTAGGTCTGTCTCTTGGTCTACGAGCATCCCTTGGCCACCATTTCGTTATCGCCGTTCTTCACCTTTAATCGTCTCTTCTTGCTAAGTGGCCCGCCTATCTCTCTACTTAGCACTTCAGCTTTGCGATTCGCGAACCTACGTCCACAACTTTTGTGCGACGTCGGATTTCTGTATTCGGTAGGTATGTGGTCTAGAAGATATTACATGCATGGCTCGCTCCATTGCCCGTTGCGCGACTCTGATCTTATGCATGTATTCCTTTGTGAGCGGCCATCTCTCGGATCCATAGGTGAGTATGGGCAGAATACATTGATTAAAAACATAGCATAGATAAAAATCAGACATAGCTTTTTTTATTTGCTTAATCGAAAGTATAATAATAATAATTGTTATGGCTCATCTAGGAACATGTCATATGATTTCGAAAATAGCAGTTAGTTGGTTTTGTAGCATGCCATAACCGAAACTTAAAAACTTTATTTCCATAAAAGTTACATTCATTAGGGAATTCTATAAAATCAGAAAAATACGAAAATCATAGCTCGAGAAATCTCAGAAAATCAGAAACGAATTGAGTTTTGGGAGTTCTATTATAGCATTCAAAATGGCTTATATATTAGATTAAGAAAATAAAAAAGCTATGTCTGATTTTAGGGTCATTTAGCACACTGTGCGAGGTAGACAGATCTTACACAACTTCGAGAGGCATTTCAGCAACAGTGATTAGCTGTGGTGGTTATTATCCTATTGTATAAAACGAAAATCCAGATGAACGATCATATTAGATCGTTGCGTGCATGGTCGATATCAATTCTCCTCAAATTTAAATGATTCAAAGTGCCATTTATAGAAAAACTATTTTACCAGTCATAAAAAGTTCAATATTCGAATACAAAGCTACTTAAACATTGATTTCCATACAAAAAAAATACTAAATCTGTAATAACTTTGAAAATATACGTTTAATCAAAAAATGTTATAAGGTACTTTTCGTAGGAAATAATGGTTAGAACAGATTTGCATACTTTGTTTATAACAATTTTTTTCTTGAAAATCAAAATTGAATGCACCCACCCAAATGGGTGCATACGGGTATATACCCGGTATATACCCAACTACCCGGGTATTTACCCAAATGGGAAGATTGGGTATATACCCGGCGCCCATCCATAGGTGCAGCCAAAGAGTGGAACTCGTTGCCGGCGTCTGTGTTTCCAGAGTCCTATAATTTGGATATTTTTAAGAGACGAGTGAATGGGTATCTTCTAGGCAAGTGTGCTACATCGTAGACCGCATCGTCACTTAACATCAGGTGAGATCGCGGTCAAACGCTTGCCTATAACTTGTAAAATAATAATAACAAAACCGACATCAACATAATTAAAATAAACACTTTTTGATCAATACATTTAAAATTAAACAAGTAATACATCAGCGTATCTATTTATGACGACCCGCGGAGGTTGCGGGTTCGATTCCCGCCTTGGGATAAATTTACGATCTGCAAATATTCATTCAGGGAGTTCTGGGTATTTTATATGTATGATAAAAAGTATCTATCTATGTAATGTATGAAACTTTATTCACAAACAAACTTACGACTATACAGTATTTACAAAATGTACATTGTTATATAAAATACATAAGAAACAGTTGAGCTATCTACAGACCGTTGCAAACGATCTATAGATAGTTCAACTGATCCAAATCAGTACTAATGTATGTAATGTATTGTATTAAGTATGTCAGTCTTCTAGTACCCATAACACAAGCTCTGCTTAGCTTGGGGCTAGATGATGTTGTGTGGATTGTCCAGCATTATTTATTTTGCTTACATCCTGCTTACGCGGCAAAGTATAAAACTTGGATTTCCTGATGACCCACCTATTTTCCATTGTTTTTCAGAATGGATGCTTTTATCATACCTTCAGCATCGCCCTCCGTTGGCGGAAAGCCAATAAGACTTACAAACATACTGACAAACAATAAGGGAAAAACATTAAGATAAATCTTTGAGAATAGATATGAAACTCCTTTAATTTGTACCACAAACCTATAAATAAATTTATTATGTTTTTAAATAAACAAAACTGACTTCAATAAAAATGAAATGAAGAAAAGAAAAGGGAGGCCTATGCCTAGCAGTGGGCGAAATCTGACTGCAGATGATGATGATGATGACTTCAATTCACCCGCCATGCAGGCTCTTTAGATACCCAGTACTATAGGTACTCATTAACTAAAGTATAAGTTAGTAGTTTTTATAAGGTAAATTAATAACTAACCTTATAAAAACACATTTTCAAAGATTATTAGATCTTAATGACCTCTGAGATACGAACAAAAATTGAATCATAAAATCGGTTCATAATTTGCGAAGACCACCTCTAAAGTATGATCTAAAAAATAATCATCAAAATTGATTTATAATTGCGTAACATGGATACATGAAAAAAAAGACGTGTGGCAATCGGGAACTGCCGCGGTAAAGCATAGCAGATTATGCTGGATTATGCATGCGCAGTTTTAGGTTATTTTCGTTTGGTTTTTTCGTTAAAAAAATTCTGGATGCGGTCTCCACGCTAAAAGCTATGCAATACCTTAAAAACATACAGTTGAAATCATTCTTTCTGAAGTCGGTTGAAAACCAAAGAGCTGGGACTTTCTTAACTATAAGAATGTTATTATTCCATGGTTAAAATGACTAGTGGACCGTAGCCGATTTATTTGTTATCAGAAAACGAAGGATAAGTCACAAACAATAAGTAAGCTATTTAGAAAGTTTGGCTATAGTTACCTATTAAGTAAGTACTTTTGTTTTTGTTACTTTATCGTAGAATCATTTACATGTAAGTATTTTACTTTTGCTCTCAGTATTTGATCACATGTTGATTTGACGTCTCTTTTATTATATATTTATTATTTTATTTTAGCCATTTATTTTCCCAACAACATAAACCTTGTTACATTAAAATTATTTTATTGTGGGATTGCCCTTTTTTGATTTGACGTCTCTTTTACTTACGGATAAATAAATTATTCTATATTATAAAATGCAGCGTTACTATACTATACTGTATCTATAAAAAAAAGTATACATTCGTATACCTAATTATAAGTATTCTATCAGCAATCAGGTTCTCATCGTACAAGTTTTGCTTAGTTTGGGAGTGTGATGTGTAAATGGCCCGTGTACCTATATTATTTATTATTATTTATGTATTTATTTATTAATGTAATAATTTATATGTACATTTACATTTTGTTATACTGAGTCGTAAGTTTGTTCAGAATAAATGTATAATATATCAGTTTTAATTAAGGAACAACTTCTAATTTCTAGATGGAAACTATAATGGTAGTTATGATTACTATGCTTTAAATTGATTATTAATGACACAAAAAAACAAATCAGGAAGTTCATAGAAAAAACTCCGAGCTTTGCAGAGTTCATTTGTTCCAAAATAAATACTTCTTTTGAAAGTAAATAGAAAAAGGTAAGGACTCGGATTTACCAAACTGTTGGAAGTCCCGAGGGGAGTTTCGGTGAATTAAAATTCAATTAACTGTCATTCAGACTGTTTAACTTGACATTTTAACTTTAAATGTAATTCGGAGACTTTTAACATGCATTTGGTCACCAATTGTCTTTTAACTAGTCTTTGCGATATAGTAAATACCACTGTTTCATATATATTTATTGGTCATAATTCTCGAAAAAAAAAAATAGTATGTTCCTACCTACCGCAGGTAATAATAGTTTCTTCTTCTTCTTTATTTGAATTTGGCCATCTCTATCGCGTTTGATTTGATATTTCACTTAATTGCAATATTTTCTATCCTACTCTACTCTTCATAAGAAAAATAAGTAATAATAAAAATATATATTTTCTCTCAATAATAGGTAATCTCAAGTTTGTAAGTACCTACATAGTAGAATAGAATATTTGACAGTAAAATATAAAAAAAAATATCGTTTTCCGAAATAAATTGGTCTGTAAAATAACGCAGACAATGACAAATGAACAATAGGACAACTCCTGCAAATGATGATGATGAAGACAATACACCCTTCATCGAAAATAACGCCCATTTCTTAAGTCGTTATTTAAGTCACAGTTCTTCGACAGTGTGAAAAACGCCTCCGCTAAATATTGTACAATACAAAATACATAAATAAATAAATAAATAATTAAGTAATTAAATAAATAATTAAATAAATATTTAAATAAATAATTAAATAAATAAATAATTAAATAAATAATTAAATAAATAATTAAATAAATAATTAAATAAATAATTAAATAAATAATTAAATAAATAATTAAATAAATAATTAACCACCACCTAGAATAAGAATTAAGAAAAATCTAGTCTAATTTTCTGTCTTAGAATAGAACGGTCACCATTTTTCAGGCATCTCACTTCTGTCATCAACATTCGTACCGATACTCGGTGACGAGGGTCGACAATACTAGGATTAATCTTTTTCTCACTTGTGACGCTTTGTTGTCATTAATAATTGTTTATCTTAATTAAACTTGATTACTTGTTCTGAAATGAATTGCCCGACGATTGAGAAAAGAAAACAATCTGAGATAGATAGATAGATAGATGGATAGAACACTTTTATTTCAGATATTATAAAACTTAATGCCACATATTTATCGATATAATTATTATACATGTAAAAATACCTGAAATTCGTCATTACTCAGCTTGTGCTGGTGGGGAACCATTGGGCTCTGGCGCTGGTTTTCAGTAATGCCAAGAGATGGAGAAGGTGGGAGAGTAGTAAACGCAGACATTGCACATTGACTTTAAATAATAAGAGTAGAGCAGACTACAAACTTTCTATCGGCCGATAGTTTGGTCGGCATCTTAATCAATATGAAGATGTATACAAATGCGCACATTACAGTGATTCAGTCTTCATACTGATTAAGAAGCCGACCAAACTATCGGCCGATTAAAAGTCTTAAAGGACTTTTCACAAATCACATTCTCAGTCCCAAACTAAACAAAGCTTGTACTGTGGGAACTAGACTGCTGATATAATAGTTACATACAATTTTTTTGTAAATGCATACATATAAAACATAGTAACACCCAGACACAGAACAAATATTTATGTTTATCACAGAAACATTTGCTCTGGGTGGGAATCGAACCCACAACCCACAGCACGTCATTAATTGATGTCATTCAAACAATCATTATCAACCAAAAACATTATTAATAAAAATATGTATGCAAAAACCCCAAAATCCTACCCTACATCAACTTCCAAATCCTCCAGCAAGCCGAAGACTTATTTAATCCTATATCTCATTTCTGAGCCATATTAATCCAACATTTTAATACGTTCAGTAGGAACGAAGTTGCAAACAAACACATGCTCGCTCATAAAACTCCCGTGTGACAAACAAAGTTGCTTCATTATAACACTGCAGGGGTTAGGGTTGTCACACTATACCTTACCAGTACCTTTACCATGAGTTGTCACAGTAAAATCGCCTGACTTTACTACAGTAGTTACGTCAATAATTAGTATTACGAATTTTAGTACCCAACTATCCGCTAGAGGCGCTGTACGAATCTTTATACATTTTTTAACTACAGACGCTAGCGACTGACTGCAAAGAAAGAAGGTCGCGTAGAACTGGCACCTAGAATCACCTAGTATGTAAGACGATTCTAAATGATCCTTGTGATTTTACTGAATAAAGCAGTTTTGACTTTGGACTTTGACTTTGAAGATAGATTAATAATTATAAGTTTAAACACACAACATAAAATTCATTACAAAAATAGACTCTTGCTGATAAAATCGCTTGCCAATAAATTGTAAAAATATATAAGATTTTATCCCTTAGCATTGTAAAGTTCAAATCAGGAATTAATTGAGAGAGATTAAATTTTCTATGATTGTAAAGCTTTTAGAAAGTATCTAACAACGTTCATCATAAAAAATGGTTTTAAGAGGAGTGGAAAAATTTTGACATCCACTTTTTTTATCAAAAAACCTTTTATCAAAGGACCTTAAGGTGTTGAAACTTCCCTAAAAATAGGGTAAATTTCTTATATGGTCACTCGCATAAAAACTATTGTAATAGATACCTTAAACTTTTTCAAATCTAATTTCGTCACAACCCTAATTCTATGGGTCTTGTTAGTCCCAAGTTTTCCTATGTTTGCTTTAGAGAAGGACAGATGTATATTATCATACGCGTGAAAGAGATAGCAATAAAAGGGCTTTTGGAAGTTTAGAAATATTAGGGACGAATGAAAACATGGTTATCCTCACAACAAAGAGGAAATGGGACAAATCTTTGTGCGGAATTGTTGGAGCACATCTTGGGAAACTATAGTTTATAACACACTTCAGCAATGCTGGGTTTTAATTGGCTGTGCTTTTAATAGGGTATACCCCTCTTCCACAGTTTTGCAAGAAGCCGGAACGTAAGCGTGTCTGGTTGCAGGAAAGGTAAGCTTCTAGCTTTAAAAAAAAGACGTGTGGCACTCGGGGACTGCCGTGGTAAAAAGCATAGCAATTTTTGCTGGATTACGCATGCAGTGTTAGGTTATTTCGTTACGGAATTTCTGGATTCAGTCTCCACGCTCAAGGCCCGCGTCGAAGCTATGAAATAGCTTGAAACTAATAAACGTCAGCGCCATATTTATTACGTAAAGCGTGATGCGTGATGATCATATACTTATAATATCAGCGAGACAGCAGCCCGATATGGCAAACACAACCTAACTTAAAATTACTGGATATACTATTAAAGGTCTTAGATTTTAGTTATTAAGGTAGAAAATAGATTGAGTATTTTGCTTTTCAGTTTTTTTCGCAAGTTTTTTTTTATTATTTGTACACTTTCGCGGACCAAGAGGGAAAAAAAAAGGGGGGAGAGACGATAGGCTTTTTACACATTCATATCTATATCAAATCTGAGATTAACAACTGAATTTAAATCGTTTCAGCTTTGGTCGCGCTTCGTGCTGATTAGATTACAATAGAATAGAATATAATATAACTTTATTGCACACTACAATTAATAAAAACAGACAGTGAATATCAACTAAAAGTATGGTACAATGGGCGGTCTTATCGTTATAAGCGATCTCTTCCAGACAACCTTTGGATGGACAGAAGCATTTCGGTTAGGTAAGAACGGGATTATTGGATTATTACACATGTCATGCTGAACCTCTAAATATATGTAGTTTGACCCTTATTATCTACCTAATTCTAAGGAAAATTAGGTGAACAAACCTTCTGTTGATACAGAGAAGTTTCGTGACTTTTCGATTGCAACTTGAACGATGCTGTATTCATTAACTTGAAGACACAGTATTGAGTTCCAATATTAATACTTACAATGGTATGTATGTCTGACGCGCTCGAGTATTTTTATGTCTGTTTTTTATAGAGTATAATACTTTATTTCAGTACTTATGCTAGAACATTTAATAAAATACAATTACTTACTGCTAAAATACTGAGTAGAGTGAGTAAGTGGTAATCACTCAGCTTGTGCTGGTGTAGAACCATTGGGCTCTACACCAGCGCTGGTTTTCAGTGATGCCAAGAGAGGATGAAGTAGGGTAGGTGTTTAGATTTCCGTACCTACTGGTGTCCCCTGGCAGAAGTGTCCGGACCGTAAGATTTTAGTTAGTTTAAGTCTGACATAACCTATACAAACAAGCTAAGTTTCTTGCCCGTTCTTCTAGGCTCTGGTCGCGTTGAACTGGCACCTAGAATCACCTAGTATGTAAGACGATTCTAAATGATCCATGTGAGTTTACTGAATAAAGATTTTGTTATTTATCATTTTGATTTTGTGGTCTCCATTTATATCTAATAATAGTAATAAGAAGGAGAACCAATTAAACGATGTCACAATCTATATTTTTAAAGAATTCACTTGTAAAAAGATAACTCAGTGTCCATATCAATCTAAACCAAGCTAGTCTAGTCTTAAGTGTGAATTTAATATTCTCACATTACACGAGCTACTGCACTGGCCTTAATGCACTTCCCGTGTACTCGATAGCTTGTATTTCAAGATGCGACGTCGTTTGTACTGCCTTTAGAATAAGGGTCAATTCTGACTAAGAGGGAAGAATAGTGCACCTATATTAATATTAATATAATAATGCTGGACTATCCACATATCATCTAGCCCCAAGTTAAGCAGAGCTTGTGTTATGGGTACTAGAAGACTGATATTTTGAATATTTTTTATAAATTATGCGTTATTCTGATGTATAAGCTATAGTATTGTTAAGTTTCATTAAAATCCATTCAGTAGTTTTTGCGTGAAAAACTCATTGATCGCAGACCCATTCTCAAAATAAAGAAAAAATAATTATATTTAGATTATTTATTATTTATTTATCACAGCATATTTTGCAGCGGCAATCACACACAACAGTTACTCTATAAAAATGTATCTAAATATTATTTAATTATTTGTAATTAAGATAGTAAATTATGTATTTATTACAATATTTTGCTAAAGACAATTTATTTTCTGTTTTTATTAGGTATCTTTATTCTATTATACACATAACTAACTTAACTATTGACATTGATTTAAAATATTACCCGAAGTGTATCAAAGCTAATGATTTATCATAATTTTAATTAAATCATAACCCATTTTGAACTCATTAAATCTATCATTACTCATTAAAAATAAACAAAACATAACTAACTTTGTTTTAATTTCTCACTAACAAAAACACTCTTTAGTAACTTCACTACACCATACAATACTAACAACGCAGCTACTAACACTAACAGAGCTGCTAAACCTAACACAGTTATTAACTCCAGGTCTAGATACTCCGCCCAGGTCATGTTAGCTGCAGGTGCACGGAGGTGCTTCCCGCCTCCATGACGCAGGAGATGTTCTGTCCACCAGATAGCACGGTCCAGTGCTGACTGAGGCTGATCGTGCATTATAGAGCGAAGTCTCTCCATATTCTTTCGGTAGCTGGAATAAAAGATTTTTCTGTATTCTTTATTGTACACAAAATAAGACATACACAAGACAGAAATAGTTGACATGTACAAAGGCGAGCTTAACCCTAAGAAGAGTTCTCCAGCAAACCTTTGAGGCTAGGGAAAGGTGACTATAGAGGTAGGATTGTGTACATACATAAACATAAAATAGAATTAAGATGATACTTAACTAAGATACTAAAAATAATACAATAAAATACATACATACTTTATATAATACACATAATATATATATATATACAATACCTACAATATAAATACATATTTATATAGTAACAGTTAGCAAATTTTTGTGAGATATTTTAGTGAATGCAAAAGATTGGTCCACAATAGTCCAGGACAGAGTGAACTGGAGAAAAGGAAGGGAGGCCTTTGCCCTGCAGCGGGACACAGTCTGAAAATGAATGAATGAATTTTAATGAATAAATATTCACGGATATATCACACATCACACTCTGGTCCTAAACTAAGCAGAGCTTGTACTATTGGAAAAAGACTGCTGATAGAATACTTCTATTTTTTTTTGTAAATTCATACATAGATTACATACAAACATCCAGACACAGAGCAAATATATAAGATCATCACATTAACATTTGCTCTAGGAGGGAATCGAACCCACGACCCACGGAAGGCAGAGCTACTACCAACTGAGCTGTGACGCCTGTAACTATTGTGTAATGATTTAAATGATTGTTTAAGATCATAACAAACGTCTATAATCAAATCTATAAACAATTAGAAATAAACTTTAATTGATTTAGATTTTTGTGATTTAGTTTCCATGGTAAGATTTGCTTAGTTTGGAACTAGAAGGAAAATTCTATATATAATTATTAAATGCTTAAAACTGATAAATCATGATGACTCTTGTTTTAATATACTAATCATGACATACAAATATTGTTTGCAAAACACGCGAGATTAAATTGATATTTTCCGCATAGATACTGCTTATTACCTACTACTTACATAATATACATAATAATTCGTTGTAGCAAGCTACTTCAAACGCGTTACAACTCTTAAAAGTGGTAGCGTTTGAGTGCGTTCTAAGTATTTAATAGATAGATAGATAGATTTATTGTAATAGTAATTCATAGTAATAATGTAGGTATTGACGACATATGTAGTCCGCCGGTCGGAGTGTTCGTTTATTTCGTCATCATCATCATCATCATCAACCTATATCAGTCCACTGCTGGACGTAGGTCTCTCCCAAGACGCGCCACTGAGCCCGGTCTTCGGGTCTTCTCATCCAGTTTTTGCCAGCTACACTCCGTAGATCGTCGCTCCATCTCGCCAGAGAGCGTTAGTTTATTACGTTAGGTTATTTCGTAACGGAATTTCTGGATTCCGACTCCACGCTCAAGGCCCGCGATAGAAGCTATGCAATAGCTTAAAAAGTTTTGAACTAAATCGTGACAAACAAACCAACTTTTCCTTTATATTATACTAGTAGTACGCCCCGGCTTCGCACGGGTAGCGGGTAAGGAATTTCATAGTTATTTCTTTTACACCTTGGGTTACATAATTGAAGTTTTAGTAAGGATCCCTATTTATTTCAAAATATAATATAGCCTATGTTCATCGCAGATAGTATAGCTTCACAACGGTGAAAGCATTTTTAAATCGGTCCAGCGGTTTCGGAGCCTATTCGATGCAAACAAACAAACAATCAAATCTTTCCTCTTTATAATATTAGTTTAGATTAGTTTAAATGTCAAACAGATATTACGTGTCGTATTATCATGTCGGTACACGAAAATTGCGATATTCTTTATGACCTTGTCCTGCCTATAATCTTCGTTTGAAGACTCGTGTAAAGCGACTGATCGTCTACGCGCTCATTATTTTATTCTTCTTCTTTTTATATGGTATTCTTAATATGTGGTTTCTGCCCGTCAATACGATAGACAATTATGTCAGTGTCAAGTGTACAGTCAAGTCAGTCAATTGTCAAGTCGGCTGTCATTTGTAGAAGAAAATTAGTTAAATTTGACGACCGATGTGGCGCGGTGGGCGATGGTCCGCCTGCGACGTGGAAGGTTGCGGGTTCGATTCCCGCTTTGGGATAAATGTTTGTACGATCTGCAAATATTTATTCCGGGTGTTCTGGGTATATTATATTATGTATAATGAAAAATATCTATCTATGTAATGTATTGTATTAAGTATGTCAGTCTTCTAGTACCCATAACACAAGCTCAGCTTGGGGCTAGATGATTTTGCGTGGATTGTCCAGCATTATTTCTTTATTTATGTAGAATTTTACATTCAAAACCTATGAGTTCCATACTCGTAAATTAAGTACATAAATAGTAAAGTAAATATTCACACATCACGTTCTAGTCCCAAAAAAATCAAAGCTTGTACCTACTATGGAAACTAGATTGCTGATAGAATACGTATACAAAATTGTTTAATACATACATAGAATACATGTGATACAAGTTTTATTTCAACGGTTTATACATGATGCTATAAACTCAAGTATTCCTGGTTAAAACTCTATCAAAATTAGATAGCAAATCCTAACATTAAAAAACAATTATACCTAAAGGTAAAGTTTTATCAAAAAAATTACAGAATTCGAATCCCATTCTTTTGTTTGAACAGATTGACTTATTTGACAGCACATCTGCGTCACTTTTCATTTGGTACCATAGACAAAATACTGAGCATTCCCTATATCCTTCCCATATCATTTATTCTCATAATACATGTCATAAAAATAACATAGATCTTTAGTACCTAAAACAATGGTATCAATATTATACCAGCTCTGGTGTGCAAGTATTTATTTATTATATTTATAGTTTATCGTAATTTTTATTTATCAATTTTAATTTTAAATAATTCCCTGACTGTGTAAAACCCATGATCTAGCAACCAGGCACGCGAAACACTTGAATCTCCTGAAGGGCCTGGCATGATGCTGATGGATAGGTACGGGCGGTAAAGCGTGACAGACAAAACAATCGTGCTGCCACTAGTTGGTCTATATCTAGACTTATAGACCTACAGAAAAGAGACGGGTATTGGCCGCACATGTCAATTTCATGAGGCTTCATAATAATAATGCTATAATGCTGGACAATCCACACAACATCATCTAGCCCCAAGCTAAGCAGAGCTTGTGTTATGAGTCTAGAAGACTGACATACCATTACATAGATATATATCTTTTATTATACTTATAAAACACCCAGAACACACGGAATAAATATTTGCAGATCGTACAAACATCTATCCCAAGGCGGGAATCGAACCACATCATCGGTCGTCATACTCGTCATAGTCTATTCATTATGTCTATGGATCAAACTAACTTGTTTGACATCTGCGTCATATCTTTAGCTATGTATTTGTATTCCGTGCTGTAGCTCTACCATGAGTTTTTATAATACTATATTTACTATACTCGCTAGCATCTGTAGTTAAAAAAATGTATGAAGATTTGTACAGCGCCTCTAGCGGATAGTTGGGTACTAAAACTCGTCATACTAATATTGACGTAACTACTGTAGTAAAGTCAGGCGATTTTACTGTGACAGCTCATGGTAGAGTTACTGTATGTGACTGCATAATTATATTGTATTGTATATTTACCAAAAAATATGCTAATAGTCTCAAGGTAGGCTGCCACTTCTTGTATTGAAATAAGATAATTTTTTTTGTAATATTTAACGTTTTTGCTATCAACACCACGAAGTAACCTCGTGATGAAACCAGTTAGATAAAGTGTTTAGGCAAAGTTTTATCCGCATTAACAACTGAGTTGCCAAGTTATAAAATAATGTCCAAATGCTTGCGGTACTGTGAGCTTAAAAGAATTTAAGGAATATGTGTTATCGATGTTTTTGTATTTTATCTATTTTGCTTTAATTTGAGTTGTTTTATATTTAATTGACTTGTGACTTGAAAATATAATAATTAGTGTAGGTAATTGGTTTTCCCGTTCTGATTGTTTGTAAATAAATAAATAAATGACATATCGAAATCGAACCTACACGTCATCATGACATTTAGTGCGATTGATAGACTTACAATAATCATGCACCTCAGTAGACAATATTATTATTAACTGAGTCGTCGGTCTGTATTTTTTACATAATTAATTAATTAATTACATAATTTTATTTATCTAAACACATGAGAATGAGAAAGAGAATGAGAATTTATTTATTGGAACCAAAGAAAAATAATCTTACTTTAGCTTAGAACTAGGTATACATGCAATCTTTTTGTTAATGTACGTATAATTACACAAGAAGCCATACCCAAAAAACACTATCCAACAAACAAAAATAAGTATATCTATCTATTGTTTATACTATGAGCTAATAAGTAGGTATATAACATAATAAAAAAAAAATCATATCCTAACTTTGGCCCCTTTAAAATCCATCAAACAGCTTACAGGTACATAACAACTTTTAAGCTATTGCATAGCTTCTATCGCGGGCCTTGAGCGTGGAGACTGAATCCAGAAATTCCGTAACGAAAATAACCTAACACTCATGCGTAATCCAGCATAAATGCTATGCTATAGCTTTACCGCGGCAGTCCCCGAGTGCCACACGCCTTTTAATAAACATTTCCGTTCAAAATAACTCACCTTTCATCACCTATGATAGTGTTAACTCACCTTTCATCACTTATGATAGTCTTAACAGCATTTTCAAATTTGTCCTCGGTCAAGGTATCCATGTCGACCCTCAGACCGACCTGATGATACACGTACTGTTCCACATTATACCACTGGTCTCCAAGCATGGGCATGCCGATGAGTGGTACACCAGCGGTAATAGCTTCGTCAGTGGACTGCAGGCCTCCTTGGGTCACAAAGAGCTTCACTTTTGGGTGCTCTGTAAATTTAAAGTTGAATCAAAATTAATACATAAATAATGCTGGACAATCCACACATCATCATCTAGCCCCAAGCTAAGCAGAGATTGTGTTATGGGTACTAAAAGACTGACATACTTAATACAATACATTACGTAGATATATTACATATAAAATACACAGAACACCCAGAATAAATATTTGCAGATCATACAAACATTTATCGCAAGGCGGGAATCGAACCCGCAACCTCCGCGTCGCAGGCGGACCTTCAGTCAGCCGCCGCGCCACACACATCGGTCCTCACATATTTCCTGTACTGTCTTGTTCACGTATTTTTACAAAAGCCGTACGGAACATTCCGTGCGAAACCGACTTCAACCGTCCGCTAAGGAGGTAAAAACGTGTTTTTCAAAGTAAATGTATTTTGACATAGTGTCGCCATCGATCAGGTGTCTATAAATACTTATCAGACCTCCCTTAACTTCTTAACTTACTAAGTAAATCAGACTGGGGTAGCCACTTCGATATTCTGATGTTCTTTGATCTGCCAGGCAGTTCGTCTTTGTCCCACTTCCACAAAACGTCATAAGGCAGGCGAGAGAACACTTTCACCAACATCTGTATCTTTTCTGGAGGCAGATGGGACGGACTGACGTTGGTTCCATAGCTGATGTATATAACTCCATGTTTTGAAGAGTCGAGGTACTCTTTCAGTTCCTGTAAAAAAAAAAAATTAGTTCTAAAATTTTAAAATTTCTATTTTTCGTCAGTTTAAAAGAAAGAAGATAAATTTAATTTTCTGAAATAAGTTCGTATGTTAAATCAATGACTAATAGACCAACATAAATAATAATAAATAAATAATGCTGGACAATCCACACAAGATCATCTGGCCCCAAGTTAAACAAAGCTTGTAAGATGGGTACTAGAAGACTGGCATACTTAATACAATACATTACATAGATAGATATGTTTTGTTATACCTATAAAATACCCAGAACACCTGGAATAAATATTTGCAGATCATATATTTATCGCAAGGCGGGAATCGAACCCGCAACCTCCGCGTCGCATCGGTCGCCATAATACTTAAATCTTATTACATAGTCTATTCTCTATGTTTCAAACACAGAGCACTTTGCATAACAAAAATAAACAATGTTATCTGCAAATATGCCCTTATCTACATTACGTCAATATTGATCACACTAATTATCGCTAAATATAAGTAACATAGTCTGTGTAGGAAATCTAATGATAAAACAGCTATTTAAATATCCACTTGATGTCAATTACGATTTTAATGCTAAGATACAAGAGGGGCTACTAGATGATGTTGTGTGGATTGTCCATTATTATTATATTTGAAGGCACGGGAGGGGCTTCATCAGAATTCATGGTCTAGGGCGTGGGCGCAAGGGCGAGATAGCAAAACTACCCGATTCTACACTTATTCACAAAAATGATTTAATTCTTCAAATAATTTATATTCCAACAAAATAAAGGTTCTACAATGTCTATAATGTTTCTTTGAGATATGATCAACACTTATTTAGTTCTAAAACGCTTTGATTAACGCGATACGCAGCGATTCGCCGTTTAGGTGGTGCGCGGGCGCCTGCTCGAACAAGACTGCCTCGTTCAAGATGGCTGCCTCGCTACCCGCAACACGACGCTCCGCTAGAGGGCGCCTCCAGTCGGCCCTCTGTCGTTGAAACTTTATCAACGCGCCGTCACGGCCGGACTGACATACGACCGTCCTCGGGCGTTAGTTAGTTTCTGGAACAAAGAATTCTCAATCACTAGGAAATCCGCTCGTCCATCCTGTCAGTTACGTGACTTTACTGAACTGATTATCGTTGACATCACATGCTGTACACTTTAAGTAAAACTACCATAAAAACTTGGACCGGACGATAGCATTCCTCCGACAAACCGTCTCTAGGGTATGGCCTGGACGACTCTGTCCCTACGACTAGTTAACCAACACAATACATCTGGACTGAGCCAGTGAGTCCCTTCAACCAACCCCTACGGGTGTGGCCCGGACGACACTTCTCAACCAGGATAAACTATAGACAACTTCTGGACTGAGCCAGTGAGTCCCTTCAACCAACCCCTACGGGTGTGGCCCGGACGACACTTCTCAACCAGGATAAACTATAGACAACTTCTGGACTGAGCCAGTGAGTCCCTTCAACCAACCCCTACGGGTGTGGCCCGGACGACACTTCTCAACCAGGATAAACTATAGACAACTTCTGGACTGAGCCAGTGAGTCCCTTCAACCAACCCCTACGGGTGTGGCCCGGACGACGCTTCTCAACCAGGATAAACTAAAGACACCCTCTGGACTGGCCTAGTGAATCCTTCAAACTAAATTGGATGTCACTATCCTGACCAGGATCGACAATTTGACAAACACAATCACGGCATAATAACATAAATAGGTACCTATGACGATGGGTCGTCTTTATCAGCGTAAGTTTCAATTTCGTTTTGTACATCGCATATCTCAGGATCTGAATGAGCACTGAGAGTGTCCGAAGTAGCTGACATAGTACGTGAGCTGGTGGATAAAGTATCCCAGCATACGGTCAAGTTATCACTGCCATTTAGAGGCACCGCGTTTTCTTGTTCAGGTATGGTAACATCTTCTACATCATCTGGCGCCGTCTCGGCCTCGTCATAATTCAAAAGATTAGTCGCTATTTCAAGTAACCCATAGTGTCCTTGAGGTACTGAGCGCAAATTCTCGTGGGCGTACTTATACATTCTCTTTGAACCACCTAAACTTTTTAATTCATACCGATCGTTGTCCAGTACAGACGTTATAATAAATGGACCTTTAAACTTCCTATCTAACTTAGTTTGGTTTCGTTCGCTGTTTTTAAGGAACACAAATTCACCTACTGAAAATGGTTTTATTACAGCGCGGCCCCGATTGAATCGGCATGCATCTGATTTAGCTGCCTTTTCAATGTTAGCAGACGCATCATTCCGTATGGTATCGAGGTCTAAGCGATTCTGTTCTCCATGTACCTCTGAGTTAAGCCTAGACATACCTAGAGATTGTGATCGAATACCTAACATAAGTTCTGTGGGTGAGTACTTTGTTACCGTAGATCTAGTGCTATTGAGAGCAAGTTGAATGTTTCCTAATTCGTCGCGCCATGTTTTATTGGGGTCATTTTCGACAATAGTCAACAAACTTTTGAGAGTACGCATAACCCTCTCTACTTGCCCGTTTGCTCTACTAGAGCCCGTTGCAATGAAATGGAGCTGTATTTTATGCTCAGTGCAGAAGTTCTTAAAATCAGAGCTAATATAGCAACGACCCTGATCAGCAATTATTCGCTTAGGTGCTCCAAATAAGCAAACTGCTTTCTGTAGCGCGTATATTGCGCTCTTGGCATCAAGAGATGATGTATGTTCCAGCAAGACATATTTGGTAAAACCATCGATTATCACTGAGCAGTATTCCTTGCGATCACTCTTCCCGCTAAGTTTTCCCGTAAAGTCGATGTGAATTGTATGCCACGGCACACCGATTTTCGGGATTGGGTGAAGCTGAATAGGTTGTGCTCCCGATGAACCTTTCGATGCTTTACAAATAATGCACGAGTCGATAAACTGACGTACACATTTCGACATCTGAGGAAACCAGTATTGCTCATATAGTTTATCTAACGTTTTATCTTTACCTAAATGTTGAATCTCATTGTGGGTATGGCTGATTAACGTCCAAATTAATGACCGTGGGACTACTGGCAACCAAGACACTGTTTTGTTTCGGACAATTTTTCTGAAAAGAATGCTCTCTCTTACATCGTATGTCTGAGCGATTGAATCAGGAAACTCATTATTATTGTGTTTCATGATGAGATCTTGTATCTCACTATCGCGCTTTTGTTCGACCGAAAGCCAATCTTGATGAAGCTCAACGTACTGAACTTTCTTAGCCTGTGTCACAGAGGAACTACAAGCAGCATCATCACTGGGAAGAGGATTTCGCGAGAAATAGTCCGCGTGTTCCATACCCCGGCCTTCACGGTAGACAATGTCAAAATCGTAGGCTTGTAAGAAAGCCCACCAACGATGAACGCGAGGCGTAAGGTCTTTTTTTGTTTTAGAGGCCTTAAGTGAATTGCAGTCTGTAAAGACTACAAAACGCCTACCATAAAGGTAATGCCGAAAGTGTTCTACCGCTCGTACAACTGCCAACGTTTCTAATTCATACGAGTGATATCGTGACTCTACTTCCGATGTGCGTCGACTGAAATATTCTACTACGTGCGGCAAAGAATTTTTTACTTGGATGAGAATCGCCCCATAACCCTCGGAACTTGCGTCTGTATGTAGCTCTACCGGTAGCTCTGGGTCAAAAATAGTTAACACTGGCTCAGACGTAAGGATGCGTATTATGGTATCGCGAATTTCTTCATGTTTTTTGGTCCAAGTTATAGGTCCCTTCAATTTAGTCAGAGGGTACAACGGACCTACGATTCGCGTAAAGTCGGGAATGAATTTACGAAAGTACGAGGCAAGGCCAAGAAATTGCCGAATCTGTGAAGCGGTTCTTGGTTGAGGAGAATCTACGAGTGCCTGTATTTTCCGAGAGTTTGGTCTTATTTCACCAGATTGGAGTGAGTAACCCAAATAATCTATTTTCTGTTTCATAAATTTACATTTTTGAAGATTAAAAGTGAAACCAGCATTTGTCAAAGCACCTAAAACCTTGTCTAAACGTTCTAACCCTTCGGATACATCAGCAGAGTAGCACAAAACATCATCCATATAAATCAGTGGTTTATTACTTAAGTGATTCAGAGCCCTAGTTATACACCTCTGATACACTGAGGGCGCGTTTCGAAGCCCAAAGGGCATAGCTAGGTACTCATATTGCCCTTCAGGAGTTACAAATGCTGACTTCTGGACAGAATCAGGGTGCATCACGATCTGATGAAACCCTGATGCCATATCCAATGACGAGAAAAGATTTGCTCCAGTAAGCTGATCTATCTGTTCTTCTATTCGTGGCATGGGATAGTGCTCAGGTTGTGTGTTGGAATTTAGTTCCCTATAATCTACGCACATTCTATAAGAGTTATCCTTTTTTGTAACTAGTAGTATTGGGCTGGCAAACGGAGAAGAGCTTTCCCTAATTACCCCTGCATCGAGCAGTTGTTGTACCTTTTCTCTGACAATCTGTTTCTCAACTGGCGCTAATCTATATGGACACCGTTGTACTATTTTGTTTGGGTCGATTAAATTAATTTCGCATTCTCCTGTTTTGACTCGACGTGTAGGAATGCCTTCGGTAAAATAATCAGAATACTTGTTTAGTAATGATATAAGGGATTCCCTATCCTGTCCTTCTAAATCCGTGTCAATTTTCGTAAAGTCAAGATTGTTTGATTTTAGATCACAGAAATCACTTCGTACCTTAGAAAAGAACTTAAGACTGTCATTGTCGACTTTAACGCATATTCCCTGATCAAAAATATCCCTCCCAATAATTATAGGATCCGAGATATGAGTATCAGGGACAACATGAAATGACAAACTAACTGTAAGTTTATCAATCGTCACTTCACTTTGAATTTGAGTTGTACATTGTAAATCATCACCGCCTATACCACTTAGATAAACGAGACTCTTACGCACAGTACCAACAAGTTTGTCACTAAAGCTTTCTTTCAAAAGAGAACAAGATGATCCGCTATCAAATAGAAAAGAAACTGACTCACCAGAAGATGTTCTCAGAGTACCTCTGGAAGGGCGGAGCTCACATTGGCGGACTTCCTTGACCGCAGCTGCACTCCCATTCTTCCTATCCGGACAAACAGTCGCCACGTGCCCAGGCTGGCCACAAGTGTAGCAGGTTACAGTTGTCTTCTTTTCCGAAGCACGTGATGAACTTGGAATCTCTTGCGATTTTGTTTCGGTGTCGTTACGTCGCTTGCGACACTCAGCTATACGATGTCCAGTAAATCCACAATAGTGACACTTGCCAGTGAATTTCTCTGCTATGCGAGGGCGCTTGGCTTCAGGTTCTTGGGCTTCAACATCTAGACGTCTTTTAAGAGATATTCCACCAAGGATTCGGAATAGTTGAGCTCGACTTGTAACTGTCTGTGCATTTAGTTCACGACGTATGAGGTTATCTTTCTGACACAACACCGATATAACAAAACCAGTAATTATTTCTTCGGACATCGTAGATTTCGGGATTCGTTCGATTAAATTCCACAATCGAAGGGCAGATTCAGATGCCGTCTCTTTAGTGCTTATTTGGAATCGTAAGATGTCGTCAAAGTAGTCCTGAATAAGCTTGGGTTTCGAAAATCTCGCGATCAAAATCTCTTTAACCGAACTCCATGTTATTTCGTTCAAGTTCAACTTGGTGAGACATGAAGCTGCACGACCTTTCAGTGCACCTGTCAGGGCCACAAGTAAGTTTACTCCATCCAGGCTTTTGTTTTGCACAATGACTTCGGTCACTTTACACCAATCGTCAATATCCAAATCGGGTTCATCCGGGTCAAACTTCAATAGTAACGGTTGGTTGTTACTAGTACTCACTGTTGGCGTCTGCTGGACTGCCAAGACTCGGGTGAGCAACGCTTCCATATTTTTTAAAAGTTTCTCTGCGTATGTTACATCTGGTAACATTTTTTCACCTTGCAGCTCGTTCGATCCCACTTCTGATGAAGGCACGGGAGGGGCTTCATCAGAATTCATGGTCTAGGGCGTGGGCGCAAGGGCGAGATAGCAAAACTACCCGATTCTACACTTATTCACAAAAATGATTTAATTCTTCAAATAATTTATATTCCAACAAAATAAAGGTTCTACAATGTCTATAATGTTTCTTTGAGATATGATCAACACTTATTTAGTTCTAAAACGCTTTGATTAACGCGATACGCAGCGATTCGCCGTTTAGGTGGTGCGCGGGCGCCTGCTCGAACAAGACTGCCTCGTTCAAGATGGCTGCCTCGCTACCCGCAACACGACGCTCCGCTAGAGGGCGCCTCCAGTCGGCCCTCTGTCGTTGAAACTTTATCAACGCGCCGTCATATTATTATTCGCATGACATCAATTTGACTAAGTCAAAAATAATGAGTCAAGATATACTATTAGCTTTTTTACGTCAATGATTATAATTGCAGGTTTGCAAAATAACCGTTGGAGCAAACGGATATTGAAGTGGACGCGTTTAGGCAAGCGTAGTGTAGATCGCACCTGGCCAGATGGTTCGACGATACAACGAATGTAGCGCTAACACATAATGAGTTGAGCCGCTGAATGGACTCAGTGGCGCGTCTTGGGAGAGACCTACGTCCTGCAGTAGACTGATATAGGTGTAGGGTATTATTGACAGTTGCTCCATCACTATCACGTCAGTATACTTTTGGCAAATCGTTTGAAATCTTTTGATGTATTCCTCCCATGTACAGAACACTTGTTGGAACTAGCCTATTCATCTCCCATAAAGAATGTACTTTCAAAAACAGCACATGCACATTCTTCCCCAACTCCTCAATGGTTGGCGCATCTGGTCCCAAAATCTTCTTAATAAGTTCATTATCAATAAGATCGTGATTGTCAAGGATTCTTTCAAACATGTAAAAATTGTAAAGCTCAATAATCTTCTCGGTGATGGTAAGGTAAAGGTCTTTGGCGTGAAGGCGTTGTGTACATAAGAACTGGTCTGGCTGGGGCAACTACAACTTCATAGTTCCTGAAGATACCACCAAATGAACTTACTAAAATCACTGGTATGTGAAAATGTGGCTAAACATGTACATAGGTCTTACCATGATTCTAAAATCAACAGATCGTACAGAGTATTGTTTGAAGTTATGCGTTTTACTTCTGGGTGTTTCATCTGCTTTTCGCAAATCACAGTCATCGTTTTATAAAAATTCTTCATTTGATTAAAGCAGTCATCGGTTGTCCCGCTCGTAATTTTGTAAAACATATCATGCAAATCGATTCTTTCAAGTTAAGTGTCTGCCCTTTGAGGAAGACAGGATCGGTTGTGATGATTGTGACGTCATGTCCTCGTTTCGCCAGTTTTTGGATTAAAGGTCGGAAGACAACTTGATGACTTATTGACGGTGGTGGTACCACTACCAAAA
This sequence comes from Ecliptopera silaceata, assembly GCA_932527185.1. NCBI lineage: Eukaryota > Metazoa > Arthropoda > Insecta > Lepidoptera > Geometridae > Ecliptopera > Ecliptopera silaceata. The sequence goes on along the minus strand of OW052215.1, from coordinate 5,117,290 downwards.
TTCTTGATGCCTCAGACACTACTACTACAAAACTCAGAGATAATATTAAATATGATGTGGAATGATAATACAGCATCTTTGGGATTGGTTATATATCTTTAAAATATAACTGTACGTAAGCGTTTGCTCGTGATACGTCTTATCAATAAAAGTCAACGATTTGATAAACAGCTCTCAATAGTACAGTAATCCACTTTGCAATGACGGTTACATAAGTAAAACAGTAATTTCATATCAACGTAAGCATATCTTTATAATTAGCCTTTCGTTTATCGTACATCTACACGTACTTTTAAATAAAACAAATAAATAATCATAATTAGATAGGTATTTCAAATTAAATAATTTATGTAGTTCATTCATTGATAAGGTCAATTTGAACAACAAATATAGAAAAAAAATTCCACATTCACAATTTAACATTATAGAATTAGAAATTAATGTACTTACTTTTGGTAGATCTTTTTTAGGCTTTTGATGTATTCCGCCCATAAAAAGTACGCTTGGTGGAACTGGCCTGTTCGACTCCCACAAGGGATGCACATTCAAAAACATCATATCAACACTCTTGTCTAACTCCCTCAAATCTGGAGTATCAGGTCCCATTATCTTCTTAATCAGTTTATCTGAATTGACATCTTCAATTGCAAATATATCCTCAAACACATAATGACTGTACAGTTCTGTGATTTTTTCCAAAATGTTTAGGTTCTTGATTTTTTGACGCAGAAGGGTTGGGTATAAAAGAGGTGGTCTTGTAGGTGCTCCCATAATATCAAACAATGATCCAACACTTGATAAAGAACTAACTAATATAACTGGTACGTTTTTAAATCTATGGGTGAACAGCATCGCTGGTCGCACCCAAGCTTCTAATATCAATAAATCAAATTGATTTTCTTGAGACATGACTTGTTGTATTTGAGGAAGTTTCATTTGTTTTTCAAAAATCTTTGACATCAACGGGAAGAATGTTCTTAACTGATGGTATACATCATTACTGCTTCCACTCGTAAGTTCACTAGAAAACACAGTTTCTCTCCAAACTGTATACGACATATCGTGTAAATCTATTTCTGTCAAGTTTTCTGGTGTTTTTCCTTTTGGGAACACAGGGTCTGTTGTGATTATTGTGACGTCATGTCCTCGCTTCGCCAGTTCTTGCGTCAAAGGTCGGAATACCACTTGATGGCTGATCGATGGGGTTGGAACCACTGCTAAAATTCTAGCAGCTTCTGATACTACCACAACTATACTTAAACAGACAAATATTACTATTTTTAACATTTTTCTATATTATTCTTTTACTTGTTTTTTTTTATCTTAACAAAGTAACCGTTTGATCGTAAGTACCATTAACAAATGACGGTCTACTCCAATATAAGCAACTCTTATTACGTAGTCTACGACGTAAACAAGTAATTAAGCACTTTTGAATTTTATACAAATTTATAGTGTGTATGTATTATTATATTTATGTTTGAGTGGATAAAAACAGCTTTGTCATTGTTATGTATATACATATAACCGGTTTCACTTGATATCAGTAGCTAAATCGTTTTAACCATAGTTCTCTGATTCTATGGCGGGTTGTTCGTTTGTCCGACTGTCACATAGCTGATTATAAAATTAGCTGCGGACTAGATTTTTTTTTTAAATGATGATTAAATAGAATAAAATTGACTTCAGATTGTGAGGAACATAGGATTAAGTTTTTTTTTTATTGCACATTTTTATTGACTTATCTGTTGAATTGTTTTTTATTATAATAATCATAAATTAAAATCATACGCTAATATAAAACCTATTTTCATCACAACTAGATTGCACAATTCATATGCAATTTTGCAATTACTATTTATTACTATAAATTGTGCAATGTTCTTATTATGAAAATAGGTTTTTTATTATTATATTAAGTCAATAAATTTTCATTTACTTAATTTCCCAGTTCAATAGGTAATTTAAAATTAAGCTCTCGATATGAGGCTGCAGAAGGCAGTGCTCCTCGAAACACATTTTACATCTTAGGCATTGCCTGTTTTCGACGGTAATCCAGTTTTAAGTTTTTAATAATACGTTTTTTATAGGATAGTTTTTTAGAAGGGCGGTAAGGACTAAGTTACCTTTTGTTATACTAAGGGCGGCTTGCATAACGATCTGATTTAAGTACATTTAGTTAAACACGTTTACCAGACTAAACACGATTAGCTTAAACATAACTCCAATCATCTTGCACAAGACTTTCTGAAGGGTCATTTAACAAACCATATTTAGCGAGCAGGTACAGGGATCGGATGCGTTTCGTTGCACGTATTCGTCAAGCCACCGTCAAGTTTCGCTCAAACTGACTGTATTTGAAGCTTCATTTTTTCGTTGAATGGAAACGAACTGCCAGATGTTTTAATCTTTTGACAGATTTATTTCGTTTTGCTTGAAACCGAGCGAAATCTGAAGTCATTTCGTTGTGTATTTGTGTTTATAACTCAAGCCATATTGTTTCTGAAATACGTCCAAAAAAAATCAACTACAATAAAATGAACAATGTCGGACCAAGAGCCCCGAACTTTACAAGGGAGGACCAAACATTGTTATTTAGGGCCATGGAGAGTTATTTGCATATTATCGAGAACAAAAAAACAGATCAAATTCGGCAATCTGAAAAAACTGCAGCATGGCGTTAAATTACTGAGGTTTTTACTTTTTAACTCGAATACCGCTGGAACTCCAAGAACGGTAGAGAACTTGGTCGCGTGTTACAGAAATGTAAAATCTAAATTTAAAAAACACTTTTCAGAAGCAAAGATGCTCTGGTCATCTGAGAAATCCCACAAATCCATTTCTATCTCAACAAAACTCTACTATCACAAACTTTTCAAAATATACACAGCAGTGTGCTGGTTTGGATGTACAATTGTAATTATGAATAACATCTGTTCATTCAAAATGGCGCTAAACGCGATTTGGATCCTTAAACAGCCATTTTTGGGTGTTTAATTTTGACAGTTCGCTAAACATGTTTAAGCGCTTAAACAGTCTTGTGCAAGACGCTAATCGTGATTAGCTGCCTAAATGCATTTAGGGGCTCCTTAATCACGTTTAAGGATCGTTATGCAAGCCGCCCTAAGATAGCCATCGTATCAAGCCTACAGTTACGTTACAAAAAATTAGCTCAAAATTGCTTTATTTTTATATTCTTGGACATTTCACACATCACACTCTAGTCCCAAACTAAGCAAAGCTTGTACTATGGAAACTAGATTAATGATAGAATATCTACTTATATACATTTTTTTGTAAAGATACATAGTAACACCAATGCAATATAAATAAAAACTATACATACCTGTGGTAGTTTTTTCTCAGGTTTTTGATGTATTCCACCCATATACACCACACTGGATGGCACTGGCCTATTTCGTTCCCATAAAGGATGCACATTCAAGAACAACATATCGATATTCTTATCCAGTTCTCTAAGATCCGGTGTTTCAGGTCCCAATATTTTCTTAATCAGTTTATCTTCGATAACATCTTGACTGGTGAAAATATCTTCAAACACATAGTGACTGTATAGTTCCGATAGTTTTTCCATTAAGGTGAGTTTTACGATTTTCTGACGCAGTAATGTAGGGTATAGAAGAGGCGGTCGAGACGGTGCCCCAATAATGTCATACACCTTGCCGATACCACCAAATGAACTGACCGCAATCACGGGCACATCCTTGAGGACATGGGTAAACAGCATTGCTGGTCTCACCCATGATTCTACAATCAGCAAATCGAACTTCGTTTCATTGGATATGATCTTCTTTATATCTGGATGCTGTACTTGTTTCTCGAAAATCTTTGACATCAGCGGAAAGAACGTTCTCACCTGCTGATGTACATCATTACTGCTGCCGCTCGTAAGTTCACTAGAAAATACTGTTTCTCTCCAAATTGTATACGACATGTCGTGTAAATCTATTTCTGTTAAGTTCTCCGGTGTCTGTCCTTTAGGGAACACTGGATCTGTTGTGATGATTGTGACGTCATGTCCTCGTTTTGCCAGCTCTTGGGTCAAAGGTCGAAACGCTACTTGATGGCTGATTGATGGTGTTGGAATAACTGCTAATATTCTTGCTGCATCTGACACTATCACAGTCAAACTTAAAGAAATAAAAACATTTAATACACTGAGCATTTTGAGAACCGTTTTAATGTAAGTTTAGTTGGCAAATGGATGTAAAATAATTATACAGTCTTTATATAACTCTCATAAAGGTCGAAGCCAATTGAAATTATACTCGTGTTTGTTATATATGTAGGTACGTTATGTACGATGTGGTGTCACAGCTCAGTTGGTAGTAGCTCTGCCTTCCATGCTGTGGGTCGTACGTTTGATCCCCACCGAGAGGAAATGTTTGTGTGATGAACATAAATATTGGTTGTGTGTGGGTCACTATGTATTTTCTATAATAAGAATAAATATTTAGGGACATATCACAAAGCTGTACTACGGGAACTAGATTGCTGATAGAATACTAATATCCTTTTTTTTTGTAAATACATACATAGAATACCCAGACACAGAACACATATTTATGTTCATCACACAAACTTTTACTCTGGGTGGAAATCGAACCCACGACCCATGGCATGGAAGGCAGATCTACTAACCAACTGTAGTAGGACTAGATAAATAAATAATGCTGGACAATCCACACAACATCATCTAGCCCCAAGCTAGCCAGAGCTTGTTGACACAAGGGTACTAGAAGGCTGACATACAATACATTACATAGATAGATATTTTTTATTTTACATATAAAATACCCAGAACACCCGGAATAAATATTTGCAGATCGTACAAACATTTATCCCAAGGCGGGAATCGAATCCGCAACCTTCGCGTCGCAGCCTTTGCCCGCCGCGCCACATCGGTCGTTAACATAGTGTGAAATGTTTTTGTATTATTTACCTATATTGATTTATGCGGATGCAACTTTTAAACATCTGTGTAAATGAACATTCCTACATCACAATGTCAGACGTTAAGAATAAGAATCATTTATTGTAAAACTGTGTATCATCATCATCATCATCAACCTATATCAGTCCACTGCTGGACGTAGGTCTCTCCCAAGACGCTCCACTGAGCCCGGTCTTCGGCTCCTCTCATCCAGTGTTTGCCAGCTACACTCCGTAGATCGTCACTCCATCTCGCCGGAGGGCGTCAAACTGTGTATAAAGATCTTATCTATATACTTATAATAAATCTGTAGAGAGGTCAATTCTGTACATGAAATATATTAAAAAAAAAACTATCAGGGGGTGATTAGTGATCGATACTGATGCCAAAAATGCAATCAGTAAAATTTTTGTCTGTCTGTCTGTCTGTCTGTCTGTCTGTCTGTATGTTCCTTATAGAAACAAAAACTACTCGACGGATTTTAACGAAACTTGGTACAATTATTCTTCATACTCCTGGGCAGGTTATAGGATACTTTTCATCACGCTACAATCAATAGGAGCAGAGTAGTGAAGGGAAAACGGGAGAAGTTACTCTATTTTTTAAGCTTCCTTCGCGTGTGCAGCCTTAATGGTTAAAGTTACATAGAAATCATGTATGACGGAAATATTCTACATAAAATTGTCTAAAAAATATCCCAGAACAGTATATGTCTATCTTTTATGGTTGACTCACAATAACACGTGTAACTCCGGATAGCTTACCAGTTCGGAGCATTCTGATTATATTTGTTTACTCTTACGTTTATAATACTCTCACTCATCCCTAATTTAAAAATGTTAACATTATTACCTATTCAATAAAAAAATAATCATAGAAATCGGTATAGAAACACCAAACTTATACATGAAATAAGCCATCGCGCCGTCGCGTCGCACGTAAATCGAGTAAAGTTTGAAATTTGTTGTGTTTACCACTAGATGGCGGTACTGTGCACGTATCCTAGATCGCGCTATCGGTGCGTTTTGGCAATGTGTTATAAGTCGGTCGGTATTTAACAATGGTTTCGTTAATTTGCGTTATCTTGATAAGTTATTTAGAGTTGCGTACCCGATTACCGCTTGAATGACGAATAAATATTTAAAATAAATAATCAAGGGGGCGCTCATAGTCTCATACAATAACATAATTTACTTAGATGTTTTGTTTTTTTTAATATAAATAATATTTTATAAAAAATATATATACATAATATGTACTTACTTATATAGGTACAAACATTATAAATAGGTAAAGTTTGTGTATTTGTTAAATTGTAAGGGGTAATCTCGGGATCTACTGAACCGATTTTAAAAATTATTTTACCAATAGAAAGTTACATTAGGCTTTTACGTGGTAGTCCGTTTTGCTAAGTGAATCGGAGAAAAAACGGTCGAATGAAAGCGTTTCTTACGAACGCTGCCTTAACTATGAAATATATATTTTTGTGTTCTAGAGAAAAGATGTGACGCTTGATAATGCCTACAAAAAAGTCAACGAGAGCTTAATAATAATGTCTTACTTTTATATTTAATAAAAAATAATGTCCAACGAAGTGGGCACGTGTCAGCTAGTATTATAATATAAGTGTTTCTACTACCCAAGATATCACATAAACCATTTCCTGTGTTCTATATATTATGCATTTGACCTTGATATTACTTGCATTAATGGATGTTTCACACAACACATAGATTATAATTACACTATACAAGATGTACATTAAACGTATATAGACACATTATGTAGGTAACGTTATAAAAAAATGGTTAGGTTTTTTTGCTGGGGTTCGAACCCATAACCTATTAACTAATATCCATTAACTCTATCACTACTACTGCTCTATTCTTTAATAGATCATTTTTATACTAATTCTGTTGAAAATTACTCTATTTTTGTAACAGATATTTCTCAAAATTTTGCAAAATTTTATCCCCAAAAGTTGAAAGTCGAGCAGCATCGACTACGCTCAGCTAGAAGGTCGTAGGTTCGAGTCCTGTACAATTTTTTTTTTAAATCAAGTGTCGTGTTTGTAAGGAACTTGACAATTGTATCTCAATTGCAAATAATTTATACGAACCAGTTTTATCAACAAGAAACTACGATACGGACAGGAAATGCACTAAGCAAACTGTAATATTTGTACCAATTATTTGTTCCAGGGAATCAAACCCACGACCAACAGCATGGAAGGCAGCTCTGCCTTCCATGAATGTATATAAGCTCTAATATGCCGAAAAAAATGAATGAAAATCCGGTATCAAAGATCTCAGTTTCTTTGTAGATTATTTTTATAAAATACTTACAAAAGATATTTAGAATATAAAATAAGGTAAATAAATGTTCTAAGAATGTAAATATTCTGTAAAACATTAATTTACAAAGTAAAAACATATTTTAAAGATTTCCAAATATTTAAGAATCCATTAGGTAAAGATTGTAAAAGTTTTACATAAAAAACTGCTTCACAACTGTAGAAATATGAAAATGATAAAACACATAATATATGTATAATAATTATCTCATTATTAATTAGTAACAATGACTGTTAATTTATCTAGAAGCTACTTAAGAATTAAGTATTTCATATAAACATGTAAATAATGATAACGAATATGAATTAGATAGTACAAGTTTTATCATTAGTAATTAAAATTAATAAATAATGCTGGACAATCCACACAACATCATCTAGCCCCAAGCTAAGCAGAGCTTGTGTTATGGGTACTAGAAGACTGACATACTTAATACAATACATTACATAGATAGATATTTTTTATTATACATATAAAACACCCAGAACACCCGGAATAAATACATATTTGCAGATCGTACAAACATTTATCCACAGGCGGGAATCGAACCCGCAACCTCCACGTCGCAGGCCGACCTTCGCCCGCTGCGCCACATCGGTCGTCAAATACTTATATATTATTTATTTATTCAGATCTCACAAACTTTTATCCCAAGGCGGGAATCGAACCCGCAACCTTCACGTCGCAGGCCGACCTTCTCCCGCCGCGCCACATCGGTCGTCAAGAAATAAAATTAAAAAATATTGTTTATTTATTGATAAGCAATACTAATTATCTTGTTTGAGAAATTTGGTCTTATCAACATCTTTTTATCATAAGTGACATGAACAAACAGTCAGCCAAGGCATGTTAGTTATCATTAATATATAATTACATACAAGACAGGCGTCACAGCACAGCTCAGTTGGTAGTAGCTCTGTCTGCTGTATTAATTATCTAGATGATATAAGTACAAAGGGTATAAGGAACAAGTATTCGATTTACAAAGTCAAGGTCAAAGTCAAAAACTTGTTTATTCAATAAAATCACAAGGATCATTTAGAATCGTCTTACATACTAGGTGATTCTTTAGCGCGTTAAAACACGATTGTCGAAAGATGCAGCATTACCGCACAATAAATAAATATTCACAAACATTTCACACATCACACTCTAGTCCAAAACTAAGCAAAGCTTATACTATGGGAAGTAGATTGCTGATAAATACTTATATATTTTTTCGTAAATACATACATAAAATACATAGAAACACTAACACAGAAAAATACATATGCTCATCACAAACATTTAATTTTGCTCTGGGTGGGAATCGAACACGACCCACAGCATGGAAGGCAGAGCTACTACCAACTGAGCTGTGACGCCTGTCAGTCGTGTATCCCACATGATTGTCATAAAAGGAGTGGTTTCTAGTGTGCAAACACCCTTTTATCTTTAATTTAACCATTTTAACCCTTTAAAGCCAGCTGGTCATTTAGTCCCAAAGTATAAACAAAATTACGCTCGAAACGGGTAATTTCCCTAACAAAATATATTCAGTAAACACTCAGGTAAAAATATATTCAAGTTTGTTGACCCCACTTTTATATGCATAACCACACAGAGTATAAACTTGACTTTTTCTAAATAAAAATGAATAAATAATGCTGGACAATCCACACAACATCATCTAGCCCCAAGCTAAGCAGAGCTTGTGTTATGGGTACTAGAAAACTGGCATACTGAATACAATACATTACATACATATAATTTTTTTATTGTTTTAAAAAATACCCAGAACCCGGAATAAATATTTGCAGATCATACAAACATTTATCCCAAGGCGGGAATCAAACCCGCAACCTCCGCGTCGCAGGCGGACTTTCAACCGCCGCGCGACATCGGTCGTCGTCGTCATCTAGTTCCCAGATGTGTGGATTGTCCAGCATTATTTATTTATTTATTTAACCATTACTATTTAATCTATACTATTATACTATATTACTATATATATTATATATATATATATTATATATATATATATATATATATATAATATATATAATTATATAATATAATAATATTATAAAGAGGTAAAGTTTGTATGTTTGTATATTTGTTCAATTGTTAGGGGTAATCTCGGGATCTACTGAACCGATTTTAAAAATTCTTTCACCAATAGAAAGACACATTATTGCTGAGTGTCATAGGCTATATACAAAACTGAAAAATAAAAAGGCTTTTACGTGGTAGTCCGTTTTGCAAAGCGAATCGGAGAAAAAACGGTCGAATTATGCCCAACGAAGTGGGCACGGGACAGCTAGTACAAGATAAAGGGTAACCGAAGAAAATCTTGATTCGGCCCAATTTAGCCAATAAATCAGGCAGCCCTGTCGGCAGTTGGGATATTAAATTGCGAGGAAACTACGAGGGTCTGAGGGTCACGATTAAATGTGACAATCGTAAACGTAACGTATTTAAGACACACTGCGCGCTACTGCTGCAACGTGCGACAGTAAAGCTGATGTCGACGCGCAATGTATCTTAAATACGTCACTGTTTCGATACGTTTACGATTGTCTCATATATTCCTGCTCACTCCCCTGAGCTAGGAATAGATTACAAAGATTTGTGACGACTGGCGTGGAAGGAGTTTACGAGGCAGGTTAACCATAATCTAGTCCCAAACTGAGCAATGCTGGTACAACCAGCATCAAATAGATAAATAGATCACACCTGCACGCGTTTTGTTAAGAGATATTGAGACATTAAAGTAATGTAAAGTAAAAAAAATCTTTAATCAATAAAATCACAAGGATCATTTAGAATCGTCTTACATACTAGGTGATTCTAGGTGCCAATTCCACGCGACCAGAGCCTAAATGAACGGGCAAGAAACTTACGACCTGGTTCCTACCGTTTTTTTTATATTGTTACCCTATAGTTTGTGCTAACCTAGTTAATGCTAAAAATAGTCTTAAACCCTCATGTTTAATTTTGGTGCAAGTTGTGTTTACCTGTTATTGGTTTCTTATATATAGCAAAATACTTTGTATATAACACTAGCATGTAATCTTGAGAAACTGGTAGATCTAATAAATAAATAGATAAATAAATAATTGCTTTTTCCCGACTTGTTTTAGAAATGAATGTAGCCAGAAAGTAAAAAAATCTCATAAATAAAACGCCTGAATTTTCTAACGAGCAATCATTTTACAGATTTAATTATTAAATACATATTCACGGACAATTCACACATCACACTCGAGTCCCAAACTAAGCAATGCTTGTACTTACTATGGGAACTTGACTGCTGATAGAATACTTATATACTTTTTCTTTGTTAAATTCATACAAAGAATACATAGAAACACCCAGACACAGAACAAATATTTATGTTTATCACACAAAAATTTGCTCTGGGTGGAAATCGAACCCACGACCCACAGCATGGAAGGCAGAGCCAACTGAACTGTGCCTTTCGATTTAATAACGCATGAAAAATATTCTAATAAATATATAAAAAAAATATATGTCTAAGAATTAGTTAAAAGTAACTTTATTCACAAACAAACTTACGACTATACAGTATTTACAAAATGTACATTGTCATATAAAATACATAAGAAACAGTTGAGCTATCTACAGACCGTTGCAAACGATCTATAGATATTTCAACTGATCATTAGTTAAATGTTTAGACTTATATGTATAAAATGATATTATATCTCAAGTAGATTTCTTCAAGCTGGTATGATAACCAATAGATAAAAAAAAACTTATTGTTTAAACCATTCATGAATGAAAATACGCATCTGGATGATTTTTTATTTCATTCTAAAAACCGATGCTGTACGTAATATGTAGGGTGATAGTCAAGAAGTAATCTGATAGTCACTACGTCTACGTCATGTAAATAAACCTGCTTCAAGTACCATTGCGCGCTGACTATCAGTAGATTATCGAACATACCAGCGTCGCCGCGCAGTGTTGCTCAAAGTTTACGATAGTCACATTTATTGGTACTGGGCCCTGAGCACGAATATAATATGTGACAATTCTAAACGTATCGTATTTAAGACACACTACGCGCTACCGCTGCAACGTTCGACAGTAAAGCTGATGTTGACGCGCAGTGTATCCCAAATACGTCACTGTTTCGATACGTTTATTATTGTCACATTTACTATGGGTCCCTCAGAATAGAGATACGACGCAAAGAGGTGTTTGTACTAATGGTATAAGGAAAGGTCGGGGCACATGCATAGAAAGTTTGTCGTCCAGTGTTAGATATTCAAGAGATTATATTATGACTGTCTCAGGAAAACTTAAAAGAAGAGTTCCTAACCTAAAATTTATGTACACCACTTGTTTATTATAATTATTATTAACCCTAGAAAGATAATCTTATTAATATGTACGGAAAAGATAATCATACGTCAAAATGACTCCTTACTTTTAAATGGGTTTTATTTCAAAAAATATTTACTTAATTTAATGAACTATGGTGTGTATTTATTTATCATATCAGTTTGAATAAAAATACAATATATTTGTAAAAAAGTACTGCTTATTAATTGTTTAAAAAAATAACAAAACATAATGGCTATCATTTTAATGAACAAAACTCCTATAATTAAGAATTCTCATTTTTTAGATTAATCAGACATTTATAATAAAACTGTTAGTTTGAAACAATAGGCTCTATAGATATATAATACTTAAATCTACGGAGATCGATTAGATGCAGCTCAGGCACATGTCAATGTTATGACGACGAGAAGCTGTAGATGGTGGTACTTGTGCAGCATTTCTTCAGGTGGTAGACTGAATGTTATTGATTCTGGTCCCTCTCATCGTCGACAAATGCCTCCTCAACGTCACTCTGCACGTTGTCTTCGCTCAGATAGTCCTCGAGCTCACTGTCAGTATCGGCAGATGAAAGATCCTCATCGCTCTCTAAAAGACCAGCCATGATGCTCTCGTCTTGTAAATTCCGATTTTCCATTGCGACCGGATATTCTCTAATATATATAAATATAAAATAAAGGTAAAACTATCGCTAAAACAAAGAAAAGTTACCAAAAAGAACTCAAATTGAAATCTTAAAAGTCACGTAAAAGATAATCATACGTCACTTTGACTCCAACACCTGTTGTATTACGAAAACGGGAATACTTACTTCGGTGTCGCGACCACCACATGAAATGTCCTGAAATGTCATGAAATGTCCGTAAAGCACTGCGCCGAATTCGCGCAAATTAGAACGTGAGAGAAATATTTCGAAACACCCGGAGTCATTTTGACGTAGATTATCTTTCTAGGGTTAAAGACTATTTTGATAAAGACTATTTTTTTTGTCTGCGCTTGCATAGAGTTTTTTTTTCCATTTATTCATTGCTCACAAGTAAGTTATAGCAAACGCAAAAGCAAACGGATGCTGGAGTGGAGACCGCGTTAAGCAAGCGTAGTGAGATCGGATCTGCGGAGATCTGCAGAGCTACGATCTGCGGAGTGTAGCTGGCGAACACTGGATGAGAAGAGACGAAGACCGGGCTGAGTGGCGCGTCTACAGAGACCTACGTCCAGCAGTGGACTGATATAGGTCGATGATGATTAAACCGGCGGAGGGTTTGGCTATAAGGCCGGATGAAAGCTATCATATAATATATATTATATCATTGGACAACCAGACTAAGGCTCGATACATTAGTGGAGTAGTGTACATGTGGGAAATACGTGTCGGGGGTGACAATTTGGGCAGGTAAGTGTCACTTTTATAAACCAAGGTTAGTAAGGAATATTGAGTTGTACCCTATGCTGCCTTTTCTGACAGAAATATGCGAAAAATAGGTTAGGTTGGTAGCCATTTTTCGAAAAAATATTTTCTATACACAATTGCTCTCAATAAGGGCTATATTTCACTGGGACACCATGGCGGCGCAACCAGTCGCCGCCACCAACAATATGTACGTTTGGTTGCGCGACCAAACGGATACCAGGTGAGTAACTCCCTATAGAGCTGTATACATTTTGTTGGTGGCGGCGACTGGTTGCGCCGCCATGGCGTCCCGGTGAAATGGAGCCCTAAGAGCTCTGCCTCATTAATACGCCAAGGCGACGTCGCCAGCGGCGCAGGCCTGGCTACTTCTGGAATCCGAAGGACGCCAAATCGAGTGGCCATGGCGTCTCGACAGTCAGTTCGTTTACGTCGTCAGGAATGGATGTTAAAGAAATCGCACTTCTTTGTTATCTACTTCGTAGAATTTTTTTAGAGCTCTTAGACTGCATGTTTTAAGGGTTTACCCAAAAAGTAGAATGGGACCTTATTACTAAGGCTCCGTTTGTCTGTCTGTCTGTCCGTCTGTTTCTCACGAATCGAGAGACCGATAGAGAAATGTTATCAGATGATTTTTATAGCCGCTATAACAACAAATACTTAAAAAAACAGAAAAAATATGTTTTTAAGAGGGCTATACAAAACGTGTTTTTTGGTACGAAACTTTTCGTGGGCGAGTTCGACTTGCAATTGGCCAGTTTTTCTTGTTTCAGCAATTACTATTTACAATACTTTTGGACGATTTACGATTTGACGCTTCGCTCGCTCGCTCGATTAGTTGGGCAATCTGGAGGTTCCATCATTTACTCAAATTACGAATTAGCATAATTATTTGTCACTTGAAAGCAGGTGTTCTAGTTATCGCTTGACTCGGAGACAGTGTTCTCCGAAGTTGATGCCAGATAAAAGAACGCAAGTTCGAATCTTACCCTCATCTCTACAAACCAAGAAGGTAGAGCAAAGTAGAGATGCAGATGACCCTCATTCATTATCGCATTTAAATTTGATAAATAAATATTAACCCCCTATTATAATACAGTTAGCGTTGACATTATGTCACCATTACGTATGATTAATGATAATCAAGACATCAAGTCTGCGCTAACTTTATACAAGAATTAAGATAGACCGTTATAGTTTTAACTTCATCTGTTAATTTAATAATTAGATATCTAATATAGTAAAGTTAGTTAGTTTAATAAATTAACACGTTGTCTTGCTTAGTCCAATTCGTAGACTAACGGCCGGTTTCTGGAAACTCAAATCACGATTGATCCGAGTTTGACACATAGTAATTATTTGATATTTTCGTTGATCATCGTTCGAGAAACCGGCCGTAACACTACTCTACTTTTAGCACTAACGCTATGTGTGAAATTTTTAAATAGAAAATAAATACTTATAGACTTTTTAAATTAAACTCTTAGTAGGGTTAAGCTCGCCTTTGTACATTACTTTCAGCATCCTAGTTTGTAATTTACATATTTGTACAATAAAGAATTAAGGATTAAGATTTCATTTGTCCTAGCTTATCTTAGCGCAGCTGGGCTAGACTAGCTGTTCAGGCTGCACTGTGGTTATATATCAAGCTAGGTAAACGGTTGTGCCTCGTACTATGAAAGCAGCAAAGTAGCAATTCAGTGGCCGGCAACAATGGGGGAGGACAAGTACACTCGTTGCTAGAGAACCTGGATCTAGGTATAGCTGGAACTGGCCTATCTACCAGCTAAGGGCAGGGGAATGATGATCATTCCCCTTCATCTTCTTATCGTGTCGATGCTACTACTGTTGTTCTGATATGTTGTTGTAAGGGCAGCCAGAATAAGGGCAGGGGAATGATGATCATACCCCTTCTTCTTCTTATCGTGTCGATGCTACTACTGTTGCTCTGATATGTAGTTGAAGCATCGTGTTGGAAAGATTAGCCAGACTAGACACTGCGTACCGTGTCTAGCAGTTACCGGTGTGCGCCAAGAGGAGGCTCTTTTTATGCATCATCTCCTGCCCTTATCCCACGTTAAGTGGGGTCGGCACAACATTTTTTTTTCTTCCACTTACTCCTATAATTTAATCAAATCCAAGTCCACTCCTTTCACATTCATATTCTCTTTCACAACATTTCAACTGGCCTATCTACCAGTCTACTTCTATAAATAATGCTGGACAATCCTCACAACATCATCTAGCCCCAAGCTAAGCAGAGCTTGTGTTATGGGTACTAGACGACTGACATACTCAATACAATAAATCACATAGATACCTATATATTTATTATTATACATTTAAAATACCCAGTAGACCCGGAATAAATATTTACAGACCGTACAAACATTTAACGCAAGGCGGGAATCGAACCCGCAACCACCGCGTCGCAGGCAGACCTTCGCCTGCGCGCCACATCGGTCGTCTATAATGTTACCCTGGATCCGAAGCAGCAAAAGGAAGGGCTAATACCAACTGAGCCACCTGTTCAAAACATACTGCCAACTGAGCTGTGACAGGTGTCCAGCTCTGCCTTCCATGCTGTGAGTCATGGGTTCGATTCCCACCCAGAGCAAATGTTTGTGTGATGAATAAATATTTGTTCTGTGTCTGGACGTTACTATGTATTATATTTATGTTTTTATAAAAATATATGTAAAAGTATTGTATCAGCAATCTAGTTCCTATAGTACAATCTTTGTTTAGTTTGGGACTAGAGTGTGATGTGTGAAATGTCTAAGATTTTTTATTTATTTAGTTATTTTTTAATCATCCCAATCAAGAACAAACACTCCTGTATGTTCTGTGTTTGGATGTTATTATATAACTTTATACACTTTAAAAAAAAAACTGTATGATATTTTATCACCAATCTACCTTGCTTACTTCCAGGTCTGGAGCGTGATGTGTGAAAAGTCACTTTATATAATAAAAGGGGCTTCTATTAAGTCTACATCCATGTAACATCAAGTGGGCTACTAAGTAAAGTCCAAGCCTCAGTTCCTATTTATATTAGTACCCATGACGTCAGCTATTGTCTGGACAGTGACGCCACCTTTTGCTTAAGTTAAATTAAATCACAATGCTAACTATGGTTCGTTTGAAGAGGCAAGTTGGACAAAGTTATACTACAAAGTTATACTACAGAAAACTTGCACAAAGAGGCAACTACTACAAAAGTGACTATTTCTTTTGTTTTATATGTAATACAATACAGAAGTAAGCATTTTTTACAATTCTAAAAATTGTTTATTATGAGGGTACTTTGAGAATTGTGAGGACTTTTTTTATATACCCGATTAACAAATTTTTTTTTTACAAAATCCACAGATCTTAGTAGGTATCTTAAGTCACCATAATGCTGGCCACAGACGATCCTTCCTATCGTCCAATCGGCATGATACTGCAGGCTGGATCCAATCTGCAGTACGTCCATATACACCACACACGATCCAATCTATCGTCCAATCTATCGTCCAATCGGCATGACACTGCAGGCTTGACGACGCTGGCTTTTGACAGCGTGATTAATTAGAAAATTAATGTCGGATTTTGAAAAATTTTTCGACGGATTCGTATAGAAAATTGCACAAATAACAATGTTTTTTAATTTGAGCTCAATCGGACTGCTGGAAAAAAAGTTGGAAGCGATTACCCAAAGAGGGGGGACGAAAAGGGGGGATTTCGGATTTTTCTGGTACTCACCCCCCTTGTTTAGTCGATCTGCATTTTTACTTTTTTCAATTTCAAAGCCCTTCTTACGAACTGAACTGCCAATCGCCCACAGCCACACACGGTCCAATCGGCAGTATCCAATCGATGTGATCAAGCCAAAAGAATTGAACTGCCAATTGCCATCCATTCTAACTGTCATGCCAATCCACGGTCCCACACACGGTCAATTCTAACTGATCCAATCAGTAGCGTCATGCCGATTGGACGATAGGAAGGATGGTGTGTGGCCAGCATAAATGTGTTACCTTTATGTGACGTCATAGTTTTGTTTGCTATGACGGATCATAAAGGCAAAAATCTGAGTCAATTACGGCCGGTTTCTGGAAACCCAAATCACGATTGATCCGAGTTTGACACATAGTAATTATTTGATTTTTTCGTTGATCATCGTTCGAGAAACCGGCCGTAAATCTTTATTCAGTAAAATCACAAAGAAATTTTTGAATCGTCTTTTATCTAAGTGACTCTAGGTGGAACTTTATTTTGTCACCTGAATAGTATTTCGTCATTATCAGTTATATAAAAAAAAGACGTGTGGCACTCGGGGACTACCCTGTGGCCGCTGCAAAGCTATTGCATAGCATTTTTTTGCTGGATTACGCATGCGCCGTGTTAGGTTATTTCGTTACGGAATTTCTGGATTCAGTCTCCACGCTCAAGGCCCGCGATAGAAGCTATGTAATAGCTTAAAAGCTCTCATAATTATTGTAATGTTATTAATAAATCCATTCATTTTTTAATGTAGGTACACTATTGCAATGTATCTTACTGATAAAAATGTCTTCTAAACAAGATTCACCATAAAAATAAACATTTGTATCAAAATTTAGCACTTCCCTCCATCCGATAGTATATCGCGGGGTCCAAATTGGAGATTTGCGATTTCTGATACGTTAGCAATAAATTGAAATTTATCTAACGGCTTTGTATAGGAAAAGAGGGCAATGACAAAACATTTTGTCAATAGACGCGTCATGCGAGTAACACTATTTTGGAAAAAAGCGCATCATGCTAGAGACCCACCGCACTGGAACTTCAGTACTTAATTTAGTTTAATAGTAATTCTTTGAAGGATCATATACAAAAACGGTAGAACCTGGCCGTAAGTTTCTTCTAAGCTCTGGTCGCGTGGAACTGGCACCTAGAATCACCAAGTATGTAAGACGATTCTAAATGATCCTTGTGATTTTATTGAATAAAGAACTTTACTTACATACTTAGACACTATTATGTAAATACACGGGTGACAACTAAAGACATTGCATTAAGTAATGGCGCAAAATAACGCAAAAACTATTTAGTAGACAAATAGTTTAGAAAATATCGTAAAATAGCACGTCATTGCTTTAAAAATATAATTAAGTTGATAAAGATTTTATAAATTATCTTCTTCTATCACTGTTCTGTACTTACTTTAAAGGTTGCCAAAAAGATATTAGTGATAAGGTAATGGTACATTATGGAAAATATTTCTATAAAAAAATCGCGAAAATACTACTAGTGCCCTGTATATATTTCTAAAGCTGTAAGAAATCAACTATACGACCGCCTCTTATATAAATTTTCATATGATCGTGTTTCGATTTAAAATGTATGACCTTTCAAATTGAAACACAGCGATGGAATTACAACCGGAACAATCACATGCAAATGAGACTTAACATCGTTTCAGAAGAAGGTTTCAGAGTCACAGCACTACTCACTTTTTGTATTTATTTTGTATTTTAGTAACTGTCTATGTCATTTTGTAATTAATTTTAATAATTTTAACCTGTGTGTGTCTGTCGTGTCTGCAATAAAGAATTATTTGATTGCCAACTTAGTGAGGTAATTACCCTACTTATCTTTTGCCTGTTTTGATCTCAGATAGTATACTTACCATAAAAATAAACATCTAAGGATCAATAACAAAACATTTTCTGGTAATGAGATTTCCGGATGCCTAACTTAGTCAGACAATTGCCCTAGTTGTCTCGTCCCATTTATGATATAAGAATGCGTGTGTACCGTAAAAACATCTGTTGTCTCATGTATTAATAACAAAAAATGTCGTATTTTTTAGAATGTGCGGTTCAGACCATTACCATACTTGTCTTTTCCCAGTTTATATATCAGATTGCGTCTACATTATACAAATATCTAAGGGTTTATGTTGAAACATTTTCTTAGTGTAACGGGTACAGAGATTTCAGGAATTTACTCAAAATGCCACTTTGATACTGGCGGTGTATTGGAAAGGGAGTAATAGCAGATCTAATGGATACAATTTTATCGTAAGTAAATCAGGGTCGTATTCCTAACGGGTTTGTGCGTCTATAAAAATATATCTACGGGTTTTTTTTTACATATGTAAGAAATATGGATTGTCTTTTTCTCTTTGATTATCTTTTTTTTATTTAACAAAGTATAAATAAAAAAAAGACGTGTGGCATTCGGGGACTGCCGCGGTGAAGTTATTGCATAGCATTTTTGCGTTTGCCTTTTTTGCAGTGTTAGGTCATTTTCTTTAGGTTATTTCGTTACGGAATTTCTGGATTATGAAATCGGACTGCCAATTTGAGGTTTTCACGAATAGCTACAAACAAAAAAAGAAAACGCAAAAACGTATTTAACATGAGGTAATAACAAAAAAGATTTAAAAGCCTGTAAACTTTTGAAATTGTCAAAATTTATAGAAAGGTCATCATCATCATCATCTTCCTACCCTTGTCCCACATTATGTGGGGTCGGTACAACACGTCTTCTTCCACTCTCCTCTATCAGACGTCATCTCAATGCTCACACCTTTCTTACTCATGTCATCATTCACACAGTACAGGGCCCCCGCAGACTACAGACTTTTTATCGGCCGATAGTTTGGTTGGCTTCTTAATCAGTATGAAGATGTATGCAGATGCGCACAATACAGTGATTCAGTCTTCATACTGATTAAGAAGCCGACCAAACTATCGGCCGATAAAAAGTGTGTAGTCTGCGGGGACTCTAGGACTAGAATAAAATAAATATCAACATGCCCGTTTTGGGCGACGCGATCGAGCCGGGCCAAGGCAGGACATTATGGCGGCTGCCATTTTGTGGTCAATTCTTGAGGACGGATATTACGGCGTTTGGTGCAAGATACGAGAACATGAGAATATTTACGATTTTTTCACTCATCGTGCTCTAGTCCCAAACTAAGCAGAGCTCACAAGCTCTGCTCACAGCACACTGTGAGAAAAATATAATAAACACAATCAAATTGAGAGCCTTTTTGCAAGATTTTCACGACAAGAACCAAGAGACGGGCAAGAAACGCGCCATCCTCCTGGGCCTTCCACGTCGTCGGGTTGCGTTGTGGTGTGGGATCCACTCTGTGGTTTTTGCCCACAACTCGCTTGACATACGGCAGACATGTCCAGCCCAGTTCCATTTCAGGTTGGCGGCTTTGAGGCCAACGTCCAGGATTTTTGTTTTGGAGCGCCGTATACTGTTCCGCACGCGGTCTAACAGTTTTTAACATTAAGATATGTATTTCAAAAAATTAAGGGTAAAGTTTATGACTTGTGCTACCTTTAAATCACATCACCCCGACGTGACGGGCGCGTCCGGTAATACGAGTATCTAGATGACATCGATTTACCAACAGCCAACAGTATAATTTTACTTCCAAAATGAATGAATAAATAAACTTTACCTTTCATTTTACTAGCTGTCCCGGCGAACTCTGTTCCGCTTTAAAGTCAATTCTTCTTCTTATCGTGTCGATGCTCTACAACTGTATTTTGTTGTAGCATCGTGTTGGAAAGATTAGCCAGACTAGACACTGCTTTACCGTGCCTAGCAGTATCGGTGTGCGCCACGAGGAGGCTTTTTCCATGCATAAAGTCAATAAATAAGCAGATTTTTGAGTTTATTAAGTTTGTTTTTATAATAAAATACATACATACATACAAATTATATATTATCTTATGTCCGTCTCCTGGCTCTAAGCTACCCACCAATTTTCAGCCATATCGGTACAGCAGTTCTTGAGTTACAAATAGTGTAACTAACACGTCTTTATTTTACTTATATATAGATTTATAAATTATTCTTCTTCTTATCGTGTCGATGCTACAACTGTATTTTGTTGTAGCATCGTGTTGGAAAGATTAGCCAGACTAGACACTGCTTTACCGTGCCTAGCTGTTACCGGTGTGCGCCGCGAGGAGGCTCTTTCCATGCACCCTATAAATTATTGAAAAGCATTAAAACTTTGGTAGTGGCTCTGCTTTCTATGCTGTGGTTTCGTGGGTTCGATTCCGACCGGGAACAAACATTTGCGTGATAAAAGTTGTTTGTTCTGTGTCTGGATGTTACAAGGACATTCATTCATTCATTAAATATTAAGCACACAAAACAGAAACACCAAAAAATAAAAACAAAACAACAAAAATTTAACAACACGATCGTTTTTGTGAGCTACATACAACAGCTTATCCGACTCAGCATAATGCCTAGACACTTGTAGGTAGCTAGGCGCTCGTATTCTGTCGAGACCTTTCGACCAATAGGCCTTGTGAGTTGTTACTGCCGGTTTCTCGAACGATGATCAACGAAAAAATCAAACAATTACTATGTGTCAAACTCGGATTAATCGTGATTTGGGTTTCCAGAAACCGGCCGTAAGTGTTGTATCAGAAATCTAGATCACATAGTAAAAACTTTGCTTAGTTTAATTTTAGCGTAAGACCAGTGTAGTGAAAGGATTTACGCACTAGTTAGTACTAAAAAGTAGATCCAACATTTCCCAATATCGCCCGAAGCCATGAAAGCTCCGCAATCATTATGAATTCACGAAAATTTTAGTCGGAAAAGTTAGATATTACCAACTTTGGACCAGATTTGAGACCTAGTTACGAAACATTCTACCAACCTGGTTTATATGGATTCTGTAGAGATCAAATTACAACTTATGTAGACGGAGAGAGTGTTTTTAATTAAAAGACCATTATAATAAAAGTAAATAAATAAAATAGCTTCTAGCCCCACGCTAAACAGAGTTTGTGTTATGGGTACTAGAAGACTGACATACTTAATACAATACATTACATAGATAGATATTTCTTAATTATACATATAAAATACCCGGAATGAATATTTGCAGATCGTAGAAACATTTATTCCAAGGCGGGAATCGAACCCGCAACTCCCGCGTCGCAGGCGGACCTTCGCCCGTCGCGCCACATCGGTCATCAAATGAAAAATTATCAACATATATTTCCATATACATTATAGCTTCTTTATTTCATTTTCCTTGCCTTGTTTAAGAAGAAGGTATTCCCCATGTTTCTAATCGCACATATCTACGCTTAAATCTAAATAGTCTCATTGTACACCTTTTTCTTTGATTAAATCGTTTAAAGCTATCTTATCTATAGAGAACATTATCTAAATCTCAACAGCAAGAAAATCTACCGTCAAAAATTGTGAACAAAACTCACTTAATTTTAACTTACATTGCGCAGTTTTTTTGCGTTCTTTATGCGGAGTTTTTTAAATGGCTGTGATGCCACGCAATGTAATTCAAAACGAGAGATAGAGTCTTTGCTTGTTTTTTGCGTAGTAGTCAATTTCCGGCTTCGAGCAAATTGGTTCACGTAAAGGAATTCAACGCAATTGGTGAGGCGTGGTCGTAGTGCACGTGATAAATACTTACAAAGCGATTAGAACCACTCAAAAAAATATTATGGCCAATAAAAAAATATAAATTTAAGAACAAGGCAAAACATTTACAAAATCTTAAAATAACAATAAAATGCGTTACTTATAAACATTTTTGTCATTTCATATAATGCTTTCTAGTCCTAAATTTTTAAAAAAAGCTTGTATTACGGAAATGGTTGTACTGTCAAAATTTACATCATACCTACTGGTAAAAGCTGACTTTTGTACATTCAAATGGGTTAGGTATTTCATTTTCATTCTAAAAAGCGTACGTTAACACCTTTGTTGTCAAAAATCTGTCACGACTAAATACACTTCAAAAATATGCAAGTTAAAACACGAGTCTTGTGTTCCATACACTTTCAAATAACTTACAAATAAATGATTCTTATTCTTAATCTTTCTTTCCAGTTTTTTTACACGATACCCGTGCGCAAACAGACCACATCTCTACGAGATTATTCGGTTGATGAAAACCGTTTTATTTTAGGAAATTACCGCGTAAATATTTTCTAGCTTATTTATCCCTTAATTTTATTTAATAGCTCCATATTTGATATAACTTGTAATTTGTATGCTATGATTCAAAGTTGTTATTATTGTGTATGTATGTAACAATTCAAAGTAATTTTTGTAATTATTAGTTATGGTACTATCAATGGTAGCTTATAATATCACAACAAGGAATAATATAAGTTTTATCTACCTACTAGAAAAAAAATTACTGACAATTTTTTTTCGTATTACCGAATTTTTTAATCCAGAAAAACTGTGTTTAGTTTGATTTTTTTTTTGTCTAAAACTTGAATTGTTTAGATTATGTTATTACGTATTCAGTTATTATGAAAAAAACTCTAGATATGACATTATAAACATCAAAATATACAAGTTGAGTAGATAATTGATAAAATACTTTTTGTATATATTTATACAAAAACATACTCATTCAATCTTACACAGGTACTTACTAACATTTTTGAAAATTTATTACACGACACTTGACAGTTTTTTTTTTTAATCTAAACCATTAATCTCAAATAGCTTCTAAGAAATCTGAAGACATATCTACCGTGCCTGGGGATTACAGGAGCGACAACTCTCTTTATTTCACTTCCAAAAGAGAATATAACAGTGGGGCTATCCAGCAAGGAGAAACTTGCGTGACTGAATATCCTTTCAGTTGCAGTTCAGTTTTCGATGATTTTACTATAGTAACTCATCAGTATTCCGTGGCATTTTTGTAGACTGACGTGACTGAGCTTTTTAGGTATGACTGAGCTGTTAAAAATGACGTCAATGCCGTGGTTTAGGGCGTGGCCTACCTGATTTAAGCATGACCTACCTGATTTGAGCATGGCCTAGATGATTTTTTCTTAATTCTATCAAACGGTATGAAAATCGATTATTCAAAATATCAATAAAAGATGAAGAAGAAAACTGAACTTCAATTTGATCAAATAACAGTTCGAAAACATTTCAGTTGTCAGGATACCCCCCAGTCAGTATCAGTCTAGTCAATTGGTTGTAACGTTAGAAACTCCCTTGTGAGTCTCAAAGCGTGTGTAGCTTCCTAAACAAAGAAAAATGTTGGAATCGGTACAAAAAGTACCCCCTTATTCAAAATTATACTATATACAGCATATATAAACAACTGTGAATATATATTCATGTATTTTGGAGCGACGATCTGCGGAGTGTAGCTGGCAAAAACTGGATTAGTAAAGCCGAATACCGGGCTCAGTGGCGCGTCTTGGGAGAGACTTACGTCCAGCAGTGGATTGCTATAGGTTGATGATGATGATGATGATGAATGTATTTCAACGACCGATGTGGCGCGGCAGGTGAAGGTCCGCGGAGGTTGCGGGTTCGATTCCCGCCTTGGGATAAATGTTTGTACGATCTGCAAATATTTATTCTGGGTGTTCTGGGTATTTTATGTGTATAATAAAAAATATCTATTTATGTAATGTATTGTATTAAGTATGTCGGTCTTCTAGTACCCATAATACAAGCTCTGCTTAGCTAAGGGCTAGATGATGTTGTGTGCATTGTCCAGCATTATTTATTTATTGCTACCCATTTTGGAGCAATTTTAAAGAAATTAAATCAATGCATAAGAATTTCCCGACCTACAACAACACTTTCAAATCAGCTTTCTCTATCCTCTAAGGTTTGCTGGTAGAAAACTCTTTTGGGGATAAGCTCGCCTTTATATATATTTTTAAATTTGAATGTTTGTCTCAATTTGTACAATAAATATAACCCCTTTTTTATAAAAAGTTAGCGTTCACTTTATGTCATCATTATATGGCAATCAAGACATCAAGTCTGCGCTAACTTTTTAGTCAAAGTCAAAGTTAAAGTCAAAGTCAAAGTCAAAGTCAACGTCAAAGTCAAAGTCAACGTCAAAGTCAAAGATAAAGTTAAAGTCAAAGTCAAAATTACTTTATTCAGTAAAATCACAAGGATCATTTAGAATCGTCTTACATATTTTATTTATATTTTTATTTATACGATAGACCGTAAATAAATAAGCGTTTATAAATCACCAGCATTTACGAATAAGGCCCGTCGTCTCCAATTTGGCCCCTCTCGCCCAATATCACTCTCGCTGCAGGTGAGACTGTGAAAGCATGCATTTCTTGGCTCGTCGCCAAAAAACAATAATGTATCGCCATCTTTTGTTCATACCGCCTATTGGTGGTGTGCGAGAGTGAGTCACGCAGATTTTAATTCAAGAATAGTTTTTTTTTTATATTTCTAATTAAAATTATAGGTTAAGATTTATTTGACCTTATGTCATCATTACGTATGGTAATCAATACATCAAGTCTGCGCTAATATTTTGTAAGATAGACCGTAGTTAAACAGTATTTATAATATTATTAGTATATAAACAAACTTACGACTATACAGTATTTACAAAATGTACATTGGCATATAAAATACATAAGAAATAGCTATCTACAGACCGTTGCAAACGATCTCTAGATAGTTCAACTGATCCAAATCAGTACCAATCGGAAGCGTACCCAAAATAATACTCAATAATTTGGTTCTTAGATAAAGAGTAGTATATTAAATATAGTATAATATAATAATTATATTAAACATATAGAATAGTACATTAAACATAATAACCTTATGACGTAGACGGCCGGTTTCTCGAACGATGATCAACGAAAAAATCAAATAATTACTATGTGTCAAACTCGGATCAATCGTGATTTGGGTTTCCAGAAACCGGCCGAGAGTCACAAGGTTTAATATTTTGAACTGGTACTAACTAAGCCAGTGGTGTGCTGACAAGGAGGATGCTATGCAAAATGTTGTTTCGCAAACATCGTGTTCTGCATAATGCCTGCAAATTCTGAGCTATATAATAACTAGAACTTGTACCAGTCTGAATTACAATCTTGCTTGATCCCAATTTTATTGAGGCTAGAAGGATTTCCTAGAAATAAATTTTACTCCATTTTTCAGACGACGAAAATGAGGACGAAACCATATTTTTTTTATGTTTAAGTTAGAAGTGTTATAGAAGAACCACGCCTTGTATGGCATTTTATTGTGATAATAATGGCGAAATGAAGAAATAAACCGACATTTTACAAGGTTTTTTAGAAGAAGAACCGAAGACTGAGCTCAGTGGCGCGTCTTGGGAGAGACCTACGTCCAGCAGTGGACTGATACAGGTTGATGATGATATTTTTACAAATAAGTAATTTGTATCTAAACTAATATTATAAAGAGGAATGATTTGATTGTTTGTTTGCATCGAATAGGCTCCGAAACTACCGGACCGATTTCAAAAATTCTTTCACTGTTGTGAAGATAGATAGATAGATAGATAGATAATTATTTATTTGGCTAACACACCACACAAAGCCTTAAAAAATACAAAAAACATGGAAAAAAAAAACTTAAAAATACTAAAATTAAACTAATGTAGGTAGGTACATGTACCCAACTAAGGGGTAGGTATGGGCACTGAATAATCTCGCTCTGTGTCGGATGCAACCAAACAGGTCCTGACTCAGCTTGGTGCTGCTGGCATAGTGGGAACTATACCAGCAGCGCTGGTTTTCAGTCAGGGCCTTAATTAAGGGTGACGTCACACGTAACATATGCTATACAAAGGTAAAAAGTATAATCGTAGAGTACAAACAATTAATCATGTTATATAAAATTATGTGAGAAGTACGAGTACAGTAGAATAGAAATATATGTATAATATGTATATAGTATAATATAATAGAATAGTACAGAAGAAGTTAAAATTATTTAAAGACAGACATGGTTTCAAAACAAAGGGCATAGTTTAAATAGTATGTAAATTAGATTGCAATAATGCGAAACATAGTACAAAAACATGGGATTAGCAAACAGTAAGTTCATGAGTCAAGAGGTCTTCATAGAAAAGAAAAAGAAAGAAAGAAATAAGTCGTGGGTTTGATCATTAAGAATCAATTTGGGAAGCCAGAAGAAGGTCTTTGCAACGGTTTCTAAAGGTATTTAGAGTTTTAATGGCACGAACTGGTGGAGGAAGATCATTCCAGCAGCGAGACGCTGCAAATCTGAATGACCCACGAAAAGCTACCAACTTGTGCCTCGGCGTAATAAACACATGGGTGCAGTCCCTCTTTATGTAGCGTGAATATTCTTGCACCAATTTTAGCTTCTGGAATAAATAAACAGGCGTTTTCTTATTTATGACTCCAAACAGAAGCGTAGCTAAGTGAAGTCTCGTGCGAGCTTTCATCTTTAGAAGTTTAGATGAATTAATATAAGGCGTCACGTGTGTGCGAGGAGGAATTCGAAAGCAGAAGCGCGCGCAAGCGTTTTGTACACGCTGAATCAATTTCGCAGTTCTAGACAGCAAACAGGACCCGTAAACGACATCACAGTAATTTAACTTAGATAAAACCAAAGACTCGCAAAGCATTATACGGACTTCTTCACTGATGTAGGGTCGAATCTTATATAAAGATTTTATTCTGTAAAAACAGTTACGCACACACTCGGTCACATGACCTTCAAAGCGAAGGTGTTTGTCTATGGTTAATCCAAGACTCTTTGCCTCCGTAACATGTTCCACGACTGCACCTCCCACATGAATTTTAAATTGAAAATCTGCAATTTTATTAAGTCCAGCCTTGGTGCCAATAAGCATATACTTAGATTTTCCAGGATTGAGAACAAGGGAGTTAGATTCAGACCAGCGCAACACCTGAGCCAAATCACCATTGATCTTATTTACTGCTCCGAGACAGTCACGTGACTGGAAAGAGTGGTACATCTGCACGTCGTCGGCATAAAGATGAAATTTGCAGTGTGTAATTGTCTTAATAATGTCAGCACTGTACAGTATAAACAGGATTGGCCCAAGAATCGAACCCTGAGGAACGCCGCGCGGAACTGGTTGGAGAGAAGATCTGGTGGTGCTTCCATTAGGTAATTTAAGTTCCACACACTGTTGTCTCTGACTCAAGTAACCTGAAAACCAATTAATCGAGTTGGTGTCAAATCCATAAAAAGCTAGTTTCGAAAGAAGAAGAGGAATGCTGATGGAGTCGAAAGCACGTGAAAAATCTAGAAGGAGTAAAATGCTGCACATACCCTGATCTTGGGCAGCCAGCAAATCATCCACCACATCCAACAGTGCGGTTGAAGTGCTATGTCCTTGGCGAAATCCAGATTGGCGTTGTGGAAGAATATGGTTGTCTTCAAGATATTTGGTCAACTGTTTACAGACAACCCTCTCCAACAACTTCGAAAGGCATGGCAGTAAACTTATAGGTCGTAGGTCACTCAAAGCAGATGGATGGCTATTTTTAGGAATGGGCTTAACGACTGCCACCTTCCAACAATCCGGAAAAATGCCGCTCAAAATAGAGTTATTGATGATCGTTGTAATTGCAGATAAAGATTGAGGTAGTGTCATGAGTACCATATCCAAGGACATGCCATCCATGCCTTGGGCATTGGATTTAAAACTCTGTAAAACTTTACCAATCTCAAATTCGCTGACAGGTGACAAGGAAAAGCCGGCCGCCACAGGATTGTACCGATGATGTTCAAAGTAGGTGAGCTGAGATATTTGGACCAGGTCACTACCTGGGACATTGAGAAAGTGACTGTTAATTATATCTGGGTCACTGAACTGGGGTGGTAACTCATCAGTATTCTGCTTGTCAGACAAGATATTATTTTTTAAACTTTTCCAAAGATTTTTAGGCTTATGAATATTATTATTAATTTTTAAGGTAAAAAACGCTGTTTTTTCACTCTCAATGGCCGCTAGCACGATACATTTCATAGTTTTATAGCATTGCTTGAAGGTATCAGACTTATCCAACTTGTACTTAACATGATAATCGTCTCTGATTTTGATCATAGATTTAACAGTTTCAGTTATCCACGGGTGAGGGGGGCCTTTAAATCTGCTGGTTTTTAATGGAGCATGCAAATCAAACAGCGTGGTAATAATAGAAGTTAAACTCAGGTACATTATCTGCGCTGAACATAGGCTATATTATAATCATTTTTTTTATATCTAGGCTACCCGAGCGAAGCCGGGGCGGGGCGTACTACTAGTCTTAGGTACATTATCTGCGCTGAACATAGGCTATATTATAATCATTTTTTTTATATCTAGGCTACCCGAGCGAAGCCGGGGCGGGGCGTACTACTAGTCTTAGATAAAGATAAAATTACTGACTCTTTATTCAAAAACAATTTTAACCCAAATTAAAGCTACACCAGATTGCCTTTTAAGGGTTAATAAAAATGACCCTTTTGGCAAAATCTGAGCATGTTTATTTAACTAAGTTGAGCGTAAATCGAAACACGAGTTCAACCCTTAAAGGGAACTCGATTTCATCGAGAACTTTGAACTCGATTTATGAACAGTAAGTTCTTCAACAAACATGTTACGCGAGTAATATACGTAAATAACTAACGTGATACGTGAACGTGATAACGTGAACAGAGTCGCGTGCGTTTTACTATACTTACATAGACAGGGTTTGAACGTGCAAATTCTATGTTGAGATGTTGACAGGCATCTCAGATCAGTTGATAGTAGCTCTCTCTGCCTTCCATGCTGTGGGTCGTGGGTTCGATTGCCACCCAGAGCAAATGTTTGTGTGATGAACATAAATATATGTTCTGTGTCCGGATGTTACTATGTATTTTATGTACGTATTTACAAAATTAAATGTATATTAGATATGTATTTTACCAACAATCTAGTTCCCATAGCTTTGCTTAGGTTGAGACTAGAGTGTGATGTGTGAAATGTCCGTGAATATTTATTATTTATTTAATTAAGTGTGACTATATCTGACTACACTGAGGCAAATAATAATATAGTTATTAATAATAACTCCGAAGTTATATAAAAATATAATTACTTATATAATTGTTAGGTAGGTATATATATTTTTATATAACTTCAGAGTTTCTTAAATAGGTATTCCAAACATGATCTAGAAACTTGTTAAAGTTGTATTCACAATAAACGTATCATATTTCCCCGAACCTATTATACAAGTCTATTATAGCCGAATTTTATGGAAGTCCTATTGTAAGTGATTTCTAGAATAATCTATTTTTCTGAGGCTGATGACTTCTCAGATTCGTAACAAAGTAAACATATAATGCTGGGGCCACATTAGCGGGCTACGGCGAATATTCGTGTTAATGCGATTTATGTGGCCGGGTACATCGTGTCATCGCGTAGTATTTAGACAAAAAGATCGCCTATACCCGAACACGATGTTTCTGTCGCGCCAACACGATACGAATATTCGCCCGCTAATGTAGCCGAAGCATTAGCTGTCAAACCGCGACATTAGATATAATGACGACCGATGTAGCACGGAGATTGCCGGTTCGATTCCCGCCTTGGGATAAATGTTTGTACGATCTGCAAATATTTATTCCGGGTATTTAATATCTATGTATAATAAAAAATATCTATCTATATACACTGAGAAAACTGACAATCATAAAAGAGGTGAATTCAGCTTAAAGTATGATGAATTCACTCAAAGGACGGAGCATAGTGATTCACCAAAAAGAACGATGATAATACTGAAGTTGATGATAACAGTATTTAAGATGATGTGTCACCATGGATTTAGTTTTAGTTTCCTACTATTTTTCGATGCCTTCCTCATATATCCAGTTATATCCTATTAGTTTTCCTACAATTTTTCGGTGACTTCCTCACATATTCAGTTATGTCATACAATTTTTCCTACTATTTTTCGGTGACTTCCTCACATATTCAGTTATGTAATACAATTTTTCCTACTATTTTTCGGTGCCTTCCTCATATATCCAGTTATATCCTATTATTTTTCCTACTATTTTTCGGTAACCTCCTCGTATTTTAGGTTAGGTCCTCTTACTTTTCCTACTATTTCCTCATATCTCTGGTTATAGCCTATTACGGAGCCCCTTACGGAGGTCGCCTTCAATAGGAGGATTGTGTTTTTTAATAAACCAATTAATATCTCTTTAATACACCAGTGATACTTAGTACTTGTAGTTCTACTCATTCTCCATCAGTAGGACTACAACTAAATACTGGTGGATTACACAGACATTGTTTGGATTATTAGAAAACACAATCCTATAATTGAGGGCGCCACTGGACTTACATGATCCCCTTATTTTTAAGTATCCAATATCGGTTATTTTCATTTAAATATTATTAGGTGTGAGCTCAATATTAAAAAAAACTGAAGATACTTAAACTTGAACCTTAAAAAAATGAGGAGCAAGTAAAAAATAGGAAAAAGTACCTTGGCAAGAATGGTAAGAAGGTAAGAAGGGATGTATGTATAAATTAAACAGAAAATTAAATGGTATTTTTATTTCCATAGTATGAAAGAATAATTATTATATACTATAAACACTACTGAATAACAGTATAAAAGAAGACTGTTTTGTTTAGAAACATCATCGCCTTAATGATTACAGTATCTATTTGTCGGTCATTATAAAAAATCATTATATACATTATGTTCAATAATTCTAGTTTTTATATATATATATATATATATATATAGGTTGTTGTATACAAAATAAAGGTTGAGACGAGTAGAAATTTAATTTACAAATTTTATAGCTTTCAGTAGGATATTTAGCCGCAGTAGCATGAAATATTTTAAAAGTCACATCAACAGCCTCAGTTGGTGTTGTGAACTTGTAAAACGTATTGTCACATACTGTGAAGGAACCACCTGACTGGCGGCACCAAATTATAAATGGTTGGAGGTTAATACCTAGGTTTTGAAGCTTTTGGCGACGCTCCTCAATTACCACTTGCACGTCATCATCCACGATGGTCACAAATCCATCCAATATCTCCGCTCGTGAAGCTTGCCAGTCTTTTCTAGATCGACGGGCAGGAGGAATATTAAAGAGACAGCCGAGTAGCAATATCGCTGCTATTAATTTTGACTCCGGTTGTTCATCTGGAAAGAAAATAATAATACTTAGTAGGTATATTTGACACAACACATCATCATTAACTGAGCAAATAGGGAAAAGTATCAGAACAAAATAAAATTAATACTATATACATCTATCTATATATGTAAAAATGAACTGCCGAAATGTTTGTCCGCCCGCCCGTTACTTCTGAACGACTGCACCATGTTAGATAATTTTTAAATTCTTTTTTGTCTATATATTTTATAACGGGTTCACCAACCCAGGAAGGTCGAGCACCTAGAACTATATAACAGAATATTTTCCTTACCGTCACAAATTGCCAATGTATCAGTTATTTTTCGACGAAGAAACGAGTCCTTTGTGGTGTTATGCTTCTGCTGAGCAGCTTTTAGTATGTTTTCCGATGAAGCATCCAAGGCGTCGAGGCCCCCGGATTTATCAGGGAACAGTGCTTCGTAGTCATACGTCAAGAGTCGCCATCCATCACTTGACTTCAGGATAGGATACTTATTGAAGTACTCCTGTAATGTCCTTTCCTCGTAGTACAAGTACCGGAGGCGAGCTCGCATCGTCTCCAGCCACAGGGCACTGACCTCCTGCCACGGACCAGCTGAAGGACATGACAGCTGCTCTAATGCTGACGCTACGTCCTCCACTTCACCTGCACACAAAAATTAAAACGATTAATAATTAGTACAATAACAATAACGGTCTTAGATTCAGATATTTTGTAATTTGTAACGAAAATTTATACTAAGTAATTCAGATATTTTTCTCTATTTCTATTCTTGATAATTTAATTCAATCTGAAAACATAAAATTTCTTGAAAAGGAGTTACCTTCTTTAAGTCCGGTTAGGTCGATTCCAGCGCGACGAGGGGTGTCTAGCCTAGGACTGGACTTGGAGCGAGAACGTGACTTGGGCTTTTCAATAAGGCCCAACGAAACTAAATGCTGCCGTCGAGCCCTTCTGGCGGTGACTAACCAGCCAGAGATTTGCGCTTAGCCATATCCATTTTTGCACTGATCAAACACATTCACTGGCACTAATGGAATTGTTTTTGCTATTTATTAAACGAGTCGTGCGTGAGTCGTCACGGCTGTAGCGGTGAAATACAAATGACCGAAATGGCGCGGCGGCGGAATGAAGTGAGAGAGGGAGACCTATGCCGTCACCATAAATTTGTAGGACATCATTCAAATGCTAGATGCTACTCATAAATGGGTCTCTGTAATAATAATTTAGTAGGATACTCATAAAATGATATGACTATAATATTGAACTTTGATGCTTACTCTAAAAATATGAGATTATTTAATCGTATTATCATAGGATTCACATAAAATAATATGACTGTAATATTAAAAAATGATGCTTACTTTAAAAATATAAGTTTAAAGCATTATAATTTAATATAGTACATTAGGGGGAGGTCATCGTATTTTTAGAGATACTTCCTCATATTAAACTATGAAATCTATTTATATTACGGTGACTGCCATTGTGTTTTTTAATTAGAATCTTATTTATAATTATCATACTAATTTATGGGACAGTGGACCATTTTCTATTACATTGTGTTATTATTTGAAGAAGATAATGTTATTTCATAATTACAAATTTTTACGATGACAAGTATCATAATATTGCATTATTTACCCAAAATATTCGATTCCATCTTAACACATTTCAGTTCTAGCGTAATATTTACTTATTATCAACATATTATAAGACAACGCATCTATTTTAAACCAACGTCACGATATTTTATGATTATGCCAAAATGACATTTTTCTCAGTGTAATGTATTGTATTAAGTATGTCAGTCTTCTAGTATCCATAACACAAGCTCTGCTTAGCTTGGGGCTATATGATGCTGTGTGGATTGTCCAGCATTATTTATTATTTATTTATTCTAGTTCCAAAACCTCCAAATTAGTGGAAACCCAACGAAGTTCATAATGAAATGGACTGAAGCACCCGACCTTCAGTCTACGGCAGTATTTCATGTCACCCCATGTACTTAAGCTGTGTACCTCATTAATTAGACACAACGGACTCTAACATAATTTACTAATGACTAAACATTTGCTTCTTACGGCCGGTTTCTGTAAACCCAAATAACGATTGATCAGAGTTTGACACATAGTAATTATTTGATTTTTTCGTTGATCATCGTTCGAGAAACCGGCCGTAAATCTTCTAGTAACTTCTATTTAGAGATGAAAATATTCTCGGACAATTCACACAACTCTCTAGTCTCAAAGTGTAATTTTATATTTGTATTATTTGGTCTTGAATTCTATGTATTTGTTTTAATTTAATTTGACATGATATATATAATTTGTATGCTAGTTATAGTAATGTGCTGATCTATACAATTATGACGACAACTGTTAAACCACATTTATGCAAATAAATAATTTGATTTGATTTGATTTGATTTCAAACTAAGCAAAGCTTGTATTAAGGAACTATGTAGATTGCTGATAGAATACTTAAATAGGTACATATTAATAAAAAGCATTTTTGTATAAAAACGAAAACTTCATAAAAATCCCAAACTAAATAGTTTATATTATTGTAAGTTTGGGGTTCGTAGAACCCCCGATTCTTGGTAAAGATAGCAACATGAAAGATAAAGCTTTAGAGTCCCCGCAGACTTTAGACTTTATATCGGCCGATAGTTAGATCGGCTTCTTAATCAGTATGAAAACTGAATCACTGTAATGTGCGCATCTGCATACATCTTCATACTGATTAAGAAGCCGACCAAACTATCGGCCGATAAAAAGTCTGCAGTCTGCGGGGCCCTTACAATCTGAGTTGTCATGTCGAACCGTAAGATCTGATTCGTTTCAAGAGCCCCTTTGAGTGTAGCTTTGTAATTAATGTGTCTCTTTGTACGAATCTGATTGAACATGCGATCCGATTATCGAAGGCTTATAGAATGTTTACAAGATCCCCTTGTTCCCGTTGATGGGATAACACACGACCTTACCTACAAGTTTATTACAACAAGACAAAAACAATATATTTGTACTTACTTAAATAAAAATGTACGATGTTTAATGTCCATGAATATTTATTTCGTTTATTTAAATTCGAATATATTCAAAAACTCCTTTTAATAAACAAACTTACTATTACAGTATTTACAAAATGTACATAGGCATATATAAAGTTGAACTATGTATAGATAAAAAAATAATGACAATCCACACAACATCATCTAGCCCCAAACTAAGTATAGCTTGTTTTATGGGTACTAGAAGACTGACATACTTAATACAATACATTACATAGATTGATATTTATTATTATACATATAAAATACCCCAGAACACCCGGAATAAGTATTTGCAGATCGTACAAACATTTACTGCGCCACATCGGTCGTCAAATAGTCATCTTTAAAACCAAGCAATGTATTTTTATTCATCTGTTTATCACAAAATCAAATTATAAATAAATCACGATGTTCATGTATTTTACGAGAACAGATTTTTCAGAACAAACAAATTTTCCAATAATTAATCTCAACATACGGAAATTACTTGTTATTATACAATTTCCTTTGCTTTAGCTTAAATTAAATTACGGCAGGGTTATCAAACATACAATATTTACTTAACAATGAGATATTCAAATTGAATGCTTATGCTCCTATAAATAAGCTTTGTTTTAAATCAGTTTATTTTGTAGGTTAGTTTAAGGCTTTTGAAGAGTCACTACTTTCATGTAAAATATTAGAAGAATAGAATAGAATATAACTTTATTGTACACCATAAAAGAAATACAATGAAACAAACAATTAAAAATAGGACGTACAATGGGCGGTCTTATCGCTATAAGCGATCTCTTCCAGACAACCTTTGGATGGACAGAAAACATTCGATTATTATATTACGTATTTACCTAAATGCGAATATTTAGGTACTTACTTAAATATTATATTTGATATACATTAAATCTCTATTAACGTTACAAGCTTTGCTTAGTTTGGAACTGAATAGCGTTGTATGAAATGTCACTGAATATTTTTATTATCAGATCTGCATCAAAAAAGAATTTTAATTTTTGTATTCATTAAAAAGTCAATGCACGATATACCTAGTAACGACACAAAAACTATATTTGTGAGAAATAACTACATTTCACGATAAATGTAGTTTTTCGTTCAGAAATATAGTTTTACCTACTTCAATAAAAAAATATTTTATATAAAATAAGCAATACTTTTCACGTAATACCTAGTAACAATACAAAAGCTTTAATTTGAATAAATTTCTCGACAAATCAAGACAAAAACTGCTTTAAATAAATTCGTTATCAACGTATGAAAACTATAGGTACATTGATTTACCGCAGAATTTCTCATAAACTCAAATTGATTCTAAATGATCCTTGTGATTTTACTGAATAAAGTAGTTTTGACTTTGACTTGACAAACTCGATTTTCGGATTCAGAATCGTTTGCATAGTGGATCTGCGCATGATTTGTTCTCCATATAATCATTTTTAATTTTTGTCCTTTATACACTCTTAAAATAGTTGGTATCTACATACCTATAAATGACTCTCTCTTACATAATGCATGCCTGAGTAAAAACAAAAGACTACTTAAAGCAAACTTCTAAAATAACCAATACTTTACAGCAGAATTCCTCACAAAAATGCAAAAAAAAAATGGTTCCCTCTTGCATGACGCATGCCTGGGTATAAACAAAAGCCGCCTAGCGAAGGCGCGGACAATCGGCCTAGCGCGGATGCGACCTCGATACTATCGGTAATTAGGGTAAAACTTCTAGCAGGGGAATTAAAAACATTTTTTTTAAGGTAGATGAGCTTGCGGGCCACCTGATGGGAAGTGGTCACCGCCGCCCATGGACACCTGCAATATCAGAGGCGTTGTCGGCCTTTTAAGTGAGGATAAACCCCTTTTTTGAAGGCTTTCGGGCGAAGGTCTGCCTGCGACGCGGATGTTGCGGGTTCGATTCCCGCCTTTGGATAAATGTTTGTACGATCTGCAAATATATATTCCGGGTGTTCTGGGTATTTTATATTAACAATAAAAAATATCTATCTATGTAATGTTTGTATTAAGTATGTCAGTCTTCTAGTACCCATAACACAAGCTCTGCTTAGCTTGGGGCTAGATGATGTTGTGTGGATTGTCCAGCATTATTTATAATTCATTTCTAAACTACATAGTTTTTCTGAAGACAGAAATAGAAAAAGTTATTGATTATTGTGACTTTCTCGTAGTCTTGTAAAATATCGGAAAATCTATTTTCAAATGATTATAGTATAGAGAGTAGTATCAGTTATACGATCGCTCACAGCAAACACAATTTTTCTCCGTCGCCGGCCGTCACCGGACAATTTTAAATTACCCTGTCGTGTTATATGATCGATCTTGACAGGGTAGGTCACCGAGTAATTTGTGGCCAAAAATTGTCTAAAACTACCTTAACCCGTTATTCAATCTATGCCAGAAACTTTTGTATTATTTGCATTGGCAATAAAATAAACTTGTTTTTGAGTACATTTATTTATTTAATTCAACTTGAACTCATTATATTCTGAGATCTTTTATGATTATCTAAATATTAATAGTCCTTCGCAGACCTTTACCGGCGTCTGTGTTCCCAGATACAATCTAGGCGCCTTCAAGAGGAGAGTGAATAGGTTCTATCTAGACAAACGCGCTACACCGTAGGCCGCATCATCACATAACATCAGGTGTGATTGCGGTCAAGCGATTGCCTGTAATATATATAAAAATAAAATATATTCTAGCTTGCTATTCTAATGCACTGAATATCACTTTAATATATTAGAAAAGATAGTTGAACCTACAGTAAAGTCCCTTTTCAAACTAGCAGTAATAGTTCCTCTTTTAAAGTGAAATATTCCACGAACTAATTTTGTATGAGTTCTGTTCCAAAACTAGATGAAATAATAGAGGAAATAACTTGAATTTTTATTAAAAACTGCACATCTGTACTGTTTCCGACTCGTCTGTTTTTAAGGTTGGTAAGTCCGGCTTTTGTTAAAAGCCGGACGAAAAATATGACTCTAAACGCAATGAAGTAAGGATGAAAACAGCACGAGCTATGGCGCTTACGTCAAATACTTCTTGATTGAATTAATAAACAATAAACAATCTATTTCTAAATCTTAACAAAGTTTAACATGTTAATTAACAAAATGTACATAGTCATATAAAATACATAAGAAACAGTTGAACTATCTACAGACCGTTGCAAACGATCTATAGATAGTTCAACTGATCCAAATCAATACCAATCGGAAGCGTACCCAAGACACTGGCTGCATTGCCGCGCTGATTAATATTTAATTAATATTTTCAGTATTTCTGACAATATTTTTTTTTTTAAGTTTCAAGTTAGCATAATGAAAGTAATAACGTAAGTTTCTAAATTTTTTTGACGTCAATGATTATTTTGAATACATTATGTTGTATTGAAATGTTATTTAATTTATTTCTTATTTACTTCTATTCACAGTAAACACAATTAATAGTTAAACTACTGAACTACTAACTCTAAATCGTCAAACTAAATTGTCCGACCAAATCGTCCGGCAAAATCATCCGGCTAAATTAACCGGCCAAATCGTCCGGCTATTTGTACCACGAACAACCCTTCAAGCAACACGTGCCTGTAGTACATATTCAGTCTCATTGTTCAAGCGAAATTCGTTTATTTTACTATTTTATTTTTACAATATTACACCTTATTTTACGATGCATAAAATACGATTTGCTTGTCACACTGGAACATTTTGATTTTAACACGATTTTAACACAATAATATATGAGCAATATTCGTAACTGAATATCACTGATATGAATTTATATTGAGTCAAATAAAATGCTTTAAACATTTTAAGATAATAATTCGTTAAAAAAGATTTTAAACCGACTTCGTAAACAGAGGTTCTGGATTGAACTGGTTTTTTTTGTAAGTATGTATATGTGTTACGCGATTTTTCCGCCAAGTGTAAACCGATTTTGATGATTCTTTTTACTTTTGTTTGTCAGATAATAACTTCAGATATCGCTGGTTAAATGCTAAACTACCTCATTCCAAAATTTCACTTTTTTCACTAGAGACATTCAAAGTTTTCAAAAGGGTTATTTTTAATTTCTGAGAAAGTCTTTCTTTGCATTTCTATGTTTCACCTATCAATCGACGCGTAATTTTAATTAGAATTAAAGTGCATTTTCAGTTTTTCCGTAACTTTAACCCAATGTCTTATTAAACCAGATAAGTGACTTTAGCATATAAAAATTGATGTGTTTGTTAATAAAAATTATCGTTAAATGACCACATTTAATAAAAAAAAAGGTTTATTAGACAGTTTTCAGTACCTAGTAGCATAAATCTAAATCCCATTGTTTATTATTCAGTCTATTAATAATTAGTAATAAAACGCTCTACTGAAAATATGAAATAGAAATGTTAAACAGTCTCAAAAGTTAAAATTTCTTACAAAACAAAACAAAAAGTTATAAATTCTCACAAAACACTGCATAGAATACACAAGAAAAAATATTAAAACAAATAATATTTCTATCAAAATAAATGCTTCTAAACACCATCAACACACTTTAAAACTTAGTATTACTTATAAATGATTCGTAATATTTTGGTATTACATCTTTCGAATCAGCTTTACAACAGATGCTGAACAGTCTTGCTGATTCCTCACAACGGATTGGCCTGGGCATGAACTTGGATAAAACAAAGATCATGATTAATGATCGTATTACCCCAGAGCCAATCACTGGAATGCCTTTCGAAGTTGTGCAGGAGTATGTCTACCTCGGGCAGACGCTGCGGCTAGGTAGACACAACTTCGAGAAAGAGCTAAACCGGAGAATACAGCTGGGCTGGGCTGCGTTTGGGAAACTTCTTCAAGTCTTCTCGTCGTCCATCCATCGTCCGTCCAAGTTTTCAACCAGTGCGTCCTACCCGTTATGACCTATGCTGCTGAAACGTGGACGCTGACAGTGGGGCTGGTCCACAAGCTGAAAGTCGCTCAGCGCGCTCTGGAGAGAGCTATGCTCGGAATTTCTTTAAGAGATCTAATCCGGAATGATGTTATTCGTCAGAAAACTAAGGTGTTCGACATAGCTCTTCGAATTAGCAAGCTGAAGTGGCAGTGGGCTGGCCATGTTATCCGAAGAACCGACAATCGTTGGAGCAAACTGATACTGAAGTGGAGACCGCGTTTAGGCATTGTGTAGGTAGTGTAGGAAGGACGGCCTCCGGCGAGATAGAGCGACGATCTAGGGAGTGTAGCTGGCAAAAACTGGATGAGAAGAGCTGAAGACCGGGCTCAGTGGCGCGTCTTGGGAGAGACCTACGTCCAACAGTGGACTGCTATAGGTTGATTATGATGATGATGGATCAGCTTTAAAATACCTTCTGTCTTTGCTTGCGGAACTTTGAGTTTTTGGGCATATAATTTCCTCACTATACAATTACAATTTCAGACCTCTGGGTCTGAAATTGTAGTAGATGATTGTATAGTGAAGAAAAAAAAGAAAGAGAAAGAGGCAAACAAAATCTGCTTTGTTTGCCTCTTTGTTAACGTAGAGACTGATCTGTAGGATTCTGTAGTCTTAGTTCGTAGGAACTAAGTAATTACAAGCAATTAGTTTTTTCAAATATACACGCTGTAAATAAACACCATCATTATTTGCTTTTTAAAATGTTTGAAGGAAAAATAGGATTTTAAATACAAGTTTTAACTTTTTCATTACATTGAAACAAACTTTGCACCTTAACTTTATGAATACTATAATTATATTATCGAGTAGATCTTATATGAAATAGGCGCATTGAATGTGATGTTACGTAAACTCTAAGCAGTACGATTAAAATCCCGTAAAAAACGTATCCAAAACAATCACATCGCAAAAACTACACTTACTTCCTAAACAATAATGTTTGAGTTCACATAAAGGTTACGTTCAAAACTAACGCATCTCAAAAATTACACTTATTTATTCAAGCAATATCATGAAGTTAACGTAAAACTAATAAGCAAAGCAAACGCATTTCAAAAGTGTCACTTAAGCTCCAAGCAATAAGATAAAGTTCTCGTAAAAGTGATGTGCAAAACAAACGCATTTAAAAAATAACACTTTTGAACATACACACAATGTAATAACAACAAAATTTCTCATGGCAAGGTACCACATTTCGGAATGTGTTACCTTTGTACATAAAATAATGGTTGTATCTTGACTTCGATTTTTATGCAAAAGGACCATATTCCGAAATACGGTACTTTTGCATATAGATTTTAGTTAATATACACTTATTATTTTGAGATACGGCCCTATGGCATATAACTTCCGTGAGTTTCCGCAGACCACTCAACCACAACTAAAAAAATGGCAGCTTGGCTCTGAAATTTGGCGCCAAAGTCTAATAATGCTAAACAGCCACATCTGTTTTTTGGTTGTTTTTAATGCGAAAATGAAAAGTGTCTTTAACTCGTACTATAAAATAACTATTTTTAATCACATTTTTGCAATAAAAACGATTTTCACGATTTTTGAAATATGGTACTTTAGCATTTAACCAGCGATATGTTTCCATGTTTTTGTTATTATCTGACTACTACTACTTTAAGTAATTTTTAAAAATGATTTTATTATTACTTGTCGATAACTCATTACTGATTGGATTTACTCATTTTTGTACTAACATTATATAAATTTTTGTAACCTATTTCGTCCCACAGCTGGGCAAAGGTCTCCCCCAAATTCCAATAAAAAAAATTATTATTATGAACATATAATGATAGCTGATCGTAGTCATAATTAATTTTCTACTGTTTTCCATATCGCCGCAAATGTTCAAAGGTTAATGGGTAAACTCATCAAAAAGTTATTTAATTTTATAAAGCTTCAAAAGATACACTAAAGGAAACGAACCACCGAAAAGTCAAGTAAAATATAAATGGGAAAAGCAATATTTAACCTTATTTTAGGTTTTATATAGACTTTAAAATATATTTTTTTATATAAATAACAGAATTTTTACGAAATACAAGTCAATTTACATCATTCATTTTATAATAATTTTCATAGAATTCATTAGCTATTAAATTTCAAATTAGTAATATGTGTACCTCAAACTGAATCTTGTTTTAATGAACACGAGAACAAACAGTCTTGTTCTAGCTAAAGCTATGAATATTTTAATATATTAGGGTACCTAGTACGTTGCTAAAAGCTAGATATTTAAACAAGAAACAGCAAAGACTTATCAAGACAAAATAAACTTATAATTCTGCGTCGCCCAATCTACCCCTACCACATTCT
The DNA here is from genome assembly GCA_932527185.1 of Ecliptopera silaceata. Classification (NCBI taxonomy): domain Eukaryota; kingdom Metazoa; phylum Arthropoda; class Insecta; order Lepidoptera; family Geometridae; genus Ecliptopera; species Ecliptopera silaceata. The sequence goes on along the minus strand of OW052215.1, from coordinate 5,074,924 downwards.
GTCAACCTTCAAGGTGCTCCTACTATTTGCTTTGTCCATAGACCTATAATATAGACAGACTGTGCGTTCCTTACCCAAGAACCCGATTGCGCTAATTTTCTAACTACACACGAAGCTGCCACACACACGTTACAAACATATTGGGATCGCGATAAACGTGTAGTCAAATACGGTAAAAAATTAAATGTTAGTGAGCTGAAGATAGAAGAAGATAACCGCAGTCACACGAACGGAAAAAAGATGAGCCGCTAGCAGTTTACAGCGATACGAAGTTGCACACGCTACGTACACGTTAAGGCGCGGGCGGTGCACGAAGAGGATACGCACGTGTATTAAGCTTCGCTTTGTAAGAAAATGTATGTGGTTGTATCCACTGCAACCCACGGAGAGGATACGCATGAATGAGCGATTTTCCAGGGAGTGTTCATAAAATACACGATAGATGGCGCTCAACGTCAATTGCCTGTCAATGTCAATTGTCAAAACAAAAAGTTTTTATATTTTATCTGTGGTGTGAAATTTTAGTCCTAGAAAAAATTCAAAACTGTGTGACAAAAGCTAAAAGTCCTTAATCTCTTGAGGAAAGTAGTTTGAGTAATGGTTTCAATCCGTTCTTTCGTTATCTGATACTTAATCTATTACTTACCTAATTGAAGAATTACCTTTTAATATTTAAGTAGTATTCATTTTTTAAGTAATATTCATTTTATTTATTACCTCTTAAAAAACTTGAAGATTTAATAAAAAAAACGATATTTTACGAGTATTTTTTTGATGGGCATCGAACTCACGACCCACAGCACGGGAAGTAGAGCTACAACGAGCTGCGACGCCTGTTGAAGTTTGCTGTCATTTGTTTTAAAGGGAAAATGTCAACATTTTTCCTTCTTTTTTGTCTTAGATTTGATGAAACGAGTTCCATATTCCGATATTACATAATGCACTTTTTTAACGACCGATGTGGCGCGGTGGGCGAAGGTTCGCCTGCGACGTGGAAGGTTGCGGGTTCGATTCCCGCCTTGGGGTAAATGTTTGTACGATCTGCAAATATTTATTCCGGGTGCTCTGGGTATTTAATATGTATAATAAAAAATATCTATCTGTGTAATGTATTGTATTAAGTATGTCAGTCTTCTAGTACCCATAACACAAGTTCTGCTTAGCTTGGGGCTAGATGATGTTGTGTGGATTGTCCAGCACTTTTTACTTTTTACAGAACTAGAATCCTTGAAGTTGGTTGAAAATAAGTCTATAACGATGTAGAATACGTTGTTTACTTAGGTTAGTCTGTTACCAAGCGAATATCATTACTTAGTTTGATGATCATAGACATAGAGAAAGGACTAAGCGTTCTCTATCCAGGTATGAAGGTAAATACAGGCGGTAAAGCGTGAGAGAGACAAAACAATCTTGCGGCCAGGAGTAGTCTCAAGGGCGGATCCAGCTTTGGCGCCAGGGGGGGGTCACGATCAAGCATTGGCGCTAGGGGGGGGTCACATAGTCATGGTCAAGTCAAGAACTTATAATTTAATTTTGATTATGTAATTCCCAAACGTTTGCCATCATACAAAGTTATTAAATATTGAAGGTACGTAGTTACATTAAATCTGTATGGTGACAAAATACCTATATAAATAAAATAATTATGTTCAATTGGTGGTCCACCTAAGTCCTGAAACCAGCTCAGGGGGGGGTCATGACCCCCATGACCCCCCCCCTGGATCCGCCGTTGAGTAGTCTATTTCTACATAGACAGATTAGACATATTCGTGAAGGTACTCCAGCGGAAACGAAGACCCACGTTGACAGCGTTGAGCTCAACGCTGTCAACGTGGGTCTTCTAACGGAATATGGAACTCGTTTCATCAAATCTAAGACAAAAAAGAAGGAAAAATGTTGACATTTTCCCTTTAAAACAAATGACAGCAAACTTCAACAGGCGTCGCAGCTCGTTGTAGCTCTACTTCCCGTGCTGTGGGTCGTGAGTTCGATGCCCATCAAAAAAATACTCGTAAAACATCGTTTTTTTTATTAAATCTACAAGTTTTTTAAGAGGTAATAAATAAAATGAATATTACTTAAAAAATGAATACTACTTAAATATTAAAAGGTAATTCTTCAATTAGGTAAGTAATAGATTAAGTATCAGATAACGAAAGAACGGATTGAAACCATTACTCAAACTACTTTCCTCAAGAGATTAAGATTCACTTTTCTATATCAGCATGGATTCACACTTTCACACTGTCTGTTTAAATCGTTTATTTTTTTTAAATCATTATATTATCTATAATATTTATATCGGTATATTCTGTATAAATCGTTTAATCATAATTTTCTTTATTTATTTCTTCTTTTTAGACTTTAGGATGACCGTTTGGTCGATATACATTTCTGCAGAGGCAGGAGTAAAAATAATGTTATATGTATAGATAAAAGAAAACTTTTTTCGTCAGAAAATCAAGATGTTCCATATAACTCAAAAAATTAGCAAGCTGAATGGGGATCGCCCATGTTTGCCAAAGAACCGACAACCGTTGGAGCAAACGGATACTGGAGTGGAGCCCGCGTTTAGTCAAGCGTAGTGTAGGACGCACCCGGCGAGATGGAGCGACGATCTGCGGAGTGTAGCTGGCAAACACAACATGAGAAGAGACGAAGACCGGGCTCAGGGGCGCGTTTTGGGAGAGACCTACGTCCAGCAGTGGACTGATATAGGTTGATGATTATGATGATGAGACAAAAAAAATGTCAAAGTTGGAATTGCCACCGGGAAAATAGTTAAGCATACGTTTTATGATACTTTTAATACATATAAATATGGTTGAATCCTTGGAATAATTTATTATTAAATGACTACCTATCTTTAATTTAAGTGTTTATTTAATAAGTTACAAGCTCTAGAATGTCTCAAGAGATAAACGTTCTTTTAGTTTTAAGTGGACATCTGTCTGCGAGTTTAAGATTATGATTATAATAATTAAATAGTTTTAATTAATAAATAAAAATAAATGAAAGAGAAGTGGAGAAATTTTAAACCTTAGTCTGTTGGACAACAAAATGGCAATTTAAACAATAAATAAATATTCAATCACATTCAAGTCCCAAACTAAGCAAAGCCTCTACTATGAGAACTAGACTGCTGATATAATACTTATATACATTTGTTTAAAATACATAGAATACATAGTAACACCCAAACACAGAACTTCTTCTTCTTCTTATCGTGTCGATGCTACAACTGTATTTTGATGTAGCATCGTGTTGGAAAGATTAGCCAGACTAGACACTGCTTTACCGTGCCTAGCTGTTACCGGTGTGCGCCACGAGGAGGCTCTTTCCATGCACCCAACACAGAACTAATATTTATGTTCATCTCACAAACATTTTCCCTAGGTGCTGAATCGAACCCACGACCCACAACATGGTAGGCATAGCTAACAACTGAGCTGTGAGCATACTGACAACCCTATTTAAATATGAAACTGGCTCCACCCCATATTGAATCATCACACAAAAATTACCCTCGACCTATCTAGGGTCTTCAATCTTCTGATACAATCTCAAAGTTCCCTTGAAAGACCCGAGGATGACTCAACGGTACCCTGGCCACATATTTTTCACATACAATCAGCAAAAAAAAAATATTTTATAAAATAATAAGAAAATATATGAAAATAAATATTTATAGAAAAATATTTATCAAACAATTTTTTCTTTAAAGGCTGATTTGGTTTGAAGGGAGATTTTCAAGAAAGAGATCTACGTCCATCATTGACTGAGTTGATGATGATGATGTTGATTATCACCAGACCTGCAATCAGTTTTAAATAAGTAAGTACATACTTGTTTTAAACATATATTTTTTATTTTTAAACCTTTTATGGAATCTGTTTTTCCAACTATACCTACCTACCAACGCGTTAGATTAAAATCAACTTTTGCAATCCAATTTATATGGTCTTATAGGAAATAGTATTCACAAGTACTGTTACATTGGCTTAGTGGTGGTTTACCCGCTTTTGCAAATTCCTGAAATCCTTTGTGAGTGTAGGTATTTTGTATTAATGAAATTATTAAGTATATAAATTATTGACATTTTGTAATTGACATGTAAAATTTATGATATATTTGCACACCAGAGGGCCTAGTACGAGTTTTGCACATGAATACGAACGTATCGCCTTCGTATCGCAAGCCACCAATTTTGTATGGAAATCCTAGCTTCTTAGTTTGGATCTCCATACAAAATCGGTGGCGCTCGGCGATTGGGTCTCTGCGATTCGTGTGTACACTAACTCGTACTTAGGGTACAGGACTGTAACTGGTAAAATGTAACTCACCCTTATTTTCAAGTACATTTAAGACCAATGTTGTTTTACTTACATTTAGCAAATAAACGTTTCTGATTTCCAAATTTTAACATGAATGAATATAAAATACTTTATTAGACACTAAACAAACATAAAAAAGACATAATATAAATTACAATAGAATTGAAACCCTCTACCTTTTTTGAAATCGGGTAAAAACTACCATAGAGGGCGAAAAATATTCAGACCACGTAAACAATTTTTGATATCGTATTTAAATTTCCTATACAAAAAAGAAATTCCAAAAATATTTTTGACAACCCTTAGTACCCACGATAATTTTTCTAGACTTTGTTTAAGACCAATAGCTTAAAGTAGGGTTAAAACTGTTTGAAAGCAACAAAAAACACAATTGATTATTTCCGATAAAACAAACGAAGACCTGTCAAATATTTTAAGCCCTTTACGGTATATACTTGTTTACAAAAAAAAAACACAATATCGTCATTGCTATTACCCGACCAGTGTTAAATGAACTTCAACTAATAATCCCCTAACGTAGAATGGCTCAAGGGTAATGTTTACAAGGCTCTGTCTAAGGTGGTCAAATTTCCTCAGTCGACCCTTGTCTTGTATGAAATTACAAATAGTTTCAGTTGTAATATATACGTAGACACGAAACTTAGGAATATGCCGCTGTTTCACTCAAAAGCCTAATAAAGCACTATTTACACTGTACCACATTGCTTGTTACAATGAGAGATATAATTTTTACGAAATAATTGTTGATGATGATAAAAATTGTCGTAATGAAAATATTAGTCAAAAGCCTAATAAAGCACTATTTACACTGTACCACATATTGCTTGTTACAATGAGAGATTTAAATTTTTACGAAATAATTGTTAATGAGTTGAAGGATTTGGGGGAGATCTTTGCCCAGCAGTGGGACGAGATAGGTTTAGAAAAAAAATTGATAATGATGATAAAAATTATCGTAATAAAAATATTACTATAGTCAGAATCGTCAGTGCCAATCTATAGTTATAATAAAGGTTTTAAAATAGGTTTCAGAAAAAAAAAAGTTTGAAGAATTGTTTAAACTTTTGCGATCAGTAGGTCTACCATAAGTTTTTACTATACTATATTTACTATACTCGCTAGCGTCTGTAGTTAAAAAAATGTATGAAGATTTGTACAGCGCCTCTAGCGGATAGTTGAGTACTAAAATTCTTCATATTAATATTGACGTAACTACTGTAGTAAAGTCAGGCGATTTTACTGTGACAGCTCATGGTAGACGTACAGAACTCATAGTAAAGAGATAATATATTACTTATACGAAAAGAGATAAATAACAAAAAGGTGCGCGATAAAATCTAGTATCTATCACTATATGTATGAACGTACCTAGACGCATAAGAAAGTATAAGACGCATCTTGATTTAAAAAAAATATTGAAACAATAATTCATTACAATAATGTCACAGTTGAGCAGTATTTCATTCAATAGCCTTGTGTCGTGTAAATGGTGCTTTAGAATGGTCAATAAAAAAGTTTGGCAGTATTTGTTAAATTTATTGGTATTAGAAAAGTTTGCGTGGACTTTTTAACTGTATGGACTTGAAAATTGTTAAATTACGAACTAACTAGTTGAAAAACAAAATAAAGGGGCGTCTAACGATGTTTGATAACAAACTTTTTGGTCTTTTTCACGGAGTAAAAAGTATTTATTTCGGGTGTAAATTTATAAATTCTGGGACATTTCTTAACACACTCTAGTTCCAAAGCAAAGCTTGTAATATTGGATTTAGATTGCTGATAAATTACATAATGTACCTATATATTTTTTTGTAAATTCATACATAATAAAATAAATAAAAAATAATGCTGGACAATCCACACAACATCATCTAGCCCCAAGCTAAGCAGAGCTCGTGTTATGGGTACTAGAAGACTGACATACTTAATACAATACGTAGAATACATAGTTATCTACATTAAAACATTTACTCTGGATGGGGATCGAACCCACGTCGTACAGCATGGAAGGCAGATCTACTACCAACTAACCTGTGCCGCCTGACAGTTTAAAACCTTCTTTGAAGTCTACTAAAAACAAAAACACTCATAAACATAGATTTAATAACGCCCTCTAGTTTCAAAAGTGCAAAACGCATGTAAATTTAATAAACTCTCATAGAACACTTTATTTCTGAGCAGTTCAGCTCAGTTGGCACCGGCAGTTGGTTTGCGGTAAAAGTTATTAGTTTCGCACTTTTAAAAACTTTTTAGGGATGGGAATAAAATTTTCTTAACCCAAAAATGGTTGTACATATTTAGTTTAGACTATTTTTTTGTTATTTGTCTTTGCTAAGAACCACTTGATAATTGATATCAAGTGGTTACTTAGCATATTAGGTAAGCATAAGATGTAAAATTTCGTTCCAAGTTGCTCAAAATTTACTATAGGCGCATTGTTTGTAATTCATATATTTAAATGCTCTCCGATACATATGATGAAATATCTTGATTATCGAATAAAGATTTAACCTAGAACACGCGTAATTAGATCACCTGAGCAGTTTAGCTGAGCTGTTAAATATGTTAGCTCACCCGAGCAGATAAGCTGAGCTATAAAATGTGTTATATTAAATCAACAGTTCCCAACCATAAAAAGGTTTGAATAAAGTCCTGCTCATTCGTATAATATGTTAGCTAACCTAATCACATCTGCTGAACTGAAAAATACGTTAGCTCACCTGAGCAGATCTGCTGAGCTATATGTATAACGTGTTAGCTCACCTGACAAGATCTGTTGAGCTATAAAATGTATTAGCTCATATGATCAGTTTAGCTGAGCTGTAAAATATGTTAGCTCACCCGAGCAGATGAGCTGAGCTATAAAATGTGGTATATTAAAAGTTCCCAACCATAAAATAGTTTGAATATAATCCTGCACCAGCTCATTCGTATAATATGTTAGCTAACCTAATCACATCTGCTGAACTGAAAAGTATGTTAGCTCACCTGAGCAGATCTGCTGAGCTATATGTATAACGTGTTAGCTCACCTGACAAGATCTGTTGAGCTATAAAATGTATTAGCTCATATGATCAGTTTAGCTGAGCTGTAAAATATGTTAGCTCACCCGAGCAGATAAGCTGAGCTATAAAATGTGTTATATTAAATCAACAGTTCCCAACCATAAAAAGGTTTGAATAAAGTCCTGCTCATTCGTATAATATGTTAGCTAACCTAATCACATCTGCTGAACTGAAAATTGCGTTAGCTCACCTGAGCAGATATGCTGAGCTATATAACGTGTTAGCTCACCTGACCAGACCTGCTGAATTATAAAATGTATTAGCTCATATGAGCAGTTTAGCTGAGCTGTAAAATATGTTAACTCACCTGAGCAGATAAGCTGAGCTGTTAAATGTGTTATATTAAACCAACAGTTCCCAACCCTAAAATAGTTTGTAACAAGTCCTGCTTATTCCCGGTAACACGCCTCATATGCGAGAATTCTAGGGATTCTGAGAGTATTTCCGTGTTTTTAGTACAGAAGACAGTTTTACTATGATTTCGAAATATTTAAATACTTTTAAGACTACACTTTCTAGTCCTAACTCGTCTTTTCTGCAAGTAGGCTACACTTTCTAATCTTAATCCGGTGGTTTATCTTTATATGGAGTATGATTCTAAATGATCCTTGTGATTGTATACTTTAACTTACTTTGTAAACTTACTTTGTATACTTTAATGATCTAGATAATTATTAATTTGAAATGTTTGTATGCTAATTAGCAGGATCTAGAGACGCTACCTAACACACCCTCCATCTATGAATGTACCTAGACCCACAAGCAATAAATAAATGATTTGATTTGATTTGATTTTACGGAATAAAAAATATTTGAGTTTAAGGTAAACTCGTGCATTTTGAAAATGCACGAGTCTTCACCATTCTTACAGTTACATGTAAAAATGGTGTACAGATGTAATACAAATACGATAATGTTTGTAATTTGTTTTTCAGTCACTGTCATTATACCGATTAAAGAATGGCTGGGTCTGTAGGCCAACAAGCGGATTAAAGAGCTGAACGTGGGCATAAAAATGCACGTACCTAAATGGGTAAAAGCTATAAAAATAATGATTTACCAAACATCCAAAAATCGTTAAATCGTTATTTAAAACTTGGCGGCTAAATCACGTAACATACATTAAAAACATACAATCAAATAGGATACGTTTATTTTTGAAGTCGGTCGAAAACTAAGAGAACTCAAGTGAAATAAGTAGACCAATCTAAACTTAATTACAACGGAATAAAGTTATTGTTTCAAACAGAAACACGAGAATTACATTAGCAACAACCACACTACCAGTCAACTAAAGGACGATTTACATGAGGCGAGCAAATGCTCATTCTATCCCTTTTAAATTATTTAAGTGTCAACAGACGTAAAGCATTCTTCCATTGTTAAAAAAATTCTGTATCAAAGGTTCGGTTTCTGTGTAGATTATTTTTATACCGAAGATAATTTATGAATAGGTAACAAATAAATACTTACCTTAGTTATGTTTTTTGGATACCCATGCAACTAACAATGTTTATTGTCAATAAAATTAGCTTGATCTTATCTTTATTGTTTCGCGTACATTCTATGGAATATTGTTGCTTTAAGCATTTTTGCGTGTTCGGACGTACTTACTGGCTACCCGGAGCAGTCTTTTCGAAAGTGCGTTCAAACGATCCCCGGAGCGGTTTCTTTAAAGTGTTCCTGCGTTCAAACGATCCCCGGAGCGGTTTCTTTAAAGTGTTCCTGCGTTCAAACGATCCCCGGAGCGGTTTCTTTAAAGTGTTCCTGCGTTCAAACGATCCTCGGAGTGGTTTCATCAAAGTGTTACTGCGTTCGAATGATTCTTGGAGCTGTTCCATCAAAGTGTTCTTGTGTTCAAGCTCTTGGTTCTCATATTTGCTCGATGATCTTTTAGTGTAAACGCTAAGATATATCTTTTATTTACACTAAAAGATCGAGAAATTGTATGTGTGTTTGTTACTATTTGTTCGAATGTGTTGTACCTGTGTTGTACGTCAAATGAATCTCTCCTCTCATATCTTTTGTTTAGACTAAAAGATCGAGAAGGATTGGACTTGTTCAAGCTCTATTCTCGTTTGGTTTAAAACGCACCTTCCAAAGTAAGAACGTTGTTAATTTACCCCAAGTTCACCCAAAGGCGTTAGGGCGTTTTAGGTTCCGATTCGCATACATTTAATAACTTGATAAAGTATTTTTAATACAACAAGATAATCATTAATATTCAATTATAATTAAAATCTGTCTTGTAACGTAATTGTAAAAATAATAATTAAGTTAATATAGTTTAAGCTAATCAAACCTGACAATATCAGCATTGCTATTCAGTGCGGCAATGCAGCCGGTATATTGGGTACGCGACGACTGGTACTGATTTGGACCTATAGCTATCTATAGATCGTTTGCTGATAGCTCAACTGTTTCTTATTTTGTATGCCTATGTACATTTTGTAAATACCGTAATATTCGTAAGTTTGTGGATAAAAATAAAAATAACAAAATATTGACTAGTAGGTATATTTTTTCTGCCAAAATGTTTTAGTAAGTACATAATTTCGACGCATAGCTCCATGTCAGCCATATCTACTATGGTAACGAAAAAATATGTTTTCCTGTAGAAAAGAGAGGTTTTCTTAAACATTTCGGTTCAACCTTCAATATACGAACACTCCTACGAAATGGAACCCGTTTTCCTTCTATCTGTTTTTCCTGAAGCTATTTTCTAGGTCAAATACAAATAATAATGACATAATATATCATTATTTTATTAAATTATTATAACATTTTATAACTTGTATTTACTTAGTTAGTTTTTCGGTTTTTTTTTTAACTTTATTGTGTCACAAATGATATAATTAAATTATACAGAATTCCAACATGGTTCACCTAAATTGGCATGCAAATGTAATTTACTTACTAAACTTAGTAAATTATGTTGAGTTACAAAAAAATATTTATTATATTCACATAATAAACATCAGTAATGTTAGGTACTTTTTGAAGTGAAAACTTCTTTAGCGGCGCTGGGTGGGTAAAAACTTTCAAACTCGCGTCAGGGTCACGTGACGTCGAAAAAGCGTAAGATCTTATTTAATTTTTATACATTGCTCGTAAAACAAGAGACGACAAAAGAACACACTTGCGGTCACGCGACGTATGACTCAAACAATTAAATAGTGTTGTGGCGACATGACGTGACGATGACGTGGCGACATGACGTGACGTGACGATGACGACGAAGCCAACGAAGACACAGACACATTCGCGCTTGCGCGATGACGTGACGATGACGTGGCGACATGACGTGACGTGACGATGACGACGAAGCCAACGAAGACACAGACACATTCGCGCTTGCGCGAATGTGTCTGTGTCTTCGTTGGCTTCGTCGTTGTGTCACATTCGCGCTTGCGCGAATGTGACACAACGACATGACACAATCACAATGACACAGACACATTCGCGCTTGCGCGAATGTGTCTGTGTCTTCGTTGGCTTCGTCGTCATCGTCACGTCACGTCATGTCGCCACGTCATCGTCACGTCATGTCGCCACGTCATCGTCACGTGACGATGACGTGGCGACATGACGTGACGTGACGATGACGACGAAGCCAACGAAGACACAGACACATTCGCGCTTGCGCGAATGTGTCTGTGTCTTCGTTGGCTTCGTCGTTGTGTCACATTCGCGCTTGCGCGAATGTGACACAACGACATGACACAATCACAATGACACAGACACATTCGCGCTTGCGCGAATGTGTCTGTGTCAGTGTGTCTTCGTTGTCTTCGTCGTTGTGTCACATTCGCGCTTGCGCGAATGTGACACAATGACATGACACAATCACGACTGTGGTTATATTTTTGAAGTGAAAACTTAAAAGTGAAAACACAACGTTAATATTGAAGTTTTCACTTCTGCCGGCACTCCCGGAGTGCTAGCTTTTTTTTTTTTAGTACCTACCTACCTATTAATTTTAATAACATCTCAAATTTTTCACATAGATCGCGCTTGCGCGAATGTGACACAATGACATGACACAATCACGACTGTGGTTATATTTTTGAAGTGAAAACTTAAAAGTGAAAACACAACGTTAATATTGAAGTTTTCGTCAAAGTTTGTGTCACATTCGCGCTTGCGCGAATGTGACACAACGACATGACACAATCACAATGACACAGACACATTCGCGCTTGCGCGAATGTGTCTGTGTCTTCGTTGGCTTCGTCGTCATCGTCACGTCACGTCATGTCGCCACGTCATCGTCACGTGACGATGACGTGGCGACATGACGTGACGATGACGTGGCGACATGACGTGACGTGACGATGACGACGAAGCCAACGAAGACACAGACACATTCGCGCAAGCGCGAATGTGTCTGTGTCATTGTGATTGTGTCATGTCGTTGTGTCACATTCGCGCAAGCGCGAATGTGACACAAACTTTGACGAAAACTTCAATATTAACGTTGTGTTTTCACTTTTAAGTTTTCACTTCAAAAATATAACCACAGTCGTGATTGTGTCATGTCATTGTGTCACATTCGCGCAAGCGCGATCTATGTGAAAAATTTGAGATGTTATTAAAATTAATAGGTAGGTAGGTACTAAAAAAAAAAAAGCTAGCACTCCGGGAGTGCCGGCAGAAGTGAAAACTTCAATATTAACGTTGTGTTTTCACTTTTAAGTTTTCACTTCAAAAATATAACCACAGTCGTGATTGTGTCATGTCATTGTGTCACATTCGCGCAAGCGCGAATGTGACACAACGACGAAGACAACGAAGACACACTGACACAGACACATTCGCGCTTGCGCGAATGTGTCTGTGTCTTCGTTGGCTTCGTCGTCATCGTCACGTCACGTCATGTCGCCACGTCATCGTCACGTCATGTCGCCACGTCATCGTCACGTGACGATGACGTGGCGACATGACGTGACGTGACGATGACGACGAAGCCAACGAAGACACAGACACATTCGCGCTTGCGCGAATGTGTCTGTGTCTTCGTTGGCTTCGTCGTTGTGTCACATTCGCGCTTGCGCGAATGTGACACAACGACATGACACAATCACAATGACACAGACACATTCGCGCTTGCGCGAATGTGTCTGTGTCAGTGTGTCTTCGTTGTCTTCGTCGTTGTGTCACATTCGCGCTTGCGCGAATGTGACACAATGACATGACACAATCACGACTGTGGTTATATTTTTGAAGTGAAAACTTAAAAGTGAAAACACAACGTTAATATTGAAGTTTTCACTTCTGCCGGCACTCCCGGAGTGCTAGCTTTTTTTTTTTTAGTACCTACCTACCTATTAATTTTAATAACATCTCAAATTTTTCACATAGATCGCGCTTGCGCGAATGTGACACAATGACATGACACAATCACGACTGTGGTTATATTTTTGAAGTGAAAACTTAAAAGTGAAAACACAACGTTAATATTGAAGTTTTCACTTCTGCCGGCACTCCCGGAGTGCTAGCTTTTTTTTTTTTAGTACCTACCTACCTATTAATTTTAATAACATCTCAAATTTTTCACATAGATCATAACAACCGCGCAATGTAACTCAAACACCAACCCTTGAAGATCCGGTATTCAAATATCGATACAATAGGTCCAGGAATACCTTCCTCCAATAACCGGAGCTTTCAAGCTGAACTAGCAAGAATATTGCTTTAAACTTCAGTCTGCAATCGTTAGGGGACAATAGACTGGGCTTACGTTCTTGATCCTTTGAGGACATAGTAATATTGTATACAGTATCTCAACTCTTTTTATCAACGCTGTTTGGCTTAAGGGCTATATTTCACCGGGACACCATGGCGGCGCAACCAGTCGCCGCTACCAACAAAATGTACGTTTGGTTGCGAAACCAAACGGACACCAGGTGAGTAACTCTCTATAGAGCTGTATACATTTTGTTGGTGGCGGCGACTGGTTGCGCCGCCATGGCATTCCGGTGAAATATAGCCCTAAGAGTTTAACTTTTTTTTTGAAATTTGATAGTGAAGCGTTTGGCTGCAAGCACACTCACATGGCCTAGCGCAGGACAGCGTATGATTTTGTGTGGAGATATCTGCGTCAGAGTCATTATAGCCTCTAGCGGATTGTTTGAAAAGCTTGGACCCTGCATACAAAACAAAATCAATCTACATCAATCTACACTGCTGTTATAGGCATCAAGCACTTTAAATTGATTGTATACACTAACTCGTTTCAGGTTTTCTGATGGTAAGTGTAGCTGTAGCCTAAGGTGGAGTAAGCTCGGCTAATATCCCATTAATCACTCTTATCTCAAAGTTATCTATAGTTTTCTCTGGAAAATCGTGCATGCATCAAGATTTGTATTTTGATTCGTCCCAATATTTCAAAACAACTGCACGCATTTTGTAAAGGGAACTATATTCTATCCTATTGTCTGTGTTTGAACTTAGTTAATACTAAAAATGGATGTAAACCCCCACTATATTTAATTTCAGTGCAAGTTGTGTTTACCTGTTATTGGTTTCTCATGTAGCAAAATACTCAATGCCTATGTAAACTAGCATGTAAGCTTAAAGAAATTGTTGGTAGACCTAATAAATAAATAAGTTATTTTAATTTTAACGGTCAGGAATAAACTAAACTAAGTTTACTTTTTAGCAGTTCTTAGTGTAGTTCATTGATGTGGTTTATATGTTTTTTTATTCGACATTATGGAATAAATTTTCTCGCACGTAAATATAGTAGGACCTAAGCCATAAGTAGGTACTACTGACAAAAGTATATCATGTTTGTGTCAACGTACTGCGTTGCGCTACTCATCATTATACTATGGTTTCTATTCAAAGGCTGACCTCTTTCGGAACCTCTAATAGATTCCTGATGATAATGAGCTTCGGTTCCATTCATGGGTATGAGGCTGCATATGCGAAGGTCTGCAGCGGATCAGAGAGGCAATAATAGTACAACTTCTTACTGACTTAGCTTGAAAAATAGTGCAGGCTATAAGCTAGACCAAGGACATATTGCAGGATATGTCCTCGGATAGAAGTCTCAATTGTTTGTCTTTTGTTTTCAAAAGACTGGGTGAAAAGAAACGAAGACCGAGCTCAGTGACGTGTCTTGGGAGAGACTTATATCTAGTAGTGGGCTGACATAGGTTGATGAAATCGGAGGTAATTGCAACGATATCTATATTCTTATCACAAGAAAATAATTTTTTTTTCAAAAATGATCAAAACCGATTGAAGAACCTCTTCTTTTTTTAATGTTGGTAAAAAATAAAGTTGTTAATGCGATACTAACTGTGAAAACAAGGTTTTAAGGGTTGGACCCCAAATATTAAAGTATCATTTTTGCAGCGAGATCGAACTATAATTTGATTTTGGGGAAGTTTCTCAAAGTGAGTCAAAGACTTGTTTTTGTTTTGAAGTACAGATGGCGCTTATGTTCTAATAGATATAAAATGATACAAAAATAAATATTAAAAATCTAACATCTTTTGCCAAAAAGGATAAAATGAATTTTACTTCGTTTTATCGTTATATAATCATTAAAAGGAATGATAAAATTTTACAAATGTCGTTCAGGTTTTAATATGTAAGTACCTATGTTTTTTATCAACTATTGTATTAATGAAATGAATATGTAGGTAGGTACTATTAGTACCAAGCAACACAACCAATTTGACAAAATTGAATGTCGACAGGCATCACAGCTCAGTTGGTAGTAGCTCTGCCTTCCATACTGTAGGTCGTGCGTTCGATTCCCACCCAGAGTAAATATTTGTGTTGAACATAAATATTTGTTCTGTGTCTGGGTGTTACTATGTATCATAAGTATTCCATCAGCATTCTAGTTCCCATAGTATAAGCTTTGCTTAGTTTGGGACTAGAGTGTTATGTGTGAATTGCCCATGATTTTAATAAATTGCTGCATGTCACGCCTGCATGTCACGCCATTTATTTCCTTCCAGGGTCGCCTCCTTGACTTCCTCATACATCACGAGGGCAACCTTCATCTTTACTTGGCTCATGTAGTTTCCTCAGCCTTCCTCTTCCTCTCCTTCCTTACCTTCTACATTTCCATCTATGACTGATGAAAAAACGCAAATTGCATCAACACGAATATTTCATTTAGCATAGTTTTAATAGGCATATCAAAGTAACCAAACACAACACTGTACATAAACTCGTAGATGCACTGGCGCTCCTCATTGCCTCCGCGTCCATGAGTCTCGACACCATCCGCTCGTTGGGACGGGGATCACCTCCAGGGCAATTCGGATACATCACATTATGGTCACAATCCTGAAAGCAAATTATAAACAAATAAATAATAATAATAAATATAAAATGGCACGCATTGTCCGGAGGTTCCTCAATCTGTAGCCCTAACCACCGGTAGCTTGGGCCTTGCCCCGCTGCCGGCAACCTAGTTTTAAGTTTTTTATAATATATGTATTTGTATAATGTATATTGTAAAAAACTTTTTTCTAATTTTAAATAAATGTGTACATAAATATAAATAAAAAAAAAAATCTAGTCCTCTCTATCTAAAGGTTGCCTGGAAGAGATCGCTATTGAGCGACAGACCGGCTATTGTGCATTATGTTCAAACTATTGTTCTTCTTGTCTTTTGTTGGTGTCATTTGTGTATACACTAAAGCGTTATTCATTCATTCATTCAAATATTCATGGACATTTCACACATCCAATCTATTCCGAAACTAAGAAAATCTTGTACTATGAGAACTAGACTGCTGATAGAATACTTATTATATTTTTTTTATAAATACATAGTATCACTCTTATTATGTGCGTGTTTTATACAAAGCTTTGGACTATTTCTGTAAATCTAGAAATCAAAACCTAATCGCAAATCTGTTCTTTTCTTTACGCACGACATTAAACACATTCAACATTTCTAGGAAGAACAAGCTAACCTGATATACATCTCCTTCGGACACGATCACAGTAAACTTCTGTAATGTGATCGCAAGATCACGTGCACACTTTGTAGGAGAATTAAATAGCGCTTCAAGCGTGCAACGTCGAAACTTGGTTCTAGCGCTGGAACAATACAAAATATTCATAGCCATTTCACACATCACACTTTAGTCCCAAAGTATGCAAAGCTTGTACAATGGAAACTAGATTGCTGATTGAATACTTGTACCTATGCATATTATTTTTGTGAACACAGAACATAATATTTATTTTATGTTCATCACACAAACATTTGCTCTGGGTGAGAATCGAACCCACGACCCACACCATGAAGGGCAAAGCTACTACCGACTGAGCTGTGACTCCTGTCAAAATACCTTTTGAATATCATTTATGATTATCAAAATACATTAAACTTTATAGAGTGAAATCACAAAGATCATTTAAGAATCGGCTAGGTGATTCTAACGGCCGGTTTCTCGAACGATGATCAACGAAAAAAACAAATAATTACTATGTGTCAAACTCGGATCAATCGTGATTTGGGTTTCCAGAAACCGGCCGTAAGTGCCAGTTCAACGCGACTAGAGCACAGAGTCACATGCTATGTTTTTATAAAACTTTTAATTTTCACTAGCCACTGACCAGCATAAATTGAAATGTGAAGCGTAATGTGTCCACTCCTGAGAACCGTTCTTCTGCCGGTCTACCACCAGTTTGAATGCGGTGTAACACGCTTCCCAAGAGAATGCTGAAGTTTCTATACACTGGGGCAGGTCATCATACCCTGGGGTAAATATACAAGGCACAATTAAGGTTACCTATCAAGGCTATACCATCAAGGTAACCACCATAGTACATGACAGAAAAATACTAATTGGAATAACAGGAAAACTTGCTCGAAATGTGGAACCTGCTATCTAATAAGATGCTTTTTGTATGGAACAGCAAATTTTTTATGAGGGCAACGGCTTTTTATTTTAAATGTTGTCTACTATTACTGTGTATTAAACTAAACTCCTGAATTTTTGAAAATATTCAGTAGAAACCATCCATTTAGAAACTCAAAAATTCACGTAAATTCCGAAAATATATAAAAACTTGAGTATTACTATTCAGATTTGAACCGACCAGAACAGAAAAAGCAGAAGAAAATATCAAGCAAAAACTTATGTACATATATATTTTTTACTAAGTGCCAACATACAGGTAACTAACTTAAAATTGATTAAAACTATTTGCTAAGTAGGTACAGACTTTTATCATGAGATTATGAGTCTGTACGAACAAAGATCAAACTAAGTGTTAAGCTTGTATGTACTTGAATTTGATTCTTTTCTCAGGGAATAAATCGAAGGGCGTAATCTCACAATCTTAAGTTCCCGAATTCTTATCACACCTTTTATCTTCTAAAACACCTATTTTCTATACGAGCCACAAAAACAAATAGCCTTAATGAATACAGTGTCCAACTTCAACTTTCTTTACCACACTACAACAGACTTTCAGGACTACAGCATACGGTTCAAAGTTGAAAAGCTCGCTAAAGACAGAAGGATCTGAAATCTGACCCATTTGCCAAGGCAATTCCAGCTCTAAGGGTAAGGAATAGAGTTGCTTACGAGAGAGGAACCAATCATCGTCACAGACGTTGTTGACTACGTGCATATGGCCCTTTATGCTTTCCTCGTTGAAGTGGCTTTCTGTGACGTCCTTGCACTCGCTGTTCCAGTCTATGCCACAGTTAGTAAGGTGTCGGATTGCCCTGGAAGAGGTAGGTTCAAAGCTCAGGTAAGGATCAGTCTTAAACTGAACGCAGTTTTACAGCGACGTAGACCAAAAAATCCATTTTTTAAGCAATTTCGGGTTTGTGTAACTTGGATATTACTTAAAAAATGGATCTCAGATTATATCTTAGATAAATGTATTTAATTTCAGATGAATTTTACAATAATTCTAATAATTCCAAAAAACAGATTATATTAATTTTGTGAATTCTGTCTGCAAACTGGACGGTAGCTACAAATCCAATGCAACAAAGCAGCTTGAATACTAAGTTGATTCTAAGTAGTCTGAGCGGATGGCCACTATGTCTAGAGACCACAATATTAATCTCTGACTCACGGCGTAAGTGGATACATCAAACTACTGTGAAAAAATATCAACTTCATCAAAATGTCACGTAAGTGGTGGAAATAGCAAAAACAACGAAGTTTTACATAAACTTTGTTAAAGTTGTAGAATTGTTGTTGTGTTCAATTGACACGCAAAAAAGACCTCTTTTTTCGTCGGTTAAAAAATAAACAACTTGCCTACACCATTCATTCATCTTAGCTGGCATTGGAGGAGATTTTCTACTAGAGTTGTATATCAAAGCTGCCTCCAGGGTGCAGTTCAGTGCGTATTGGGCGAACTCTTGACAGTTCAAGTTCTTGGTCAACGGCGTCTTCTCCTTGTTCTTGGTTATTGGCACCATCGGCTCAAACTCCAGGTTCTCAAGTGTTACACCTCTGGACCTTGTATTATCATCGTCTTCGTAGAGATCTGGAAAGGTGGAAAATTAAGAAAAATAGTAATGTAGCAGTACACCTTGTGTATAGCTTGTAAGTGTAGGACGCCCTCCGGCGAGATGGAGCGACGATCTGCGGAGTGTAGCTGGCGAAAACTGGATGAGAAGAGCCGAAGATCGGGCTCAGTAGGGCGTCTTGGGAGAGACCTAAGTCCAGCAGTGGACTGCTATAGGTTGATGATGATGACGATGACTGCTTGTAAACTTCTATAGTGCCTTTGCAAGAATAACGAACTTTTTTTAACGTTTCAAAAACCATCAAGATGTTAAGAAAACTAAAAACTCATATGCTTCAGATGATGCCAGTTATTGAAATAAATGTAAAATGTATTTAAAAGTGACCAATTAAGTTATTGATTAATAAATGTACTAAAATTAAAAACAAAACGAACGGGAGCCCACATTTATGAGTTTGCGTTTGAAAGGCCATTAAAAGTGCTTTATTTGAAATAATGAAGAATTCATTATCTCAAATTCAAATGATAATTTAGTCAATAATAACACAAGGATCACTTTGAAACGTCTTACATACTAAGTGATTCTAAGTGCCAGATCATTGCGACCAGAGTCTAGAACAACAGGTAAGAAACTAGGCCTGGATCCTAGCGGTTTTTATATGATTATAATTATTATAATTAGCTACAATCTACATTATTTGGTAACACAACTTGCCAGCAGAACAAGACATTTCTAAACAAATAAAGACAATCAATAACTTTGATAACATATCTCCATTGAAGCTGAGCTATATCACACAAAAATCATTTAAACATTGCAAAAACTTTATAACAACAAAACGAAAATCTTGCTAAATATATAGAAAAATGCTGTATTACTTCGGCTGTCAAAATTGTCAAATACTCTACGAAAACCTTAAAATTGTGCTAAAGGTTGAATAACACAATGATATTTTTTAATCTTTCCGTCATGTTCTTCTTCTTTTATTTGCTGCGTTTCAGTTTTTCATTTCCACTTTTTGATTGATCTGTCACTTGTAGGTCATCACAGACGCCATAGATTACACCGATAGATTTAACAGTTTATTTCAACCGATTTTAAAAAAGGAGAAAGTTCTCAATTTGTTGTACTTACCACAAAATTGTCGGAGCAAATGGATGAATCAACTGATACTGAGGTAACCAGTGCCTGTAGGTTTTCAAAAGTTTATCACAGTTTAAAACATTGCAGTTACTTATCATTACAAAAATACTCACAATTTAATCAGATTTTGGAAATATGTGCTTCAGATTAGCAAAGCTGCTACCACAAGATACCAGCGCTTTCTGCTTAAGCTACAGGTGTATTTATAGATGGTATAATCTTATATGCGAGACAGAATCCGCAACGAAGTTATTCGTCAGAAAGCCAAAGTGTTCGACATAGCTCAAAGAATTAGCAACCTGAAATGGCAGTGGGCCGGCCATGTTTGCCGAAGAACCGACAACCGTTGGAGCAAACAGATACTGGAGTGGAGACCGCGTTTAGGCAAGCGTAGTGTAGGACGCACCCGGCGAGATGAAGCGACGATCTGCGTAGTGCTGGCAAACACTGGATGAGAAGAGCCGAAGACCGGGCTCAGTGGCGCGTCTTGGGAGAGACCTACGTCCAGCAGTGGACTGACATAGGTTGATGATGATGATGGATAATCTTATTATGCGCTGATGTGTACCTACCTTTATGCACTAGTCTGTACCTACCTCTATAAGCCATTGGAATCCGGAATTATTCATAGCACGGCCCGTGGTGTCAGGATTTGCAAGCACTTTGGTTTATCAGAGCATTCAGGATAAACGTCTAGTTATGGACAAACTTGGGATATATTTAGAAATCGCTCCATGCGATAAGACCGCCTTTTGAAGAAATGTCACTATATATATAAACGTGCCATGTAAGTCTCTAATAGTTCAATAACGTTTTTATTATTACTATATTTTAACTTCTACGTAGGTAGTAGTCAGTGGTAGTAGGTAGTACCTAAGTCAAAATCACAAAGATCATTTTAAGTCATTACTTTTGAATACTATTGTACCTACTGTATGTTTCCTTAAAAAAATAGAATAGTCTTATTTTCTATTTTATTATTAATGTAATTGATAAGGTAAACCAAGTCAGCGTTAGCGGCGGGCAGATTCAATTAAATAAGCAAAGAAACGGATATAAACTATTACCTGAAGGCCTAGTATGAGTTTTGCTGTATACAATCAGTACTATAAATAAATAAATATTCACGGTGAATTTACACATCACACTCTAGTCCCAAACTAAACAAAGCTTGTACTATGAAAACTAGAGTAGGTACCTACTGATAGAATACTAAATACATACTTTTTTTTGTAAATACATACATAGTACCTAACACCCAAACACAGAACAAATTTTTATGTTAACCTCCGGGTGTTACTATGTATTCTATGTATTAACAAAAAAAGTATTTTATCAGTAATATTAGTACAAGCTTTACTTAGTTTGGGACTAGAACGCGATGGGTGAAATGTCCACACATCGCGTCGCATCGCCTATATTTATGCATCAGATACACTAAAAACAAAAAAAACTCATACTAGTCCCTCTGGTTTTCATAACTGTAACCTAGTTTTCTCAATAAACTCTCCGAAACTATCCTCATAGTTATAAATACTTATGAATATTTGTCTCTCTTGATTAAACATAGTTGATTTGATCAGATTACTTCAATATTAGCTTTGATATCTTCTGGGACTATGTTGAGTTCTTAGAAGAATAACGAGTCGAGATTAGGTATAAATAAATAATTTGATTAAATATTCACGAACGGATCTTATCTATTAACAGTTAAGGCGGGGAGGTCTGGATTTTTAGGTTTTTTGAATGACTGTATCTCTACTGAAATGAAAAAGTTACTTGATTTTATTTGTTTGTAATAAAATTGAACATATACTCTAGGGCTTTGTAGAATTAGAAACGTGAATAATATAAATTTTCTCGATAAAAAAAATGATTTTCTATACTGTGGCACTAAGATATCGTATGCGGTACCTACCTCGGGCGCGTAAATAAATACGATACTCGCTAACATGGGGGGGGCTGAGGTAGCGCGAAATGCCTAAAGTTCTTGGGAAACCTCGCCTTAAGAGCCTTTACGCACTGTCGACTTGTCGCCGGCGACACGGTCGCTGGCTGTGACTTACTACAGTTTAAATAGGTGCTTACGCACTTGGTCGTCGGTCGCCTAATTGTTTTTGGTCGCCGGGCGACCGAGTCGCCGGCGACAAGTCGACAGTGCGTAACGGCTCTAAAGAAGAATGGGCAATTTTCTATAGAGCGAGGGCTTGCCCGTTCTCCTTTATGGTGTATTATCAGGAGGCGATTTTATGTTATAGAAAAGAATTCAGTGTAAAATGAGATAAGTACATGTTTGTGTGGTGGCAAGTAGCAAGTCTTGTCCCACGTCCGCCATCTTGGAAAAAGAGAAATGATTATTATTTTTCATCTGAAAATCTAAAGGTCTCACAAATATATTATCATTTTTGGTTTAAGTTTCTATTGTGGAACTAAAAAAAACAAAGCTTTAAGCGAAAATCGATCAAAAAAATATAATTAGCCCCACGTTTAGTAGATCGACAAATAGTACTATTAATTTTTATTGATAAAGTTATAAGATCTTTCCTTAGCATTCTCCAGTTTTAGACTTCCACTTGACACTTATTATTATTATTTAAAATATTTTATTATTATTTATTACCCTATTTAATCATTTCCTTTATTATTATGCTGCCTTTAAAAACAACTGCAGATTCTAGATGTATCTCTTTGTGTGCGCTCAAACTTTATATTTCTGTCTCTTTGTGTGCGCCTAGCCTTATAACTTTAGTTATACAGATTCAATCCCGGGATTTCGTAACTATTGGTCCGAAATCGGATAAAGACTCGGTAAT
Source organism: Ecliptopera silaceata (assembly GCA_932527185.1). Lineage (NCBI taxonomy): Eukaryota > Metazoa > Arthropoda > Insecta > Lepidoptera > Geometridae > Ecliptopera > Ecliptopera silaceata. The sequence goes on along the minus strand of OW052215.1, from coordinate 5,052,072 downwards.
GCGGCTTGATTGATTCTATTGTCGTTGTGTAATGGATATTTGTTGTTTTATTTGTGTATACTTATAATACATCGTAGAATACGTAGAATACATTGGCTATTATTAATTCAATTTGTCTTTATAAACGGGATATTTACCATGATTTGTGAGTTTGATTATTTCTCGATATTTTGACATTATGCGCCATGATGGCGGGTCGAACTGAATTATTTTCAAGTAGGTACATAAATTGCTGATAGAATATTTATATACTTACCTACATTTTACAAAAAATAAAAGTTCAATGTAAATAATTTAAACAAATAAATGAATAGATAAATTAGATTTAACAATTAATTAAAGTAAATAAAAAATTAAATCATAATTAAAATAAAATATAACAATAAGTCGAGAAGAATTATAATGTGTGCTACAATGGTAAAATGGCGTCGACTCAACATAACATCTACAGAGCCCTTAGTCAGAAGACGCATTATAATACTCCCTACTCTCGAGCCGACAGTCGTCTCTCGGATAGCCATACAAAAATGTATGGACATTAAAATGCGTCTTCGGACTAAGGGCTCTGTTGGGCAGTAGACACTGATTCTGTAGAAAGCATTTTCCTGCCGTTAATGGAGGCCATACACGCTAGGTTTTGCATGATGGTTTTAGCCGTGCATGCAAAACCGACAAGCATAACCGAGTTTCATACTACACATACACGTTAGGTTTTGCATGCACCGTCTTGACATGAACTCTGAGTTGAGCTACGTAGTACGTGATGGTGTGTATCACCATCACGTACTACTAATACCAAACTACAATGGACGACGACGATGTGATAGCTGTACTTGGCCTAACACTTGTTCTGCAGAACAGAAAAAGAAAAAAAAAGCGCACTGAATGGTCTAAACGCTGGTTATTGAAAAGAAAGCAATTCTCCCACGTAAATTTGATAAATGAATTGAGATTTACACCAACAGATTACAAAATGTTTTTAAAAGTGGATGAAAAAACTGAGAACTGTGGCAGGCAAGCTCGCCGGACGCCACACACGCTCGGTTATGCTCGCGTGCAAACATAACCGAGCGGCATAAAATATCAATTTTGATATTTGCTCGGTTGCATGTACATGCACCGATAACTGTACAGTTTAATCACATACACGCTAGGGCTTGCCTGTCGGTTATGCATGCACGGCTAAAACCATCATGCAAAACCTAGCGTGTATGGCCTCCATTAAACCATTTACATTAGATACATATATATCATACATACTTTCTGTTTTAATTTGATTCAAACTTTGTGTTTATAAATTATAAACCGTATTACAACATCTGAGAGTTCAGAATCTTTACACAAACAATTTAGGTAAATAAAACAGACTAAGACTGGGCCGCGTGCCCCCTGTGGCTAAACTTTGTAGGAAAATAACTACGAGCAAAGTCACGGGCTTATACCCAGCCAATAAATAACAAAAATAAGCCTCTTTTGGCTCACATTTAATACTTTTATCGTCCAAAAGTCCATAGAACCGGGCTCAAGCAGCGTAAGGTGATTCAGAATCAACAATTCGTAGGGATTTATGACTACCGTCATAATTTTCCGACCATACTTTGTAGGCTTTGAGATAGTGCTAACCGTTTTATCACGGACGTAAGAGCGTTTTCACATTATCCGATCCGATATCGGTGTCGGACGCCGTTCCGATATCGGGGTAAGTAAAATGTATGAAATATGTAATACCTCTGTCTTTCATATTGTCCGGCCCGATATCGGATATCGGAGGTAGGTACATATTTCATACATTTTACTTAACCCGATATCGGATCGGCGTCCGACACCGATATCGGATCGGATAATGTGAAAACGCTCTAACAGTCAAGGCTTTTAAACAATCGCAAACAAACTATACAAAACTGTAAAAGTTTTGTTGAATTAAATGTAAAATTACATAATAAAAGAGCTGAAAAAAAAAATTGTCCTTGAATGCAACTTTCTATATTGTTAAAAGCAATTATAATCAATATTTGTAAAAATATTGTAAAATATGTTTTTTATTGTAAGCCATTCTGACGCTAGCGGGAAATTCAATTTTTTTAGGGTTTTTTTTATTGCGGCTAAACTGTTATACCTTTTACTAGTTTAAGCTATTTTGCGAACATAAACAATAATTTTCTGTGTAACCCTGTATCAATTTTTGAGATAAGTTCTTATTATTTGCTGGGAAAGTACAGAAACTGTTTTAACAGTTTCTGCATTAGCTTAAACTAGTAAAAGATATAACAGTTCAGCCGCAATAAAAAAAAACCCTAATAAATTAGAATTTCCTGCTAGAGCGAGAGGTATCACCTTAAGATTTTTTAAATTGTCTAAGTAGTTTAAAAATGTAATACAACGTTAGACTTTTTGTAGTAAACCTAACTTACTACGCAACGTTACCTGACTTCATAGAATCTTACGGAAGAAAGCACATTGTACAAGCATTTGTTGGTTTTTCACAAAAACCCATGCAGAATAAGTACATTTTAGGGTTTTTTTTATATTCTTCGGATATTTCCATACTACTTAGAAATATTTTAGTAAAAAGTACCAAGTAACGTTTTTGTGTGATCCTGCTTATAAAGAAGTCGAAGCGACGCGTGACCCGAAAGCTGGTGAGTATCTGGCCCAGCGTATCAGCATTGCTATTCAGCGCGGCAATGCAGCCAGTACCTATCTTGGGTACGCGACGACTGGTACTGATTTGGAACGGTTGAACCATCTATAGATCGTTTGCAACGGTCTGTAGATAGCTCAACTGATTCATAAGTATCTTATATGCCAATGCACATTTTGTAAATACTGTAGAGTCGTAAGTTTGTTTATTAAACTAATTAATGATATATTTGAAACTATCACGGTTTTGAACACACATAGTTTTCTTCATAACTGAATACCTATATCTACATGCATAGTTCTCATAGTACAAGCTTTGATTAGTTTGGGACTAGAGTGTGCTGACCTAGTGAATTGACCGTGAATGTTATATTAACAATTTTAATAGTAAGTAAGTAATATTATTTCACCCGTGTTTAGATTTAAATCTCTTAAGTTACGTTTAAAAAACATAAACAAAGTAATTCTTAGCTACCACAACTTAAAGAGTTTGTGGTCCGTGAAAACTTACAGGTTCATGACCCGTGACTTTGTTTGGGGTAGTATGGAGCTATATGTCGCTATTGTGTGAACTTCAACACATTTAAATAGAACCTTCCAAGAGTGAATCAGACTCGCTTATGAAGTCTCTCATACCAAAACTAGTTTTGGTATGAGAGCCCTTTACTGGACAATCCACACAACATCATCTAGCCCCAAGCTAAGCAGAGCTTGTGTTATGGGTACTAGAAGACTGACATACTTAATACAATACATTACATAGATAGATTTTATTTATTCAACATATCGAATACTTAAAACACCCGGAATAAATTTGCAGATCGTACAAACATTTATCCCAAGGCGGGAATCGAACCCGCAACCTCCGCGTCGCAGGCGGACCTTCGCCCGCCGTGCCACATCGGTCGTCATGTGCGTACAAAGCAAACAAATACATATAAAAGTATAGGTATAGCAAATAATAATCTTGTGTTGAAATTAGTAAGCGCCATCTTAAATCCTGCGTCACGTCTCAAGACACATTATTAGCTCGTGTTTGTTCTGTCGTATAGAGCAATCTACATTTTATATGTTATGTGCTTTTATTAGCGTTCAGCTTGAATTCCGAGTTCCTTGAGGTCTTATACACACGTTGCCGGTCGCGTGTGGCGTGTGAAAGTCTAGCGGCTGGTTTCTCGAACGATGATCAACGAAAAAATCTAATAATTACTATGTGTCAAACTCGGATCAATCGTGATTTGGGTTTCCAGTACCTCTACCATGAGATGTCATAGTAAAATCGCCTGACTTTACTACAGTAGTTACGTCAATATTAGTATGACGAATTTTAGTACCCAACTATCCGCTAGAGGCGCTGTCATCTTCATACATTTTTTTTACTACAGACGCTAGCGAGTATAGTAAATATAGTATAGTAAAAACTCATGGTAGAGCCACTGAGCACGGATAAATGTGAACATATGTAAGACACACTGCGCGCTACCGCTGCAACGTTCGACAGTAAAGCTGATGTTGACGCGCAATGTATGTCTAACACGTCACTGTTTTGATACATTCACAATTGACATATTTATTTGGATTCACAATAATTTTCACAGTCAAATTTTTTGACAGGCGTCACTGTTCAGTTAGTAGTATAGATATTGCGTCGATACAGCGGGTTGCGGGTTCGATTCTTATCAAGAACAAATGTTCTGTAATTGCAAATAATTTATGTTTGTTTTTGTTTCTAGGTGTCTATATATTCATAAAAATAATATATTATCAAAACAAGCTTTGTGTCATTTGGGACTTAGAAAACGTAAAAAGTTATTTTAAAATTGTTTGAAGTAAACGAAAACTATAATTCTACACTCTTCATAAATAATATACCAAAAAATACTATAAAAATATCAACGAAATAAATAAATCGGGTAAAAAAAAAAATCAACTAAATAATTATAAAAGGTTAAGCGTATTAAGGAGACAATTTCGTTAAGAAAACGAGTAATGTCTGCAGTCTGTTTGATTTGCTGAATGAATGAAAAATCTGACTTGTATTTTATAGAATCTACGCTTATTTTCTCTGTCTCACGATTTTCGCTCAAATATTCCAACATCTTAGGGTGTGCGCACACCGACAACAAAACGTACAAACGTATATAGTATGACAGTTTACTCATAGTTAAACACTACGTTAGTGACATTAAAAGACGTTTTGTTTTCGATGTGCGCTCATCATTATCACAAATGTTATTTATGATATGATACTAAATAATATATTTAATGTTATTATTTCGGTTTCAAACTGTTTTGTATGTGTAAATAAACAAATATTTTGTCAAATACCAGTACCTCTACCATGAGTTGTCACAGTAAAATCGCCTGACTTTACTACAATAGTTACGTAAATATTAGTATTACGAATTTTAGTACCCAACTACCCGCTAGAGGCGCTGTACAAATCTTCATACATTTTTTTAACTACAGACGCTAGCGAGTATAGATTGTAAAAACTCATGAGAGCTACTGAATTACGAAAGATATATCATAAAAAATGTCACGGGTAAATACATGTTTAATACATAAATCAATAGAAAACAATCTTCGCGAAGCAGTAACTTTAACAATAAATTATAAGTACTTCTATCGTAAAAACTTTTGAGATAATGTGCTATCGTGTAGGTGAACAAACACAAACAATATTCTGCTGTCTCTGTGAAAGTTGCAAGATTTTCACACAGATAGATACATTTTTTTATTCAGAACATATTATACAGGGCATCAGTTACAAATAAAAAACGATGAGACTACAAAAAGTTAAAAACTGTAGTATACGTAGTAGTCAACGCCCACCTCCTTAACCAAAGAGTATTAGCTCTGACATGTACAATACATCAATAAAACAAAGAAAGGTTTAAATCTAATAGTAAATAAATACAAAATTTTGATTTACTTTAGTAGGTAGGTACAGTCACGAGCTTTAATTTGGGACCCTTTTCCATGAAATGTTGTTAGAACATTCATAATGCAATAAGGTCGAAACTTCAGTATGACGTATGACATACGTTAGAATATTAGCACTAAATAACGTCAGTTTGCCACACGATATTCAACCTTAGGTGGGTCCCAAATTAAAACTCGTGACTGTACAATATATGTGCAAATGAAAGAGGAAATTGTAGTGTGAAGTGTATGGTTGTGTGGTGAGTGAGTGTTGTGTGTAACATTAAGGTTTTGGGCTCAAAACGAGTGTACACACTTAATTTCTTTAATCAATTTCGTTTTAGTATTTAATTATATATTTTGTTTTTATATGTAGGGTGGCATGACTGTACGGGATATTATTGATAAGAAATTTTATTGTCAGACGAAACTTATGTTTCTGTCCATCCAAAGGTTATCTGGAATTTCTGGCCTATATACCTCATATCTTTAATTGTGTCTCTATTTGATTTTGTCTTTCATTGGTATACAATAAAGACATATTTTATTCTAATATTCTATGCATGTCCAAATTTTGAACAGTTGACACTTTTTCAAACAAAAAACTTAGGCAATTTTAAATCTTATTTTCTGGATTTTAACGAAATGTCCATATCTTAAAGAATTTCGATAGTCTATGTATTTCATTTTATTACAAATAAGAAGTTAGATTCCTAGTAATGCGTTAATACAGTAATTTATCGAATCAAATTATATTTTTTTCGAGTTTTTTCAAAACGTGTTTTGAATATTATAATTATTCTTATTAGGTACCAGTTTTTCCAAAACGTGTATTGAAAATATTATAATTAGATTTCACTTCAACTATAATTATATTTAAAGTTCTTAGTAAAGTTATCTAAAAGTAATTTATACGGTTAAATCCTGTCCCTCATTCAGATTCCATTAGGACCAATTTATTTCACTCTGAATTCAATATTCTGTAGCTCTACCATGAGTTTTTACTATACTGTATTTACTATAATCGCTAGCGTCTATAGTTAAAAAATAATAATGAAGATTTGTACAGCGCCTCTAGCGGATAGTTGGGTACTAAAATTCGTAATACTAATATTTACGTAACTACTGTAGTAAAGTCAGGCGATTTTACTGTGACAACTCATGGTAGAGGTACTGTCCTCGTCAAAATATCGCTTTAATCCCTTCTGACTCAATCTTCTTAGCGTTTCTTATAGCTCGCTTCGCTCGACTGCAGCCTTTGAATAAAGTAGATCGATTACAATATTGCAGTAAAATTTATTGATATTCGTGGTCATTCAAATGGATTTTTATAATTAGAAAGAAGAAAAAAAGAAGAAAGAAAGAAGAAAGAAAGAAGAAAGAAAAAACATTTATTGAAACCACCACCCACCGCTTAAAAAATAATAACATAATAATTAAAAATAGTTTCTCAAATAAAAAAAAATATAAAAAAAATTGAGTTATCTATAGATCGCTTGCAACGATCTGCCAATTGCTGTACGTAACGTTTGTACATTTTAACACCCCGTCGGTGGTTTAAAATGAGAAAAGGTGCAGGTTCATAAAAAATCAAAATCATCAAACAGAGCACGATCCATCACGCTGGTCGGACTTAATCTGTGATTGATTGACCCACCGAGATTTAAGTGTAGACCGGAATTGCGACAAATTTTTATTATTAAAAATAATTTTAACACTTTAAAAGAACCAAATTTTAAAAAGATGCATTTTACACATTTGGTAATGAATATCTAGTCAATTGATATGAGTATATACAAAAAAAATGGTAAGAACCAGGCCGTAAGTTTCTAGCCCGTTCTTCTAGACTCTGGTCGCGTGGAACTGGCACCTAGAATCAGCTAGTATGTAAGACGATCATGTGATTTACTGCATAAACTATTATTGATTTTGATTTTTCTGAATTTAATTAATTTTACTAAATCCTACTTATATGTGTATGTACGGGAATGTTTGAATAAATGGATGTTAAGACAAGTAAATAAATATTCATGGACATTTCACACATCTAACTCTAGTCCCAAACTAAGCAAAGCTCTATAGATATTTGTTTGTCTCATCTTTCACGCAAAAACTACTGAATGAATTTTAATGAAACTTTACAATAGTATAGAAGTTTGCATTTGAATATCATATAGAAAGAATTATCCAAAATATAACGATAATTACAAGAAGTCGCGGGCATCGGGCTAGTAAGTCAAGTCAAGTCAAGTCAAAAATTACTTTATTCAGTAAAATCACAAGGATCATTTAGAATCGTCTTACATACTAGGTGATTCTTGGTGCCAGTTCCACGCGACCAGAGCCTAGAAGAACGGGCAAGAAACTTACAGCCTGGTTCCTACCGTAGTAGGAACCAGGTATACTCAATAAAAACAAAAAAATAAATTAAATACTACGTAAAATCAATTCAATTAATATAAGCATTATGTCATATGATCATATGTATTTTATATACCCATATACATTTAGTAAATACTGTAATGTTTGTGAATAAAGTATTAAGTATAACATAAAATATACAGAGCAGTTTTTAAACAGAACAATCACAATACATATCTAAAAAACCGTCTTAAAAACAAGTCAAGAACTTTTTTCATTTAACATTTTAAGAGACCTATTGATTCTAACACTTGAAGGACGTTTACAAACAATCAAAAGAATGGAAAAGTCTTTCGGGAAACAGCAGCGAGTTATAAAAACCTCCTAAAACAAAACCAAAGTTCTAAATGACAGACGAGACTTGAATAGGGATAAGCTGTGAGCCACACGAAGGGCAAGACAGCTAGTTCTCTACAGGTAAATATGACGTTCTTTTTAAGGTATTGCATAGCTTCTATTGCGGGCCTTGAGCGTGGAGACCGAATCCAGGAATTGCGTAACGAAATAACCTAACACTGCGCATGCGTAATCCAGCAAAAATGCTATGCAATAGCTTTATCGTAGGAGTACCCGAGTGCCACACGTCTTTTTTTTTTAAGAATTGTCAATCATTCTTATATGATGTGTCCGGTCTTCGGCTCTTCTCATCCAGTGTTTGCCAGGTACACTCCGCAGATCGTCGCTCCATCTCGCCGGAGGGCGTCCTACACTACGCTTGCCTAAACGCGGTCTCTATTCCAGTATCCGTTTACTCCATCAGTTGTCGGTTCTGCGACAAACATGGCCGGCCCACTGCCACTTCAGCTAATTCTTTGAGCTATGTCTAAAACTTTGCTTTTCTGACGAATAATTTCGTTATTACTTAATTATTCAACATTATTTGTACCTTTTCCTCTAGTGACACGTGACGTATCTTAAATATGTGACGTCACACTTGTCATGAGTGAACCAGCTATCTCTACAATAAGCTATACATCAATTCGCAAAGCTACATCGTAAATTACACAATGATTTAGATAGAATGTCTTCGCCCAGTTTATTGTGGAATAGTAAAAAATCTAATCAAACTTAACTTTTGGTAAATGTTTCTTGAACGTGTTAGATTTCATTCGGAGTTTGTAAGAGTCTCAAACAATCTTGCTGTTTCTTAGCAAACATAAATTGCTTTTTTTAACATTGACTGACACAGTCCGAACCACAAAATCATTCAAACTCTAGAGAATTGAAGATCAAATTATACTGGTTTTTATAAAGCTTGTAATTTTTGAGATTTTTGGTTTGTCCTTAGAATTGTGCAATGTATATGATCTTAGATTTAATTGTTTTGAACAATGAAAAATCTAACGGTCTATATTATAAAAAGTTAGCGCAGACTTGAAGTATTGATTACCATACATAATGATGACATAAAGTCAACGCTAACTTTTCATAAGATAGGGGGTTAATAAATATATAAAAGGGTCTACTGTATTTTTAATATGACTTCTGTCATAGGACTGGTAATTCTGCCAGTGTCAAGTATATATTTTGATGTCAATTCGGCTGTCATTTATTTTAAAGCTATAATGGTACTACTGGCAGTAGAATTGATAGAAGTGTGTCATCTTTACTACTAGTACTTAGTAGTACTAGTGTCACAGAGCAGAGATTTTACCGTTTAAAACTAATGAAATACTGTAATAATCAAAGGCCTAATCTAACCAAAGCTGATTCAGCTATTTACTAACTAAATTATAAATAACTTTTTTAATCATTTCAGCTGAGCGTTTTTTTTAATTGGCAAAGTTTTTTTTTTAATAGAATAGTTCGCCCTTTGACCACAAGCTCACCTCATGGTTTGTATGTTTGCGTATGAATATGTCTATACCTAGACCTAGTACAAGTTTTTTTGACGTGACAACGTCTTATAATTCGATAGAGCCGGCTGCACGCACGAAAAAACATGACTCATGAGGCGTTCTGAGGCGTTCTGAGGCGTTCCATGAAGTGACGTTGTCACGTTCAACTATCGTCAGTGAACCGACTTTACAGACAACCATTTTTTTATTTTTTTCCATTGACAAGAGATGAATCTACGTCTTAGTTTTCCACCTGCCCTAGACCTAAAAAGGGACATTTCGTGTTCCTTATCAATGATAAGGGCTAACGGTGTCAAGTTAATTAGGACAGTAGTTAATTATCAATTTTTTCAGTGAGATTAGAAATAATAGTTAAACACGCTGTTATTTGTGACCTTGCCCTTAAAAAGTAGGCTTTATTTTTTTAGGTTCCGTATGTTACTAAAGAATATAATTCTTATTTTAGTTTATATAATATTTTATAATGTATCAGTTTCTTGTAATTAAGAGTTGTAAAGAGAAAATACTTAAATAAATAAATGCGTTTTGGAAATAAATTAAATTTTAACAAAATAATTAAACTGAACTGTTACAAAGAACCTTTGCTAATAGGTACACAATGTACTTCAAATTTAAAAATCACTCGCATTTTTCGATCCGGATACCAGATTTGAACTCTCATTCGAATAAAAGACATGCTACCACTAAACTACTACTGTTCAACTATTGAAACTACTCCGTAACACGTCAAGTACCACTTGTTCATACTTGAAATGATTTCAAACATAATAGTCATCTAAGTGTACCTATCGCTTCTTAGTTATAATAATTTACATCAAAAGTAACATTTTAATCAAATAATAATTGATACCACGATGAAACGAATGAGAAGCCACTGGTTCCCCAAAAATATTTTTTAATTAAGTTTTTGTAATATTTTATAGCAAATAAATATTTATTTCATTCATTTCAATAAATCTTAATTACGATAAATAGGGCTCAGTATACCATCCTTAGTTTTCCAAGTTTAATACTATGCAATATTGTTTGAAAAATATTGTTTCATTTTATTTTCTTCTAAAGTAGTAATCGAGTTGGAAATGAACTTTAATAAATGATGACCGATGTGGCGCGGCGGCCGAAGGTCCGCCTGCGCCGCAGAAGGTTGCGGGTTCGATTCCCGCCTTGGAATAAATGTTTGTATGATCTGCAAATATTTATTCTGGGTGTTCTGGGTATTTATATGTATATAATAAAAAAAATATATCTATCTATGTAATATTATTGTATTAAGTATGTCAGTCTTCTAGTACCCATAATACAAGCTCTGCTTAGCTTGGGGCTAGATGATGTTGTGTGGATTGTCCAGCATTATTTATTTATTTATTACTTATACCATTCGATGCATAAAAAAGACGTGTGGCACTCTTTTATTCCTCTTTTTTTGCTGGATTACGCATGAGCAGTGTTAGGTTATTTTCGTTACGGAATTTCTGGCTTCGGTCTCCACGCTCAAGAACCGCGATAGAAGCTATGCAATAGCTTAACAAAACTAGGCCCGCGATAGAAGCTATGCAATAGCTTAAAAATCTCAAAGTGTGCAAATCTCATAGATTTTCTACAAGACCCAAAGAACTCTAATAAAACCAAAACAATTCAGAAGCCCATTGTTATCCTCACGTGTACTTAATCAGGCACTTGATACAAACAAACAGTACTATCAGTCAACTGCTTAGAATTAGTGTGAAGGTCCTCATCATGAGATAATTATTTGTAACTTTACCTATATAATTGAGGGACTCTGAAAAGGCTGGTCAGTTGAAATCATGGTGCCGCTTCTATTAGGATTGGTTTTGGTCGGGTGTGTGGGTAAGATTTTTTTATTTATATTTACAAAAAAGTATAATTTATATTTGCATGTTAAATCAATAAAATGTACTATAGTTATGCTATTTTCATCACCAACCTATATCAGTCCACTGGAGGTAGGTCTGGAAGAAAAAAACATGTGCCGACCCCACTTAACGTGGGATAAGGACAGGGGAATGATTGAATCGTCTCGCACTCAAGTGGGCCGCAGCAGAGAAAAAATGTGTAGGTGGGGGTTTAGAGATGCCAACCTTACTGCGTGTGGCTGTGGTGCTGCAACACAATCAATGCAGCATCTGCTGTAGCTCTACCATGAGTTTTTACAATCTATACTCGCTAGCGTCTGTAGTTAAAAAAATGTATAAAGATTTGTACAGAAGTCTAACGGATAGTTGGGTAGGTACTAAAATTCGTAATACATACTAATATTTACGTAACTACTGTAGTAAAGTCAGGCGATTTTACTGTGACAACTCATGGTAGAGGTACTGGTGTGCCCATCGTGCCTTAACACCTGCACCAAAGAGGACGTGAGTGCAGCCACAAGTGGTGGTGGTCATCTACATAGCATCGACACGATAAGAAGAAGAAAAAGGGGACTGATGATGACTAATATTGAACTAAACCAATAATTTGTTATTACATATTGTTGAAAGAAAATAAATCTTTTTCTATTAATTTCCAGGGACAACCCCAGTGAAGGAGCCCCAGGATGTCCGTATAGTCGGTGGTCAAAACATCGACATCACAGAGGCACCCTACCAAGTGTCAGTCCTGTATAGAGGGCGCCACACCTGTGGAGGTTCTATTGTCAGCAAAGATATTATTATTACAGCTGCACATTGCGTTATGGGGTGAGGTTCAAGTTTATAAAAATAAATCACAGGCGACAATCGACAGGCGTCATAGCTCAGTTGGTAGTAGCTTTGCCTACCACGCTGTGGGTCGTGGGTTCGATTCTCACTCAAAGCAAATGTTTTTGTAATGAAGATAAATATTTGTTCTGTGTCTGTCGGAGAGTGTGATACGTAAAATGTCCGTGAATATTTATTTAATCATTCCCTTTAGCAATCTTTTCATTATTATCTTTCATCATATCAAATTTATTTTTATCTTTGACGACCGATGTGGCGCGGTGGGCGAAGGTCTGCCTGCGACACAGAAGGTTGCGGGTTCGATTCCCGCCTTGGAATAAATGTTTGTACGATCTGCAAATATTTATTCCGGGTGTTCTGGGTATTTCATATGTATAATAATAATATCTATCTATGTAATGTATTGTATTAAGTATGTCAGTCTTCTAGTACCCATAACACAAGCTCTGCTTAGTTTGGGGCTAGATTATGTTGTGTGGATTGTCCAGCATTATTTATTTATTAAACTTCCAGGGCAAATCCAGGGAACTATCAAGTTCGCGCTGGTTCCTCCTCCAACTCTGAAGGTGGGCAGGTCATTCCAGTCGGCGATATGATCTGGCACCCTGACTTCAACTACTCTGACATGGACAGTGACATTGCTATTCTCTGGCTGGCTTTTCCTCTGGAGCTGAACGCTGCTGTCAAAGAAGTGGAGCTGGCAAGCGCTGGGGAGGAGCTGGATGATGGAGAATTGACAGCTGTTACTGGATGGGGCAATACTGCGGTAAATTTGACAGTTTTTCCCTTCTTCTTCTATCTTCTATACTAATATTACAAAGAAGTAAAGTTAGTGTTTGTATATTTTGTTAAATTGTAAGGGGTAATCTCGGGATCTACTGAACCGATTTTAAAAATTCTTTCACTAAGAGAAAGCCACATTATTGTTGAGTGTCATAGGTTATATAAAAAAACGAAAAATAAAAAGGCTTTTACGTGGTAGTCCGTTTTGCAAAGTGAATCGGAGAAAAAACGGTCGAATTTATGCCCAACGAAGTGGGCACGGGTTAGTTAGTCTTTATATAAATGCCCGGTATTGTTTTTAATATCACGAATAAGTTGACAGGCGTCACAGCTCAGTTGATAGTAGCTCTGCCTTCCATGCTGTGGGTCGTGAGTTCGATTCCCACTCAGAACAAATGTTTATGAGATGAGCATATATATATCTGAGTCTGGGTATAAAAAAAAACATAAGTATATCAGCAGTCTAGTTCCCATAATAAAAGTTTCTTTGTCTGGGTGTTTCTATGTATTCTATTGTATTAACAAAACAAATTATTTAAATATTCTAACAGCAGTCTAGTTCCAATAATACAAGTTTGGCTTAGTTTGGCACTAGATTATGATGTGTGAAATGTTTGTTAATATATATTATTTATTTATTTAATATTTCAGGAAGGAGGTGGCTATCCGTCTACCCTCCAAAAAGTCCTGGTACCCAAAGTAAGCAACGAGGTGTGTGATGCTGCATACAACGCCATCTACAGCATATCTCCGAGGATGCTGTGTGCTGGAGTGCCAGAAGGGGGGAAAGACGCTTGCCAGGTATCATGTAGTTCTGTATCTATAATACAGGGTGCTTTTTTGAGGAGGGCGGTGATGGCCAAGTCTGAAACCACGAGAGTTAGAGTCGTAATGAGTATTGACCCTCTAGCTAGATTAGTCAATAAATCTTCTTCTTTTTTCGTATAACCTCTGTCCGTCAAAATGACAGATATTTGGAGGCAAAATTCGAACTTTGAAAATCCCGATGTCACATAATACAGTTTTATTTGATCGGTTTTCGCTTTATAGTAGTAGGGGAAGGTGGGGTATGACGGGGCAGCGAGGTAAGATGGGGACCATACAAAAATAGATGAAAGAAAGAAAGAAAGAAAGAAAGAAAGAAAAATCATTTATTGCCTAAAACTAATGGTAGGTTCTTATAAAATAGGGGCAGAGTACATACATTTAAAATATACATTATAGGTATATATGTAAGTACATAATATGTACGTGCGAAAGGTGTTTTTATCATACCCAACCATAGCGTATTGAGGCAATTGGGGTATGCTCAGCATAAATGTTACACAGACGGTGTCTGTGTAACGCTGATTTTCAGCATATCCCTGAATTGGGCTCGACAGGTGTACGTCGGCTAGAATAGTAATTTTTTTTTATTCCCTCCTTAACCTATTCCTTATAGACTAGCTCAAGATGCAATTATGGCAATTTAATTAATGATTAATGTAATTAAAGATGAATGTTATAATGTGAAATACATGTATGTGTTGGATGCAAAATTATGTATGTTGAGTGAGTGTTAAATGTGTATGTGTATGAGGAGAATAAATGTCTGGGAGTATGTGAGAATGTACAGGTTGAATGAGTATTCTCGTTCTGCATTCAATATATTTTGTATGAGTGAGTATCTAAAAGTGTATGTTGCGTGAGTGTCATATGTGTATGTGTATGAGGAGTATGAATGTCTGGGGGTATGTGAGGATGTACAGGTTGAATGAGTATTCTCGATCTGCATTCAATATATTTTGTATGAGTGTGTATCTAAAAGTGTATGTTGCGTGAGTGTCATATGTATATGTGTATGAGGAGTATGAATGTCTGGGAGTATGTGAGGATGTACCGGTTGAATGAGTATTCTCGATCTGCATTCAATATATTTTGTATGACTGTGTACCTAAAAGTGTATGTTGCGTGAGTGTCATAAGTGTATGCGAATGAGGAGCATGAATGTCTGGGAGTGTGTTAGGATGTAGCTACAGCTTGAATGAGTGTTCTGGATTTGTATTCGGTACGAGTAGTTAGGTTCATTGCTCATTGTCATGCTCTTTTTGTTGAATTGTTAAAAGTTAATGATTTTTATTTCGTACCTACTATATTTTTGCTTTTTTTTTTTTGCTATTGTTCTTCTTAAAAGTATTTTCAAAATTACATTGTTGTCTACATAGAAGCATTACTTTAAGTTTAATTTTAAATGTGTTACTTCCCATTTTTTTCCTAAGTGGAGGTGGCAGATCATTCCAAATCTTTGATGCACTATATTTGAAACATCCCTTGTACCCATTTGTTTTATGTTTTTGTATAAGAAGCTTGTCGAGAGTTTTAGAGCGAGTGTTTGTGTGATGTATATCTTTTATGATAGAATGTCGCCAGAAAATTTGTTATAATGCCATCTAACGGCATTTAGCAAAAGTTTTTAGTGTCACAAACAGTTTAGTCGATAGTGTGCACGATATAATTTCGTAAGAATTTTTATTTATTTTGAGTGGTTTTATCTAATTTTTGATGTTTACTAAGTGCGTGACTGTTCATAATATATGGTACACAAGATGTGTATTATATTTTTTTATCGATAGTTGCTTATTATACTACTCTAAACTCATAAAATCGTTACGGCTTTGTTGTTTTTATAACCCCAAAATATTTTACGCATCTTGCGAGACTACTTTGGGAAAGATGGGGTACCTACTTGAGGGCAAGATAGGGTACTGTTTCACCTTCACTGCTTCACCTTATAAAGCCGAGTTAAAAGAAAGATAAAACAATAAAGCCAAACAAAAAGAAATTGAAAAAACCAAATAAAAGAACCAATAAAGCTGACGAAGAACCTCAGATATCAGATGATGAAGATACTACAGAATGCCTGTACTGTCACGGCCTATATTCAGAGTCTATTGAAGGTTGGATCACATGCCAGATTTGCAGTAAGTGGGCGCATTGTGGCTGTGCAGGAGTGGAAGATAACGACGATGAAGCCGTCCATATTTGCCCTGTTTGTGAAGATAAAGACGATTAAATATGTCATACCCCATCTTACCCTAGGGGGTCTTGCCCTAGAGGTGGGGCAAGACGGTTTATTTTCAAAAATTTTTTAAGTTGATATTTCTATGAGAAGACTTTTATATTTTTGTTTTGACTGATTATGGTTACAAAAAAGAAAGACTGATTATTTACGTAATACATTTTCCTGATTTGTGCAATTAAAAATAGAGGTTTTATTGATGAATTACCTTAAGGTCCCCGTCTTACCCCACCTTCCCCTAGTTTGTTAAAAAAAATACTAAAACTTATGAACAAAACTTAACATAACACCTGAAAATCAATAAATAAATGATGCTGATGTCGATCAGTTAAGCTATCTATAGTTCGTTTGCAATGGTCTGTTTCATAGCTCAACTGTTTCTTATGTATTTTATATACTTACACGTACATTTTGTAAACACTGTCATAGTCATAAATTTCTTTATAAATAAATAAAATACGTTCACCAAATTTTAAAGCTTTATACCTACTTAAATCTGACAAAAAAATAAAGGAATAAGATGTATAACAATCGCAATAATTTTGACGACCGATGTGGCGCGGTGGGCGATGGTCCGCCTGCGACGCGGAAGGTTGCGGGTTCGATTCCCGCCTCGGGATAAATGTTTGTATGTTCTGCAAATATTTATTCCGGGTGTTCTGGGTGTTATATGTATAATAAAAATATCTATCTATGTATTATATTGTATTAAGTATGTCAGTCTTCTAGTACCCATAACACAAGCTCTGCTTAGCTTGGGGCTAGATGATGTTGTGTGGATTGTCCAGCATTATTTATTTATTTAATTTATTGTAAAACTTTAATTATTTAACTCAGACTATTAATATACTAAGCTGTTTCAACGGTTCAAAATAATATGTTAATTTTTTTTTTATCAGGGTGACAGCGGCGGTCCCTTAGTGCATAATGATAAGCTTGCTGGAGTCGTCTCGTGGGGACTTGGCTGTGCCAGACCTGACTACCCCGGAGTGTACGCTAAAGTATCAGCACTGAGAAGCTGGGTCGATGATAATATTAGTTTTATAAGATTAAAGCACATTGTAAGATATCTCAGACCTTGAAATATGAACTTGAATAAACGTTTTCTGGACTAATATTTTCTGTATTTTAAATTGCTGTTATAATTTTTTAAATCTGTGCTTTCCCACTGCTGGGCAAAGGTTTCCCCCTCTACTCTTCCATTGTTGCCTCAGTTGCCACTTCCCACCAGGCTCCGTTATAAGTATCCAAGTCGTCACGCCAACGTCTTGGTCTGCCTCGGTTTTGTCGTCCATCCGCTGATATAATACGTACAAATAAAATAATCAGATAGATACATAGTTTAAACTTCATTAACAGAAGTCACAGCTCAGTTGGTAGTTAGCTCTGCTATCCATGCTGTCGGTCGTGGGTTCGATCCCCACCGAAAGAAAATGTTTGGGTGATGAACATAATTGTTCTGCTCTGAGTGATAAGTAGGTATGTATTTACAAAAATATGGACAAAGTGTACTCTAATTATCAGCAATCTACCATAGTACAAGCTTTGCTTAGTTTGGAAGTAGAACGCGATGTGTGAAATGTCCGTGAATATTATTTATTTATTTAAACGTGTGATCATTTCTTAAATGTTTGATGATTAATTATAATTTATATATTATTTTTTATATTATTCTGGTGCAAATCTTTGACTTTATCGGAAAGGTTATCACGTTGAACTCGACATTCACTTTAAATAGATAAACATTCTTGCTTAAACGTGGTTAATTCAAGTAGTTATTTAATTATTTATCTATTAATAAAATTCTTGTATGACTGACTAAAAAAAACAAGACGAACAAAAAAAAGACGTGTGGCACTCGGGGACTGCCGCGGTAAAGCTATTGCATAGCATTTTTTTTTGGATTACGCGCAGTGTTAGGTTATTTTGTTACGGAATTTCTGGATTCGGTCTCCACGCAAGGCCCGCGATAGAAGCTATGCAATAGCTTAAAAATATATCATATCGAGTGAAGTAAAGAGCTAATCACTAGTATAGTAGGTAGGTAAGTATTTATTTTAACACAATAAGCACTTATTTTCATTTTAGTTCCTGAGTAGTTTCTGAAGATACGACACAAAATGGCTGTCAAAGTAGTGACATTTTTGACAGTTTGTTTTCTGGCTGCAGCCTACTGCAATTTTATATTCTACGGTACGTTATACATTTTATTAAGTATTTGCCTTAATTATAATTTAATTATAAAATTTAAAGAAGGTATAGATATTGATTTTAGTATTGAAAAACTCTTTAATGAAGTTATCTCATAAGTAAAATTAAAAATAATAGGAAATGAATATAGTAGTTAAATGTTAAGATAAAAAATAATAATAATAATGTTAATAAGTTAGGGCATACATATTTGCTCCTCTTGGGGTCGAGACTCTAGGTCCGTGGGGTACCGAGGCCCACCGCGTTTTCAAAATTATTTCTGGGCGTCTAGTCGAAGCGACGCGTGATCCGAGGGCTGGTGAGTATCTGGCCCAACGTATCAGCATTGCTATTCAGCGCGGCAATGCAGCCAGTGTCTTGGGTACGCTTCCGATTGGTACTGATTTGGATCAGTTGAACTATCTATAGATCGTTTGCAACGGTCTGTAGATAGCTCAACTGTTTCTTATGTATTTTATATGACTATGTACATTTTGTAAATAAGATAAATATTTTGAAATTAATATTTAATTTTATCTTAATTTTCTTTTTATGCGTATAAATCAAATTCTTGACAAATAAATCTTCTTGGTAGTAATATAAATAATAACTTCATAGAAATCAGTGCTAATCTGCGAAAAACTTAATTACTTATACAAAATAGTCTGTTTAGATAGATACATATTTTTTTTTTAAATATTGTGACTTTTTGTGTCGTGTTACAGAAGATATTCATGTAGATGATGGCGACAGCGGACCATTGTCAAACTTATGTCTCGGCTGCATGTGTGAGGTAAGTGTAGGGATACATAAAAAAATATATAACTGCCCAGTCATTTTAGGTTTTCTCTGCGGAATAATTTCTAGTGGGCTGAATTTTTGTATACACCTTTAATGCGGCATTGTAATGAAGATGTGAAAAATCGACATTGATATCGTGCCGGCTAAAAAAGTTATAAACGTCAAAAGGTCACGAAAATCAGTTTATCGCAAATATCTCGCGATCTATTGCTCAGAGGTCAATAAAGGTCTTTTACAAATTGTTTGTTGTAAAATTGTCTACAAAAAATGTTTCATGCATTTTTCTGTAACTAGTACCTAGCTGTCCCGGCGAATTTCGTACCGCCTTAGAATTATTATTTTTTCTGATAATTTTCTTAATTTTTTTTTCCGTAAGAACCTAACAGAGTATTAGAAAACTACAAAAAAAAATCAGCCAAATCGGTCAAGCCGTTTTCATGCTATGTCGTGACAACGGAAAACGGGTTTCTTTTTTATATATATAGATATGGCAGATAAAAACTACTACCTATTACGTATAATCCCACAAATAATCATATTCAAACTTTGGCAGCTCACAATCAACTTAATATTAATAAATAAAAGCTAGCAAATTGATCCTGATTTAAACTGAGCAGTAACACTGCAGCTCTGTTGGTAGTAATAATAATAATAAATAAATAATGCTGGACAATCCACACAACAACATCTAGCCCCAAGCTAAGTAGAGCTTATGTTATGGGTACTAGAAGACTGACATACTTAATACAATACATTACAAAGATAGATATTTTTTATTTTACATATAAAATACCCAGAACACCCGGAATAAATATTTGCAGATCGTACAAACATTTATTCCAATTCGGGAATCGAACCCGCAACCTTAAGCACCTTCGCCTATATACATTCTGTACATTCAGTACTTTACTTAATGCTAGAACATGTCATAAGATGTATGTAATGTATTGTATTAAGTATGTCAGTCTTCTAGTACCCATAACACAAGCTCTGCTTAGCTTGGGGCTAGATGATGTTGTGTGGATTGTCCAGCATTATTTATTTATTTTATTCTATTCTATTCAATATTTGAAATTGACAGGTGATTGGCTGCCGTCACGAAGAGACATGTACCAATGCTTGTGGTCCATTCCAAATCACCTATGGCTACTGGCAGCATGCTTTCGATAGACCTGCTAATGAACTGGAAGGTAATATTCGACAGGCGTCACAGCTTAGTTGGTAGTAAGCTCTGCCTTCCATGCTGTGGGTTGTGGGTTAGATTTCCACCCAGATCAAATGTTTGTGTGATGAGCATAAATATTTGTTCTGTGTCTGGTTGTTTCTATGTATTTTATGTATGTAGTATTTACAAAAACAAATAAAAATAGATTTTTCGATGGATTTTTATCAAAATTGTGGTGAAAAATAAAGTGGGAAAAAAGGGGGATTATAAGGACTTGCAATGTTAATTGTTCTTTCAGAACTACTAGTTATTAGATAACTAACATACCTATTTATAGAAAGTAAGAATTTTAACACCAAACACTTTTTTTTTCAGAATTCCGTAAATGCACTTTGAACGCATGGTGTGCAAAGAGAACTGTCCAGATGTACATGAAAAAGAATCTTCTGGTAAAGAACTACAAGTTTTTATATAAAGTTACATATTAAGGAGAGTGCCCACTAAATCCCAAAGCACGTTCAGAATGTATGAGTGTATTTTTAGGAGTAGTCAATATAGTTTGGTTTTAAGACCTAACGTCGTTCAATACTTCATTACAATTGAAATTTAAAAAAAATCGGGAAAAGGATGAGCGGTTAGCCGTTTACAGCGATACAAAGTTGCACACGCTACGTACACGTTACGTTGGTGAACCTTAGCTGCTGCTTATACGAAACGTTTACGTTACAATTTAGCACGATCGGGGCACAAGTTATAAATAAAAATAAGTTTTTAATGTGAAAGCTCACTACCTTTTTTAGCATTATAATAATAATGGCCGGTTTCTGGAAACCCAAATCACGATTGATCGGAGTTTGACACATAGTAATTATTTGATTTTTTCGTTGATCATCGTTCGAGAAACCGGCCGTTAGATATTTATTTTCTCTTCACATTAGGTACTTCTATTACCATAAAACTTTATAATTTTCCAGAAATGCATGCGAACAACGAGTGAACGTATCAACAACACGGTCACAGCCTGCGAAACAGCTATGACACTCCATCGCTACGGCTCTTCTAAGTGCAACAGCTCAGAGGGCATTTCACCAGCTTATAGAGAACAGTTGGTGAGCTGCTTGGATCGCCGAACTTGGGCTATTCTAGTCAGCGATCGACTGAAAGCAGGGAATTGAAAGATAGCTAGAAGCTACATTTTTTACAATCTTTTAAATATATTATAATTTATTTGAAACATTTGAAACTATCATTTAAAAAAAGTGCATAATTATTTAAAAGTTAGTTTTCATTATAAACGGGATATTTACCATGATTTTTGAGTTTGATTATTTACATGCAACTGTGCCGAAATATCGGTAAATAATCAAATTCAAAAATCATGGTAAATATCCCGTTTGTAATGAAAACTAACTTTTAAATAATTATGTACTTACTTTTTTCAACCGTCTTTTAAAAAGTTCCAATTTAAATATATTTCTTAAAAGTAATAGAACCACATATTTAAAAAAATACTTAATTAGTAGATAGGTTATTCTCATGATATCATAATGAAATGTATTTATCTATAGACATGAGTCACAGCTCAGTTAGTAGTAGCTCTGCCTTCCATGGTGTGGGTCGTGGGTTCAATTCCCACCCAGAGCAAATGTTTGTGTGATGAACATAAATTTTTGATCTGTGTCCGGGTGTCACTACGTATTCTATGTATATATAACTAAGCAAATCTTGTATTATGGGAACTAGACTGCTGATAGAATACTTACATTCATTTGAATACTTTTTTTTTATTAGAATACTTATATTCTTTTGTAAATACATACATACATAGAATGCATAGTAACACCCAGACACAGACAAATATTTGTGTTCATCACATAAACATTTGCTATTTGAACCCACGACCCACAGCATAGAAGACAGAGCTACTACCAACTGAACTTTGACGCATGTCTATAGATAAATACATTTCTTGGGTGGAAATCGATCCTACGACCCACAGCATGGAAGGCAGAACTACCAACTGAGCTGTGACGCCTGTCATTAACTAAAAAGTTTCGTGAAATGGCTAGCAGAAGCTACTATTTCACAAAAGTGCGTTCAATAAATCCAGATTTGGGCATCTTCAATGCTTCACGATAGAAACTTTTCCGATTCAGAGTCCTATTTAAATGAAATACCACAATTTACCGCGGCGGTATAAAGTTTGCCACTTTGAAGCCATTTGGCTGTTAAACGCTATTTTTACTTTGGTAATTTAAACTTTAAATGTATACTTGTATTTTAATCTGAATAAAATCTACATCGCAATTGTTTATTTTTTATCCTTAAAAGAACCATTGTACGTAATCAATAAATTATAGAACTTAAATCTTTATCTAAAATCAAAGGTTGTCTGGAAGAGATCGCTATTAGCGATAAGACCGCCCATTGCACAAAACTATTGTAATGTAATATAACTAGTGTAATGTTTTCCCTTGCGTACAATAAAAAGTTTATATAAGTATCTAAAATTGCAAAAAGACAACAACAATTTTGATAGAAAAGTTACGTGATCATATAATACATTATTTATATTTATACATTGGGCTAAAGTTTTCTATGACATTAATACAATGTTTATTGTCAAATAATGTTAAATAAAATAGCACTATAAAACATTGTCATATACTTTAGTATTGGAGCATTCCGATCCGATATCGGTGTCGGACGCCGATCCGATATTGGGGTAAGTAAAATGTATGAAATATGTTCCTCTGATATCCGATATCGGGCCGGATATTTCATACTTACCCCGATATCGGATCGGCGTCCGACACCGATATCGGATCGGATAATGTGAAAACGCTCTTAAAATGTTTGAATATATATTTTTTTTAATTATGATTTTTACTGTTTATGAATCCAGGCTGGTCGGTGATATTCTGATTTGCTAGGTTTCGCTTGTTAGCCATTTCTTAGTATACAAACTTTCAGTTATACCTATAAATAATTTATCTACTTATTAAATAAATAAATAATAAATAATGCTGGACAATCCACACAACATCATCTAGCCCCAAGCTAAGCAGAGCTTGTGTTATGGGTACTAGAAGACTGACATACTTAATACAATATAATACAAAGATAGATATTTTTATTAAACATATAATACCCAGAACACCCGGAATAAATATTTGCAGAACATACAAACATTTATCCCAAGGCGGGAATCGAACCCGCAACCTTCCGCGTCGCAGGAGGACCATCGCCCACCGCGCCACATCGGTCGTCAAACTTGTACTTGTAGAGCGGGTTATTTTCTGCAACTAGGCCGCAGGCGGGCCTTAATTTATCTATCTATAAACACTACACACCTGTAGTTTAAGGTAAGCACGTATATATTAATCAATATTAATCAGTGTTCTTAATAACTTGTAATATGGTGTAAACATGACGATAGCCATACATTAAGAGACCAATCCTAGATACTAATATTATACACGCGAAAGTTTGTATGGTCGTATGTTTCTTACACGCAAATACTATACTGAATGGATTTTAATTAAGCTTTACAATAATGTAGTTAATGCATCAGAAAATACAATTGTAATTAATATAAAATACTTTATCTTTACGACTATACAGTATTTACAAAATGTACATAGTCATATAAAATACATAAGAAACAGTTGAACTATCTACAGACCGTTGCAAACGATCTATAGATAGTTCAACTGATCCAAATCAGTATCTACCAATCGGAAGCGTACCCAAGACACTGGCTGCATTGCCGCGCTGAATAGCAATGCTGATACGAATAATATAAATAAATTGATTGTGAATTTATGTATAGATAGGTCGGCCTAAGAAGCGTTGGCGAGATGATCTGGACGGCTTTGAAAAGAGACGGTGGGAAGTAGCAAAAGAAAGAGAGGAATGGAGGAATTTGGGGTAGACCTTTGCCCAGCTGTGGGACGAAATAGGTTAGGGAAAAAAAATTTTTGTATAACTATTTATGTAATCTAGTTACCATAGTATAAGCTTTGCTTAGTTTGGGACTAGAGATGTTGAGTAAAATGTTCGTGAATATTTATTTATAACAACAAATCTAGAATTATTTAGTCGCAACGTGAATGTCTCGTTTTAATATTCCCAACATCAATCTATGTCAAGTAAATTAATGTAATTTAACTTGTGAATACTTCAAATGGGCTTGGTTTAGTTTGAGTGACATCCAAATATTCTCCAACAAATATTATCCCGTTTGTTATATAAATAAACAAGCGACCCGCCCCGCCTTTGCCTGGATGCTATACCAATATATTATACAGGTAAACTTATCTCTTGAATCACTGTATCTATTAAAAAAAACCGCATCGAAATCTGTTGCGTAGTTTAAAAGGTCTAAACATAGGCTGTAGTTTAGACGACCGATGTGGCGCGGCGGGCGAGGGTCCGCCTGCTACGCGGAGGTTGCGGGTTCGATTCCCGCCTTGGGATAAATGTTTGTACGATCTGCAAATATTTATTCCGGGTTTTCTGGGTATTTTATATGTATAATAAAAAGTATCTATCTATGTAATGTATTGTATTAAGTATGTCAGTCTTCTAGTACCCATATCACAAGCTCTGCTTAGCTTGGGGCTAGATGATGTTGTGTGGATTGTCCAACATTATTTATTTATTTATTTCTTGCCCGTTCTTCTAGGCTCTTATCGCGTAGAACTGGCACCTAGAATCACCTAGTATTTAAGACGATTCTAAATGATCAATGTGATTTTACTGAATAAATATTAATTAATTGACAACAAATGACAAAAGCAATTTATTTGTATTGTAGCGCCATCTATATCGCTACAATAAATGAACTACATTAAAGTACAGACCAACAGATGGCAGAGACAAATCCTAGATCTCGCAAAACTAAGTTATCACGGAGTTTGAACATAAGTAATAGAACCGAATACTATCCATCGGTCAAAGCGACCCCGAGACAAAGGTCGTTCGGCGTAGAAGATCTTCCCTTTTCGTAGGAGATACCCACAGAACATAAAGAGATACCACACCTATCTCTTAACTGTAGGTACATCATTGTATGAAAGTGTAAACGCGGTAAGGCGCATACGTTTTTAGAATGATTTCTAGTTGATATTTCACGAAAAATAATCATTTTTATATACGAAAATACTTTGCATTTTTGATTGTGTATTTCCTATTTATTGAAGAACAACTTATCTTAACATTTTTAAACGGTTAAAGCATAATTGATGCGAAGAAAACGAGAAATGTCCAAATATCGGCCCAACTTGCCAGTGACGTTGACTTATTACTGAATCGATGTGGTGCAAAGCATAGGAGTTAGCGAATTAAATTATTTTACAGAAGTAACAGATTTTCAAAATTATTTCAGGGCGTTTAGTCGCGTGACCCGAGGGCTGGTGAGTGAGTCTGACCCAGCGAATCAACATTGCTATTCAGCGCGAAACTACAGCCAGTATTTCGGGTACGCTTCCGATTGGTACTGATTTGGATCGGTTGAGCTATCTCTAGATCATTTGCAACTGCAGATAGCTCAACTGTTTCTTATGTATTTTATTTTTATTTACTTAAAACTAGGTTGCCGCCAGCAGCGGGGCAAGGCCCAAGCTACCGGTGGTTAGGGCTACAGATTGAGGAACCTCCGGACAATGCGTGCCGTGTCGAGGATCACTGCCTTCTGCATCTGCCCCTTGAGCCAACCTCCTAACGAGAGCCTCTTTAGAATACATATATTATTATTATATTCATTCGCTTATAACTTGGACTAAATATCGTGGGCGTGGTTCGGTAATAGCTGCTTTTCGCGAAACTTCTCAAGTATACTGCCTTGGATTGGAAAATTACCGATTTAGTATCAAAACTATAAAATCAGAATTTTTGCTTTTCAGTACTTATTCAGTATTTTTTTATTGTCATTGAAGGTTTGAGAAAATTAGTTCGTAGAAAAAATAGATAACGACAGAAAATGAGTGATATTCAGATGATAAGATAACAGAGGAAGGGCCTCTTTGGCGTCACAACACACGGTTTCCATGCTGTGAGTCGTGGGTTAATTTCTCAGTTGTTAATAGATATAAGTATATATTTTTTTTAATACATACAACTTTTGAAGAATCATACTTTGATATGGCTATCTTTTTATAACCGTGAAACGTTTCTGTTAATGAAAATCTTGTGCAAAACTTCGCCAATTTCACTGATCTCAATGCTCCCTGCATTGAGCCCTTAAAGTATTTTTTTAAAAGTATTTTTTTACCTATTATTTGTTTTTTTATCATTGACATTTTTTAACGCAAAAAATACGAATATAATAACAAGTAATAACACAGTTTAACTTCCAAAGTTTCAAACCGGTTTCTAGCAGAAATCTAGACCCAAAAAAATACTACAAAACAATTTTCGCATAACTTTTTCCTACAAATGTAGACCCAACAGCTCTCTACATAAAGTTCATTTCACACTGAAACTTACTAAAAGTGATTTACTAAAGGCTTGTAAACTGCTACCTTTGTCCGACTTACAAAGGTACTTGAAAACAATAGGCCGCGTCCAGACCAAAGGTATAGTGCAAGAGACGCCGGTTTAAACAATACTTTATAATACAACTACCCCGAAAAAGCCCCGGCTTCGCACGGGTAGCTTATATATATAAAAAAATATCATTATAATATAGCCTATGTTCAGCGCAGATAATGTAGCTTCACAACAGTGAAATATTTTTTGAAATCGGTCCAGTAGTTTCGGAGCCTATTCGACAACAAACAAACAATCAAATCTTTCCTCTTTAGAATATTAGTTTAGATATACAAATGAAATAGAATAGAGAATATTTAAATAAATAATGCTGGACAATCCACACAACATCATCTAGCCCCAAGCTAAGCAGAGCTTGTGATATGGGTACTAGAATCATGACATACTTAATACAATACATCACATACATAGATATTTTTTATTATACATATAAAATACCCAGAATACCCGGGATAAATATTTGCAGATCGTACAATCATTTATCGCAAAGCGGGAATGGAATCCGCAACCTCCGCGTCGCAGGCGGAACTTCCCCCGCCGCGCCACATCGGTCGTCAAGTAGGTACCTATATTAATATAATATTCAAAAACTCTCTGTCTCTTTGACTATACTCAACATTATGAGAGGACTTTTTAGAATGAACTTTTTCATGCTAATGAAATGAATGACAACTGAAAAATAGGCAAATAACTCATACTTACTAGGTAATAAACTACATGCATTATGCTACGTTTTAGCTTGCTGGTTAAGTATGATAAATAAATAAATAAATCAATAATGCTAATAAATAATAATAAATGAATATTCATGGACATTAGATACACATTACAATTTTTAAAAGTTGTTTCTTGATAGTACTTCGCTACAAAATACATTTGCTTTGAACCCACCACTACATAAATTTGCATACTATCTCACACTCATTAGTCACACGTACACACACCCTCTCAAACCTCCACACCCCCTCTCACATATACACATACCCCCACACCCCCCCTCTCACATATACACACCCTCACCAACACACTCACACACACACACACACACACACACACACACACACACACACACACACACCTCACACACCCTCTCCCTCACCCCACACGCACACACCCTCACACCCTACTCACAACACACACACCCACATTACACACCGGAGGGTTTCTCCTCTATAACCAGACTCTTACGAGGCTGGCGTACCAGGAGAGCCCTCCCCTACACACACACTTTACACTTGAGCAATACCTATGAAAACCGGATTGACATCCTCACAAAGTATTGCTTTAATTACATACTAACTCACCCTCTTTTACTAACACACTCTGTTTGCTTTGATTAATACTAGTACTTAAATTTATACTGAAAATTAAACTTAACCTAACTTAAATACATAAAATAATTTGTATAATGTTATAAGTAAACGAACGTACCTTATTGTAACATTCCATGGATATGGAAGAGCGGGGCCTTCTAACACAAGTACATATACTTAAAAGAAGGTCCCTACCTTGTTAATATGTATGTACCTATATGTTACACGAATAAATATTTTCATTTTCAAAAATATTTTTTCATTTCATTACACTCTAGTCCCAAACTAAGCAGAGCTTGCACTATGACAACTAGATTGCTGATAGAATACCTACTTATATACTATTTTTTTTTGTAAATACATACACATAGTGACACCCAGACACAGAACAAATATGCTCATCACAAAAACATGTGCTCTGGGAATCGAACCCATGACCCACGGCATGGAAGGAAGAGTTACTACCAACTGAGCTGTGATGCCTGTGAAATGATATGTTATACATGTACTGTATGATGTATTAGCTTTTTACACCGGCACGGTGGAACTGGCACCTAGAATGACCTAGTATGTAAGATTCTCAATGATTCATGTGATTTTATTAAATAAAGTGTTTTTTTAATTTGACCGCACTAAACGAGCAAGCTAACTAATAAACAATATCTAGCTTAGTGTTATGTATTAAACAGTTACATACGCTTGAGTATTTCAAGTATTTCTATTTTTTTTCAAGTATTTCAAGCGAAAGCAGATATTTGAAATGGGTACTTATAAGCGTCATAAGAGACCTATTGCTGGCTATATAAAAGCTATAAAAAAGTTTATGTACAGAAAGGATAACAAAACACGTATTAAAAATACAATAACATGGAAATACGCACGTCAGAGATTCATAGCGAATAGGTAGGTACGCCTATAGACTATAGTCTAGTTGAGTCAGTAATTTACCTTGAAAATAAATTAAAATTAAAAAAAAAAGACGTGGGACTGCCGCGGTAAAGCTATTGCATAGCATCTTTTGCTGGATTACGCATGCACACAATGCACAGTGTTAGGTTATTTGCTTACGGAATTTCTGGATTCGGTCTCCACGCTCAAGGCCCGCGAAAGAAGCTATGCAATAGCTTAAAAAATCGCGGCAGCAATATTTTGTAGCATCTACATACATTAAATACAAAATGGCGACCCAATTCCAATGCGTTAGCCGCCATCTTGAATTTAACTTATTGCTCAATATCTCGGTAATTTGGAACTTTTTAACAAAAATGGTTAGGACTACAGTTGTAAATGTAAATCTTTACAATTTGTGTTACTACTATTTACGCAAGACATACACTTAAACAAACTAACTTATGAGAAAAACATAACGTAAGACTAGGCGGTATGGTTCTAAAGTATAGCCTGCTCCGAGGAGCGAAAAAAAAAAAAAAAAAATTGTGTTACTACTTACATTTGACAACTGAGAAATAATAATCTGACGGATTTGTGAGTGGAGTTATCGTAAATAAAGGGAAAAATTACAAAAACAAAAAGTTTTGTCATTAAATTATTGATACAAGCGATTTTGATTTGATTCTGAGATTTGATAGAACTAAATCAAAATCTCTTGAACTTCGAAATAGTTTTGAAAAAGTATCTAGAGACATGTTAGAAAAAGTTCCTACTATTTGTCCTGAAACTAGTTTGTAGTTCGAGGGATGAAATGAGAAAGGGGTAGGTTTATCTCACTTTACCCCGTTTTGGGGCATAAAACACAAATTGTATGTATATCCTTTGGGACATCTGTTTAAGGTAGTACTTTAACTTCAAGCATCAAACTCTTGTACTGTCAGCTGCATAAACTAGTAGTAAACTATTTCATCAACTAGTCGGGGGTTCGAATCCTGCTTGACTCAATAACTCTTTTTTGTAATTTACAAACAAACGTCCGACTCTTACAGTAAGTATTATTAAAATACAGTACAGCACGAAACTGAATTATAGAAAAAGAATATAAAATTTTCTTAACAGAATTTAAGGAGTTGAAAGGTGTCACAGCTTAGTTGGTAGTAGCTCTGCCATCATATCATCATCAGATGTGATTGCGGCCAAGCGTTTGCCTATACTGCATAAAAAGAAAAAAATGTAGGTTGTGGGCTCAATTCTCACCCAGGGCAAATGTTTGTGTGATGAACATAAATATTTGTTCTGTGTTTGGGTGTTACTATGCATCATATGTATGTATTTAAAAATGTATATAAGTATTCTATCAGCAGTCTAGTTCCAAGTAAATACAAGCTTGGCGGGAATAGAGTGTGATATGTGAAAAGTCCGTGAATATTTATTATACATTTATCAATATTATTAATTGTATATAACAGTAAATTAAGTTTAGAATAGTTTATAAAGTTTGTCGAAGCAACAAGTTACTAATAAGAGACACTAACAGATCATATTGATTGAAACCCTTAAAGATCTTTGATTAGTTTCAACCCCTATTTAATAAATTACTCGGTTTAATCAATAACTTTGTGTTTGAACTTAGTTTGATTAAACACCTGGATATAGGGTTCCATAGTTTTGAAAAGATTCCAAATATTGTATAATATTGTATCCCTATTGTCTGTATTTAGCTTTCAAACTGACAGATAAAGGTTCCGTACATAATTTTGAAAAATATTTAAGGTTGTATTTTCATAACATATGAAACTATTTGCATAGAGTATTATAAAAAAACTTAATATAATATTATTTTTGTATGTTTTTTACTAAATAAATATTCTTTACTCGGGAAAAAAGATATTCTTTTCAACCGATTTCAAAATAAGGTGCGCAATTCAACTAATATCTAGATCTTGTAATTTTTTTTGTATAATATATTTTACTCCCCCAAATGTTAATAAATTTTCGAGGTTATTTTTTCGGTTAGAAACTAAAAAAAAGTAAAAGAAAGTAAGTATTCAAAAATGTCTTCATAAAGAGAGTAACAAATTAATTGTAGTTTTTTTTACTTCTTTATATTTTATTATACTTCTTTACTATTCCAGAGACTCTTGAGAAATAAGGTTGTGTAAGGTAGAATAAGTATTTTGCAGAAAATAACAAAGTGAGAGCAAAATAAATCAAAACAACCATATTTTTGTTGTAGGGATTGCCGTTGCATTTAATAATCCCGGGATCCCGTAATTTTCATTTAATATTTCTTGTAACATTACCTTGTCTCTTCTTTGCAATAAAAAAAAAGTCTATGTTTTTTCTCTGAAAATCTAACATAATGTATGAAAAAATATCTAATTTTAAAGGTATTTATGAAATTAATCATATTTTTAAGATTGTCGCCGTAGAAATGTATTTGTACACAATATGAAGAAACAACAGAGAAAAAAAATTCAATCTAATTGAATTATTATAACCAGCTGATTTAATCCCAAGTGATAAACCTGACTTAAATACTGCATTTTGCACTGAACACGACTTTAAAAACAAACTAGCAAACATCGATAAAATCTCAATTCACCAACAGTAGTTTCAACAAGTTTTCATCGCGGGATCACCTTAAATCCCGGGATAACCGGCCATATCCCGGGAAAGCGCACAATCACCAGACTCTATCGCTCACGTCAGCAACTACGTGTACGGAAAACTAATGCTTTTTCATTATATATAGCCACATATATAATGAAAAAGAGTTGATGTACGGGATTTATTTATCCCCACACTATTCAATAGCATTTCTATGGCTTGGCTTTTATTGAAAACTAAAACCGGGGATAGTTGTTTTTCGTCCAACTTCAAAACATATTTTTATAAAATGAAAATATATTTTTTTACACTTCACGCATTCTCTAGTAGGTACTGCACTAATTAAAAGCTTGTACCTACTAAGCGAACTAGATTTCTGATAGAATTTTTTTTTATACATAAGTAGGTACTTACATAGGTAGAATACACTACACTCAAGACACAGAATGACACAGAATGCTGGAGATCGAACCCACGACCCACAGCATCGAAAGCAGAGCTACTACCAACTGAGCTGTGATCATCAAAATTATTCCGAATTTTTCTTTACCGGTCAAATCTGAAAGTAAACTTTGGACACCCTGTAGAAGCGATAAAATTGTTTTATAAGGTATGTGCACCACAACATGGTACAATCGCTTCAGGCATAATAACAGAGATCGATCATTCTGGTGACACATGTGTACAAAGCAATGTGCCTTGTTTAGAGCTGGTAAGTCAAGAGGCAAATGGAAAGTATTAGTTACCTACTAATACTTTCCATTTGCCTCAATTTAATTAACTAACTTATTTCGTCTCACTGCTGGGTAAAAAAGCCGCCCCAGAGTGAAACTGCTTTTTCCTTCTTATGGTGCGTTTAAATGGCCCACAGTGCTCGACAAATCGAGACGGATCGACGACAGATCCAGTCATTCTTTAGTATTAATGGTGATCAATCATGCGCGTGAGTATAACCGCGGGTAAAGAGCGTGCATTTTTAGAATGGTTTATCTATAAGAGCTTTGGTTTGACAGGTGTCACTGCTCAGTTGATATTAGCTTTATTTTATGTTGAAGCAAAAATATGTGTGATAGAAAATATTTATGTTTATTCAGCATGTTACTATGTATTTTTTGTATGAATTTATGTATTCTATCAGCGATATAGTTCCCATTACTTTGCTCAGTTTGGAGTAGACGGCGTTGTATAGAGAATGATTTTTTTTTAATAGAAAAATATAACTGATTTTGAGATTAAGACCCACATTATGTTTAAAGCAATTAAAGCTTAAAAATAATGATCCTGAAACTTAGTAAAACTCCTACCTAACATTTCAACTAAATCTATCGCAAACCGATTATTTCTTAGCTCATTGACTTGTTGGTTCGTGTAAACAAAGCATCAGCTATTATAGAACTCGCTAATGGAGCGGAACATCCTGAAAGATTGATAGGTAGGGAAATGCACTGTGATTATGATTAGCTCAAGTTGTGGGCTAAAACTCTAGACGTACTTAAGTACACCTACCTTGTAAGTAACAGTACACCTTTTTATTGCGTTTACAAAAAAAAAGTGCGCTACCTAATAAATAATAATAATAATAAATAAATAATGCTGGACAATCCACACAACATCATCTAGCCCCAAGCTAAGCAGAGCTTGTGTTATGGGTACTAGAAGACTGACATACTTAATATAATACATTACATAGATAGATATTTTTTATTATACATATAATACCCAGAACACCCGGAATAAATATTTGCAGAACATACAAACATTTATCCCGAGTTTAACACTTTGCGCACTTTAGAATGAGATAAGTTGTGTTAAAGTTACAAAAATATAAGTATTTTTAACAAACCAGACTACGACAATTAATGCTACGTATTATTAGGGGCAATTCAAAAAACGACGACTCTTTTGTCAAATTATATAATTCGTTTTCACCCCTCAGAGCTCTAGAGTACAAACTGAGTTATCAAAAAATGTTATAACATCAAAATTTTAACTAATTTTGAGTGTATTTGACATAAATTTTATTATTTTATTCTAATTTACATGATTTTTTTTCTTTAAGTACCTATATGATTTTCTTTTCATTGTTCAATACATAATTTATTAGCATAAGTTCATATAAAATTTTGCATGCCTTGACGAGGCCGAATGTACTGAGGATCAATTTATTTGTAACTAAGAACTTTTGTAACATTTCATGCAAATAAATGATTATGATTATACTAAAAGAATTTATTCACAAACAAACTTACGACTATACAGTATTTACAAAATGTACATTTACATATAAAATACATAAGAAACAGTTGAGCTATCTGCAGACCGTTGCAAACGATCTATAGATAGTTCAACTGATCCAAATCATTACCAATCGGAAGCGTACCCAAGATACTGGCTGCATTGCCGCGCTGAATAGCAATGCTGATACGTTGGGCCAGATACTCACCTGATTATACGTAATCATGTAATATGTTAATATTATGATTATTATGAGCTGTGACGGGATACAACACAGTATTTTTTAGAAACGAACCAGCTAAGTAATTATCGCTGTGTCAAACCCACATTAAGATCAATATCATCGCGACTCTAGCTTTTCTCTTATCTCGGACTTTTATTAACTTACAGAACAGTAATTAGGATTTGACTTTTTCTGAGATTTTCGTAAATGTGTGATCATAAGAATTCCCGAATAAATGTGACGATCGTAAACGTATTGGAATAGTGACGTATTTGAGGTACATGGCGCGTCGACATCAGCTTTACTGTCGAACGTTGTAGTGTTAGCGCGCAGTGTATCTTAAATACGTTACGTTTACGATTGTCACATTTATTTGTGCTCGGCCCTCAGGAGACTGTAGCTCTACCATGAGTTTTTACAATCTATAGGTACTCGCTAGCGTCTGTAGTTAAAAAATGTATGAAAATTTGTACAGTGCCTCTAGCGGATAGTTGGGTACTAAAATTCGTAATACTAATATTGACGTAACTACTGTAGTAAAGTCAGGCGATTTTACTGTGGCAACTCATGGTAGATGTACTGATATAAAACAAAACGTAACATTTCAATATCTTTATCAACAGGCGTCACAGCTCAGTTGGTAGTAGATCTGCCTTCCATGCGGTCGTGGGTTCGATTCTCACCGTGAACAAACATTTGTGTCATGTGATGTAAGTTCTATGTCTGAATTTTACAATGCATTATCTGTATTACATGTACCTACTTACTTAAGTATTTTTATTATTACGTCTTAATAAATATTTTTGAACTTTTCATATCGCCATTAAGTCCCAAAAAGAATACTCTAAAACATTATTGTCCTTAGAAATATGACGTGCAAGATCATATATTATCAATTTTTGGTAATAGGTACATATTTCGACAATTTTCATGTCAAATATATTCTGAAAATTCTCAAACATTAATATTCTCGAAGCGAGTTCACCACGTGGTGCAACTTTGAAAAATATTTATCTGGTACGCATTACAAGTAAGTTTAAGCTAGATAATAACGTAATATAAATCGCTTTGTGAAAAAACTTCAAAGTATAATAATAAATAATGCTGGACAATCCACACAACATCTAGCCCCAAGCTAAGCAGAGTTTGTGTTATGGGTACTAGAAGACTGACATACTTAATACAATACATTACATAGATAGATATTTTTGATTAAACTTACATATAAAATACCCTTAACAGTAGCTCTACCATGAGTTTTTACTATACTATATTTACTATACTCGCTAGCTACTGTAGTTAAAAAAATGTATGAAGATTTGTACAGCGCCTCTAGCGGATAGTTGGGTACTAAAATTCGTAATACTAATATTGACGTAACTACTGTAGAAAGTCAGGCGATTTTACTGTGACAACTCATGGTAGAGGTACTGATAAACCATTTTAAATATGAACGCGCCTTCACCGCGTTTAGGTACACTCACAGGCAATAATGTTTTACAAATACAATACAAATATATTGGATTTTCTCATAGGTTGTACCATTAATACAGAACGACTAGATCTGTTAGCCAACTAGTCCATTCATTAGCAAAACGCGCGTGCTTTATAAAACCCTAGCACCTTTCTTATTTTCGTGGCAACACAACGATGCTCACATTGCTAAGTTCAATTTGAAAGGGGTCGGTGAAATTAAATGATGGACAATGCTGGAGAATCCACACATCATCTAACCCCATGCTTAGCAGAGCTTGTATTATGGGTAGATACTAGAAGACTGTCATACTTAATACAATACATTACATAGATAGATATTTTTATAAAATACTCAGAACACCCGGAATAAAAATTTGCAGATCGTACAAACATTTATCCCAAGGCGGAAAACGAACCCGCAACCTGCCGCGTCGCAGGCGGATTTTCGCCACAAGACTTCAAACGTTTTGGCTCATGATAGACGCGCTGTCCAAATCTCATCCAAACTATGTTATTCACAAACCAATCTCTGCTCTCATGTTCATTAGCAGCGTAGACCACGCTGTAATCACACGCTAATGACTTGAAGTATTCAAAGGACTAACCACGAATAAATGTGACTATCGTAAACGTAACGTATTTTAGATACACTGCGCGCTACCGCTGCAACGTTCGACAGTAAAGCTGATGTTAACGCGCAGTGTATCTCAAATACGTCACTGATTACATACGTTTACGATTGTCACATTTATTCATGCTATCCCCTCAGCACTTGTACGATGCTTCGGAAGGAACATGTCTTATCTACCATCCTGTACCACATATACAGGGTGCTCTGTTATACGTGTAACTTAGAAAATGGACTGTGTAATAAACTCACGAAATTGACGTGTAGGTACTGGCACCTAGAATCACCTAGTATGTAAGGCGATTCTAAATGATCCTTGTGATTTTACTGAATAATGTAATTTTGACTTTGACTTTGACTTAGGTAATAGACACTTATCATTGTTCATGTAACTAGGTAATTAGATACATTAATGTTCGCGATAAAAACCATAGATTAGACACTTAACTATGAGTTATTATTAGGTACGCAAAAGTTAAAAAAAAGTTCCTATAGTAGGTACAAGATTGGTTCAGTTTGGGCCTAGATGAATGAGATGAAATACGTCATTGTAGATAGAAAGCAAAACAACAGAAGAAAATCAGATAAAAATTGATAAATTAAATTTCTGAAAGAAATCGCTTACTTAGCGATAAGACAGACTACTTATATATATATTTTTTTTATAAATAACGCTGGACAACCCACACGTCATCATCTAGCCCCAAACTAAGCAGGTTATGGGTACTAGAAGACGGACATAAGAACTTATACAATACATTATTATACATATCAAATACCCAGAACACCCGGAATAAATATTTGCAGATCGTACAAACATTTATCCCAAGGCGGGAATCGAACCCGCAATTTAATCAAGGTGGACAAGATTCTATACAATGAGCTAGAGTCTGTCAAGCGAAAGATGGCCCTGATAAATCGCGGCAAATTCAAAAACTATTAGTATGGCAATAGTATATCATCTACTTATTCATAATCATCATCAAAAATTATGTAAGTATATTTATTTAGAATAATATCAAAGTATCAAATGATGTAATTCCAAGTTATCCTATTATTTAATGTATTGCCATACTAATAGTTTTTGAATTTGCCGCGATTTATCAGGGCCATCTTTCGCTTGACAGACTCTAAATGACATCTCTTCTAAACAACCTTGATAATACAACAAGTTTTATATATTAATGTACCTATATGGTATAACTAGCTGACCCGTGCCCACTTCGTTGGGCATAATTCGACCGTTTTTTCTCCGATTCACTTTGCAAAACGGACTACCACGTTAAAGCCTTTTTATTTTTCGGTTTTTTTATATAACCTATGACACTCAGCATTAATGTGGCTTTCTATTGGTGAAAGAATTTTTAAATCGGTTCAGTAGATCTCGAGATTACCCCTTACAATTTAACAAATATACAAACACACAAACTTTACTTCTTTAAAATATTAGTATAGAAGTAACTACGAAAAGTTCCGAGTGAGATCCTCTGTTTCCGCTTCATGAAACTGCACTTCACTTCCGGTAGTTTTTCGGTTTCCGGTTTTGAAACTGAACTCGTATGCGGTTAGTTTTTACATTTTTCACTGAATATTTCGTTTTAGATAAAATTTGGTTCGGATTAAAAGTTTCCCTTTGAAAAGTTTCTGTCCCCGAATTTAATAAGAAGCGTTATAATTTTGACACAAGAGCTAAGAAATACATTAGTAGATAAGGTCCTAGC
This sequence comes from Ecliptopera silaceata, assembly GCA_932527185.1. Lineage (NCBI taxonomy): Eukaryota > Metazoa > Arthropoda > Insecta > Lepidoptera > Geometridae > Ecliptopera > Ecliptopera silaceata. The sequence goes on along the minus strand of OW052215.1, from coordinate 5,013,858 downwards.
AGTCTTAGGGCGCCTTCAAATTAGCCGCAAATTGTCGCGCGGCCGCAGCGCGGCTGCAGCGCTGCGGCCGCGCTGCTGTCTAAATCCATATAAATTAAAAACGCGCGACTGCAGCGCTGCAGCCGCGCATCAGTTCATCGATCGACTAGTGACGGTCCAAAATCCTTTTTCTTTTTAATAGTAACACTAACAGCAGTGTTTCTTCGTCAGAGTCCATCGTGAAACAATATACAACACTATGATTCTCGAACCAAGCTACAGCAGCGCGGCCGCAGCGCTGCAGCCGTGCTGCCTCCGCGCGACAATTTGCGGCTAATTTGAAGGCGCCCTTACTGTTCCTATTTGCTTGTATTCTCCCCAAGTATTAGGTACTCAAAGAATAATCAACAAATACCTACGTTATTTTTTAATAATAATGTTTATGTCTCATATGATGTTTTTAAGCTATTGCATCTATCGCGGGCCTTGAGCGTGAAGACTGAATCTAGAAATTCCGTAACGAAATAACCTAACACTGCGCATGCGTAATCCAGCAAAAAATGCTACTTATACAATAGCTTTACCGCGGCAGTCCCCGAGTGCCACACGTCTTTTGTTTAGAAGGGCGGTTATGGCCAAGTCCGGCAGGCATTGTTAGTCAATTACACATTTTATGAGCGTTAAAATAAAAACATAAATAAATAAATAAATAAATAAATAATGCTGGACAATCCACACAACATCATCTAGCCCCAAGCTAAGCAGAGCTTGTGTTATGGGTACTAGAAGACTGACATACTTAATACAATATAATACATAGATAGATATTTTTATTATACATATAATACCCAGAACACCCGGAATAAATATTTGCAGAACATACAAACATTTATCCCGAGGAGGGAATCGAACACGCAACCTTCCGCGTCGCAGGCGGACCATCGCCCACCGCGCCACATCGGTCGTCACATACTCTTAATGAAGAGATAACGTTACAAATCATTTTCAAAGGGGTACCTAAATGTATGGAGTCCGGGATCCCACATTCAACACTATCGGCCGGTTTCTAGAAAAACCCAAATCACAATTGATCCGAGTTTGACACATAGTAATTATTTGATTTTTTCGTTGATTATCGTTCGAGAAACCGGCGGCCGTATATGTATGTAGAGCTTGAAGTACGGCGGCATTTGTGAATAAGGGGAATATGCTACTGTTAATTGCTGTGACCCAATTTAAAGTTTTAATTAAGCTTGTGAAATTTTAGAAAGATTTTACGCATTTTTATGCACACTAGAGTATGTGAGCATGTCATTTTTAAGTATTTTACAACATGTTTTTTCAAAATTACCGAAATAGAGTCATCGTTCACAAAATATAAATGTTTTTAATGAAACGTTTGTTTGCTTGTAATTTTTTTAGTAAAAGTCAGTTGACTTGACACTAAATGAGAATAATAGGATTAATAAATATTTTCACAATAACTAGTTTTACTCCGCTCTTAATAATTTAATTGAATACAAGGATCAATTGCAATTATTTTGTGTAGGTATTTGCCACACAAGAAACTCAAAAAAATAAAAAAAATAAGGTTTATCTAATAGTATTTATAAAATAATTATTCTTGATTCATACGTACATTGATCGCAAAGATATTCCAGTTATTATAGATTTTATAAGTATAAACAATAGGCGGTCTTATCACTAAGGCGATAACAACTAGTAAAGTGTCTAAACGTGTCTGCGATTAGATTGAACCGCCGAAAAAACTGATAAGCTAGAAATAGTATCTCTTTTAATCCATCCCAGATACTAAGTACCTAAATTTTTAGTCGGCGCCGTATTAGCATGATAGGTGATGATCACAATTAATGACAGCAAGTCAGCAACCATTACCCCAAGTACGAGTTTGTGCACACACGGATCGCAGAGACGCAATCGCCGATCGCCACCGATTTTGTATGGAGATCCAAGCAGCGCCTCAAGCAGATTTCTTAAGAAGCTTGGATTTCCATACAAAATCGGTGGCGCTCGGCGATTGCGTCTACTCACATAAGTTTAAGAACTTAGTTTTTAGTATAGAATAAATATATATTATGCTTAGCTTTATAGTATTTTCGGCGGTTTAATTTTTGTTAAAAAGTTTTATTGATAAATATAACCTGTGTTAGGTACTATGTAACATTACATTTTTATGAGGTTGAAGATTGTGATTGTGACTTAAATACTTAAATCATCTGTGAAAATGAAAATTCTCTAACCATCACGGTTCATAAAATACCTTCTGGGACAGACGGACAGACAGACACACTGACAGACAGACAGACAGACATTTCTAATTCTATGTCTATTCATTCTATGTCTAAGTAATATAAATCGATAACGACTTTTCCTATATAGTTATCATCATCATCATCATCGACCTAAATCAGTTCACTGCTGGACGTAGGTCTCTCCCAAGACGCGCCACTGAGCCCGGTCTTCGGCTCTTCTCATCCAGTGTCGCTCCATCTCGCCGGAGGGCGTCCTACACTACGCTTGTCTGAACTACTAGTAATAGTTATCAATAATCTTCAACCTCAGTAGAATATCAAAAGGCTTTCAATCAAATCTTTGGAAGTTTTTGTCTGATAAACAGAGCCCGGCTCAAAGTCCATAATCTTTTACGATGATAAACAGATAAATACAAATGAAATAAAGACGCTTTTATTAAAATTTTATGCTAAATATCTTAACAAAGCGGGTTCAAGGTAAAAGAAAATCAGAAGTCTTGATAAAAAATAAACAATTAGAGCTTAAAAAAAAAGACGTGTGGCACTCGGGCACTGCCGCGGTAAAGCTATTGCATAGCATTTTTTGCTGGATTACGCATGCGCAGTGTTAGGTTATTTTCGTTACGGAATTTCTGGATTTGGTCTCCACGCTCAAGGCCCGCGATAGAAGCTATGCAATAGCTTAACTTCACAACTTCAACCCGTGATATGTAAGTACCTACCTGTGTTATCTTAAACTGATGTTTTTAATCGCTTATGTCTTAACCCAAAAATAACGATCGAGTGCAAACTCTTAGGAGTCCTTTTAATGATATCGTTAAAAGATACTATAACGCGTATCGCAAAACGGGTACTTCATTCAAATTCATTATGCCACCTGAAGAGATATGCCGAACGTACCCAAGTATTGACCATTAAGATAGTGTAATTGAAGTATCGACGCGATTTTAAAAGATTATTTAAGCAATAGTTGTAATAAAACGATTATGGATATAAACAACACATTTTTTTATTCATTCTTATCTATGATATTATTATATGATATATCAAGTTCTTAATTGTTTATAAATATTAATTTTATCACAAAACTTATAAAGGCGCTAGCATACAAAATAACTTTTTTTGAAAATAAGTAAGTAAATTTTCTTGACTAAACCGTGTTTAGATTTAATTATGATTATAAGAAATATTAGTAGAATGTAAATCTCATAATTGGCTTTCTGTGTTATTTGTAAGTTTTGTGTATTATAGTATAAGAGCTGTGGATTTTGTTTAATAAATAAAATAAAAAATAAAATTGTATTAAAATTATGTAAAAAAAAACCTTTTAAAACAAAACAACAATATTCATTCTTATCAATAAATACACAACACTATTTAAATATTAGCTATTTTTTACTTTAGTCGTTTTAAACAGAAACTTTTTACTAATGTACCTAATACAACGCAGCTACTATAGACAGTAAAAAAAATAGGTAAAAAGCTTAAACATACATTGCAATGTTTAAGATAAATGTACTACAAACCAAAAAATAATAAAATAGATACAGTCGTGGGAATTATAAACATATGCATAGACTAGACTAAAATAAAACCGTGGGGCACGTCAATTGTCTACAAACATTTTAATCAACGATTGTACAGTAACACCCAGACACAACAAATATTTATGTTCATCATAGGGATGGGCAAACCGAAAAAAAATATCGATATATATCGTATCGATATATTTCAAATATATCGATTATATCGTCCAAGAAATATCGATATTTCGATATATCGATATTTTTTGCCCAATATGCAAATATTTATGAAAATTGCCAAAATATTAGAAATTTTAAAGCAAATATACATCTGGCTGTTTTGACATCCGTTTTTTTATATAAAAAAAACAGGATTTTCATTGCTTGACTTAAAAAAAAACAAATTAAACATAACATTACTCTAAAAGAATTTGTCTGTTATTGACATCAGGAGCACTCGTTGTTTAGAGCTTTAAAAATATATCGATTTTGATATCTGAAAATAAATATCGAATATCGATATATCGCTGGAAAAAATATCGCCGATATATATCGATATTTTTCAGAAAAAATATCGATATTTTGATATATCGATATTTTTTGCCCATCCCTAGTTCATCACACAAACATTTGCTCTGGGAATCTAACCCACAGCACGGACGGCAGAGCGACTACTAACTGAGCTGTGACGCCTGTCAATATAGTAATCATATTGATACTTATCTACTTAAGGTGATACCTCTCGCTCTAGCGGGAAATTCAATTTTTTTAGGGTATTCATTTTATTGCGGCTGAACTGTTACATCTTTTACTAGTTTAAGCTATTTTGCGAACATAAACAATAATTTTCTGTGTAACCCTGTATCAATTTTTGAGATTGGTTCTTTACATTTGCTGTAAAGGTACAGAAACTGTAAAAATAGTTTCTGTACAGTTTCTGAATTTCCCGCTAGAGCGAGAGGTTTCACCTTAAACCAAAAAGAAGTTCGTTGACACATTAGACAGAGTCAGTCATTAGACAGAGCGTCTTACAAAATAATAAATTCATATACAATTTGCAAAAATATACAATTTCATAAAACAATGACCATTCAAAGCCAAGTCTTTGTTTTTTAGTATTTGTGAGAACTTATGATACACATGAAACTTTACTATAATGTAAAAAATGCATGTTGGACTTTATTTTTAAGTGCGTACGAGCTAGTTTTGACTGGCAAAAAGTTTTAGATAAAAAAATGCACGTTGGACTGTATTTCTAGGTACATACGAGCTATTTTTGACTGGCAAAGTGGTTTAGGTAAAGTTAAAAGGGCAGAAGATCGTTATATTGGTCAAGCCCTCCAGGGTCGTAGGAAGGGACAGCACATGATTGTTATTGTCGAGAATTATGTTGAAATAAGTATGGTTTTACGATGACTTCAATTACATAATAAGTACTACCTTTTTAGGTTATGAGCTAATAATGTGCTGTGGGTGTAGAAAGGGGCGGTGATAGTTTGTTTGTTAGTCAGACTGATCAAAAAGATTTGCGTACTACAAAAAAAATATATGCGAATAAATCTAGGTATGTAAGTACAAAAAATTCATTTTTTTTTCTTATGTTATAATGTCTGGACACTTATTAGAATTAGATGTCTGGACACTAGTTTTTAAAATACATAATTAAGTTATTCCTAATTTGAGCGCACACTAACAAAGAAAAATTATTTAATTAACAAAAAAAAATAAAACAATATCATCTCCTATCAAAAAAAGGTTAATAGTTCCTTACTAACCTTTTTTTGACAGTCGTTTCTATATATTATACTTTGACTAAAAGTGTAACTGGAACAGCCCCATATTTCATACTTTTCCCCCACTTTCCCATCACTAGAGCCACGCCTACATCTGCCATCTATTGGCAATATGTGTCAACTCCAGGACCTTTGGTACTAGATCGTGATTTGTAGGTAATGGATTCTTCAATTGATATAAAAGGGGAACGGTGGAATAAATCTCTAGACAAGGGACTGTTTGAAATGATGATACTGATTAAAATGTCTGGGATTATTGTTAGGTTGAGATTCCATAAAAATATTATAAAAACTAATTAAAACATAACATAAAGCCTTCATCATCATCATCATCATCATCAACCTATAACAGTCCACTGGCTGGACGTAGGTCTCTTCCAAGACGCGCCACTGAGCCCGGTCTTCGGCTCTTCCCAGGGGTTTGTCGCTCCGCTCGTCTCGCCGGAGGGCTTCCTACTACGCTTGCCTAAACGCGGTCTCCACTCCAGTATCCGTTTGCTCCAACGATTGTCGGAATGATGATACTGATTAAGATTCCTGGGATTATGGTTAGGTTGAGATTCCATACAAGTATACTAAAAACTAATTAAGTAAAACAACATGAAGACTTAAAAATAGCGAAATAAAATTGAAGACTAACATACTCCATTTAATTTAATAAATGTTTTGTTTTTTTTTATTAAAATAATTTTGAGAAAATATTTAGCCTCGTATTTTATATCATTAAATAAACGTACCTACATGTGTTTTTTGGGGTATATTATGTATTGTGTGACAGACACCCTGTATAGATAATTTTGGGTCTACAGTTAGCTCAATTTTTTTAAATTGTTTTTTGAAAATATTTTAAATAAGTACCTGGATACATGTTTTTGGTGTATGTGTATGATTATAGTGTTTTCTATCCATATACCTACGAAAGTTATGCAGCTCCTTAGTAAAACATATTAGCAATAATCAGTGATAATTGCTCTTATGTTTTATACTTATTACCTCTGTTGTTTTAACTATGTATATTGTAGTTTCGGTACTAGTATTTTATGCTTTTTGTGTACGTATTTACAAAAAAAATATCAGCAATCTAACTCTCAAATGAACTACAAGCTATGGCTTGGCTATGGCTAAATGATGCGCGTGATTTTACAAAATAAAATAAAGATTAATTTTTTTTTACAGAAAACTTATCGTTCACACTTGGCGGTAAGACCTCTATCCATTTCGTAGTTCGTTATTTATTTTATTACCGAACTTTTTCTGATATTGGATATCAGAGTATCTGCAAATGGACAACTTGCTTTTTATCACCGAAATAAAGCTACACGCGCACTTGTCAGCCAAAATAGCAAAAGGTTGATTGTAAAGTTCTCAAACATTATTGCGATGAATATTTCGATAACATAGTTTGATATAATACACAATTAAACGGAAATATATCAAGGTAAGGAACCTTGAGAAATGACACTAAATAATGTTTACAGACACCATGAAGCCTAGATTAAGAATTTATAAATATTCACGGACAATTCACACATATCTAGTCCCAAACTAAGCAAGCTTGAACTATTGGAACTAGATTGCTGATAGAATACCTAACTACTTATTTAGGCACTTACATATTTTTTTTGTAAATACATAGGTACCTAAGTACGTACATAGAATACATTATGACACCCAGACTCAGAACAAATATTTTTGTCAGAGCAGAGCTACTACCAACTGAGCTGTACCAATTGAGCCTTCTTACATAAAGCCATCCACAGTTCATTGACCTATGATTTTAAAAGTGCATATAAATTGTCACAAAATACTATTGAGACACTCAAACTCGAAATTAAAGCCATACGATCAATCTTATTAAAAGTTAGCGCAGACTTGAAGTACTGATTACCATACGTAATGATGACTTAAAGTCAACGCTAACTTTTGACGTGACAACGTCTTATAATTCGATAGAGCCGGCTGCACGCACGAAAAAACATGACTCATGTGACCTCGCTCTGAGACTCATGCGGCGTTACCTCGCTCTGAAGCGTTCCATGAAGTGCAAGCGAGAGCGCGGAACGAGCGACAAAGAAGCACAATCGGCCTTTGCGTTCGTTGTCACGTTCAACTATCGTCAGTAAACCGACTTTCAGACAACCAATACAACAACGACAGACAACCATTTTTTTTATAAGAGGGGTTATTACATAATGCCATCAGTTCACAGACCTTCAAAATAGTAGTCTAAACTTTAAATCTAGGTAAATTCAAAACCTAACATCATCAAGTCAGTCTATTCATAACAGCCCATAAACCGACCACGGATACCGCAATTGTTCCAATGGTAGAGGAACTCGCACGGAAAGCGATAGCAAAACAATTTATGGACCCACCATTACGACTAGTGAGGTACAATAGTTTCCGTATTCAAAATACGAAAAACATAATTACTCACATATTTTATTAGCAACACATGCATGGGGTTCATGGAAAGAGCCTCCTCGTGGCCCACACCGGTAACAGATAGGCACGGTAAAGTAGTGTCTAGTCTGGCTAATCTTTCCAACACGATGCTACAACAAAATACAGTTGTAGCATCGACACGATAAGAAGAAGAAGAAGAAGCAACACAGACTTCAGTGTCGCGATCGTGCTAAATTGTAACGTAAACGGTTCGTCTAAGCAGCAGCTAAGGTTCACAAACGTAACGTGTACGTAGCGTGTGCAACTTCGTACCGCTGTGAACCGCTAACCGCTCATCTTTTTTTCCTTCGTGTGACAGTGGTTATGTCTCAATCTTCTCACCAATTGAATGTTGAACGTTTGGCTCCATAATCGCGATCCCAAAATACGTATGTTGGTGAACCTTAGCTCCTGCTAAGACGAACTGTTTACGTTACAATTTAACACAATCGGGGCCCAGGACAACTGTCATTGATAAGTACATATTATTAAAGACTCATTTATAAAGATTACACAAAAATTAGTGGTCAAATCTTATTAAATTTGATGTACCTACATATAAGATTTCTAAAGATTGATATAGATACCTACCAAACAAAAAAATAATCATCAAAAACGGTCCGTACTTAAAAACAGTAGAATTGGGAACCGCCTTTTTTTGAAATACAAACCACCTTGTTAGATTTCAATGAAATTTGTATCAAAGTCAAAAATTTCTTTATTCAATAAAATCACGAGGTTCATTTAGAATCGACTTACATACTAGATGATTCTAAGGATCACATATCATGTATCTGGTAATCGTTGACGGACTGTAATGGCGCGCTACAAACCTAAAAACTCCGTATCCGCATCCTACACAGCACATCCCATGTGAGTATCTACCCAGCCCGTGGCTAGTGATGTAGCTATATGGATACTTTGAAACGTTTGCGGCTTCGAAAGGGTGATGCGATGATACTATCATTTGTAGATTAATTAGTTAGGTAGGTAAAAAGGGTTACTATTTATCTAGCATCTCGACAGGCGTCACAGCTCAGTTGGTAGTAGCTTTGCCTTCCATGCTGTGAGTCGTGGGTTCGATTCCCAGTGCAAATGTTTGTGTGAGGAACATAAATATTTGTTCTGTGTCTGGGTGTTACTATGAATTGTATGTATGTAGGTACTATGTACTTATTTACAAAAAAAAACGTATATAAGTATTCTATCAGCAATCTAGTTCTCATAGTACAAGATTTGCTTAGTTTTGGACTAGAGTGTGATGTGTGAAATGTTCAAGACATTTATCTCTATTCACACTTTCATACAAACTTTCGCGTTTAAATTATTAGTAGGGTATGACGTAGAAAGATAATAACGTGTTATGTTATTTTAAAAATACTTGAGTTTTTTTTGTGAATATAATTTATCACAAAGATTTAAAAAAAAATTAATGTACCTACCTATTGTCAAGAATGTATAGCATAGATCGTAATATAGACCTTATTAAGGCACATTAGGTGCTAAATTCATAAGGCAATTACGGCGGCACCTGTAGCTAGAACCAATATAACTAAACATATAACAACGGAAACATATAATAACGGATTTATAATAAAAAAAACAAAAAAGCAGGTTAGAGAAGCAAATAACTAAAACAACGTAGTGTACGTACCTATGCACTTATTTATTTCTAATACTTACAAAACTTATCAAAAAACTAACGTAGGTTACTGTCACTTTTCGGTTTAAAGTGTTTAAAATCATTAATAATACCTATTAGTACTAACTTATACAATTTATAGGAATATTAAGTTAATACTTATACTACCTACGTAAGATACTAGCATCCTATTTTTAACTTTTATCTACTTATATACTTTGAAAAAGACATCTTTCAAGCATTTGTACGTATATTTCTATGTATCTTTACTATCAGCCGTATCCAAAGGGTCACAAACATCGTCAACACTAAAAACCATTTCATCTCTCTCCTTTATCCATTCAGTAGCTTTATCATATTTTCTTTTCGATATTCGTAAACTTCGTCTTTTATCCTCATTATCCTCATCATCCTCATTATCCTCGGGATCAGGAGTGTCATCGTCCACTTCCAGGTCTAGGTCTAGAGGTAATACCACTTCTGGTTGTTCAATATCATTTTCGTTGTAAAGACTTACCACGACCGCTTTCACTGGATTTAAAACCGGGTCTTCTACTCCTTCAACCACTGTATCTTGGTTTTGACTTGCTTCGTGTTCTAATTGGCTGTTTAGATCTTGATTATTATTTTCCGTACTGGGTATTCTTTTAACAACGCCATAGACACGTTTGTTTTTTGCAGAATCTAAGCTCACATCTTTCGTCAACTTGTCAGACTTAAAACGCATTTCAAAAACATGCTCGTAGTTATTTTTTATACGTTTTTTTGATTTTCCGTATAAAAGTTCAAATGAAGATAGCTTTTTTTCATTCTGACATGATTCGAGTTTTATGTCCATGTTTAGTTGTTTCTGGATAACCATACATCCTATCTCCCATGACATACTTGCATGTTTGATCATCCACTTCTGTAGCTTATCAACAACGTATGCAGAAGGGTCGTAGTTAGTAGATCTGTATTCGATTGATAAGTTAAACATCGGACAGAGTTGTTTGAGGATGATTTCTACCTGCATATTTAATGCTTTATCATACCCGTGCAAGCAAAGTTTCTGCGGTGATCCAAACTGCATCAGAATCTTGTAAATTTCCATAGCAATTTCTATAAAAGATTTCTGTCTTAGAGGCCTTATTATAATGAAATCCGTTGTTTTGTCGATGTAAATAAGCAAATATTTGAAAGCTGGTTGTTTTTTATTTTGAATCATAACCGTGACGTAAACCGAACCAATTCTGGTGGCTGTTGCTGGATTTGGTAATTTTAAATTGCAAACATTACAGCTCTTTACAAGTAAAGACAAACATACAGTCGGATAGTTGTACACAGTCTTCAATTGTTTTTCGACGTTCAACAAGTACTGACGTCCGCCCTCGTGATTATTTTCAACGTGGTATTTAATAAAAATATCGAAAACGTCTTCAAATGACAGCACTTGAATTTCAGGGTCTTCTGGAGTTTTCTTCTTCTCAGTCAATACGTCACGCCCATTATCTGAGGATAGTTCGTAATATTTGTGCAACTGTGTCTTGACTGGGCCTTTTAGTATGTCTATTGTCTTTTTTATAGTGTTAGCACTGTGTGTAGAGTCTTCGTCGAAGTATTTTCTCACTTGTGCCATAAATTTTGTCTTTGATAGCTCGTAGTCAAACATTTCTTGTTCGGCGGCCATTTTGGCGTGTTCACTGCGCACTGGTAAAATTATTACTGACTCGGTTAATACGTAGGCGCGCGGGGAGCGAAGCGGTCGTCTATCAGCGTGGGAGTGAGACAACTGCTCGTCGTCCGCTTGCGTGAAAGAGACGGAAGATATTTCGCGGCACGGTTACCAAGGTCACGCGTTTTGCTCAGGCAAGTTTTTATTGTGCCATAAATAGATGGGTAATAATACAAAAAACTATTTTTTCTTTTGTTGTATTGTAAGGAGGTATTAATTACGATTAAGTACCTAATTAATTAGTGGTATCGACATGTGTAATAGTTATAATAAAGTAAACATAGCTAAGTACCTATATAGCACAGGTAGGTATTAAGTAAGTACCTTAGTAATTTCTTAAAAGATTTTAATTATTAAAAAGTTGTACATTTTTAGATTTATTCAATTAATCCTCTTGTATTTTTCAGGTTAATTACATTACACGACGTCTGTTATAAGTACCTACTCGAAAAAAAAAATGCTTTAAAAGGACGCAAGATAATAAAAATGGACTCAACTGATAGCAACGAAGTCTTCAACAACACAACATTTAAACAAATCTATTTATATAGTGAAATTTCACTTCGAAACTTCAATTTTTCCAGAAAAACGGACATCAATCCACCTAAAACAAAACATAACTTAACTCCTAATGGAATCAATCAACTTAGACCAGGGGTCACCAATTAGTTTCGCTCGGGGTCCATTTAAAAAAATGAAATAACTATCCCGGTCCGCACATTCTATAAAAAAAATTGATTAAAGGTAAATACGGAAAATACAAAGGTATTATTGTTTACATATCAATGAGAAATGTGTCATTTTTTATTATTGATTTATCTGTTTGATGTTTGGAGTGGAATTGGTGCAAACTATTGACATTACTAGTAACTTCGCCCGGAATTTTTCGAATTAATGTCAACAAAAATACTGCGTGGGATATATTTTTCGGTCCGCACTTGGTGACCCTTGACTTAGACCTAACACAAAAAAATCAGCAAACTTACGAGTTCGAAAACAATGCAGAAGAATATAATTTGATATAATCTAAAATAATCATGGCAGCATAATATATAGCATAATATTATTTTACCATTCGAAGGTATATTTGTATGGAGATCAAGAAGCGCCCCTAGCAGATTTCTTGAGTAGCTTGGATCTCCATACAAAATCGGTGGCGCTCGGCAATTGCGTCTCTGCGATCCGTGTGTGCACAAACTCGTACTTGGGGTACTGGTTAGATTCAGTTCAAAGACGTGTTCATATACCAGTCGTAATAAATTCTTATTCTTTCGCGTAATAAATTATTTTTCAACAAGAAAGGGTAAGGCGCCGTATGTTATCCGCAGCCATTATTTTAGCTAAGTGCTCAATCCTAACATTAATCTACAGCTGAGAAATGAGCTGAACGTCTGCGATGGACGTGGGTTCGAGAGCCGTTTCATGGACACTTTAAGTCACCATCAGATTTTACTGGACCTTTGGTGAGAGGATAGGGCATTCAAGGATCCGAAGCCGTCCACCGAAGACTGATAGTATTAAATAATGCTGGACAATCCACACAACATCATCTAGCCCCAAGCTAAGCAGAGCTTGTGTTATGGGTACTAGAAGACTGACATACATACAATACATTACATAGATAGATATTTTTTATTATAAGTACATATAAACACCCAGAACACCCGGAATAAATATTTGCAGATCGTACAAACATTTATCCCAAGGCGGGAATCGAACCCGCAACCTCCGCGTCGCAGGCGGACCATCGCCCACTGCGCCACATCGGTCGTCGTATTAGTAGAAAATTAGGCAGAAGAAATTAAAAGGCAGAGCTACAACTAAATGAGCTGTGACGCCTGTCTGGTATTCTAATTTGGTATATTTTGTCAAAAAGTACAATTATAAGTTTATTTTATGTATTAAGTTCGGATGACCGATGTGGCGCGTCGCGGGGGTTGCGGGTTCGATTCCCGGCATGGGATAAATGTTTGTACGATCTGCAAATATTTATTCCGGGTGTTCTGGGTATTATATGTACTTATAATAAAAAATATCCCTATATGTAATGTAATAAGTATGTCAGTCTTCTAGTACCCATAACACAAGCTCTGCTTAGCTTGGGGCTAGATGATGTGTGGATTGTCCAGCATTATTTATTTATGTAATAGGCGATTATTGAAATATTATGGACGCACAAAGTTAGACTATGTAAGTACCTAGAATTAAAGCGGAAATCCGTGGCTGTCCGTAAGTATTTCATCCCAGATGCTAAACTAACCTCGTGATATGAGAGATGGGATTATTCTTCAAGAACAATTTAATTAAAACTTTCGTTTCCTAATAAACAGTTTCCGTATTTTTACGGCTGCCTATTGAAAATAATATTTTATAGTGATTTACTTTCGTAGTTTTATTTTTATATAAATTCTTTATTCACATACTTACATATAAATAAAATACATAAGAAACAGTTGAGCTATCTACAGACCGTTGCAAATGATCTATAGATAGCTCAATTAATCCAAATCAGTACTGATTTATATTACTGGCTACATTGTTGCGCTGAATAGCCAATACACTGAGCGTGTACTTATATCAAATCAGTATTTTACGATTGTCACATTACTTTGAGCAGAAAACTTTACGACTTGACGACCGATGTGGCGCTGTGGGCGAAGGTCCGCCAGCGACGCGCAGGTTGCGGGTTCGATTCCCACCTTGGGATAAATGTTTGTACGATCTGCATATATTTATTCCGTGTGTTCTGGATAAGTATTTTATATGTATAATAAAAATATCTATCTATGTAATATATTGTATTAAATATGTCAGCCTTCTAGTACCCATAACGCAAGCTCTGCTTAGCTTGGGGCTAGATGATGTTGTGTGGATTGTCCAGCATTATTTATTAGGTATCTGTGTAATCACGGCCAATAATTAACGTGCACCGTATTTCAAAAACCTTTCTGCAGCGCACTGGGATTACTGAATGCATGTATGAATTTTAGATTTCCTGATTAAATTAATTTCGTCAGGTTTAGCTTGATGAATTTAACTTTTGTTATTTTAATTAAGAAAAAGTTTTTATTAGGCAGAAAAACACCGCCTGCTGACAGGAAATAGGTAAGTATTAAGAAAAAACTATAAAAAGGGTTTAAAGTACCTTCTATCAGCAATCTAGTTCCCATAGTACAAGCTTTGCTTAGTTTGGGACTACAGTGTGATGTGAAATGTAGATTGCTATACTTAAAGAAGATATACTTACTTATACATATACTTACTTACTTAACATTTTTTTTATAAATACACCCAGAACAGAACAAATACTTATGTTCATCACGCAAACATTTGCTCTGAGTGGAAATCGAACCCACAGCATGGAAGGCAGAGCTACTTCCAACTGAGCTGTAACGTCAAGGTGGTATATATAACTCGACAAGCTTATTCACAAAAAGCATAATCTCACATCTACCTAATTATAAAAAACCCTTAAAGGCCTGCGCAGACCGGGGCGGGATGGCAAGGGATTTTAATTTTTACTAATGGACATTAGTATGGACGTTACGTTCACGTTCAATGCTACGGCATCATTTTAAAGCATAGCAATTTATGTCGTATTTCTGTAACAGTACGGTTGAATGTCCATTAGTAAAAATTAAAATCCCTTGCCATGCCGTCCCGGTCTGCGCAGGCCCTTGAAAAGTGCTAAAAGGTGCTTAATAAAATAAGGCTTCTGAAAAGCAACATTTAAAATTCTTCCGAGTCAAAAAAAGGTGTGGAACGTTTAAATGTGGTGTGGTTTTTAACCCTTATAAATTACAGATAAAGTCAAGTTTATCTTTTGCAGACAGAAACATAATCTACTTGAAATAATATGTAATTCTTGTGACAAACTTCAGTCAAATTTCAGTTGAAGTTCAGTAAACATTTATTAAGTTTACCATAAATTGTTATTCTCACTACCCAAAGGTTAGCTGGTAGAGAATGCTATTTGTAGCATTAAGTTCGCCTGTATACACTACTTTTAATAGTGCAATAAAAAATTTTCTATCTATCTATCTATCTATAAACCAATTATTGTAAACTCGTGTATGGTTTAAAGTCATTAAAAACATATAGGTTTAGGTGTATAAGGATCTTTTAGAAATTCATCATCATCTTCCTACCCTTGTCCCACATTATGTGGGGTCGGTACAACACGTCTTCTTCTACCACTCTCCTCTATCAGACGTCATCTCAATTCTCACACCTTTCTTACACATGTCATCATTCACACAGTCCATCCAAGGTTCTTTTTTAAATAAGTATAAGGTTTTGATATAAAAACACAGCCCAGGCGGCAAACTTCATTCTCAATACGATATATTTTTGGCCCGGTGTTTCCCATTCCTTGACCGTAGCAGAGACTAGTAATATATATAGACTGCCAATCTCATACAAAAAAACGTGACTCGGAAAAAGGTGAAATCCAACAGTTGTAGTGGCTTATTTCTAGATGGCGCTGTATTCCGATCAAACCTATGGTATAAATCATTGTTTACGATCACCTAAAAATAAAATAAAAATTATGGTGTGCACTAACACAGAAATAATACAGATTTTTTGGCTTTTAGTGCTGTTAGGATAATTTTTACGATAATTTTACAGCGCCATCTAGAAATAAGCCACTACAACTCTCGGATTTCACCTTTTTCCGAGTCACGTTTTTTTGTATGAGATTGGCAGTCTATTTATATTACTAGTCTCTGACCGTAGGTACAATAGATAAATAAAATCAGTATCAGCAGAAGCCTTGAAATAATATTTTACAAACATTGATTTATTGAAACGTAAAATAATTTATTCATAATACTATGCGAAACTGCCTAATATCTGAAAAAAAAGTTTCAAATTCACAAGAGGCGGGGATTTCGGCAGAGGCATTTGGGAACGACCACTTCAAGGTATTGAAAATATCATTATCAAACGCTATAAAAATAAATCGCTAGGTATATAACAACCAAAATAACACTTCCTTTGGTAAAAATACAAACTATTTTATAATCCAATTTCATTCGCACGACATTCAATTGTGAGTTAAATACGTGAATTGGGCCGCGGGACAAAAAGGAGGGTAATTTTGTTAGAATCGCGGACTTGCTGATATTTTTAGATTACAAATGGTTAATTCTTTAATGATTACACCAATTTAAGTATTTTTTTTAATAACCTTATCTTATGGCGGGATAACCTCGATGCTTTCGAGAGGGATTGGTGGACGACAGCGGAAGGCAGAGAGGGTTTGGGTTGGGGAGACATTTGCCCAGCTGTGGGACGAGATAGGTTAGGAAAAAAAAATGTCCATAAGTACATGATAAAACAAATTCGCCCGCTGTCCGTTTGCTTAGATCCATAAACCTATCTTAAACGCGATTTATAACTATAAGGACGATAGCAAGGATGGTGTGTGGCCAGCATTAGCCAGCCAGCACCCCAAAAGGATTAAATTACTAAAAATACCTAATTATATGGTAATTAACTAGGTAATTATTAGATATAAGTACATTATTAGATATTTTATTTTTAGTCGTAACTGATTAAGTTACTTACAGTAATTAATAAGAATTATCGAACTATATGTATACTACCTATTATCTGGAATAAAAATGCTTTAGCATTAAAAATCTGACATTTCATACATCGCCATAATCCCAAACTAAGCAAAACTTGTACTATGTACCTACATACATAGTACGGGGTACATAAAATACTTAGTATAAGTTTCGCGTAGCATAAGCCTGTGAACATGCTAGTTGGGGGTATTGAACCCACGACCCATAGCATAAAAGGCAGACCTACCAACTGAGCTGAGCCGCCTATGAAAAGTAATAGTCTGATGTGATAGGATCTTATTAACAAAACAGACAACACGGTTGCCAAAACAAACAAACTTGTGGACAGCTGTAAACCTGAATATTGTAACCAGTACACAGAGTATGGACAAGACTCCTGAATAGAGACGAAATGTTCCATTATAATAAAACATATCGTCTCTATTCAGGAGTCACAACGAAATGTTCCATTATAATGAACATTTCGTCTCTATTCATTAAAAATTAATAAATGTAAAGTGTATCCTAATCATTTTTTTTTTATTTCTTTTTATTTAACCTATTGTGTCCCACTGCAGGGCAAAGGTCTCCCCCAAACTCTTGCATTTATCTCGATCTCCTGCGTTTATCCACCACTCCATCCCGTATGAGTCGAGATCGTCTCTCCAACGTCTTCTCGGCCGGCCTGGTCGTCGCCTCATACCTACCCTCGGGCACCCAGCTATTCTAATCATAAAATAAAAAAAAAGTACTATTATATAAATTTTAGGCAGTAAATCGGCGTCTCTAGTTACTTCCAAACTCCTTTTACAAAACATCAACGCGAAATAAGGCAACAAATTAGCTCATTCACGACGACGACGAGCTCAAAACGTCCCAAAATATTTGTCCGAAGTGGCTATTACAGCCCAACTTCTGAGGGCGGAAGTTGGCCCTTAATTTAAGTTGGTGTTTTGTGAGTTTAGCTAATTTTCTTTTTAAATGTCCATCTCACTCATTAAGTGTGTTTGTTCGACTTTTTGGAATTTAATTTTGTGAATGGGGAACGAAAAGGGACGGCTTTAAGCCAAATGTACCTAAGTTTAACGGTACGGAGGTTGTTGCTAAGTTTTCAAACTTTCCTGCAACTTTAAGTAAGGTTGCAACTTAGTTAAACTGTATTTTAAGTAATGAATGTTAAGATAGTATTTTCTGTGCTTAGTGAACTGTACTTTAATGCAGTTTTTACATAAAATTAAACAGTAGATATGTAGGTAAGCTATCTTGTGATTTTTTATAACAGGTAAGTGGTGAACAGTTTATTATTCTATTGTTTTCGGGTTGTAAAGTAGCACCATCTAAAATGCGAAATAAAAAGTATTCGCACCGGCTCTGTTACCAATCAACGGATACAAGTTCTACATCGCGCAAGCAAAGATAGCCCGTGTTCGAATATAAATAACAACACCAAATACCAAATCGATTAAACCTCAAATCCCAAGCCTCAGAAATCGCCTTTTAGAACAGACATCTCTCCTCAAATAATATAACAGTTGACAAACTCCAATCGTATGAATATTATTGCCTTACCCAAAATCTCTACATTATATTTACATAATTTATTCAAACCTCGCAAATAAGTCTCCGTGGCATGCAAAAAAGTGGTGTCTGTAAAGTCTGTTTACTGACGATAGTTGAACGTGACAACGAACGCAAAGGCCGATTGTGCTTCTTTGTCGCTCGTTCCGCGCTCTTGCTTGCACTTCATGGAACGCTTCAGAGTAAGGTAACGCCCCATGAGTCTCAGAGCGAGGTAACGCTGCATGAGTCTCAGAGCGAGGTAACGCCGCATGAGTCATGTTTTTCCGTGCGTGCAGCCGGCTCTATCGAATTGTAAGACGTTGTTACGTCAAAAACTCAATGCAAACCGACGCGGAGCTAAAGCTATGAGCCTATGAATCAGGTTGATGTAAAGCCGCGTTTACACTGAAGCGTATCGTTGAACACAGCTTTAATTGCCCCCGAGTGATAGAGCACGCTGTGAGACATAAGAAAGGTGTTATGCGAGATATGAGCAGTACTTACCTTTACTTCGTTTAGAAAGTAAATATTTGAATACGGTATAAACTGCTTTAAACCAAACTCTAAACTTTAGTAAGTAAACTAGGTTTGAATAGATTAGAAACTTTTTGCACAAAAACGATAGCACAGAGGCGAGCTTAGTGCTAATACGCATTTTCTTTCAACTGACCTTTGTGTGGTGTAGAGTTTAAGGTTATGTTCAGTAAAAGAAAAAAATAAATCAATTACAAAATAATTATTCGGTAATAAAATGTTGATAAGTGATTTTAATGTTCAGTAATTCTTTATCACTATTCTAAATACCTGTTTATTGCTTGATTTAATATTTTTGAGCAAATTATTGAGGCAACTTTTTACCTTTATCGACATGTAGGCCGATATAAAATTAGGTGGGCCGATGACCTGGTCAAAGTTGCGTGAAGGAGTCAATATGGAAAGGTCAATCACGAGAAAGGCGCACATTAAATAAAAGATACTTTTACATAGCATTGGACGGCAATAAGTTGAAGTAGAGAGAGTTGCTTACTAATTTAAGCAAAAATGGTATCTCTAGTTGCACTTAAAACTCCTTATAATTAACAGTGTTCCTCACTCACGCCTCTTTTCATAATTAAATGGCGTCCTTCCGTAGAACACTGTCCTAAGCATTCGCGACGCGACTTGGCAGAGATAACGGCGTGCGCAAGAATTAATTAGGCAACTAAAAACTTGACTCATTTCGCATACCGCCGTCCATAATGTTTGCGACGAAGTTTGGATTTATTCGAGCTGGGAACATGCATCTATGTACTAATATTAGCTTAAACATTTGACACGACATTAGTGTATATGTATTTTATGTATGTATTTAGTATTCTATCAGCAATCTAGTTTCCGTAGTACTTACAAGCTTTGCTTAGTTTGGGTCTATAGCGCGATGTTTGAGATGTTCTCAACATTTTTTTTTATGTATGTTAAGTAGATCCACGGCTAATTTGCGAATTAAGGTGCTTAGTGCTGACAAAGATTCTTCTGATTGGTAGTTAATTAGATCAGTTGAGTATTCTATAGATTGTGTGTAACGATTTGCAGAGGTAGCTCAATTATATATTGCGTGATAGCTGTTTATCGTGTATTTGATAAATATGTAGATACTTTATGTAAATAGTATTTTAGGCGCAATTTTCTTTCAAATCAAATCAAATTTACCTATTCAATCAAATCACAAGGATGACTTTTAAACCTCTTTAGGTGATTCTAGGTGCCAGTTCATCGCGGACAAAATCTAGTCTAGAAGAATATACAAGAAATTAGTATTAGAAGCTTTATGAACAAATGACATGCTTACATACTGTCAATGTCAAATGTACATTCTTCAATGTTCCCAATTAGTTGTAAAAGCTTCGAGAAAGTTCAGTAATTAGGGTTCTGCGAAATGAACCTGCTACCTAAACCCGGTGACAATACCTGGATCGGAGACAATCTAAACTTTTACTTAAATGTAAATAGCAGTAGGTAAGTTTCAGTATTGTTGTGCATTTAAGAGTTTACAAACTAGTTTAAATATGTTTTAAGTTTAGTTTTAACTCAAAATGTTTTATTTGAAACTGTTATAATAAAATGTGCATTTAGAATCCGCTATATACCTAATTGGGTTTATATTGTGAAATAAGTTTTTAATAAGGTGTACGATAATGGCTGAATTATATATTAATTAATGCTGGACAATCCACACCACATCATCTAGCCCCCAAGCTAAGCAGAGCTTGTGTTATGGGTACTAGAAGACTGACATACTTAATACAACACATTACATAGATATAAGAAACAATGGAAGAAAAGGAGGGAGACCTTTGCCCAGAAGTGGGAAAGCACAGGTTAAAAAAATAAATATTGTGCTAACTATGCTGAGCGCGATAGTTTACTGAAGATTATTTTTTGGCAATAAATACCTTAATTAAAGTACAAAGCTCCAAACTAAAATATTATTAATTAAAATGTAATACTAAAGCCTCAATAGATAGCAAACACGTCCATTTCTAATGGCCAGTAGTTTGCTATAAATTCCTTCGAGCTGGTATCACCTGCCAAAAGCCACCAGCACTCGCCACTCACCTCAGAATACTAGACTATAGAACTGATTTAATAAATCTAGAGAAGTAATAAATGAATAAATAATTTTGGACAATCCACACTATATCATCCAGCGCCAAGCTTAGCAGAGCTTGTGTTATTGGAACTAGAAAACTGACATACTTGATACAATACATTATCTACATATATAGATATTTTATAACATACATAAAAAATACCCAGAACACCCGGAATAAATATTTGCAGATCGTATAAACATTTATCTCAAGGCGGGAATAGAACCCGCAACCTCTTCGCTCGCCGCGTCACATCGGTTGTCAAATATTTACGGATGTTTCATAAATTAGGCTCTAGTTCCAAACTAAGCAAAGCTTGTACTATGGGAACTAGATTGCTGATAAAATATTTTTTTTGTGAATTTATTCATAGATTTTTATTTTTAATTTTTATTTTAATATAATAAAAAATATCTATCTATGTAATGTACTTAATGTATTAAGTATGTCAGTCTTCTAGTACCCATAACACAAGCTCTGCTTTGCTTGGGGCTAGATGATAATGTGTGGATTGTCCAGCATTATTTATTTTATTTATTTATTTCATTTATTTAAATCTATTCTATTTAAATCATTGTCTATGGTCTACATAGTAAGATAAGGCAGCAGATGGTCATGGAAATGCAGCGGGCGAATTTAAATTAAGTTATATTGTATTCGATACTGCGGAATATAGATTTTGCCTGCAGAATTCAACGCTTTACATCAGGTGAGCTTGTTTAATTACGTAGTTTTACGTATTTAATTACGTAGTTCTACGTAATTGACCAAGCTTTTGCGTTACGTCGTTTATAAACTGTTTTAATCAGATCTTAGCTGCTTAGTAGTATCTCCAATAGAGTTTTAACTTCGTTTTGACCTTAATAGTATCTAGCTTGCAGTGGTTACAATATAAAAAACTTTTCATGTTTGTATAAATCAAAATTACTTCTAAAATTATTTTTTTATAAAATACCCTTTAACAATACGCAAAACTACGAAACCCAGAGGTCAGGAGCTGATGCTACACTCTTGGTTATATTGCCCATCTTCAGAACTAGTGTTGGGACTTTCGGAGCCAGCATTCGGCTTCGGCTAACCCGAAAGAGTCCGAAGAAAGCCGAACATTGGTAGGTATCTACAGTAGTTAGTAGAAAGAGATCTTCTATTTCTCTTGACAGGCGCAGCTCGGTTGGTAGTACCTCTGCCTTCCATGCTGAGGGTCGTGGGTTTGGCAGTAAAATATACAAAGGCAAGAAGAAGAAGAAGAAGACTTCAGAGGTGTTCCTTTACAAACTTCATCGAGATCTGTCAAGTATATTTTAAGAAATTGAGTATTCTTTAGAAATGTGTCTTAGTTTTACTACTAGACGACGCTTGAAGTCGGTTTTCTTCTTCTCTGTAAATATTATAACTAATATCTTCGGCATAAAACAATATAAAAGCCCTATCCCAACACTACTTCTAAGGTTTTTTATTGCAAATTGGCCGACAAAAGAGCACGGCCGGTTAGCGAAACTTATTCAAATGACTTGGCCAAGTAGATATTACTTGGAAACTTGGAATTGTTAATAATCACCTGGGGATTCTCTTGTGCTGGTGAGCACGAATAAATGTGTCCATCGTAAAAGTATCGAAACAGTGACGTGTTAGAGATAAGCCCCGTATTCATGGTAAACATTTGTTTAGCAACATAGTTGAATCAAAGTGTTGCGGAATTGCTGTCAACATGTTGCTGGCAACACTGCGTGTTGCAGAGTTGATAGCGTCATTAATTTTAGTCATTTTCGTCATTGCTAGCAACATTGTCGCCGCTCACCAACAATGTTGATCAACTGTTCCTCAACATATGTTTACCATGAATATGGGGCTATACACTGCGCGTTAACATCAGTTTTTCGTAGTTTTTATTATAAACGGAATATTTACCATGATTTGTGAGTTTGATTATTTCCCGATATTTCGGCACAGCATGCGCTCATGATCACGGGTCTTTGCAAGTAGATATAAAAGTCATTGGCAAACATACCGGTCTACCCTCTTTCGGGAAATATTCAAACTCACAAATCATGGTAAATATCCCGTTTATAATGAAAACTATGTTCAAAACCGTGATAGTTTCAAATATTATATCAGTTTTTCTGTCGAACGTTGCAGCGTTAGCGCGCAGTGTGTCTCAAATACGTTACGTTTACGATTGTCACATTAATTCGTGCTCAGAATTCATTTCAAAGAATTAATTCAAAAAACTGTTATTATACCTATGACATTTTATAAAAGAACCTATTATTTTGAATGACTGAAGGGCACTTTTGTAAAATCAATATAACTTTAGGGCTTGACCCTTTTATGCTCACCTATTGAAATAAATATGAAGCAAATAATACATTTTATCTAACTATCGTTTCTAAAATAAATATTCACGATCACGGCCTTAAAAAAGGTGATCACGGACCAAAAGACGTAGAGTGGCTAAACTGAAAATGAGGTTCAAAATAGTTCTCATAGAAATGCTAGCAGTGAACTGTTACGTCATGGATAAATAAATAACTAACACAAACATAAACGCACACATAGGAAGTGCATATAGTCAATAAAAAAAAAAGACGTGTGGCACTCGGGGACTGCCCGCGGTAAAGCTATTGCATAGCATTTTTGGCTGGATTACGCATGCGCAGTGTTAGGTTATTTTCGTTAGGTATTTAATAACGGAATTTCTGGATTTAAGCTATGCAATAGCTTAAAAATACTCTATGGTTGAACTCAAACTCTCCCAAATAGAAAATCTTTGAGCAATTCCCCGCCAAAATGGCATTTGATTTTCAAATGCTAAATAGTACCAAACGAGAGCCAAGAGCTTACAATCTTCTATTTTCAAGTCATTCAATCAAGCCAGTAAAAAAAGAATTGAAAAAGTCGCCATTCTAAATAGAACAAAACACTCCCGCACTGCAGTTGAAAGCGTAAATCATAAAATTTAACTGGAGTGTACTTTTGAACCTTACATTGTACTCCTTATTGTGATGGACGAAGGTTGAAAATAGTAAAGCATTTATTTTGGAGCTTAAACTGAATGACGTCTCGGTTAGCAATCACAGCTTATGTTAGCAACAGCTGGTTTACAAATTGCTGTGTTGAAAATTTCGTTCATTACAATTCATCATAATCATCAACCTATATCAATCCACTGCTGGACGTAGGTCTCTCTGCAGCCGAGCCCGGTCTTCGTCTTTTCTCATGTTGTGTTTGCCAGCTACACTCCGCAGATCGTCGCTCCATCTCGCCGGAGGGCGTCCTACACTACGCTTGCCTAAACGCGGTCTCCACTCCAGTATCCGTTTAATTAGCAAATAAAGTTTAATTAGCATTAGAATTAGCTTTAAAATTTTCATGTAGGGCAACTTTGACGCGTCTATCTGTAACAGATAGAATATTTAACTGTCCAAACCATTACACACGATTATAAATGCTACTCCAAGATAGTCCTAGAAGAAGGCGAAGCAACTCCCGATGAAATGGCGAGGATATATTTTTTTTAATATCAGAACAGGACATTCCACTCCGATTGTGGTTATTAAAAAAATGGAAAGTTACAGTAATATTTTACTATTAGTAAAGCTTTAAGAAAAATGTTTTGGCTACCACAGCACCTAATCTTGGTTTGATGTGAGAAATAAATAATATTATATCGTTAACATCTTATTCTATCCTGTCCTACTAATATTATCAACGCGAAGTTTGTATGGATGGATGTAAGTTTGTTACTTTTTCACGCAAAAACTACGTAGGTAATGGATTTTAATGAAACTTTACAATAATATAGCTTATACATCAGAATAACAAAAAGGGTAAAATTTATAAAGATATTGTGAGAATAAGGTTTTCAAAATATATTTTATCAATAATAACATGAAGTCGCGGGCATGATCTAGTATACAGAATGAACTAGCTGCATCAATCCCAACTGTGGGCTGTAGCCCAAGGTAAGCATTGTTTTGGACAGAATTTATGCTGTTTTGCTATCACAGATAATGTTCCGCTCTCCGTAAATCTGAGTTATCTCCGGAGAATCTGTTTCAATTTATTCTAGGATGTGAATCCTACTTGAGAATGGTACATAGTTTATTGACACTGGTGTAGATAGATTTATTTATTGCATCATGAATGAATAAATAAATAAATAAAGTAAATAAAAAAATAATGCTGGACAATCCATACAACATTATCTAACCCATAATAGAATGAATGAATAAAACTTTTTTATTATTATATCTTATTATACCTTATATCTAATTGATAATAACAGATTAAGAAATGTGCTATAGCGGTCTTAAGGGTCCCTTCATTGAGCTCTGTGAAATTGGCGAGGTTTCGAATAAGGTTTTTATGAACTGAAACTTTTCACGGTTATAAAAAGATATGCATATCAAAGAATGATTCTTCGAAAGTAGAATGTATTGAAAAAAAAAATGATTTATTAATTAACAATGTGATGAAAACAGTGCAAGGAATAATAAATGAATAAAAATAAAATAAATATTATAAAATAATCTTGGTGAAGTAGTAAAAATAAAAACTGAGGATTTTGAAACTGGTAATCGACTCTCTCAATCATTGTCTAACTAAATCTGAATTTTCATTTTATTTTTGGCAATGAAATAATGTTTTGAAGCCATGTTTAGAACTAA
This sequence comes from Ecliptopera silaceata, assembly GCA_932527185.1. Classification (NCBI taxonomy): domain Eukaryota; kingdom Metazoa; phylum Arthropoda; class Insecta; order Lepidoptera; family Geometridae; genus Ecliptopera; species Ecliptopera silaceata. The sequence continues at coordinate 4,988,059 of OW052215.1, read as the reverse complement.
GGAAAATATTTTAAATTCATCAATAAACCTTCGTCTTGTATTTTCAGCACAAAAAAAATATATTGAGAAGTGCGTAACACAACGCGCTGAATAGCAGTGCTGATACGCTAAAGTAATAAATAAGTTAGAACTAAGGCAAACACTCTAGCAAGAACAGTAGCGCGCACGGATATGTTTTAGCAATTTTTTCAAATTCACAAATATTCCTACTTAGAAATCTAATATTAGTTTCGAGGCTACAAGTCACACTTTTGTAGGTGATAGAAAATAGTACAAACTATTTAGAAATCTTATCTTCTTTTTAATATTTGTTTCTTGATACGATAAAGCAAACCAATTAAACACATAATTTCATACTTCCAAGATTAAATACCGATGAATAATATCATTGATATTTAATGTTGGAAGTAATGAAGTAGTGTAAAAATATCAAATTCGTAAGTCTTTGAATATCGCGTGGACGGTACGTTCGCGAGTCGCGAGCGCTGTGAGCCGCGTCGCGCGTCTTTAAATACCTAAACTCGAACCGACGGATATTGTCCATGGCCCCTTAACGCTAAGCGAGCGATTTCTTCCAGACATTTTGGATGGAGAAGAATCTAAGGTATGAAAGATCGCACTATAAGGTGCACTAAAGAAAATAATATAGTATTTTATTAAAATATTGGTTACGTAATTTTTAGGTAAGGCAATTTTTAGTTCACAGTTGTCAGCACATTTTAAATCGACTTCGATTCCGTTTATTAAGTCTAGCGATATAGCTATAAAAACCTTTTAGGTATAACACTACTTTTTCTACATGAGTACGTATAAGATGTGTAACTCCTCGATACAGTAGTTACAATGCCGGTGTCGAACGTGTCAAACCGAGCAGTAGCTCTACCATGAGTTTTTACTATACTATATTTACTATATACTCGCTAGCGTCTGTAGTTAAAAAAATGAGTATGAAGATTTGTACAGCGCCTCTAGCGGATAGTTGGGTACTAAAATTCGTCATAGTAATATTGACGTAACTACTGTAGTAAAGTCAGGCGATTTTACTGTGACAGCTCATGGTAGAGGTACAGCATCGTGCCGGTGAATACACGCGTACGCTAAACCGTTTTGCGGGAACACGTAATGTCGACTGCGTGCAGCACTTTGCATAATAAGGCGTTAGAAGATAAAGTAGACACGATATTTTTTTAACCGACTAAATAGTAATGAGGTTCTCAATTCGATTGTATGTTTTAAGATTTTGTTTGAATGTAACACGATTTCTTCGCTAATTATGAACTGATTTTGATAATTGTTTGATCGGTTTAATTCGATGTATAGATCAAAAAACTCAATATAATATAAGTAAGTACTATAGATAGGTACGAAGCCCCGATTGTGTTAAATTGAAATGTAAACAGTTCGTCTAAGCAGCAGCTAAGGTTCACCGACGTACGTATTTTGGAATCACGCTTATAGAGCCAAACACGTTCAACATTCGAACGTTAGTGAGCCGAAGATTGTGACAAAGCCGCTGTCGCACGAACGGAAAAAAGATGAGCGGTTAGCCGTTTACAGAGATACGAAGTTTTACACGCTACGTACACGTTACGTTTGTGAACTTTTGCTGCTGCTTATACGAACCGTTTACGTTACAATGTAGCACGATCGGGGCCCAGAACTCCTACTAGTTGGCTTCCGGTCCTGGAGCTTAAAAGTTTCCAACTCGCTATGCATTTGCATGTAATGAAAATTCCGCATTCAGGAATAACCCGAAAAGCACGATACAACCCAACTATGGACCAGTTTTTTCAAAAAAACCACTACCGTCATAATCCTACTAATATTATAAACGCAAAAGTTTGTATGGATGTTTGTTTGTTACTCATTCACGCAAAAACTACAGAATGGATTTTAATAAATTTATAATGGCATACACATTTGGTTCAGCCAACCCGGGTGATTATACAGCATTTGTTTGTAGCTCTAGATTTGATGCATATTTGGTGCTTAATGTACCAAAACAATCAGACTTCTAGACCCAATAGTTTCAGAGTTATAAGACAAAATTAACCCATCTCTGGTATACACATCTGTCTTTAGAAAATGGCTATAGAAAGAGATATCAAACAACGACATAGACAAACAAAATCTACTGTTTTTCGTATAGGAATGCAGAGACAGATTTTTGTTAGAATTCATCAAATATTTCTCTCGTTTTATTACGGTCGTAATTTTTCAAGAACAATAGCTATAATACTTCCAAAATTTGAATAAAACCTGCATTTAGATAGAGTGCGGAATGGAGCTTCCTAGTGTTATGTTGTTATCGATAAATTGTGTTGTTATTATTTTTGGCTTGCAGGTATGTAGTATGAGAACTAGATTGCTAAAAGAATACTTATATACTTAATTTTTTTTGTAAATATATACATAGAATAGATACATATTACATACAAAAAAAATATTTATGTTCATCATACAAGCATTTCCTCTGGATGGGAATCGAACCCACGACCCACAGTATGGAAGGCAGAGCTACTACCAACTAAGTTGTCACTAAGAAAAAATAGAAACTAAGCTTTTATTTTATTGTAATACATATTCCTGTTATTTTTTGTTTTTAACAAACATTGATATTCTAGATGAGAATCAAACCCACGGCATAGAAGTTAAAAAAACGACAATCTTTTTAGTTTTTAATAAAATTTAATTAAGAATCTTATCTATGTATCAGTTCTCACACTTTTCAATATTTTTGGAAAAGTACCTACTGCAAGCGTGGTATTTCGTGATTCAATTTCGATAAAAATATTTCAAATCGTACCTACATATTTCTCAAATAAGAATATTGGCATTTTATCACAAGAATTTAATATAACTACAAATACACATTCACTTTGCCAATTTAAAACTTATAAAATGAACAAAACTATTTCAATCAAGATTTGATTTAGTTTTTTACTTCAAAATATCTATTCGCAGTTATTAAATATCGACGACCGGTTTATTGCCTATCTTAAATTATTGTAATTGGCATACTTAGCTGTTTTAATTAAAGTAAATTAATAATATTAAAGTAAATTAATAAAAATAAAATAAAAATAAATTGCCAATGTAATAATCTTCCAATTTTAAAAGTAGTTATTTTAGTTCCAGACTATTAATTATTATTAGAAAATAATTTTCGTCTTAAGAACCAATAAAAAAACTATGAAAAAACGAAGGAGGTTCTCGACGCGTATAGTTTTTTTATACCATATTGTCCCACTGCTGGGCAAAAATCTTCCCCCGCAGCCTTAATTATTATTATATTAGTTTAATTATTAATAACGCGTAATTACAGAGTAGTCCGATTTTGACCTACCTTTTTTTAATAAGAATCTAGGTTTTTTATATATTTATATTAGTGATATATAATTATTATGATAGACAGATAGAGGTTTTATATATTATTTTTCACTAATTATTTTCCCACAAGATTTTCATGTCAATTTTTTTACACATCTTATTTTTTGTCGATGATTTAAGAGCTCACTTATAGATATCGATAGATCTACAGGACATCACTAGCAGCACCATCTGCAAGTCTTCGACCATGCGGTTAATATTTGATCGAAAGCTTGTTGGCCTCCGGATGTCATTTTACAACCTGGACGTGTCAGTGTCAGCTTGACAGTTATTAGAAATTTTATCGATATCGATATAATAAGAGTAAATAAAATCATTTTAGTAGGACCTGTAGCTCTACCGTGAGTTTTTACTATACTATATATACTATACTCGCTAGCGTCTGTAGTTAAAAAATGTATGAAATTTTGTACAGCGCCTCTAGCGGATAGTTGGGTACTAAAAATCGTAATACTAATATTGACGTAACTACTGTAGTAAAGTCAGGCGATTTTACTGTGACAAGACAACTCATGGTAGAGGTACTGAATGCAAAAGGCCCAATTAAGAAAAGGCTGGCGTTTGAGGGAGGAGGCTTATACCCAGTGGGTTAGTACGGGCTGCCTATGATGATGATGATGAAAACCATTTTAGTGCAATCACTACTAATTACGAAAGCTAAGATATTATAAAAACAATCATAAATAATAATAAAACCTTACAAATACTAACAAAATTAGATAATACTTAATGAATTAATTGAATTTAAATTTAAATTAACTATCTATAGATCGTTTGCAACGGTCTGTAGATAGCTCAACTGTTTTTTATGTATTTTATATGCCAATGTACATTTTGTAAATACTGTATAGTCGTAAGTTTGTTTGTGAATAAATATTATTAATTGATTAAGAATGAGATTTAAATAATTGTAAATAAATTAACATAATATTACAAATTAAAAAGTAACATAGTCTAACATGTGTGATATTATAATGTATTGTTGTTTAATTTACTTAATTTTGATTAATGCCAATTAAAAAAATGGTTCCTATGACAAACATTGTTATTTATAACCATTCTGTACCAATTAATTTAACTATCAAACAAACAAGATGAGATATTAAAATTTATTCCGAAGCACGATCTTAAACATAATTCGGCAACGTATCCGATTTCGCATGGGTATAAATCTTACTGATTTATAGCTTAGAACCTCTTGGATCTTGATAATACGGTCACCGCTATATTTATTTATTTAATTTTACAATGCCATTACAGTTTTCACTAAATCAACAATGTAAACAAATTTAGCTTAGATAGTAATAAGCCCTATCTGTACATTTCGTCAACGAAACCACAAACAGTTCCCCAAGTACGAGTTTGTGCACACACGGATCGCAGAGACGCAATCGCCGAGCACCATCCATTTTGTATGGAGATCCAAGCAGCGCCCCTAGCAGATTTCTTGAAAAGCTTGGATTTCCATACAAAATCGGTGGCGCTCGGCGATTGCGTCTCTGCGATTCGTGTATGCACAAACTCGTACTTGGGGTACTGGTCAAACTCTTCGTCTTCACAAAGGCTGTTTATAAGGCGAAGGGCACCAGTTAAAGGAGCCTCCTTCAACAAATTAGACCTAGCTTTGGGCTCTGCGAGTAGATTGTGTCGCCGCGCGCTTACATAGTTGTTCGGCACATACAGACCCACATGCATCAGTAGGTACTCACGGGTTGTACACCATACCTCTCAGTATATTAACGACGTAATCGTCAAATGAAAAAAGCGTCGGCGTCACGCAGGACGGGTTTTGTACCAAAAAAGCATATTTTCAAGTATTTATTTTACACTGTAGTGGTAGGGCAGGGGTCACCAATTAGTTTCGCTTGGGGTCCATTTTAAGGAAGAAAATGAAATACGCGGTCCGCACATTTTATAAAAAAAATAATTATTAAACAATACCTTTGTTCATTTTAATTTTAATTAATTTAATTAATTTTAATTTTTTTTTTACTTAATTACAATGTGAAAATCAATGAGAAAAGTGTAATTTTTTTATTGTTGATTATCTGTTTGAAGTTCGGAGAGGAATTGGTGAAAACTATTGACATAACTCGTTACTTCGCCCGGAATTTTTCGAATTAACGTTATTCGAGTCAACAAATATACCTACTGCGGGGCATATATTTTTTCGGTCTGCATACAATGGGTCGGCGGTCCGTATGCAGACCGCGGTCCGCTATTTGGTGACCCCTGTGGTAGGGGATGATCATGCTCGCTCTTACCTTATTGTAGCCCTGCTCGAGATAATTTTATTTAATTTTGTAGAAAATTAGATAGTAAATGTGATAAGAGCTGTAAGCCTATTTTTTAATCATATTATAAGTAAAAAAAATATCGTGAAAATCCGCTAACAAAGTAAAGTTAAAATTAATTTGCTGAAACTTTCACTGTGAATATTATAAAAGGTGACAAGATTTCATAACTTTTCTAAATTATGTTACAGGAAAAGTTCATTTTAGGACAAATTTTAAAATTACTGGGCTCCTTTGAGACCTGATCTTCGAAGAAAACTCGGTCTAAGAACTTTAAACTTATGAAATGTAATAAAGTATAAACTTTCATATAAGACGGTACATAAATACAAATCTATCAAAACAAAACAAACTCAAAAAAATATCATCAAATATTATAACTAACTTACGACTATAATACCCTACAGTATTTACAAAATGTACATAGTTATGAAATACATGAGAAACTGTTGAGCTATCTACAGACCGTTGCAAGCGATCTATGGATAGTTAAACTGATCCACCGTTGTCTGCAGATGGAACAAATATTTATGTTCATCACACAAACATTGCTCTGGGTAGAAATCGAACCCACGACCCACAGCATGGAAGGCAGAGTTACTACCAACTGAAATGTGAAAACCTTTCAAATATAAATTAAAATCTATATCCCATATTTTTACTCTATTTACTGGAAAAATATAAGGAATTTCGGTGCACGACAAATACTAGCTATAAATCTTGCCAATAGCTTTTCTTCTTAATTATACTTAAAGTAAATAAAACACGAGTAAAATGATAAACTGACTGCACGGGACAACATTTTACAAAATATTTTACGAAACTTTTGTAGTAGGTACTTTTTTATAATATCATGTTATATTTCAATTAAAAAGATGATGCAGTTTCTCTTTATTAAAGTTAAGTAAGGTAAAAAAGTTATTTATTCAATAAAATCACAAGGATCATTTAGAATCGTCTTACATACTAGGTGATTCTAGGTGCCAGTTCCACGCGACCAGAGCCTAGAAGAACGGCCAAGAAACTTATTATTTTGATGTTGGCCATTTTGTTTAATTACATCGTATAATAATGATCTACTTATTAATTATTTCTGGGGTCGGGGAGCTTGAGATTCTAAGTCCGTGGGGTACCGAGGCCCTCCAAGTATTTAAAATTATTTCTGGGCGTCTAGTCGCGGCGACGAGGGCTGGTGAGTATCTGGCCCAGCGTATCAGCATTGCTATTCAGCGTGGCAATGCAGCCAGTATCTTGGGTACGCGACGACTGGTACTGATTTGGATCAGTTGATCTATCTACAGCTTGTAACGGTCTGTAGATAGCTCAACTGTTTCTAATCTATTTTTACCGATGTACATTTTGTAAATACTGTAGGTAATAGTTGTAAGTTTGTGAATAAAACCATTAAGTACACATAAAAAATATGTCTACTATTATGTTCTTATGTACCTACTTTATCATTTTCAAATCGAATCCTTTATAAAGATGTTTTTATTGTATTTCTGATCAGCCATTTTTAAGTACTGCGCCGTTTATTTTTCGAGATCCATAATTTTCCATGTAAAAAGCATTTTATTTTTCGTAAACTAAAAAAGATAACTGCTTAGCACATGCTATTCTATTCTTATAATGGTTATATGTCGTAGTTGGAGATCGCACGCGCCAAGGTAATCGCATAAAACAGCCATTTATAAAGGCCTGTTCATACCCACGCGGTAATCGCTACTTAGAGCGGTAGATAACATAACTCGGATACTGCGCGTAACCGCGGATATTTAGCGTAAACCTGGTATTCCACCAGGAGCCCAGAAACTACCAAATTTTATTTATTTATGTCAATTAATACGGTTTACACCAATTACATTAATTGTAGTTAGGTACCTACTTAAATTTTTATGGAGTAATTTTGTATGGAGTTAAACGATATTTCGAGATATAAAACGATATTTCGTATTTCATCCAAACGTAACGTTTTTAAGGTAGCTGATGTTAACGAGCAATGTATTTGAATACGTTACTGTTTCGATACCTCTCTGATCCCGTTGTCTAAGGCATTATTCGAATTGCCTCTCAAAAACTAACGATATTTCGATTTTTAACTCGAAATTTCGTATCAACTTTCGAGAATCCAACTAAATAAAAGTCATAGGTATTCTGGCCCAGGTAGGGAATACCGTAGATGAACAGGCCTTAATGAAAGCTACGCAGTGTAAAAACATTTTTTGTTCTTTTCCTTATTTGTACAAAAACACAGTAAATTAAAGTAAGGTAGGTACAGTCGGCGTTAGTAAATGATGGTATTTTCAAAACTGAAAACGTACAAAACACTTAATAAACTATGATTAAAAAAAAAGACGTGTGACACTCGGGGACTGCCGCGGTAAAGTTATTGCATAGCATTTTTGCTGGATTACGCATGCACAGTGTTAGGTAATTTTCGTTACGGAACTTCTGGATTCGGTCTCCACGCTCAAGGCCCGCGATAGAAGCTATGCAATAGCTTTCAAAGTTTTTTTACAAGTAATAGGCCTGATGATTTCACCTGATGTCATGCGACGATGCGGTCGACGCCTATTTCTGTCAAGCAAGTATCATTACTATAAACATAGTAATGATATTAGCCTGAATAATGATAGTGTCCTGACATAAGTACATTCTGTCTCATAATAGACTAAGCATTTATTAATAAGACACATCCTTTGATAGACGAGATGAGGCAGTTTTACTGGTTACCGCTTATAAAATACTTTACTTTAAAATAAAAATCTTTCTGATTTTTACTCAGCTCATCCAAGGGTAAAAATAGATTGACTTTACTTCATTGGCTAAAAATCAAATAAAATTTTGATTTAGTTACCAATTTTGGATGCTGGCAGTACTAACAATACATTTATTATGTTTGCGGAAATAGGGGAGAGGAGGAATATGTTACTCTTTTTGTTTCAACGATGTAATAAGTCCGTGTGTTTTTTTGTTCGCGAACTAGAAATTTATGAGATATGATGAAAGCAGTTTTCTGGTTTGCTGCATAATATCACTTCACACTGACGATACGACACGATACCTGTGACTATCGTCAACGTATCGTAACTTTAGCAAGGAGCAGTCGAGCTGGGCCTCGATCGTGCTAAATTATAACGTAAACGGTTCGTTTATGCAGCAGCTAGGGTCACCAACGTAACGTGTACGTAGCGTGTGCAACTTCGTATCGCTGTAAACGGCTAACCGCTCATATTTTTTCCCTTCGTGTGACAGCGGTTATGTCACAATCTTCGGTTCGAATGTTGATCGTGTTTGGCTACACGCTTATCGCGATCCCAAAATACGTACACGTTAAGTTGGTGAACCATAGTAACACTCAGACATAGATCAAAATATTTATCACACAAACATTTTCTCTCGGTGGGATCAGCATGGATGACATAGCTACTACCAACTGAGCTGTGATGCCTGTCAAAATGGCTGTTTACACTGAATAAGACAACTGACACGCATTTATTTAACTGAGTCTATACTAATAATATATGAGTAGGTATATAGTATTTAGACTAAGTAAGTATATAAAAAACACTTTGCTTACACAAAAGCTGAGATGTTTGTATCATGAGAAAGTTCAAGATTTAATGGTGTTCCGTACATATTTAATGAAAACCATTATAATGATACCTCTCTGATCCAATTAAAAGTTTTTGTGCCAAAACGGAAGAAATTAAGAGGTTTGTTGAACATTCATTCAAGTCTAAAAAAAGTTTACGAAGTTTTCAACTTTTCTAATGACTGGTTCTTTTATTTAACTAACCGATTTCTGTGGATTTAACATAGATTTATTGACGACCGATGTGGCGCGGTGGGCGAAGGTCCGCCTGCGACACGGAAAGTTGCGGGTTCGATTCCCGCCTTGGGATAAATGTTTGTACGATCTGCAAATATTTATTCCGGATGTTCTGGGTATTTTGTATGTATAATAAAAATATCTATCTATGTAATGCATTGTATAATGTATGTCAGTCTACTAGTACCCATAACACAGGCTCTGATTAGCTTGGTTAGATGATGTTGTATGGATTGTCCAGCATTATTTATTTATTTATTTTATTTATAATAGGCTAGATAGTTTTAAACTGTTTTAGCCGATTTCATAATAAAATGTTCTTTTTCGACTGTTTATACCACTTTAAATCAGTATTTTATTATATTCTTACCAGCAGCACACAACTTCGTCTTATTATCGTTATATTTTGGACAATTCACACAATATCACTATAAATAATAGCCAATGAAATCAAATATTTCTTTATTCAATAAAATCACGCAGGTAATTTAGAATCGTCTTACACACTAGGTCATTCTAGGTGCCAGTTCCACGCAACCAGCCTATGTGTGTGTGTTATTCTGATGTATAAACTATATTATTGTAAAGTTTCATTAAAATCCATTCAGTAGTTTTTGCGTGAAAGAGAAACAAACATACATCCACCCATACACCCTTTCGTGTTTATAAAATTAGTAGGAAGGGAAGTAGGAATTACCTACCCATTAAATAAGTAAACATTACTACATATCAGGATATGTGCAAACTAATACGCTAACCGCAATACCTCTTAAGGGACCATTAGATGCCATCTACAATCAGTCAATTAATTATACAGCCCTTAAACGCCATGACGCGTAATATACAGGGTGTTTCAAAATATACTTAGTGATGGCAAATATTGATGTTTGTTCTGGGTCTGAATGTTATATGTATATCTATGTATAATAATATGAATATTTATTTGAACTTCAGTAGATACTTAATTTAGTTTAATGGTATTTTTTTGTAAGAAGGATCATATAAAAAAACGGTAGGAACCAGGCCGAAGTTTGTTGCCCGTTCTTCTAGACTCTGGTCGCGTGGAACTGGCACCTAGAATCACCTAGTATGTAAGACGATTCTAAATGATCCTTGTGATGGATGTATGTTTGTTACTCTTTTAAGCAAAAACTTTGGAATGAATGAACTTTACAATAATGTAGTTAATACATCAGGATAATCTAGACTTTATTTGATAAAATTATTGTGCGGATTGACAAAGACGAAGTCGCGGTCAGCAGCTAGTTGTAATATACTTTAAGATTTTATGGATGTTTCTTTAATTAAGTAAGTATCTGTTTTATCATATTTGACTTTGCACATAGCAATAGTCATAATAATAAGTAGGTCTTTCAGTAAAATCACGCGGATCATTTTAAAATCGTCATAATAAGTACACTGAGTGATTCTTAGTGCCCCTAAAAGAACGGGTAAGAGTTTACGGCCTGTCCTCTTATTCTGGACTCCAGGGTGACCATAACAACACAGGGTGACAATCGTAAACGTATCGAAACAGTGACGTATTTGAAATACATTGCGCGTCAACATCAGCTTTAATGTCAAACGTTGCAGCGTTAGCGCGCAATGTGTCTTAAATACGTTACGTCTACGATTGTCATATTTATTCGTGCTCAGTACCTCTACCATGAGTTTGTCACAGTAAAATCGCCTGACTTTACTACAGTAGTTACGTAAATACTAGTATGACGAATTTTAGTAGACAAATATCCGCTAGAGGCGCTGTACAAATCTTCATACATTTTTTTAACTACAGACGCTAGCGAGTGTAGTAAATGTAGTATAGTAAAAACTCATGGTAGAGCTACAGCCCTCAGTAATATATAGGATTTGATTTGTGATGCACTGACTACTGCGAAAGTAATATAGGCGTACAGCGACAGAAAAGAGGAGTAGGTACACATCTAGAACTCTAGATATAAGTACTACATGTGCACAAGCCATAACTAGATGTCGCGAGACAAGATAGACAGAGAACTAAAAAATCTGGAATTGGGGAGACACAATATTTTTGTTTTTACCATTGGTTGGTACTGATTTGAATAGTTTCACAAGCTTTGCTTAGTTTGGGACTAGAGTGTGATGTGTGAATTGTCCATTAATATTTATACTTATAACAAAAGGAAGGTGGACAAAGGCGATAACGGAATGGTGGCCAAGGAACGCTCGTAGACCAAGAGGCAGACCACCAGCCCGATGGTCTAAAGTCATTTCAGAACGAGCCGGGAATCAGTGGATGAGAGTCGCAAGGGACCGTAAAGAATGGCATAGTAAAGAGGAGGCCTATACTCAGCAGTGGGTGCCAACGGGCTGAAATGATGATGATGATGATGATGTAGCAAAAAACAAGACTTATTTATTTTGCCAAAATAACGGCCGGTTTCTCGAACGATGATCAACAAAAAAATCAAACAATTATTATGTGTCAAACTCGGATCAATCGTGATTTGGGTTTCCAGAAACCGGCCGTTAGTGTTACAAACTCTTATCGGCACTTCAAAAACTATCAAAACACAGCATTTAACAAAGCAAACAAAGATTACTTCGTACAAAAATACCTCTCACTTTGAATCGTGACTTTTAATCTTATTCTTTCGAAAGTAAAGTCGCTATTACATTGCGCAATGAGGAACTACTCTCACTAAGGTTTTATAATTGCACTACAATCAACACAATGTAAGCATTTGTGGTACTAGTGGGTTCCCGTGGCTTTTCTTACTGTCATTTAATTATCGAAACCACTGAATGCAGAAGATGTGAAGATATGTGTGGTATCTCGTACGCAAAGGGAAAATCTTCCACGCCGAGCGACCTTTGGCTCGGGATCCAAGCACCGATGGATAGTCATCGGTCCTATTACTTATGTTCAAACTCCGTGATAACTTCGTTTTGCGATATTTATATATATTCATAGGATTTGTTTCTGCCATCTGTTAGACTACGATGTAGTTCATCATTTAGCGATATAGATGGCGCTACAAAGATCTACTCTTCTGTACAATCTCAGTGTAGATCTAATAAAGAAACTGTTTATTTTTGAACCGACATCAAAAAAGTGGTGTTCAATTCAGCTACTTATATACTTTTTTTGAAATGTAAGTAGGTATGTCATGCGATAACTTGATTTTGATGATTTTTATCGTTTGACAGATTGGTCAGATTGGAGAGCGTGTAAGTACAAACTTTCAGATGTAAATAAACAGTCTTTATGGAAATCGAAACAAACGCCCCTAAATTGAGGGCTCATATTTGGTCGGGGCACATTACAGGGTGCAAATCTCCCCATATGGTTATTCGCGCTAGAGTAACGCACAAAATCCTCTCCTTGGCTGCCCTACTAACTAAGATGAAACTGAGAAGTAAATAACTAAGAAGAAGATCATGGTTTGAAAAGTTTTTTTTTTTACTGTCTCTTCCATGAATTGTGTATCTGTCAGACATGTCCCGTAGACAAGTCGCAATAACAAAACGTCACCCGAGCAGTGAGAAAATTAATTTCCCCCACATTGCGCCGGGTTCCGCCTGTTTACTCAAAGAATTATTCACGGAACCCGTAAATTTTGTTATGTTGAAATCCTGTTAACAAATTCCGCGTTTCTGTGTTTGCACGTGTGAAATACGGCTTTTGAAATGATCTGGGTTTTCTGCGAGTCCTATATCTAATATACTTAGGTAGAGACTAGTAGAAGACCATTCTAAAAATAATAAATAAATATTCCTGGATATTTGACACATCACACTCTAGACCCAAACTAAGCAAAGCTTGTACTATGGGAACTAAATTGCTGATAGAATACGCTTACATATATGCTTACATTTTTTTTTTGTAAATACATACTAAGTAACGCCGAGACACAGAACAAATATTTATGTTCACCACACAAACATTTACTCTCGGTTGGAATCGAACCCACGACCCACAGCATGGAAGACAAGGCTACTGCTACGTGTTTTTCTTAGAGCATTCTTATTGAGTGAACCAAATACGTATTTTTTCCACGAGAAGCCGTTTCCATAAAATGAATCTAAAAAGTTTTTTTTTACTTATACACATGGATGGATATCTTAGTACAAAAAATCCTCTTTATGCTTTACAAAACTGTCATTTTCAGGTATATTTTGTTGTAGACACCAAAGAGGCACTTTTAATATTTTTGAGATTATAAAATTGTATAATTTAAAACAAGCATGTAAAGGATTTTTTATACTGGGCTAAATTGAAAATAAAAATCATATTTTTTCGTATTTAGTAACTATAATTAATCAACAACAATTACACAATAAATAAATCAACTACAACATGTAGACAGTTGAAAATGACTTAAAATTAATCAACAAATTATTTACAAAGAATTAACAATTGGCACTGACTTAGTGATGCTCTTTGTGGTGATGGATGGTTTTATACACGGGGATCTTCACAGGGTAGGGTTGGGGAACGTGGACTGTGACCGTCCTCTCAACCTTGATTGGCACATGCTTCTCAACTGGGTACGGAACGTGTTTGACTACTGGGTACGGCACCACCTTCTCGTACGGAATGGATATCTCCGTCTCTACTGGAACCGCTACTGGCTTGTGGACTGGCACCTTGACTGGGTAAGGCTGGGGCACTCCGATCAAGATAGGCTTAGGGACGTTCACGTGGATCGGCTTGTGGATCGGGTATGTCACGTGCTTGTACTGAGGTATGGCCACTGGGCTTTCAACATCAACGTGCTCGCCAACAGCAAAAGTTTGTCCGTGACCATAGTCTTGACCTCCGCTAGAGAACTGCTGGTTGCCAAAGTCGCCTTGTCCGCCATAACCGTGGTCTTGTCCACCAAAGCTCTGCTCCTGGCCGCCAAAGTCATGCTGTCCTTGTCCACCGAAATCGTGAATTTGACCGAAACCATGGTCTTGTCCGCCTCCTAGATCGTCTCCACCGCTGAATCCGTGGTCTTGTCCGCCAAGTTCCTGGCCTTGTCCGTGTCCGTAATCACCGCCAGCGTCTTGAAGAGTGAAGGACTGGAGTTGCTGGCCGTGCCCGCCGTCGCCATAGCCTTGGTTGCCGTAGTCTTGAGCGGCTTGTAGGTAGGAGTCACCGCCGCCGCCAAACTGTTGTCCATGCCCGCTGAAGTCCTGGCCGCCAAAATCCCCTCCCTGTTGTCCACCAAAATCGTGTCCTTGTGTCAACGCTATGGTGTGACTTTGGATTCCGGAGTCATAACCCTGACCTTCGCCGGATAGTTCGTTGGAGTGTCCTCCTATAAAACCAGCCTGGCAGCTGGCTACTGCCAGTAGTGTAAAAACCTGGAAACAAAAGAAAAGTATTTTAATGGTTGGGTCTATTAAAACTAATAATTACGCAGAATAGTTTGAAATGCACACTGTAAGTTTCAAAAGTTATTGCTCTTGATTAAGTTCTGTGATGTAGATCAAGTTGTCTAGACTCGAGTGTACTTTTAACAGTCAATACAGTTGCATAACAGCAAAAAAATAAAAGTAAATTGAAAGTAAAACTTGTCAATAAAAATATTAAGTATGTGAGTCACATAATCAAAACCACACTGCAAAAAAAGGATGCACAGAACAGGTGACTTTCTATCAGACATTCAATTGGACCACAAGTGAATGTAATCTTGTCAGTACCAAATTAATTTAATAAAAACGACAGACTGTCACTTGAAACCGGTCTGAGTGAGATGAATAGACTATAAAAAGCTGCGGCGTCTTTTGAAAGTACCTAAAAGGTTAAAAAGTTAAGAGGTTAAACAATTTTACGTTTCAATTAAGTAGGTACTTGAGAATCACTTAGCGTTAAAATGGGGTTTGGTTGATAAATAAAGATTTTTTACTTTAAAAGTTACATTAACTTAGCTATCTTAGATAACCTATCGCCAATGAAGATAGGAATCTACTAAATATATATTTTTACCAATAAGTGTCTCCTTTAAAATAAACATAAAAAAATGCAGTTATTGTATAATCAACCTATTGATTTTATGTCAACTTACACGCAAAAAAATTATAAACTAAAACAATTTTTTCAAAATTGAAACTATCCAAATAGTAGTTTTACAGCTCACAATAAAACTTACCTCACTCTAACTCAGAAATATGATGTATCAAACAAAAACAGAACCATCAAAATCGATTTACAATTGACGCAAAAATCTCGTAACACTTATAAAATGGCGGCTGAGAAGTTTATAAGATAAAGCAGCAAAAAAAGCACAAATTTGACACAATTCCTAACATCGTAATATTTATTACATCTTATTACATAAATGATGCACTGTAAAGCCAACATAATGAGAGCAGAGCAACGAACCGGAAAGATTTCGACAATTTTATTGTGTTGTCAGTCCATTGATCATTTAGTACAAGTGAATTGAGCGGTATAGTCATTTTATTAGCAGTGTATTACGTGCGCAACGATGGGTAACATTTTTTGTGAGTGTTACTCCACTTTTGGCGAAGCTTTTTTGTTTTTTATGAAGTGTATTGTAAAACTGAATGAAGTATCTAAACTACTTTCAACAACATACAATTATTGTGTATGTAATAGATCGTAAGCTATTATGTGGTAGGAAACTTCCTTAACTAAGTAATTGGCAATTAAAAATTATTACCATCATCATCATCAACCTATATCAGAGAGGTGAGCACGGATAATTGTGACAATCGTAAAATAAACGTAACGCAGCGTATTCGATTCACATTGCGTGTCAGCTCGAACGCTGGAATGTTATCGCGCAGTGTAAATCGAGTACGCTGCGTTACGGTAACTATACGACTGTCACACATAGGTACGTTTAATTTACGATTGGCACAATTACGCCACTGATTTTTTGATAATTTACATCGCTTCCTGAGAAAATGATTATTTTAACTCATTTTGTTAGATAATATTTGTTTGACTCATAATATGTTATTTAAGTAAGTAATTAATCTTCAATGTAATTTGCATAACGCTTACATATTTGGAATGTACTCTGACGTAAGAGTAGGTACCGATCATTTCTCCTAATGGTACATAGTTGGGAATTGAACCGGCTACCCGATTACAAAGACTTACATTGTAATGTAAACCAAGTTGGGTGTAAGCACGAACAAAATGTGAATCGGTAGCTTATCGCAACAGTGAGATACGTTGCGCGTCAACATCATCTTTACTGTCGAACTTTGCAGCGTTAGCGCGCAGTGTGTCTCAAATACGTTACGTTTACGAGTGTCACGTTCATTCGTGCTCAGTACAGAAGTGTTCAATGTCTAATGCTATGTTCAGACGCGCGGCGTGCAGCCCGGCGGGCTGCACGGCGGGCTGCGCGGCGTGCAGCCCGTCCCGGGCCGGCGAAAATTCAAGCTGTTCACATGCGCGCGGTCGTGCCAGTCAATGCCAGCATGTCGAGCAGCGATGATCTCGGTGTTATATTCCAGGAACGTCAAAATTCTCTCGTTTGACCATTCGTGTGCGATTCAAATTCTTTATTAACTGATAAAATAACATTACAGACTATTCTAATGCATTATTCTATTTAAATCTAATATTTTACAAATAATATAATATAATTTCCGATTGGTACTGATTTGGATCAGTTGAACTATCTATAGATCGTTTGCAACGGTCTGTAGATAGCTCAACTGTTTCTTATGTATTTTATATGACTATGTACATTTTGTAAATAGGTACTGTATAGTCGTAAGTTTGTTTGTGAATATAATTCTAATTATTGTATTAAGTAGGTACCTATTTACAGACATAAAAATAACAAATAATAATAATTAAATCAACTGGTCAAGCGATGGTCCGCCTGCAACGCGGAAGGTTGCGGGTTCGATTCCTGCCTTGGGATAAATGTTTGTACGACCTGCAAATATTTATTCCGGGTGTTCTGGGTATTATATGTAGGTATACTTAATAAAATATATCTATCTATGTAATGTATTGTATTAAGTATGTCAGTCTTCTAGTACCCATAACACAAGCTCTGCTTAGCTCGGGGCTAGATGATGTTGTGTAGATTGTCCAGCATTATTTATTTATTTATTCCATGCTGCAACATTCGATCGTAGCGACTTTTTTTGGCACGTCCACTCGTCACGAAAGCGCGAGAGAGACTGACTGCCCGCGCGCGTGTGAACGGTCGGCGGGCGCCCGGACATTCATCCTTTGAACTTTGCCAAAAAACCGACACTCGCCGGGTTCGCGGCATGCACGGGCACGGGCGCGTTTACGGGCTCGGGCGTACCGTTCACATGCGCGTGAATGTGAACGTGCCCGTTGAACGTCGAGTTGAACGCGCGCATGTGAACGGCCCATAAACTTTATGAGCTGGCAACACTTTAATCGCTGCTCTTTACCTACAGAGGACTGAATATATGACAATCGTAAACGTAACGTATTTAACTCACTGCGCGCTAACGCTGCAACGTTCGACAGTAAAGCTGATGTTGACGCGCAGTGTCAAACGTCACTGTTTCGATACGTTTACGATTGTCTCATTTATTACCTCCCTGAATCTAAAGTAAAGTAAAATTGTTTTATTGACAAATTATTTTTCAACATAATATTTGGATCCATAGGCTCCTGTGCTAGTTATAAAAACTGTGTTACAGGAGCCAGTGGCTTCTCCGAAATTTTATAACAAAATAATACATAATAATGCCAACTAAAACTACGAGTACATAATAAAATAAGCATACAAAAAAATAATATAAATTTTGAATTTGGAAAATCTAGAGCTTAACTAGCCGGAAGAGTACCTAGATTGCTAAGTTATTGCTAACTTTGTGAACAGGTGTGTAGGAAACGAATACCTGGTATTTAAATGAAGCTTGCAATAACTAAAAGCTTGAACTATTACGTTGGCAAAGCCTTTTTGTTTGCGTCGGCTCTAACTTAAAATTTCATACATCATTTGTAATGCTATTTTAGCGAGTAACTTTGACTCTACCGGTTTAAGTGAGACATAATATATTTATAAGATTTTTTAATTGTTATAAAACCTACAAAGTCAGTTTATGAGAATTTAATGCTAAAAGATCGGCATGGTTATTTTTTATGTATTTATTTCTATTTCACAGAAATACAAGCTAGGAGGACTTATTGCTAAGAGCATTGTCTACTAGTCTTCCCTTGCAAAAAGATCGTGTAACGTTTATAGAGGTGGTATCAAGAAACAATTAAAACTTTTTCGGATATATATAATAAGATATTAAGAAATCTTTCTCGAAAGTTTCCAAAAGCCCTGCTAAGTAAGGGTAAATAGTTTACTTGTAATTACCTACAGTTCTTTTAATTTACTTTCTTTGCGAAACCCAACTAAATTAGGCTAAATGATTATACAAGAAATTATTCTCAACGAGTTTTTTCGATCGTAATAGTGAAGGTAGTTATGTAACCGGCTAGTACATTGCCAATAACATCGCATCATGCCTAGACGCAAGCTTGCAGTCTTGCACCTGCGGTCGGTTGCTTATCTCTGCCACCCACGCGTCTGTGCCTTGTGGCCCTTAGTTAGTAAGTTTGTTTTAATCATTCGTCTAGAGGCTAACCTTTGCCTCTGACGTCTCATTTATTGTAACTAATTTCAATGAATTAAAGTTTTCATGAAATAAAGTTTAGTTTTTTAAAACATTCAACACGTTCCCGTAACTTTCACTGGCGCAGCCGGGGCAGATTTTCCGAGTTTTCCGCGGAGTATATCTCGAGTTTTCTTGAGTTTTCCGACGGATCGGATCTGTGCGAACCAAACAAATTTGTGAAGATATAAGGAGAGCGAACGAGCATAATGGTGACTGGCTGGTGAGTAGAATTTTTGCCATCCTTTCCTTTCCATTGTGCTCATTGTTTTGTTATATTCGGAATCAAACTTTTTCCATTATAACGTTTTCTGGTTTCCTATTGTAGGGAATTTAGAATAGTGTAAGCTTGATATTAAATGCATACAAATCTGTGTTTAATATAATAAGTGATTATTTTTCACGCAAGTAGAGACTTGTAGAGTAAATAGAGTAGGTATTTAAATGCATAGAATCTGTGTTTAAATTTATTAATAGGTGATTATTTTTCACATATATAAAATATTACATTAAGTATTTAAATACATAAAATCTGTGTTTAAATTTATTAATAGGTGATTATTTTTCACATATTATAGTAAGTATTTAAATACATAAAATCTGTGTTTAAATTTATTAATAGGTGATTATTTTTCACATAAATATTATATTAGAGTAGGTATTTAAATACATACAATTTGTGTTTAAACTTATTAATATATAATTATTTTTCACAGAAATAAAATATTAGAGTAGGTATTTAGACACATTAAATTTGTGTTTAAATTTATGAATAGGTGATTATTTTTCACAGAAATAAAATTTTAGAGTAGGTATTCAAAATGACGACAGCAACAGTAACTGTAGTTCTAAAAGAAATTGTGTGCATTATACCAATTTTTATGGCAACAAACGCCATTTAAACTTATTTATAAGAAAATATGACTATAATGCAAAGCAAGATCGGTATGTATTAACTGATCATAATTTTATATAAGTTTAGTTAATAGTCGTACATCTTTTGTCAATGAATTTATTGGCAGGAGATCTCAAGTCGATTACGTACGGAACACCACTATCGTGAAACTCCGGCAGTTGGTTCCGTTTTCGATACATAGATATAAAAGAGAATTAGTATATTACCTTAGGTTGTTAATTAAGACAATCTCAGGTAATCTTGATAACGCTGACGCCATTCGATATGATTCTCTTATTTCGTGAATAAAATTTCCAAAAAAGGTAATGCATATAGATAAAATTATTGAGTACTTTGATCACTAGAATATTGTATAGCTTTGTAAATAGTACAGAAACGTTACATAACAAGTAATTAATTTAGACAATTTAGTAAAGAATAAATAAAATATTAAGAATTTAAAGAAAACACATGTCTCTACCTAGCTTACGTGTTAAGTATGTTTGATATATTTTTAGTACGTTCAGAACAATCTACGTTATGTTAACGAAATAGAAACCGCTTTAGCAATAAGTAAAGTATCTGTACTATATAAGTCTATAATAAATTCAACCGAACTATTATACGTATTAAAATCTATAGAGCAAGAAAATAACTTAGTATATGAGAGTAACTAGTTAAAATTAGAAAAACTTATGTAAAAGTAAACCAGATAACGTGCATAATGGAAGTACTTGCAGTTACATATAAAAACATTAATAATTATTTAAAAATTTAATCATTATTGATCTTTGAAAATCCAGTAACAAAACTGTAATAGTTTTTCCCGAATTCCCATACCTCTTGGTAAAAGATTCGAAGTACCTGCCGGTCACTAAGGCGTGCGAGAAAATTGCTGCGGATAAAAATCTCCTATGCGATGGCGACGACGTTTCCTATACTGACCTGTGCAGAGCAGCTTCTATAGTTCCAGACGGATCCGAACGTCACATTATCACATCATGGGTACTTATTCCCTGACAACTACAGAAGGCTGTTAAGTTCACAAGTGCAAGTTTGCTGAAAATCTTCAGATTATGATTACTCCGATAGTAACTCTACCGGAGTTAAAGTCCATAAATACGACTTTATTAGGTACCGCCAACATCAAGAACGTCATTTTGGAGGCTTTAAAGCATTTTTCGCGAATCCTAAACCTAAAGGAAAGTGTGTTTAGTGAAAGTGAAAATGATATCATGTGGCGTAACAGTTACAAGTGTTAGTTTAGGTACACTGTTATTGTATTTAGTTTTAATCATTGCTTTTATTGTGTTTATTGTTTATCATTTTATGTTTATGCGAAATGATCGGATCGTAGCTTCCGCGAGAACCGATAATTTCGCTCTTAAGGAGGGAGGAGTTATGTAACCGGCTAGTACATTGCCAATAACATCGCATCATGCCTAGACGCAAGCTTGCAGTCTTGCACCTGCGGTCGGTTGCTTATCTCTGCCACCCACGCGTCTGTGCCTTGTGGCCCTTAGTTAGTAAGTTTGTTTTAATCATTCGTCTAGAGGCTAACCTTTGCCTCTGACGTCTCATTTATTGTAACTAATTTCAATGAATTAAAGTTTTCATGAAATAAAGTTTAGTTTTTTAAAACATTCAACACGTTCCCGTAACTTTCACTAGGTAGCTTTTATAAATTATCTTAAAACTGGTTTGATTCTTATTTGACTGACTTGTTTTTGTTATCAGTTTTAATGTCCAGCAGTGGACTGATATAGGATTGATGATGATTTTAACACAAAACGTTTAAATACTGTTAAAAAAAATACGCTATATAAATTTAAATGCCAAATATTTATTATGTAATGTTGTATAAAAATAATTATTTAGTTGTATTAAAATGCCAGATATTAAATTTGTATGTTTTATCAATAACAATTATTTATAATGATTTTAGCAATTATTCTATTAAATTGTTTTAAAAACTATGTTCGTAATAAATTTAATTAAACTTAACTCAGTGAGCGGGAATAATTAAATAATTTTTAATATAAAATTTTCTTACCAATAATATTCAAATTTTTGAACAAACTTCAATTTAAATAGGTATTTTTAATGCTTTAATTTAGTTAATTCTCAAAGCATTTTTTGGCTATAAGTCTGTGAAGCAAAAGAAGCGGTTTTATTTTTACGATGATTTTAATACAAATACAAGTTTTAGATATGAATGTTCTATAAAATATAAAAATTAGGGGAAAAAAAATCTTAATTACATATAAAGTTTATGAGTAAATCAATGCTATGTTTTTTAAGCTATTGCATAGCTTCTATCGCGGGCCTTGAGCGTAGAGACCGAATCCAGAAATTCCGTAACAAAATAACCTAACACTGCGCATGCGTAATCCAGCAAAAAATGCTACGCAATAGCTTTACCGCGGCAGTCTCCTAGTGCCACACGTCTTTTTTATTTATTTAAAACCTTTGATATGTAAGTGTAATACAAAATCAATTGCTTAGTGTCTTATGTTGCACTTTTAATAAGAATAAAATATTATGTGTTCGTTCATTTGAAGTTATAGATGTTATAATTATTCAAAATTGAATTGTATATGAAATAACCATTAATTTTAATAGCTAATATTTTCGTTGCATGTATTCTCACGTAACTTTTACTAATAAATTAACTTTGCAATACAGTACGTATAGAGATCTTGTTATTTTTAGATAATTTAGGCGCGACTTTGCGGTGTTTTTTTTAATCATTAAATACACATCTTACTCATTAGCAATCAAATAACACTGGACGAAGATACTAGAAGCACTTTGTTATTCACATTTTTTGTATACATATTTGATTAACACAACACATTTTTTTTTCACAAATTCAATTCGAAAATCACAGAAACACTTTATTATTTACTAGACTTCCTATAAGAAATATTTTTTTATGTTATTAGTGCTTTAAATTTATTTTTATTTATATAAATTATAAAAAAATCGGGTTAGACCTAATAGTAACTTTTACTTTAATTTTTATTTATACCCAATTATTCAACTTTTAAGTTATAGGTATGTACTTCAAATGTATATAGTCTTCTAGTACTATAACACAAGCTCTGCTTAGCTTCGGGCTAGATGATGTTGTGTGGATTGTCCAGCATTATTTATTATTATTTATTTATTTTTATTTATTTATGTGTGGATTGTCCGTGAAATCAATAAAAATTATCACACAAAAAAGTGGTTGTAACCAAAAATGCACTTACGATAATCTTCATGTCGTCCGTGCTTGGTTTGCGAGTACTCGCTATGGACACCGGTGCAATGATGCCACAGTACAACTGCACAAACATTTTATACTTACCGGAAGTGAGTGTCTTTCTGCGGAGGCTGTGTAGAAAGGCTGATTTTGGTAATGCTATAGCGCTGTTAATACACTTTTCAGGCTAAGTGAAAGAGTTTTTGGAACTAGTTCATATCAAAGCGTTGATTTGCTCCAAAACAGACACAGAATTGTATTATAAAATGAGTATTAGTATTATATCAGCAATCTAGTTCCTATAAAATATAAAAAAAAATAAGTATATACAAGCTTTGCTTAGGTTGGGACTAAAGTGTGACTTGTGGATTGTCCGTGAATATTACAAAAATCGAAACTTTATAATTGTCAAAAAAAAATACTATTGTTCATTTAAAAAGAGTCCATACTTAGGTTGCCTGAAAGAGGTAGCTAGCGATAAGGCCGCCTATTGAACTTCACTTAATAAATATTGTAAACTTTATATAATCAGAAATATCTTTGAGTGTGTATTATAAACAGTTTATTATCTATCTAGCCTCATTTAGAAGCCTACAAGTTCGAGCTATCTATAGATCTTCTGCAACAGTCTGCAGATAGGTCAACTGTTCCTAAATAGTTTGATTTAAATTAGTACCAATCGGAAGCGTAGTACTAGAAGTAGTATAAAATAGCAAAAAATAAGTTAGTATAAAGAGTAGGTAGGTAAGTACAAATTAGGTTTTAAATGCTATTTAAAAACTACTAAACATTTTGTAGGGTTTTGCAGATAGTTAGTGTTTTAAATATTATAACTATCTATAAAATAGTTGTAGTTTTGCAAAACCTATTTCAAATTTGACCATTTAGGTCAAATTTGAAATAGGTTTTGCAAAACTGATTATTTATTATTACTTGATGTAATGAAGTAAAGTGGGTTAAGGATATATCTAATGAGGTGAGATTCAAACTATGGGTAGGTATTAACTAATTGAGAGCTTTGTCTCCAATAATCAGAGCATTGATAGCATTGATAATGAGCTATTGATCTCCAGATAATCAAATTGAGCTGTTCAAATATAATCTTTAAATTGATAGGCGTTCACAACTCAGTTGGTAGTAGCTCTGCCTTTCATGCTGTGGTTTTTTTTTGAGTGGTTGCACTTCGTATTGCTATCATTATATTTTAGTCAATTCACACAATAACTTAATAAATTATAGGCTATGTGTTATTTTGATAAATAAACTGTATTATTGTATACTTAGTTTCATTCCATTTTACTAGCAGTTTTCGCGTGAAAAAGTAAAAAATAATACATTCATCCATACAAACTTTCGCATTTAATTATAATTGTAAGATTCGTTAGATAGTCATACATATCTAATGTAAAAGGACAAATCTAAACCCCTAGAGAATTATTTTAAGAAAATATGCATTAAATAATTTAAAATATTAATTTTTTATTAAGGATTTGGGTGAGACCTTTGCCCAGCTGTGGGACGAGATAGGTTAGGAAAAAAATGCATTAAATACTTCTTTATTTTATGCATATTTTCTTAAAATAATCAGTACCTACCAACTCTCCAACTAAAAGCAGACTAACAATTGTCGAAATCACAATATGAATATCAACCACGGTCCCTATTAGGTACTTAGGTACCCTTTCTAATCAAAGCGACGTTATCTGAATAAACTAATGAATATAAATAAGATTCGAACATTGAAGCTACGGTTTTCACAAGTTTTTAGTAGTTAATAACACGAAAAAAGTCTTTGAAGTCTTTGATAAGTTTGAAGTTCAAAACTAGTTGTAAAAACTGTTTTGATTATTATTATTTTTATTGTAGTAAGGTTTCAAAAGAAAATTAAGCTATGTGAACTAGAATTCTTTTAGAACACTTATGTATGTACATACTTTTTTAATCTATACTATCTAATAATAATATTATAAAGAGGGAAGGTTTGTGTGTTTGTAGGTATATTTGTTAAATTGTAAGGGGTAATCTCGGGAACTACTGAACCGATTTTAAAAATTCTTTCACCAATAGAAAGCCACATTATTGCTGAGTGTCATAGGTTACATGAAAAACCGAAAAATAAAAAGGCTTTTACTTAGTAGTCCGTTTGCAAAGTGAATCGGAGAAAAAACGGTTGAATTATGCCCAACGAAGTCGGCACGGGTCAGCTAGTTACTTATACATAAAATACATAGTATAACATATGAGAATATCAGTGTTCATCACACACACACAATTGTTCCCGAGAGCAGAGCTACTACCAACTGAGCTGTGACATCTGTCGAATCGAATATCTATATATATTTGTAAAGTTTCAAAAGTTTTCGCGTGAAAGATAGACAAACATACATCCACATATCCATCCATACAAACTTTCGCATTTATAATATAAAGAAGCATTCTATTTTTTTTACAAGTATTCTATCAGCAATCTAGTTCCCATAATACAAGTTTTGCTTAGTTTGGGACTAGAGTGTGATGTGTGAATTGTCCGTGAATATTTATTTTATAAATAATAAATAAATTCTGCCAAGGACCGGGATAAGTGGAAGAGTATGGAGAGGCCTTTGCCCAGCAGTGGGACGATTCAGGCTAGAGTTTTTTTTTTAAAAAGCTGCGTTTAAAAGTCGCGTCCGAAGATTTAATAAACCTCAAATCCTTAGATAATTCCGTCGGTCAAGTAAATTTACATTTTAGGTTCGTTTGAACGCGCATTCAAATTGCGAATCGTCTTATCCCTTTTCCAATTGAATCTATTGTACAATTCAATAGATAATTTTACTTTCTAAGTAAGTATTTCGAACTTTAATTGATTTATTCAGTTTGTTGAATAAATCTATGATTGTAATTTTGAAAAACAACTCAAGTTTTTTAATTACAATCATAATATAGGTATTTGACGATTGACGACCGATGTAGCGCGGCGGGCGAAGGTTACGGGTTCGATACGGGATAAATGTTTGTAGGATCGGCAAATATTTATTCCGGGTGTTCTGGGTATTTTATATGTATATTAAAAAATATCTATCTATGTTATGTTTAAGTATGTCAGTCTTCTAGGACCTACCCATAACACAAGCTCTGCTTAGCTTGGGGCTAGATGATGTTGTATGGAATGTACAGCATTATTTTTTGTATATTTATAATGTAAGTCCGATTTTGGCTGTCATTTTTGTAATTAAGATTTTATAATTACTTCACAAACAAACTTACGACTATTACAGTATTTACAAAATGTACATAGGCATATAAAATACATAAGAAACAGTTGAGCAATCTACAGACCGTTGGAAACGATCTATAGATCGTTCCAAATCAGTACCAATCGGAAGCGTACTTATTTATTTGATTACTTTGAGACTAGAGTGTCATGTGTGAAATGTCCATGAATATTTATTTATTACCCTTTAAAGAACTGTGGATTTTGTTGATCAATAAATAAATAAATCATAAATACTTTTTTGAAGATAGATAGAACACATTTCACACCACTAAATATAAATTACAAATTTAACAAACAGAACGGTATTGAGATATACAATGGCTGGTCTTATTGCTATAAGCGATCTCACCCAGACAACCGTGAGATGGACTGGACTACTTATCATTTTGATACACCTGTAAAATTATTTTTACTACAGATACTAACAAACGGTCATTAGGCATCTACTTGTTGTTTTATTAAGTCTAGACTTTGATATAACTAAGCACAATAACTTAATTAGATAGAAGTTTATTACAGTTATAATCTAGAATCTAATGTACAATAGAGGTTGTTAAATTAAGTCAGTATTATAGCAAAAATAACACTTTATTATAATTATATAACACAGGAAATGAGCATTTACAAAACAAATGTATAACATTATTATAAATTATTATAATTATCATACATACCTACTTATTATTTGCATTAATAACTAAAATTATTTGTATTTTTAATAGTATTTTTTGGTGTTTTTATAGCTAATGGTCACGCGTGGAACTGGCACCTAGAATGACTTACCTAGTAGGTTATTATTATTTATTTATTTATAAATCGCTATTAGCGATAAGACCGGCCATTGTACTAAATTAAAGTTAGTTCTAAGATTTTGGTATTTTCCATTGTGTAAAAAAGTGTTAGTATTATCATTTTGTGAATATTGAGTAGGTAAGTTTTTAAACATACATAATGTAGGTACATATATATATACCTAACGTACTTAAAAACAAATGTTTTTTCTTTTTTCAATATTGTTGCTTTTGATTATTTCTTCTAAACTGACATTATGAATCCAGTCATAGATAATGATAAAATTATCTACCATTTTGTTACTAACTTTGAAATGTTCATTCTGCAACAGACGCTAAACATCTACATGGTTTTATTAAATCTATTCGGATGTAACATCTCGTGTAATTTTGGTTGAAATTCACTTAATCTACTCAACTAAAAACGTGGCTGATTCTCATTAAAAGTAGTTTTTATTATAACATAAATATATATGTGGTATTATCAACTCTATATAACTAGTAGCCGTACCTTCTTTGATACCGATTACCTTTTTGGACTTTTTGTATTAATGTTTGATGCAGGAAGCGAACATACAACTATCTCTTTTCTTCCTACTATCACTGACATAATTTTTGGTACTTTTTACATTAAAATATTCATCACAATGTACTTATCATACTTATGTGTTTACGACGTTATTCGAGTTGGACCTTCTTCGCAGTAAACTAGGTAGGTACGGGATTAAACTTGCACTTCTAAGTTATATTTACATTAGGCTAGTTACTAAGATGTTTATGTGAATATGCTTAGCTTAGTTCTAAGTTTAGCTCTAAGTACCATTGTTTTCTTTCATTTAAAGCCTATATTAAGCAATAAAAAGATTTTATTATTATTTTATTTATGTAGGTTACTTAGTTCTAACATAACTTTATGATATTTTGGAAACTTTTCAAGTAAATGTTAAAAAAACTCTGATATTCATTTTCCGTGTCCTTGTGTCACCTAATTCCAAATTTAGGAAGAAATAAACTATTTTTTAAAATTCACGTGTTACATGTAGATACATTGCCTTAGGTAGTAGATACATAACAAAAAAAAAATGGTTCGAGAAAATTGTCTGTTTTGTTTGTTTAGTCACTGTCTTAAAAATGACTAGATCTGTTAATTAATAGGTAAGTACTAACCTACATTAAATAGGTAACTAAACGCGCGTTCATTTTTAAAACGGTTTATTTTTACCCCTTTTATAGTCCTAGATTTAAAAACAATCTATTCTATTGATAAGCCAGGTGAAAAATATGTTCCTTGATGACAAAGTCACTGGAACCCAATTAGGGTTGATAGAATTGGTACAAAAATTCAATATTTATGGTAAGTATTTTAATTTTTCTTATTAATAAATTTAAATGATAGGTTCAAAGATGGATTGTATGAAAATAAATACAAATAATAGTTAGTAATAGCGCCCTCTTTTCTTTGCAAAGCGAAACAAAAAACAAAGTGATGCAAGCTCGTAAGGAGTTAGAGTAGCTTAGATTTAGTGCACTTATTTTTTAATAGATGGCGCTAATGACTAAACAAACGCCATCTATAGATTTCTTTCTGAAATGTCAAGAGGTGTGGAAATGTATGCAGGCCGACCAACTACAGTGCCTTTGAGTTACTTTTTAAGATTTTTAATAGAGGGCGCTAATTTCAACTGTTCAACTGTTCAATCATATGATTACAACAAATTATATTTGGAGCTTCTTAGGGCTATTATGGAGCATTTTGTTTATGTAAATGATGGCGTATTTCACTACCTCTTGTAGCTATTTACATACTAAGCTACCATAGAACTTACGGTCTGTATTAATATTTTCGGTTTCCAAATTGCTGATCAAATACTTACAAACTTACATTTATTTTTTGTAAATACATAGAATACATAGAAACACCCAGACAAAGAACAAAATAATAAATAATTAAAATAAATGAATCTAGTAAGTAAATAATTTACAATGAAATAAAATATTTCTGATTCTATCTATCTATTAACTGAAACATAACTATCCGTAATTGAACCAACTTGCTAATTGGCAATCGCCAATCATCGATCCATATTTATAGGTCATCTAAAATCAGTGCCAAAGTTAATTCAAGCCCGATCGTACATTAGAAGTACATAGAGTTGCCATGTAGGTGTACCGACTGTATCCGGCAGTAAATTTGGGAGCCAGCCAAATGCAATGCTCATCCATTATGTTGACTCGGCACTGCAAGGGAAGCGGTGCGGTTTCATTGTCACACGACATTTTGCTTAGAAGAAAATAGAGTAAGAAAAAAAGTAAAAAAAATAAAGCTATAGATTTAAACTTTCGCTATCAGAACTTATAGTAAAGATTTCAGTATAATATATTGAAAATATTTAATATCCGATGGTCCAAAGACATTATGGAGCAAGCCGGGAATCAGTGGATGAGAGTCGCAAGGGACCGAAGGGAATGGCATAATAAAGAGGAGGCCTATACTCAGCAGTGGGTGCCAACGGGCTGAAATGATGATGATGATGATGGTATTTTCTCGATTTTTCTTATAAATAAAAAAATGTATAATAAGTATTCCATCAACAATCTAGTTTTATTATTTATATATATATAGTTTTAATCTACAAGCTTTACTTAGTTTAGGACTAGAGTGTGATGTGTGAAATGTCCATCAATATTGTGTGGCGCGGCGGGTGAAGGTCCGCCTGCGAAGCGGAAGGTTGCGGGTTCGATTTCCGCCTTGGAATAAATGTTTGTACGATCTGCAAATATTTATTCCGGGTGTAAAAAATATCTATCTATGTAATGTATTGTACTAAGTATCTTATCAGTCTTCTAGTACCCATAATACCCATAATACAAGCTCTGCTTAACTTGGAGCTAAATGATGTTGTGTGGATAGTCCAGCATTATTTATTTATTTATTATTTATATTATCGTAGTCGCATGAGCAGTGGAAACGCGCACACTATACCGAGTAAATACAGCTCTCTGGAGAGTGCTCTGTGATTGAAGCATGTAACATGTCCGGTGCGGGTCCATTTCCCAAAATGCACGGATTTAGGTAGCACCCGGCTTTGCTTTACCGGTGTTTGATTGGATTACAGCGGATTATGTACCGATGGGCGAAGGTCCGCCTCCGACACGCAGGTTGCGGGTTCGATTCCCGCCTTGGGATAAATGTTTGTACGATCTGCGAATATTTATTCCGGGTGTATATTATAGTATAGTTCATAGTTCATAGTAATTTATTGATAAAAAAAACATTTACAAGTCGATTTTTTACATTCACATATTAATAATACTTAACAATAGTATTGCTTAATAAATTATTCAAATAATTTTCAAATTAATAAAAAGTCATTTTCTTAAATAAAATTAGGTGATACGTATGTACCTACATTCAATTACATATCGTTTAGGTCATATGGGGCTAGCTCTATGAGCCATAACTTTAGTTTGTTTTTAAAGGATTGCGTTGATGTAGTGTCTCGTATGTTATCTGGCAATCGGTTATATACAGACGGAGCCATGATATGAACCAGCTTTGATGTTTTGGTCAGCCGACGGGGTATAGCCTTGAGTTTATGTGCGTTCCGCGTTGTGTACCTGTTACCTACACCGAGAGTTTCCAGAGATGCGAGATTGTTCCTAGCGTATAACGCTGTTTGGAGTATCACCATTGCGGGTAGAGTGAGTATTTTCAGCGATCTGAAGTAAGGTCTAGCAGATGTGTCCTGTGGTACTCGCACCAGCGCCCTGACAGCTCGCTTTTGCATCCTAAAGACACGCTCCCATTCAGCAGCGCGTCCGTAAAGTTCGATGCCGTATTGTAGCAGTGAGTGGACGGATGCGAAGTAACAGCTCCTGGCCATCTGCGTGGGCAGCATCGTTGACACCCTCCATAGTGCGAAGCACGCGCGACCCACACGCCCACACAGACTCTCTATGTGGTGCTCCCACGTCAATCCACTGTCCAGCTGGAAACCAAGAAACTTCGTCGTGTCCGATTGCTCAATAGTCTTTTTCCCGATCTCTACAGACAATGGCCGGTACTTTCGTCCCGCGAGATTGAAATGCATGAAATGGGTCTTGCTGACATTTAATATTAGTCCATTGACTTCGAACCACTGGCCTAATTGAAAAGCAGCTGCGTTTAATTTTGTCTCAAGTAAGTCGACTGTCGACGCAGTAACGATCGCCGCAACGTCATCGGCATACATGAGTACATGGCCTTCGCTGACATTCTCCGGCAAGTCATTGAGGAGAAGCGAGAACATAATATTTGAGAGTGAGGATCCTTGCGCAACACCGATTTGAGTGGTGAGTGGCTTCGATCTTACATCTCCACCACATCCAAAAACCATTTGACTTCTCCCCGACATAAACTCAACCAAGAGTTGTAGTGGCGGACCATCGATACCGTAATGTTTTATTTTGCTAGCGAGGACACCGTGATCAGCGACATCGAAGGCTTTCGAGAGGTCGCAGAAGATAACCGCTACCTGCAGCTGCTTCTCTCGCGCCTCCAGGACCTGGCGCACCAACTCGCGCGCAAGCGCTGTCGTGGATCTACCGGCGCGATATGCATACTGTCGGTCTGATAGAAACTCGCCTGCCGTAAGATGTTCTACCAGTCTTGTGCTCAACCCGTTTTCAAACACCTTCGCTAAGCACGGTATTATGGAGACAGGGCGATAGTTATTTATATCCTCATGTTTTCCCTTTCCTTTGTAGAGAGGAGAGACTTTCACGCGTTTCAGTCCCGCAGGATACGTACCCAGTTTTGTGCATTCATTAAATAATACGGAGAGAACGTATGCTAGCGGATGAGCCGCGTCACGCAGAACAGCAATGGACAGGTCGTATGTGTCCTTCGTCTTTTTATTTGCAACGCCCGCTCTGAGAATTCGGAATACTTCCATAGGAGTGAATGGCTTCAGTCGCATCGAACTCTGAGCGGGCTCGCGGGCCGCGGCCAGCGCGCTCATGGCCGCCGTCACGTCTGCGGGAGGGGCACCACAAGTTGCTGCAGCACCGACAAAGTGTCGGTTCATGGCATCTACGGCGTCCTCTTTGCTGAGAAATAGTGTTCCGTCCGAGCGCTTTAAGCGCTCTGTATAGTCTACAGGCTTTTTAGTTTTTCCCGTTTCAGTATTTGCAACCTCCCACATAGTTTTTATGACATTTGGTGAACTACTAATTTTATTACAGTAATAGTTACTTTTTTCCATCAATAAAACTCGATCATACTTCACTGAAAACTCTTCATATTTATTACGTAATTCTACATTATATGGAAATTTATTAATTAAATCCTTTGTCTCACAAATTAAGCGGTTAAGACTTATGAGCTCATTGGAGACCCACGGGGTGCGATTTGCACTTGCTATTTTAGATTTTACCAGTGGAAAACATATTTGTAATTTACTAACGAGTATGTGCAAAATACTTACACTTAGACTATCAGGACTTCCTACATACTTTTGCACTACTTCTTCCCAATCTACGCTAGTCACTGAAGATACAAAATTCGCTCGATTTGCATTAGTGTACGACCTAGCTAGGCGAGCGGTGCTGTCACTGGGCAGTCGTGCCATACATGGAATATAGGCTCGCACGGCATAGTGATCACTTAGCTCGGTGCGAATCGCCGAGGCACAGGTCGAGTCGGCTGTCACGTAGTCAACATAAACATGGTCAAGGCTGGTGCATGTCGTCCTCGTCACTCGCGTCGGAAAATCTACAACATTCCGTAAATATAGTAGTATTATGCTGCTAATAAAATGCACGACTAGTAGCTCTACCATGAGTTTTTACTATACTATATATACTATACTCGCTAGGGTCTGTAGTTAAAAAAATGTATGAAAATTTGTACAGCGCCTCTAGCGGATAGTTGGGTACTAAAATTCGTCATACTAATATTGACGTAACTACTGTAGTAAAGTCAGGCGATTTTACTGTGACAACTCATGGTAGAGGTACAGACAGACAGACATTTTGAAACTATAGTTATAGTGAAGGTATAGCAAACTAGAGGGGTGGGCTGAGCACGGATATATAATAACAAACGTAAAACGTAACGGTAGCACGTACAAGACACTGCGCGATGACGCTGCAACGTTCGGCAGTCGAGCGTCAACGCGTAGTGTAACTCGAATACGACATCGTTTCGATACGATTGCGATTGTCACATTTATTCATACCTACTGTACCTCTACCATGAGTTGTCACAGTAAAATCGCCTGACTTTACTGCAGTAGTTACGTCAATATTAGTATTACGAATTTTAGTACCCAACTATCCGCTAGAGGCGCTGTACAAATCTTCATTCATTTTTTTAACTACAGACGCTAGCGAGTATAGTAAATATAGTATAGTAAATACTCATGGTAGAGCTACTGACCGATGTGGCGCGGCGGGCGAACGTCCAAAATCTATGCCTGCGACGCGAAATGTTGCGGGTTCGATTCCCGCCTTGGGATAAATGTTTGTACGATCTGCAAATATTTATTCCGAGTGTTCTGGGTATTTCATATGTATAATAAAAAGTATCTATTGTACTTATTGTATTAGGTATGTCAGTCTTCTAGTACCCATAACACAAAGTCTGCTTAGCTTGGGGCTAGATGATGTTGTGTGGATTGTCCAGCATTATTTATTTATTTATATATATTTGGCGGGCGGCGGCAGATATAGGCACGGTAGTTAGACACTTAGGTAACATACATAAGTAGATGTGTCTATATACTTACCTACATTGTATGTGGTAGATAGGTATGTTCGCATGTTTGCAGTGACAGAGCAAACAGCGACATACGGCGAGCGAGAATCGTTGTACAGTCAGATGAAAAAAATGGTTGTCTGTAAAGTCGGTTTACTAACGATAGTTGAACGTGACAACGAACGCAAAGGCCGATTGTGCTTCTTTGTCGCTCGTTCCGCGCTCTTGCTTGCACTTCATGGAACGCCTCAGAACGCCTCAGAACGCCTCAGAACGCCTCATGAGTCATGTTTTTTCGTGCGTGCAGCCGGCTCTATCGAATTATAAGACGTTGTCTTGTCAAAAGTGCAATGTCCAATTAGATGACTAGGTCACTCACTGAGCCCTCTTGTGTCCCTTCTAAGTCAGCGTTCGTTGTGCAGTCGCGTATCCTAACTTTCTTTGGGCATGTGTCTCGTCGAGGGGAGATCTCCATTGAACGCTTGGTGCAGGGCAAGTTCGAAGGCAAAAAAGCGCGCGGTAGATCACCCATGAGATGGACGGACCAGATAAGAGCCATTGATCTTCCCCTAAATGAGTGTGCAAGACGAGCAGCAGTGTGAGAGGAGTGGCGGAGGGTTGTTAAGCGAGCCACTGCCCCTCCATGACGACCACGACTACTCTATCAAGAGTGTTACGACCAAGAAGAAGAGGCAACTCTTACCGACACAGTAAACCGAAACGTATGTAAAAACGTCTTTATTCAAAATTTCTGGACAGTCCCTTCACAACTGCCACCACCACGCTGGTAGGTACACTCCTTCACGTAAGTAGATTATAGAAAGTAGAATGAGGTAGGTACCTATTTGCACCTTCTTAAAAAAAAATGGTTGTCTGTAAAGTGGGTTTACTGACGAAAGTTGAACGTGACAACGAACGCAACGGCCGATTGTGCTTCTTTGTCGGTCGTTCCGCGCTCACGCTTGCACTTCAAGCCTTACATGGAACGCCTCAGAGCGAGGTAACGCCGCATGAGTCTCAGAGCGAGGTAACATGAGTCATGTTTTTTCGTGCGTGCAGTCCGGCTCTATCGAATTATAAGACGTTGTCACGTCAAAAAATATTCCAAACACTTTTGCCCCTGCCAGTACCCGCTCGTAACTGGGACACGAGATCTGCATGTTTGTGCAAACACCGAGGAGCTTTGCACCACAAAACTCGGTAATGAAACAAAAAATAACAAATTTTACCTGAAAATACCTACCGGTCGAATAAAATGTTTGTGGGCTTGCGACTGTCCTAATTTCCGGCATTTATTTTTTTCACAATACAAAAGATGGAAAAGAAATTTATCATTTTTATAGGGTTTGATTTACATTGAAAAAAAGTCGGAGATTTGTAAAGGCCGGATAATTTGTTACTTTTAGAAAATTTGTCTTTTACTTCGGTAAATTATTTAAAATAAGATATGTTTTTTTTTATAATGGCAATAAATTATAAACATGTTTAATCTTTTTCATTAAATATAATTATATTTAATGAAAAAGATTATAAGACATGCTTTTTTTATAATGGCAATATATTATGGCCTAAAAATCATGGTTAATCTTTTGACGTGACAACGTCTTATAATTCGATAGAGCCGGCTGCACGCACGAAAAAACATGACTCATGAGGCGTTCTGAGGCGTTCTGAGGCGTTCCATGAAGTGACGTTGTCACGTTCAACTATCGTCAGTAAACCGACTTTACAGACAACCATTTTTATTTCATGATAGGTAGTATTTCTCATCGCATTTTAGAAAGGCTTTGTATACTAGATATAGATAAATCTTATGAAAGTTAGCGTTGACTTTATGTCATCATTAATTCATTAATTAGTTTTTGGCTATAAGATGTAGAAATTTAGTTTGTTTAATTTTATTTTAAGAGCTGTGGATTTTGTTACACAATAAATAAATAAATTACGTATAGTAATCAATACTTCAAGTCTGCGCTAACTTTTATAAGATAGACCGAAATACTTTGAAATAATATATATATGTATAAACAACTTTTTGTATCATGAAAATAAAGAGATTTAAGTACTTATTTACAACGATCAAATCTGTAATGCACCGATTAACCCATAGCGGAAGCATATTGTTACCTCATTACGAGCCAGACCGGGCATTGATTTATTTTAACCATGTTTGAATACAATAATGCGGTAACAGATATGTACGTAGATTCTTGTTTATTTATTTACTGAATATTATAATAATCTCGTATATTTCACACAATGAAATACCGGTGAACTAAATACTTAGTTAACTTTATCGATTTAAAGTATAAAACGCTAACTTTTTATAAGATAGGGGATTTTATAAAGAGTTAGCGTTGACTTTATGTCATCATTACGTATGGTAATGAAAACTTCAAGTCTACGCTAACTTTTCATAAAATATACCGTTTATACTTAAATTATAAAGAAATAAACAATGCTGGACTGCTGGACTGGTTGTGTGGATTGTCCAGCATTATTTATCGCGAAATAATGTACAAGTATAATAAATACGTATAAAATGAAAATAAATGCTATGCTTGTTATACTATGCAACAATTTCATTAACAAAATATGTTTGAAACCTCATTTGTTATTGAAATAGTATTTCAACTAAGTAAGCTAAAAATATTTATTTTCACCCCACCCGTTCATTTTAACAAAACTGTATAAAATTATAACTCGAGCGTTTCCCATCAAAGCTTATCTCACAAAATAGCGAAATATTAAAACTGAATAACTCCCATACAGTAGAGTTTGCTCAGATTGTTGTTTGACTGCAGCGATTATTATGTACCTCTAAAAATACGTAAAAAAAAACTTGAGAGGTGTCATACGGATACCCGGACGGAACGAAGTTTTTAATTTAATAACTGGCTTGCTTTATATGAGAGAGAAAGAGAGATACAGGTAGAGAAACACGCGCACGCAGCACGGCTTACAATTATAGCAAAAAGTGTCGTTACAACTTTCGGTCTTATTTTTTCCGTCTAACCCCTTTCGCAACGCGTTATGGAACTTCGTTCTAATACGCTGTTCGCTCTTAAATAAATATCGATAAAGTCTGTCTAAAGACGATCTAAAAGCATCAATACGCCGCGCCACCGTTTTGGGATATACCTACTTACGTAGTTGTCTGAAGTATCAAATCAAATATTTCTTTATTCAATGAAATCACAAGGATAATTTAGAATCGTCTTACATAAAGTACTAGGTGATTGTCTAGGTGCCAGTTCCACGCGACCCGGGTCTAGAAGAACGGGCAAGAAACTTACGGCCTGGTTCCTACCGTTTTTTTATATGATTATTTTTTATATCGCGACCAAAAGTCGCATCTACAGAACAGGGTCTTAAGCAATTTCAATTTCCAAGCTGCGAGACTAGCTCTCTTCTCCTCTCTTCTCCACAGATACATTAAGCACTTAACTATCACTGCTAACTCTCAACTTGGCCCGTTTTTAATAAAAATCCCAGTGAATTTTTTTCAAACGCTGTATGCGTTTATTTTTGTTTGCTAGTTACTGAAGTTTTACTGAAAGCAAGTCAAATACACCGGTTATTTTTGAAGTGGTGCGTTGGGATTTATATTCGCAGTTAGCTGAGTTCTAAAAATATATATCTATTATTTATTAAAATACATGATGACAAACACCCAGCTTTCAATCATGATACAAGTTTCATGATTGAAAGCTGGGTGGTTAACTCATAGTTAGAGATGGAATTTTACCCGGAGATGTTTATGCCTAATAATAGAAATTGCTTCATGTAGGTATAAATTAGACAAAACACACAATTTTAACAAAATTACTTAAAAACCATAATGCAAAATGGGAGTAAATTAAATTATGACGTCACATTCCGAGCGTTCGTGACGTAATAACATTAACAATCTCGCATCAAATTCGGGAGAGCTAAAACAAAATGGCAACACATAAAATAAAATAATTTGTGTGAGTGAACAGTTTTCTCATATTTTAGTAAATTACCGCGAATTATACGAAACGAATGCGAAGTGTAACTCAATAATAAGTTGGAGCAACATTTTCGTGACTAATTACGAATTTTCGGTTGTTAAGTGAGTAAGTGGACAAAATGGAGGCACCATTTTTGTTTAATTTTGCTTTATAATTTTCAAACCAATTTATGGTTAAATGTTACACTTATTAGAATATACGTACAATTAGCAATATACCTACCTACTTATATTAGGTACTATTTTTTGTAAATTTTTTTTTGTAAATAAATAAAGAATTTATAAGTAAAAGTACTTACCTACTTATATATCTACTTATTCCGCAGGCCTTGAGCGTGGAGACCGAATCCAGAAATTCCGTAACGAAAATAACCTAACACTGCGCATGCGTAATCCAGCAAAAAATGCTATGCAATAGCTTTACCGCAGCAGTCCCCGAATGCCACACGTCTTTTTTTTATTTCAGTATTTAAGTTATCCTGTTCCTAATGTGGTACCTTTTTATACCTTTAGTATGTTGATTTGATATCTCTCTGTTTATCTGTTGTCAACAAACGTCACACCTATCTGGGGTAAGGCACCAGAGAGATAAAACTAACCCTTTATCCCGGCTTTATCCGGTCCTGATCAAAGCTTTGTCCTCCACTCGGGACCCATTCAGACGGGTTGTAGTGCCTGCTTCACTGCCGCCGCACCGCTCCGTATGCTATAGTGGTTACGTACGCCAGAGGGCTTAGTCCGAGGTTGCATTTGCAAAACTCCCTAGTCTCCCGACAATCGTCTCTCGGATGTCCATATATTTTCGTATGGATATCCGAGAGACGACTCTCGGCTCGAGAGTAGGGAGTTTTGCAAGTGCAACCTCGGACTAAGCCCTCAGTGTAGGAAATCTATTGTGTTATGGACTTACGGTGGTATGAAACGTAGTTAGGTAGGTAATATTTATGTTTTCATATTTTTACTTTCGTAACGTATGCCACGTTATTGAAAAATCCGGGAAAGTAAAAGTTACTACAAACGCATCTACCTACCTACTTTCAATAGTGCCATCATGCATAAGTTGCATAACACATGTTTCATGGATAATAAATAAATAAATAAATAATAAATAAATAATGCTGGACAATCCACACAACATCATCTAGCCTAATACCTACCTACCGGTAAAAAATTAGTACCTAGGTACCTACCTAATGCTATAGTACCTACCTAATAGATAGTACCTACCAGCTTTGTTTTTGATAACTATTATAATGTGATGATTAACATCGTTCTTATGCAATCTTGTGTCTAGTGTCTTACTTGCTTAAGTCTAACACTGTACCTCAATGACAAAAAATTATAGGTGGTTCAATTTACAAGATTTTACATCAAAAAGTAAAATAAATAAATATTTCTATTAGCGATAAGTCATATTATCATTACATGCAAATCTTACTTAAGTGCTGTGCATATAAGTATTTTATCTAATGCATAATTTATTTACCATCGCACTTATTATTTTCAAGTTGATAAAAAACGAAAAAATCATCATATTTTAGTGACAATGGTAGTAATATGTATTTTTTACTGGCATCCCAACAGACCTTACGCTAGCAGCTAATCTAATGTATCGGCGCCGACGTTGTATGAAACCGAAGTTCAAAATTTGAACTGTGTTTCATACAAAAGATTTGCAGTACGTTTTGGTAGAAAAGTCCCGCTCTGTGGTCATAGTCGTAGCTGTAATGTAGGCGTATTCTATTCTTATTCTATGTTGTCTGGAAGTCGGCGTATATATTGGTCGCGTTGGGCCTTGTTTGTGATCTATTTTGTAAACAAAACAAATAATAATGTTAGACCCCAATAAACCATCCACCACAGCTGCATCTACGACTTACTACAAGGATTTGATGACTGAATATAATCAATTAAACAAAAATAACACATCTCAAAAGGAATTCATGACAAAACAATGGGTGGATATGATGATCGAGCGAATAGTAACTGCTGATGAAATAGTGAAGAAATCTGGATTCTCAACACTACACGAAACCGTGAAATCAGCCCTGTGCACTTATCTAGTTGATACCGAAAAACATGGTGAAAAAAGATTAATATTAAAACCTGTACCAGGTAAGGAACATAGATCGAGAACTGTTGTCCCGTTAGAAGACACATATGAAGTGGTTCAAAAAGCTCATCTCCGGACCAACCATGGTACGAGTAAAGAAATGGAAGCCTGGCTTAGGAACAATAATTATATGCTGCATAATATATGCTGTTCTGTTTATATTAAAAATTGTGATAAATGTGGTTTACAACAGCAAAATGGGGAAGATAGTACACAAACTATACCCAAACCACTACCGGACAAAAAAAAGACTGCTTCCAGATTTTTATATGACACATGTTTCAACCACGTCTGCTCCATTAACATATTGAATTTATCAGACATTCCAGACCATCTTTATAAATTTTTACTCATTTATGAAGACAGAAAAACCAATTATATTCAACTACGACCTATGAATACTAATTCTGAAACCGAAGTGTCCATTGAACTTATTAAAATATTGATGGATTTCGGACCACCGGAATGCTTAGTTGTAGAAGAAGGTTATATAAATATGTTTCAAAATATACTGACAAGGGTGAAAATCTTAGTGGCCTATGAAATAACCCTTGCATACAACAAAACAAAAAACAAATTGGTTGAAACAGTTGAAAAAAATCTACTTCAGTGGATCGGCAGCCATGATTGCAGAAATTGGGGATCGGGATGTCATGAAGTTCAATGGAATATGAACAATGAACTGATTAATGGAAAAATACCATTTTCTCAAGTATTTGGTAATCAGTACACAGGATGTGGTTATAAATCAAAGTTTGTGCCTCAAGTTAATGATAATTCTGATGATGATGATATTATCAACCTCGGCTTAGTAAATGATTATGAAGATGAGAATCAGTCGGCGAACGCTGCTGAAGAATCAACAGAAACCAAAATGTCTGATGATGAAGACTTAGCATCGATGTCGGGTGAAATAAAGTCTGAAATAGTAGAACCTCAAGTTGATCTATCAAATATAAGTACATCTCAAAAGTTAGACAGCTTTCAATTTGATTCTGATTAAAAGTAAAAACTGTTTGTATAATAAATGACATAAGTAAATTATATGTTTTGTTTTATTACCATGGAATGTGTAGGTATGCATAGAACGCACTGACTTGTAGGGTGGATAGTCATTTCATTAGCATTATCGCATTGTGCTAGCTAGCAATGTAGGTACATAACAATAATTATCCTATAGGCAATGCATGTACCTATAGAGTGAGTGATCAGACTACTGAATATAAAATTATAGGTACCTACTTACTACAATATTTTGTGTAGGTATGACAATCAGCTGAAATCTAGTCTAACTACAAGCCAGTCTGGTATCTTGTAATAAAAAATATATTTTGCTCTTATTGTATAAGACCATTGTTCTTGTTTCTAAGGCACTTCTCTTATAATAGCAAATTTTAGCACATCCTCCTGTTTTTATAGACAAAAGAATAATGTGGACATACCACTGCTCCATTCATGTCAGTAGGTACGCTCGGCCCAACTCAATTTTTCATGGTAAACGATCTCCCGGATGCTGTTAGGACTGCTAGATGGCTCTTCTGTCATTTCACACCAATTCACGACGATTTATCACTCGGAAGACGAGGGATACGTGCAGTGCAGGTCACTACACCGCGGGCACAACATACCCGCTCTGACGACGAGGGATATGTGCAGGTAACTACACCGCGGACACCACATACCCAAGTACACCGCGGGCACCACATACCCAACTACACCACGGGCACCACATACATACCCAACTCCACCGCGGGCACCACATACCCAACTACACCGCGGGCATCACATACCCAACTACACCGCGGGCACCACATACCCGGCTCGAGTTTGGGACTAGAGTGTGATGTGTGAAATGTCCATGAATATTTATTTATTTATATCCTTTCTCACTAAAAAAACAAAACTATTTTCTTATTTATTTTTTTTATAAAAAGGTGTATCCATACATTTTAAACGCCTTCCTTATTTCCGCACTTGTCTCACGCCCGTGGGTGGAGACAGTTTGAAAATTGAAAAAGAAAACTCTGTAAAATTCCAAGAGGAATATCCGTAGAGATTGTGATGCTGTGTACTTGGAATACTTTCAGTGGAATACTTTGACTTCCACTTGGAATACTTTGACGACCGATGTGGCGCGGTGGGCGATGGTCCACCTGCGACGCGGAAGGTTGCGGGTTCGATTTCCGCCTTGGGATAAATGTTTGTATGTTCTGCAAATATTTATTCCGGGTGTTCTGGGTATTATATGTATAATAAAAAAATATCTATCTATGTAATGTATTATATTAAGTATGTCAGTCTTCTAGTACCCATAACACAAGCTCTGCTTAGCTTGGGGCTAGATGATGTTGTGTGGATTGTCCAGCATTATTTATTTATTAGATATTTATATTATTTTTTAGTGTACTAGATTAGGGATGGCTATGTTAATACCAAGGTTAATAAATATGTATGGTGTAAGAATATTTTATAAATGGCTATAGATAGGTACAAGGAACATAATATCACAAGGTATAGAATACCTACCGACTACACAGATAACTTACTTAGTTGTTAGTAGCCCTGCCTTCCATGCTGTGGGTCGTAGGTTCGATTTCCACCCAGGGCAGGGTTTGTGTGATGAACATAAATATTTGTTCAGTGTCTGGCTGTTACTATGTACCTACATTATATTATTTAGGTATGTATTTACAAATAAAAGAACGTGAAAAAGACGTGTGGCACTCGGGGACTGCCGCGGTAAAGCTATTGCATAGCATTTTTGCCTGGATAACCCATGCGCAGTGTTAGGTCATTTCGTTACGGAATCTACAAGCTTTGCTTAATTTGAGACTAGAGTGTGATGTGTGAATTGTCCGTGAATATATTAAAATTTATTTTTTTCTAATTTTGTGCACTTTCATAACATTCGATTTTCGATCACATCCATAAATGATCCAAAATAGAATGAAATGAATTCACTTGGATAAACATTCAATATCAAGTTCTATAAAACTAAAGTTGTTTAAAACAAACTGCAATAAACCTAGAAGTCAGGTCACGGACAATTAAAGATCACGGTAACTTTCCGTTTAACGTTGACTTCCACTGAATACATGGATCTAGAAAACAGGTGAGCGGAGCGAGCTCTACTTCTAAGAGTCCCCGCAGTCTGCAGACTTTTTATCGGCCGATAGTTTGGTCGGCTTCTTAATCAGTATGAAGACTGAATCATTGTAATGTGCGCATCTGCATACATCTTCATACTGATTAAGAAGCCGACCAAACTATCGGCCGATAAAAAGTCTGCAGTCTGCGGGGGCTAAGTGTTAGGTTCAAACGCTAAAAGCAGCCCTGAGTGCTTAGTCAGAGGTTGCATTTTAAAACTTCCTACTCTCGAACCGAGAGTCGTCTCTCGGATATCCATACAAAAATAAGAGCATATCCGAGAGACGACTCTCGGCTCGAGAGTAGGGAGTTTTAAAATGCAACCTCGGACTCTGTTTTCTGTCTGCATTGATTAATACTTTGTAATACTTAGCTATATTAAACCTAATTGAGTCCTCATATAAATATAATTACATTAATAATGATTTTGTATTACCTGCAGATGCAAACGCCGAATGGCGAGCAAAGCAAGCTGCGGAGTTAA
This sequence comes from Ecliptopera silaceata, assembly GCA_932527185.1. Taxonomy (NCBI): domain Eukaryota; kingdom Metazoa; phylum Arthropoda; class Insecta; order Lepidoptera; family Geometridae; genus Ecliptopera; species Ecliptopera silaceata. Next base: position 4,944,271 of record OW052215.1, on the reverse strand, counting down.
CGAACTACGACGTGTTTGTTTTTCGCGATGTTATATCTAGTTAATCTAGTTTCACATAATTTAGTTTCCTAACAATAACATGTTTTTTCTTTAATGTTAAAGTAGGTAACTGTTTTCTGTACATAGTTTAGTTGAGTTTTAATTATTTGCATGTTGTGGTGTCCTATAATTGGGGAAACACTAGATTTAAGTCCTTTGTTAGTATTTTTGTATTTTTTATGTGTTTTTTCCGTTGGATACCCTTAATAAATAAATAAATCACTTTAAGTGCGTGTTATGTGGTTAGTTTTAAGTGGTTGTCTGGAAGAGATCGCTCAAAGCAATAAGGCCGCCCCTTGTATTCACTGTTAACTCTGTTTTTCTGTATTTTCTGTTATTTCCTTGTGTGTACAATAAAGCGTTTTCTATCTATCTATCTAAGTGCAGGTATTTATGACGATTTCTCAACACTTTTATTCTTTTTTAATAATTTTCTCACATAAGTATACCTACCTAACATTGTCCCCTCATCTCTACTTATTATTCATATTCTTTGCGACGTATCCATCGATAACAAACCACGATAAAAGTAATATCTTTGTATCATTTGATCTTTATTATTAAGTACTCAAAAATCTAGTTGGTACTGATTTGGATCAGTTGAACTATCTATAGATCGTTTGCAACGGTCTGTAGATAGCTCAACTGTTTCTTATGTATTTTATATGACAATGTACATTTTGTAAATACGGTATAGTCGTAAGTTTGTTTCTGAATAAAGTAATTGTTGTTACCACATCCATTAATTAGTAGCTCTCAGTACTCTCTTGTGATTTGAACACTAGAACTAAGCTAGTATTCTAGATGTGTTCTCCGCTCCGTTTTCAAGTGGCTCTCAATTAAAACTAGGCACTGACATTATTAACTATTTCTAGTTAGAATCATGTTCTATCAAATTATTTGGGAAACCAGTAGAATGCAATTTAAGCTAATTTATAAGATAAGGCCTCTTCAAAAGTGTGAATGAAGGGATAGCTTTAGAAACGAAGCTTTTTTAATGTTATATGTTTGTAGACTACACAATACGTTTATGCGACATTTACACACACACACACACACACTCACACACACACACACACACATGTTTTAGGGGGCTATCTAGCTCATAATATAGTTTATGTATTACATAATAACTCTATTTTGATTGTAACAACCTTTGCCCAGCAGTGCCTAGCAGTGGGACAGGTTAATAAAAAAAAATGGTTGTCTGTAAAGTCGGTTTACTGACGGTAGTTGAACGTGACAACGTCAACGAACGGGATTGTAAGCGGTTCTGCAAAATAATCCGCGCTCTCGCTTGCACTTCATGGAACGCCTCAGAACGCCTCAGAACGCCTCATGAGTCATGTTTTTTCGTGCGTGCAGCCGGCTCTATCGAATTATAAGACGTTGTCACGTCAAAAATTAGATTGTACTCTGTTAAGTGTGCTTTAATAAATAAATAAATTTATTCGTACTCATCCCTCTGGGTGTACCTACCCACTTACGTTTTGTATGAAACTTAACAAAATGTGTTTGTTGGTCACAATATTCTTGCGCTATGACTACCAAGGGCACTAGTTAGACCTTCGCAATGTAAACTTATATTACGAACTACTTATATTATGTAGGTACCACTTATACTACGAACTACTTATATTAAGTACTACTTATACTACGTACTACTTACTGTGTGGGTGCTTTGAGTATGTAGATACTATAAAGATTTGTTGTAGGCGTCACAGCTCAGTTGGCATTAGCATTGCCCTTCCATGCTGTGTCGAGGGTTCGATTCCTATCCGAAGCACAAAGATCTAAAAGTTTGTGTGATGGCAAACTTTCTATATTGAGTGTTTTATAATATATTTATTTTATTTGCTTCTTAGTCTCTTAAAATAGTAAGTATCTGTTTAGTTTAGTATGAAAAAGTATTTTTTCTAGTTTTCATTACAAAATACCTTTTTTTATTTAATAACGACTTTTGACTCCAGACAAAAACATAAATGTTCATTTCACACGATGTTCATTTATGTTTTTGTCTTGATTATACGTAAATAGGTACTCTAAATTAAATGTAAGTAATATATAATAATATATATAAGTAGATATATTTTATTTCAACTGTTAAACTTATCAAAGTAAATGAACAAAGTATTAGATATTGAAAATAAATGTAGGAATACCTATATTCATAATATAAACAAAAACGTTTAAACAAACGAGATACACTGGAATTTACTGGATAAATGAAAACAAAAATAAAATCCGCCTCAGAGAGTCTGCTTGTGACGTCTATTGTATACATATTATTACACTGCAGTGCAAAAATACGGATGTTTAAAAAAGACGTGTGGGACTCGGGGACTGCTATTGCATATCATTTCTTGCTGGATAACGCATGCACAGTGTTAGGTTATTTAGTTACGGAATCAATATTAGAGCTAAATACCAATAAAAATATTTCTTACTTTTGACAGGCGTCCCACCCAGCTCAGTTACTAAACCTAAAAAAAAACTATATTTTTAAGAAAGTTGTTTATCGCATAAGTAACATCAGTTTTAAGCTATTGCATAGCTTCTATCGCGGGCGTGGAGACCGAATCCAGTAATTCCGTAACGTAATAACCTAACACAGCATGCGTAATCCAGCAAAAAAATGCTATGCAATAGCTTTACCGCGGCAGTCCCCGAGTACCACACGTCTTCTTTTTTCCTTTCATTTAATTCTCATGCTTCTCACAAATAAATAGATATAAGTATTTCATGTTATTATTTTGTCCCGAAGTGTTCGTTCGCTCGTAGCCGATGGCAATAAAAAGGTAGGTATTTGTTAGACGCAGCATTGTTTTATTAGATCTGAGATTGAAAATTTTTATTTACTTTGTTTTGGTCAAATAAAAAAGAAAGTAATATCTAGTGCTCAACACTGGAACTTAGATTTAATTTATTTTAATTCTTTGTAATACAGAGCATAGGTACAAAAAAAGAGGAGTACCTAACTAGGCCGTAGTTTCTTGCCCGTTCTTCTTAGGCTCTGTACTCCAAGTACGAGTTTGTGCACACACGAATCGTAGAGACGCAATCGCCGAGCGCCACCGTTTTTGTATGGAGATCCAAACAGCGCCCCTAGCAGATTTCTTAAGAAGCTTGGATTTCCATACAAAATTGATGGCTTGCGATACGAAGGCGATACGTTCGTATGCATGTGCAAAACTCGCACAAGGCCCTCTGGTCGCTTGGAATTCGCACCTAGAATCACCTAGTATGTAAGACGTTATAATCATCTCCTAAACTTTAAGTGAGATTTCGGTCAAACTTGTAAAAAAATCCTCAAAAAAGCGTATTTCATTAACTTTTACCATGTTGATTAAGTAGGTTTTGATTTGATAACATATCGCAGTTGAAAATTTTAGTGCGTTATTTGAAACATTTTTGCGTTTTAAAAGATAAGTACTACATGTACTACATGACTTAACTGCGTACCTCGATGGAATGCGTGCCCGCTCGCTCGCCCGCTCGCCCTCGTCCTCGTCGCACGGCGAGCGAGTCGTCACAGCGTGGGGTCCGCAGTTAAGTAGAACTGGTTTTTAGGTTAACAATTGAAACCAAAGCGTTATCTTTGAAATCGATCCTATGCTCTATGTACCGTCTTCAGCCCAAAATGATGATGATGGTCTATTGTCAAGAGTTCAATAACACCAACTCTCAGGTACTTTCCTCCTATTGACTAGGAACCTCCTTCCCCTATTTTATCTTAAAGGGTAGTACTTAACGTTTGAGAATTTTTATACATTTTCCATAACCCTTAACACGTTTAAATAAAGTCCATTTTTGTTTAAAACAACTTTGATTGCGCCTCGATAAGTGTTGAATTCAGCAAATTTAAATATGCAGATGTTTTGAGCCTTATGGCGTACGGAATAAGGGTGTTGGAACGTTCTTTGTAGTGGTGATTGTAATTTTGCTTTTTCCGTATCGCAGAATGGCGACACGACAATAGCCTTCTGTTCGGTGAACGCGCAGGTAGGGGTTATGGTGCATGAGCGGAAGCGATTTGAAAAATTAAGGAAAAGCTTGGCGACTGCAGAACGACTGTCGCTCTTATGGCAGGTAATTTTTGAAGTGAAAACTTCTTTAGCGGCGCTGGGTGGGTAAAAACTTTCAAACTCGCGTCAGGGTCACGTGACGTTGATCGAAAGCGTAAGATCGAGGGAAAGGGAGAGGAACTAGTATCTCCCACTCTTTCTACCGTGCCTGAGTGTGCTGACTCTGTTTAGGCGGCACAGGGCGCTTGCGCGAATGTGTCTGTGTCATTGTGATTGTCATTGTCATTATGACGTCTGTGGTTATATTTTTATGTGAAAACTTAGAAGTGAAAACACAACGTTAATATTGAAGTTTTCACTTCTGCCGGCACTCCCGGAGTGCTACCTTTTTTTTTAAAATGCATCCTTTATTTTTTTTGTTTAACACCTTACACGTCACACCATTTTCACGCTCAGGAAGTTTGGTAGACACAGAACAAATATATTTGTTCATCACACAAATATTTGCCCCCGGAGTAAGAATGGTCAACACGCTTAATACACGCTTAACAAGTTAAGCTTATTTTTTCTTAAAAATATTTAATCATAAAATAATTATAGAATACACTACAAAATTATTAAATTTCTCAAATTTCCGTACGTCGACCGTAGAGAAAAATTTAAAATCGCTTCGCTTATGAACAAGCCCTCTCCTGCTTATCAGGCGATCCTTCGTACGTCCCTCTTCATCGAAAGCGGATTATCTACAAACGGACACGTTATCTCATTTATTACCTAACTTTATATACTTACCTTTATGTACATTTTGTTTATAAATAACTCTCCATCTATTTTCTAGACTTTGCATTTTAATTCGCAGCTTATTTTTTTATGGAACTTGATTTTAAAAGGGATGTTTTTTGAACCTTTGGTCTCTGGTTTTATCATAAAGAGAATACATTACAAGGGTTTTTATCGTGTACCTTAATTATCGGGAAAATATTAATAAGGTACGCGATAATACTGTGTTTATCTTTCTATATCAGTTGTAAGCTATTTGTATAGCTTCTATCGCTTCTATATTTATTCCGGGTGTTCTGGGTGTTTATATGTATAACAAAAAATATCTATCTACGTAATGTATTGTATTAAGTATGTCAGTCTTCTAGTACCCATAACACAAGCTCTGCTTAGCTTGGGGCTAGATGATGTTGTGTGGATTGTCCAGCATTATTTATTTATTTATTTATCGCGGGCGCCTAGAGCGTGGAGACAGAATCCAGAAATTCCGTAACGAAAATAACCTAACACTGCGCATGCATAACCCAGTATTTGCAGAAAGCTTACCAACTATTATGGTAATGTTAAGTTACAATGACGCTTATACTCAGTGTAGCTTTAAGAATATCCAAACTAATAAAGCAAGCTGTGTGTGCTTTCTAATTTATTTAGGCTATAACTAAACAGTGAGTACACTTTAATATAAGGAATGTGTATCACAGTCGCGCTATAATATAATAGCTCTGCCTTTCCAAAGTTGGTGTAACTAGCATATAGAATCACCTAGTTACTAGATGATTCTATAAGCTAGTTACATTATCATTTAGAATTGCCTTATATACTAGGTCCTAGTATATACTAGGTCCTAGTATATACAGTAGAACCTCGTTAAGACGATCACGTTTAATACGATTTCTCGCATAATACGCCACTTTACGCCGGTCCCTGCAACTTGAGACATATTTTCATACATTTCTTAACGCTTAATACGATTCGTCATCCCGTTTAATACGCCCGAGCCGAGCCGTCGGTCACTAGCAGAGCGCTCTAACGCGAGCCTAAGAAAGCCCCCCGCCCGTGTTGGAAGAAGAAGAACCCGAGATACTGCAGGATTTTCCTGGATATTTCCTGGATATTTTGGCACCGTATGAAATTCTATCATTTTCATACGGTGATCTTATTGAGAATGTGAATAACACACAAAATGGGGTATAAAATGAGTGTGAGTGATAATGAAGATGAGTCAACTCCGGTTTTGTCAAACGCCCAGACATTATCAGCTGTTAATGTTTTAAGATGCTATGTAGGGTCTTTGGATCAAAGCAAAGACGCACTGCAAAAGTTGATTTATGTTGAAAATGTTTAATTACTAATGCATCAGAATCTTTCTGTCAAACTAAAATAAGCGATTATTTTAAATGACGTTATTATAAAATTACACTAGGTACGTATTTAATGTAATTGATAAATGTATAATTTAATACCTACATATTACATTATAACATAATACAGAACAATATGTATGGAGACTATGTAGAACATTTTATTTTTTCTATCCCGCATAATACGCTTTCACGCATAAGACGCGTTTTTGGTAGGGTCCCTGGGAAATCGTCTTAAGCGGGTTTTACTGTACTTCTTCCTTGTGATTTTACTGAATAAACTTTATTGATTTTGATTTTTGTTTTAATTTGGCTGATAACAATCTTATCTATGCGATATTCTTTAATCTCTTGATTGTTAGACGTTTTCTATAAAAAATTCTAAATAAATATTAATTGTTTACCATAACGGTAAACAATTAGAAATAAATTATACTATAATGAATTATAAAACAAATGTTCGCTTAGTTTTCATTATAAACGGGATATTTATCTACCATGATTAGTGAGTTTGATTATTTCCCGATATTTCGGCACAGTAGAAAACTTATGTTCAAAACCATGATAGTTTCAGATATTATAAATGTTCGCTTATACACCAATATTTGTTGTAGGAATTAAACCCTCCGTGGGTTGTAGGTACGATTGCCATGCGTGACAGGCTAGGATATATCGACTGAGCTGTGATATTTATAAGTTTTGTATGAGCAATCTAGTTACAAGCTTTGCTCAGTGACGTGTGAAAAGTCTATGAATATTTATTTTCTTTCATGAATATACTCTTGAGACTTGAGCAGACTTGATTTAAAAAAATATGTACTAGCTGGTACCTTCAACGTTGTCTTGCTATATCGTTATATTTTTATCAATTCACATAATAAATAAAATAAAAAATAGATTAAACGTTTATACTCTCTCACAAATAGGCTTAAAATATTAAATTTGATTTCTGTAAGTGTGTTTTCACAGTATCACAATACATACATTATAGTGTACTTATGTGTTATTCTGATGTATAAACTACATTATTGTAAAGTTTCATTAAAATCCATTCAGTAGTTTCTGCTTCAAAGAGTGACAAACATACATTCCATACATCTACGTTTTGTTACATTAAAAAATCAAACTACTGTAGTACAGAGTTTTCACAAATAGCACATATATAATATTTCATAAAAATAGATACTTACTAAAATAAATAAAATAAATAATGCTGGACAATCCACACAACGTCATCTAGCCCCAAGCTAAGCAGAGCTTGTGTTATGGGTAGGTACTAGAAGACTGACATACTTAATACAATACTTTACATAGATAGATATTATTTATTATACCTACATGTTAAATACCCAGAACACCGAACACGTATATAAAATTTCATATTAATGGTTAAATCGTATAATAATAAAAGTAAATTAATAAGTTTTTTATAACACATATTATGTATTTTTTATAATGTATATTGTAAAAACTTTTTTCTAAGTATTTAAATAAATGAGTAAATAAAGTAAATTACAATAGAGAGAAGATAAGAGAAGAAATACAATATATATATAATGTATATCATTGCTATATTATTATATCTGTATAAAGTAGTCAACATACCTTATCGCAGTAAATAAACCTAACTAAGAGGCTTTTCGGGGTCTAAACAATACAGATTGTAACAAGAACAATAAATTCTACACTCAGTTTGGAGCCTATTGTTCTAAAGGAATTACGTTATCAACTGTTTGTTCAATATTGTTGCTTTGTGATTTATATGACGCGACGTCGGAAGGGTTAAGTTTCATTAGAGTTATGTGTCTTAAGAATTAATAACATATTAATGAGTTTACACGGTATCGTTAATCGACACAGAAAAGTGTAATTTTTACTAATAGTTGTACTGTTTAGTATAAGTCTACCAGGATCTGATGGTAAAAAATGGAAAAAGAAATTGAAGTTCGCAAAATGGAGAAAAATAGCCACATGAAAATCGCTATTTTTTAACTTTATTTTTGCTATCAGTACCCCAAGTACGAGTTTGTGCACACACGGATCGCAGAGACGTGATCGCCGAGCGCCGCCGATTTTGTATGGAGATCCAAGCTTCTCAAGAAATCTGCTAGGGGCGCTGCTTGGATCTCCATTCCGCTCGGCGATCACGTCTCTGCGAACCTTGTGTGCACAAACTCGTACTTGGGGTACTGATCCTAGTAGACATTAAGTCTACCAAGATCTGATGACAAAACAAAAGTTTTTAAATATTTTTAATCTTTATTTGTGCCATCTGATCTTGGTAGAGTACTAGTGACACGAAAACAAATGGGACTCATTAAAATTTTTGTCGTACTGCCAATTTATTTTCCATTTTCCAACGCAAACCTATGTTCTGAAACAGTAAATACACCACACACAATATCAATCGAAGTCCGTAAGAAGTGGGGTCTCATGTTTTATTCACGTCACTACCCGTGGGGATGCCAGCTAGATCTGTGACAAATCTCTTGGGTTACCAGTATGGATTTTATATTACGTTTTCTGTATTTATTCGACTGGTTTTAAGTGTAGAGAAAAATAAAGAGATTTTTAGAGTTTAGGCTATTTTGTCTCGTTTCTTCGTTTTATGTCTGAGTATTATATTATAAATTAGACAAAAAATTATTGTGGAAATAAATAAATTGCAAATTGATTATACTATAGTCTAAAAGTGATAATTTCAAATCTTAACCAACTAAGTATATTATTTAATGCATTTTCCCGAAAATTATGGAAAGTGTTGAATCCTGGCAACACCACCGCAAGTGTAACGGCCTGATCCAATAAATCCGATATAAAATACGAATCGGTGTTTACCTTGTTTTCTTTTATTTTCCCGCGTTTTGTTTGTATTCTCATCTCATTCTGCGATAGGTATTCCCGGTAATGTCGAACTTTTTTTTTAGTTTACTAAAACAAACTGCAGTAAAAAATAGAATCGAATAAATAATATATAAGACTTTCTGTATATTTTATGTACTTAAGTTTATTAAATTTTATACTCCGTGCGCCTTTTGCCTTGTTACCAATAAATAAGTTAATTATTGAAACGATATTAATTAAAAGGTTACGCTTGGCTAAATTGAACTCTAAGTCACCGACATAGCTTTCAAAGTTAAATTAACGTGGCTACGGGTTGGCCTTTTCATATTTAACAAGAAGACGGCAATATTTTGTACTGTGCAATAGATGAATGTAGGTACCATGTTTCTTTAACCACTACAGTTAAAGAAATATTATAATGCCTTCTATTCATAAAAGATCTCATCATCAACCTATATCAGTCCACTGCTGGATGTAGGTCTCTCCCAACCGCCACTGAGCCCGGTCTTCGGCTCTTCTCATCCAGTGTTTACTAGCTACATTCTGCAGATCCATAAAAAAACTGCATAAGTGCCTATTTTTTTTTAATCATCAACAACAAAGTTTGGAAGGCGTCTGTGGTGTCGGCCGAAAAAACGTTGGAAAGATGACCTTTACGCCCAGGAAATAGATTGGTAGAATGTTCCCAAAGACCGGGATAAGTAGAAGGCTTTGGGGGAGACCTTTGCCTAGCAGTGGGACAATATAGATAAAAAAAACGAACCGATATCTTTTCAAAAGGTATCGAATAAACAGACAGTACTGTGAATAGTCTAAGAGTAAAATATGTATGAACTATGAATCGAATAAACTCCAACGTTGGATTGTTTTCGCTGATTGCCTCAAAATATTCACGGATATTCCAATGAAATGGAGGTTCTACTTTACAACGTTTTTGTCCGTGAATTCGAGGACAGGTTTGAACATTTTGGCTATTGACTGAGTACAACACAGGATTTACACCTCGAGTTTTTTTTTAGAGTGAGCTTAGTGTAGTTTACTGCTGAGCTGTCCCTTAGTGAGTGACAGCTCAGTTGTAGTTGTAGTAAAGTAGCTCTGCTTTCCATGCTGTGGGTCGAGGGTTCAATTTCCACCCAAAGCAAATGTTTGTGTGATGAACATAAATATTTATTCTGTGTCTGGGTGTTACTATGTATTCTATGTAAGTATTTACAAAAATCTAAGTATTCTATCAGCAATCTAGTTCACATAGTACAAGTATTTGCTTAATTTGGGACTAGAGTGTGATGTGTGAATAGTCCATAAATATTTATATTTTTATATTTAGATAGATAGAATTTTGATATTGTTCTTTTATAAATACATAGAATACATAGCACACCCAGACATAGAACGAACATCAGTGTTCATCACAAAAAGTTTTTTATGTACTAGTAAGACATTTTGGCAGACAATGTGCAGAAATATTGATTATGTCTAGATTATGGTGATGCACTACTGGGGAGTAGACTTGCCAATTTCAGCATCCAAGCTGTACTTTATATAATTACTGCCATCAACTATATAGACAGGCGTCACAGCTCAGTTGGTAGTAGCTTTGCCTTCCATGCTGTGGGTTTCGATTCCCACTCGGAGCAAATGTTTGTGTGACATCATCATCATCGACCGATAATTAGTCCACTGCTGGACGTAGGTATCTCCCAAGACGCGCCACTGAGCCCGTGTTAATGTTTGTGTGCTGGACATAAATATTTACTACCTAAAGAAAATGTCATTTGTAAGTAAAACTAACTACACTGGACTGCAAAACTAAGTATCACACTTTTAGAATTTGTTTTTCTTCTAAACTATAGAAGTTAGAGATTTCAAATAAAAAATGTTTTATAGCAAATTTCATCAGCTTTTTTTTAAGCATACATGAGTAACATTTTTAACTTAAAAAAATGATAAACAATAAAAAAGCAATTTTTAGCTTAGTGTCTAAAAATTCATCTAACATTTTCCTGTAGTTACCTAGTTAATTACCTGTTAACCTGTTAACGCTGCAGCTACTCAGTCTATCTTATAAAAAGTTAGCGCAGACTTGAAGTATTGATAACCATACGTAATGACGACTTAACGTCAACGCTAACTTTTTATAACATAGGGGGATATACTTTTAGAGACTTTCAGAGGCTCTTAGCAAATTAATATAACTTGGTCGTTTATATCACTGGTTCAAAAAATAAACTTATTTACCTAATAGAAAATATCTTGAAATAAGTTCAAATGAATTCATGGAAACTGTTCGAAAGATTGAAACTCAGACGTAGTTCGAAAACTGTTGAATAGCAAAAACCTTTTAAGTTATTGGAACTGAATTTTTTAGACTAAAAATTCATCTTAGAATTTATACTTGAGAAGGATTCTTCAAAAAAGTTATAAAAATATACAACTGAGTTTGAATTCAATTGCTTCAACTTATCTTACAGTTTTTTAGCAGATTTTAATTAATATTTAAGCTTAATTACTAACGATTTCTATTCTAGATTTTTTTGAGACAAAAAGTTGCCCATCTCTTAATCCATGTAACAAACTATAAATATTCTAAATTTTATCAAAATTGGATCAGTAGTGATGACAAAACTTCATACATCAGCTCATTTAAATGTTTAGCCCCCTATTTCATAAAAAGTTACGTATAGTCATCATTACGTATGATAATCAATACTTCAAGTCTGCGCTAACCTTTAGACTTTAATAATATAGCCAAGTGCTATTTTCGGTAATTTTCAGTTTCTATTTACTCACCTAGAAAACGTCCATCTTTATTAAACCTAGTTAAAACTAACTTTGTTCGCTTTATTCTATTACTTTTTAGATCTAACTAAAACTGCGGGTAGACTAACGTTAAAACAATCTGTTTGTGCTAGATTTATTCCGCTTTTAAAAATGGCGTCTGAAAGTTTAAGGGGCTCCTGAAGTGCACGTCAAAATGTACTGAAGGATCACGCTTCAACTCTAGATAATAAGATTCACATGTGACTTTGATAGATTTTTTACAACTAGTGATAACTAATATAATGACAACTAGCGCTTATGATTACTAAAAAAATAAAAATTGAAAATTCTTTACCTAAATCTGTTATAAACAGAATTTAAACTAGCAATATTTAAAACGATTATAGAAAAAATCCTATTTATGTAAAACACTTATTTAAAGTTCTCTATTCGACTGCATATTTTTTGTCAAATTTGTTTTCGTTAGATGATACTGCAAAGATTTTATCTGCTAGTCACTGTACTTTATGAGTTAGCATTAAAATGTGTATTGAGCATCTTGTCGATGACAACGATGTTTTCATTATTGTCGAAATTATACATATATGTATATGTATTGTATGTTTTTAAAACTTTAGAAATGTTTAGAATGAAGTTTAACGTTCACTCCAGGGCGCTTTTAAGTCGATGCGGTGACTTTTGTGCTGAAGTTTTAAGTTTACATCAGAGTGGGAATTTCAGCGCCATTTTCTGAAACTCAGCACAACTTGGTTTCAAGCTTTTCTTATTAGTAAACTCATTAGTAAGTGGCAAATATGTTAACAGTGTTTGAATATTTCATGGACATTTAACACAACGTTTTGGTCTAAATAGCTTGTAGTATTAGAGGTTTATAGTAAGCAAAAAAATTCTATAGCAATAAAATCACGAGTATCATTTAGAACCGTCTTACATACTAGGTGATTCTAGGTGCCAGTTCCACGCGACCAGCTTAAATCAGTTGCTTAAACTATTTTTAAATACACTTGTTCATGTGATGCTTGTAGAAGTCGAGAAGGTTCGATATTTATAAGACAAAAAAAAATGAAGTTTTAAACAAAAATAGCAATAAATGTATGTAAGCAATCTATCAACAATCTTGGTATCATACGAAAACGTCGAAATGAGTTCATTGACATCATCACCAGCAACCTATGAGTCCACTGCTGGACGTAGTTCTCTCTGCAGACGCGCCACTGAGCCCAGTCTTCGGCTCCTCTCATCCAGTGTTTGCCAGCTACACTCCGCAGATCGTCACTCCATCTCGCCGGAGGGCGTCCTACACTACGCTTACCTAAACGCGGTCTAATCATTGACATAATGTACAAATATTCATAAAACGTTTTCTATAGTGTAAGCAATGTACCACAAAATTAAGAGAGGATAGCTGACTTATACAACAATGTATAGCCACAATAGCAGAAGAAATCTATGACTTGTCGGAGAAATAAGGGAGTCACACGAAAATAGTCTATAAAAACATTGTAACCGCACGCAATAAGGTTCAAATTGGCTCGTTATTTAATTAAACCGACACTATTGTACCGTATGTACCAATTTCGGAAGACAGCCGGGAACTAATTCTCCTATGTAGGCACCAGATGGCGCTGCTGCCATTACTGTATGTCATCTCGGTAACTACATAGGGTGGGGTAGAGATTAATATCGATATCGATTAATATTCATCGATATTGTCATATGATCGATGACAAAATCTGTTCGGTCATAGGCAGCTTAGAACTAAGAGAAGTAAGATTCTTGTAAGGGTTATAAAATTAATGAACACAATGAGAAAATTAAGTGGGTTATAAAATGGAAAAAAACTTCGTTACTTATATATTTTCATATTTTACCAATTGAATGTTATTTCTTAGTAACATAATCCAAAGTGCTTTTTCGATGCCAAAACGCACTGTTAGTAGTAACAAAGGTCGATAAATTGATAAAAAATCGAAATCATTCTTATCTTTTTACCATCTTCAGAATAGTTAATAAATACCTACTAACTAATTCGATTTGTCATAAAAACCCAATTTTTCTCTTAAAACGGATGCTGTCTAAAAGCTATTAGCAGTTCTAATCAAAAGATAGTAAAGACACTATCGTAAGGAATGTTAATAAATAGTAACTAATTCGATTTATCGATAAAAACCCAGCTCATCCCTAAAAACGGATGCTGTCTAAAAGCTATTAGCAGTTCTAATCAAGAAATAGTAAAGATACTATCGTAATGAATGTTAATAAATAGTAACTAATTCGATTTATCGATAAAATCCCATCTCTGCCCTAAAAACGGTTGCTGTCTAAAAGCTATTAACTGTTTTTATTTATTTATTTATTTATCAAGAAATGGTAAAGATACTATCTTAAGGAATGTTAATAAATAGTAACTTATTCGATTTATCGATAAAAACCCGCCTCATCCCTAAAAACGGCGGCTGTCTAAAAACTATTAACTGTTCTTATCTTATATGACATTTGATATTTTAATTAATTTTTTGACATTTTATTGCTATTTTATAATTATGTTTTTGCTTTATGTTTTGTGTTGTTTTTATCAATGTAATAATTTCAAATACGATTTAAATTAATTGTTATTGAATAAATGAAATGAAATGAAATATATGGAATGTTAATAAATAGTAACTAATTTGATTTATCGATAAAGACCCAACTCTTCCTAAAAACGGATCCTGTCTAAAAGCTATTAGCAGTTCTAATCAAGAGATAACTTTCTTATTATCTTACTATCTTATCGAATGTTAATAAATAGTAACTAATTCGATTTATCGATAAGAACCCAGCTCATCCCTAAAAACGGCTGCTGTCTAAAAGCTATTAGCAGTTCGCGAAGGCACACCTGTGACTGTCATTTCCTACAGAGAGATTACCTACGACGCATTAGCTCGGCGTATAGACCTGTCTATACTTCATGTTTCATAAAATCTTCGGTTAAAAGCTTTTTGTGATGGTATAGATTCTATACGTAGATTTATAAATTACGGACATTCACACTCTCAACTTCCAAATTAAGCAAAGCTTGTTCTATAAAGTAAAAAAGTAAAAGTAAAAATTATTTATTTTCAAATATTGGTGGCTGGTACAAATGTTTATAAAATAAAATAAAAACAACCTTAAAGGTACAGTAGTCACAGCTCAGTTGGTAGTAGTAGCTCTGCCTTCCATGCTGTGGGTCGTGGGATCGATTTCCACCCAGAGCAGAGCAAATGTTTGTGTGATGAACATAAATATTTGTCTTGTGTTTGGGTGTTACTATGTACTTTATGTTCATATTTATAAAAAAAATGATAAGTATTAAATCAGCAGTCTAGTTCTCATAGTAGCTTTGCTTAGTTTGGGACTAGAGTGTGATGTGTGAAATGTCCTTGAATATAATAAGTATATTGTTTTTTATTTATATAATATTCCGAACCTCACAAATCCTACTAATATTGTAATGTGAAAGTTTAGATGTTTCGATGTTTGTTTCAATCACGTCTCAACGATCATGAATTTTTATTAAGATTTTTATTTATTTTTTATCTTTTCGCTTGTGACATTTTTGAATTTACCTAGTATTAAGTAGTAATGTTCCGCTTACTTCAGCATCTGATGAGGAAACCAATAATTGGCCATACTTTTTTGTAGCCTATTTTTTTGTATATAATTTAGTATCGCTGTTGGACTCCCAATAAATGAATAAATAAAGAGTTCAATGTTGCTATGTGCTAAGAGCAAGACTTACCCGATCTCAGGTGCATTTAATTGTGCCGTGTGGGTAATAGATTATGGTAACCTCTAGAGTCGTGACGGGGTACGGGGAAGTGGATTAATATCGTGACCTTTGACCTCGTAAATAACAATAATGTACCTTTGCATTAACTTGTTTGTTTTATTTGCAAAAAATACTAAGAGTGTTTAACATCACGGAAAAGGAATTTGTTTGTAACAGAATGTTTTCTTAGATAAGGATGATAAAAATCGTGTGAGATCACTAATACTAATGCTATAAGTAACCGGATTTGAACCCATTACACTTAAATATTTTAAATAAGTAACATTTATCACCAGTACTGAAATCACGTATAATTCAAAAATTAATATAAAAAAAAACTTATTCAGTAAAATCACAAGGATCATTTAGAATTGTCTTATATACTAGGTGATTCTAGGTGCCAGTTCCACGCGACCAGAGCCTAGAAGAACGGGCAAGAAACTTAACATATAATTTGACATAATTTCTGAGCCTAGAAGAACGGGTAAGAAACTTAACATATAATTTGACATAATTTCTCGTTGAAAACTATCTCGATTTAACTAATTATGATTATCAACACATCACTCGTCAACATTCAATAATTGTAAGTAATGTTTTATACGTTGCAGTATTGTGTCGTAGCACGTCTACGCCGTAGCTCGTAGCTAGTCTACGCCGTAGAGCTACAATTACCGATCGCTAGCGAAGCTTTAATAGGCAATATCTAACCGCACTGTATCGGAATTGAACCCACTGTCTCTGATATTTATGGATAGTGTGCTCTATAACTACTATAGGAGCCAGTGGCTTGACCGCTATGTAATGAATAAATAAAAAAGTTAATAAATATTCTATAATATTTAAATAACAAATTAAAATACAAATAAAACATCAAATACTTTGGCCGTTCTTACAATATGATTTAAACTTATTGTTCCCATGTTACAAGTTAGTTTTGATTTTTGTTATGCATCTAGATGTTAATATGTATTTTAAAACTAGATAGCGTTGTGTATCCTTGAATATTTATTTAGTTATTTATTATAGAAAAATGCATTGGATGGATTCAAACCCATGATTCTACAATTGACAGTAAAACTACCACTAAACTACTAACCCCTTATCTTATAAAAAGTTAGCGTTGAGTAGCGTTCGCGTTTTATGTCATCATTACGTATGGTAATCAATACTTCAAGTCTGCGCTAACTTTTTATAAGATAGACCGTTACACCATATGGGCACTAAAACACAGTAAAAAATATAAAAAAACTTGTAATACCCGTTTCTTTACTCATCTCAATACTTTAAGTTCAAGCAAAAGTGAAGAAAAATTGTTTAACTAAAATAAAAATGCAAGTTTTTCAATATAAAACTTTCCTAATTGGCAAAGAAATGGACATTGCTACAGAAATATACTCCTTATTGTATACAACTAAGGTTCATATTAGCTTGGTTTTAACTGAAAGATGTAGACTGAAAGAGTTATGAAGATGATCTTCCAAGAACTCGGGTTTTTTACGAGAAGTTTCACAAACTGGATACTAAACCATGTATTTTTTATGAGATAAAATGATGAGACTGAAAGTCATTTCTGATATTGAGAAGTTTGTATAAATAAATTGAATTACTTCACGGGTCACAGTAACGCGTTTGCTGAGTCATCATCATCAACCTATATCAGTCCACTGCTGGACGTAGATCTCTCTGCTGACGCGCCTCTGAGCCCGGTCTTCGGCTCCTCTCATCCAGTGTTTGCCAGCTACACTCCGCAGATCGTCGCTCCATCTCGCCGGGTGCGTCCTACACTACGCTTGCCTAAACGTGGTCTCCACTCCAGTATCCGTTTGCTCCAACGGTTGTCAGTTCTTCGGCAAATATGGCCGGCCCACTACCACTTCAGCTTGCTAATTCTACTCTACGAGCTATGCCCGAGATAGTCGTCGTATGACAGTTACATTACTTCATAGAGTACGTCAACCCAAAATGTGCCTTAGCATTGCATTGAATCAAACCAAGTTGAGATTTGAAGACTAATTAACATCAAATGAACACCAACAAAACAAATACTTTAAGTAATATGTATATTTTATTTAGACTTCCTCTGAAAAACTACATGTCATACGATTAAATAAATAAATCAACCTATATCAGTCCACTGCTGGACATAGGTCTCTCCTCTCCCAAGACGCGCCACTGAGCCCGGTCTTCATCTCTTCTCGGCTACATTAACAGACATCAACGATTTGTAGACTGGCAGTTGGAAAAACGGTACTTTGTATAAAGTAGAATTTTAATTTCGAAATAAATTCTATGACGTGATATTGAATACTTAATAATTGAAGAGATAATGCCAGTGTACGTTAAAATTGGTTGAAAAGTGCAACAATCGCTTATTGTTCAGTTAGCGGGAGACATAAAAAATACTTCTTAAAAAATGCGCGAAAATTGACAACCTTTTTAGGGTTGTCAGTAAAAACATAATCAACTAAGCGCTGAAGACGCTACATAAGGTTACAAACTGTTTCCAAACAGCTGCGTAACCCGGCTCACTCGAGCGTAACTTACAAAGTTACATTATTTTTCCACCCCATTTTCATGTTTCTCTACACATCATATTCACGTAGTAAACTCGCACTACACTCGGCGTTTAAACCTTCCAAGCGCAGTGCAAAATCAGTTAAAAAAAAATTCCACCCCATTTTCATGTTTCTCTACACATCATATTCACGTAGTAAACTCGCACTACACTCGGCGTTTAAAACTTCCAAGCGCAGTACAAAATCAGTTAAAAAAATATGATTAAATAATTTTGTCATATTCACGTAGTACTCGCACTACACTCGGCGTTTAAAACTTCCAAGCGCAGTGTAAAATCAGTTAAAAAAATATGATTAAATATTTGTGTCATAATCACGTAGTACTCGCACTACACTCGGCGTTTAAAACTTCCGTGCGCAGTGTAAATCAGCCAGGTAAAAAAATAAAATAAAATATTTTTGTAAAATGGATAAGTCTAAAAACTTAATTAAATCAGATATAAGAATGAAAACAAAAAGTAAAAAATGATCAATTAAAAATCTTCTATAGTTAAATGTTGTACACTAAGCAACATCAATAAGTTATCACTATTCAACTGCAGAGGTTTATATAGCTAACAGTACCGTACTTCAAGAGATATGTTTTAAGAAAACTGTCTTAATAATCACACTTAATAATCTTGTAATTCGTTCACCTTCTATTCTTTCCATTTCTATAAAATATCCTATATAAAATATTTTGGACTACAATTTTCTTAAATATTCATGAATTTCATATCGCGCTAGTCTTCAAGTAACTGGCACTGCAATAATTTTTTTTTTTTTTTTACAAGTTATAGGCAAGCGTTTGACCGCAATCTCACCTGATGTTAAGTGACGATGCGGTCTACGATGTAGCACACTTGCCTAGAAGATACCCATTCAATCGTATCTCAAAAATATCCAAATTATAGGACTCTAAATAATAAAATAAGACACAAAATTTCTGTATTGCATAATTTCCGGTTGTGTGTCTCGTCTCGTCTGCAATCTTTCTATCCTCTCATCTCCGAACCTCAGTCTATCGACAGCCGCGGAACAGAACGCACGTCTGTTGCGACTTCCGCGAACTTCCAATTACGTGTTTGAAACTTGAAAAAAAATTTGCGAGTTCGAAATGAGTTTTGACGTGAAGTTGTGATTGTGTTTTGCCGAAATGGATTCGTGGAGACTATGCTTGGGTTTTTGTTATTTTTACTTTGGTGAGTTTTTTAAAGTGACAGAATCATTATTTAAGCTCACTTCAGTACATAGTTGAAAAAAAATACTTGCTTACCTAATGAGGTTTAAGATAAGTTTTTAGAGCGTGTTTTTTATTTTATCTAACAATTTTTTAATTCTATGTAACATGTTTACGCATTAATCAATGATAAAAAAAACGGACTACTCTGTCAAAAGTTATGCGTGAACACACATAAAATATATATCTATATATTCAAGTTGACTTGAACCTCCTTAGTTTTTCTCGTCGGTTAAAAATATTACATGACAACGTAAAGTTAACGACAATAAGAAACAAATTCAATTAAAATTAGATTCTAATAAATAATTTCCGAAACTAGAAATAATTTATTTGTAAACAAACATACTATAATTTTACTCATCAATATCGATATTATGTTTACCTATGGCTTGCCATTAATTTTCTTCATTAATTAATTACATTAATTTTGACAGGCGTCACAACTTAGTATAAGCTCTGCTCCGCGCTGTAGATTTTGATCCCTACAAAGAATAAACATTTATCGATTGGCAAAATATAGATGTTTTTCTGTATTTTAATCAATGTTTAAAAATGATTAAAAAAACAAAGTACTTAATTTATTTCACATAGCATTGTGACGAGGTGGTTTTTACAATACGTCCATGCTTATTTATTTAAGAAAATATTCTAAGCCCAATTGAACTTGGACTCTATAAAAACATATTGGAATTGTGCCCTCTACCCGAATACACTACCCAATAGACAGAACTACGTCGTAAACATTTACGATTATTACAATGTCCATGTATCCTGGGGCTAGTTAAGCCGGTTACACATTGCTGTGAGACGTGACGCGTCAAATATTACAGACAAACAATTTAGATATAATTTTGTAGTAGTAAAATAAGACTTAATTTAGTTTAATTGTAATTCTTTGTAAAAAGGATCATACAAAACGGTAGGAACCAGGCCGTAAGTTTCTTGCCCGTTCTTCTAGGCTTTGCTCGCGTGGAACTGGCACCTAGAATCACCTAGTAGGTAAGACGATTCTAAATGATCCGCGTGATTTTATTGGATAAAGAAAAAATTGATTTGATTTGACGTGAGACGTCAAATGTTATCGACAGACAATTTAGATAGATAAGTTTGTAGTAGTAAATCCTCTGGTAACGCGTCTGAGGACATAGTCTTTGAGAGTAAGAACTCTGCAGTATGAATCAGAAACCTGTCTGTTTCTTGCCCGTTCTTCTATGCTCTGGGCGCAAGGAACTCAGAGTCAACATATAAGCCAATTATAAATAAACCATAGGTTAAAAAACTACCTGTAGTTTGCTAACCAAGAGATTTTTATTCGATGATTTAGACTGTCAAAGTTTTTATCTGATTTGAGTCTAACAAATAATCAGATTAAATATTAGAATATAAAAATAATCAGATTAAAACTTTAACAGACTAAATTGTAGACTGTCAAAGTTTTATTCTGATTATTTCAGTACAAATAATCATATTAAATATTAAAGCGAGATTAAAAAGACGAGAAAACAGTTAGGCAATTTTAAGTGCTAGTTCCTCGCGACCAAAGCCTAGATGAACAGAAAAGACGTGTGGCACTCGGGAACTGCCGCGGTAAAGCTATTGCATAGCATTTTTTGCTGGATTACGCATGTGCAGTGCTAGGTTATTTTCTTTACGGAAATTCTGTATTCGGTCTCCACGCTCAAGGCCCGCGATAGAAGCTATGCAATAGCTTAAAAATCTTAGGGGCTAGTTTCGATAGTTTTTTTTGTGTAGTTACCGATACTACAATGTAAACACGGCTTAACTGTATCCATCTGTCCTAAGGCTACTGTTCTGTAGCAAACGGGTAGTTCATATAACCAGTTGTTACATGACAGCTGTCAAAACGAATGACAATCGCTTAGGGCTAGTAATAAGTCTTAATTTGTAACATGAAAACTATTATTTAATATTCTATTTAACCAATTATTCATTTTAGTATTTGACCAATATTTATTTTAGTATTTAACCAATATTCATTTTAGCTATATTATCTACCAGTTATTTTCAGCACTTCGCAGATTTTGATAATTCGTTAAACATAATTATAATAATTAATAATTGACGTTAGCGAATTTGTTTCATGACAACCCTAGCCATCGGAAAGCCACAAATAAGCGATGCCAAAAAAAATAGTATTTTGTACTACGCGATCAGCAATTTAGTTCTAATAGTTCTAACTTAGCTTAATTTGGGACTAGACCTCGTTGTTTGTAATTTCCGTGAATGTATTAATTTAACTTGCGACTATACAGTATTTACAAAATGTACATTTACATATAAAATACATAAGAAACAGCTGAGCTATCTACAGACCGTTGCAAACGATCTATAGATAGTTCAACTGATCCAAATCAGTACCAATCGGAAGCGTACCCAAGACACTGGCTGCATTGCCGCGCTGAATAGCAATGCTGATACGTTGGGCCAGATACTCACCAGCCCTCGGGTCACGCGTCGCTTCGACTAGACGCCCAGAAATAATTTTGAAAACGCGGTGGGCCTCGGTACCCCACGGACCTAGAGTCTCGACCCCAAGAGGAGCAAATATGTACGCCCTGTCGAGACCCTCGGCCGAATCCGCCGCCGCACCAGCCCGAACGGATGTCTGTGACAGATGAGAAGGAGCAAGGGTAAGGTAGTTTGTTTGTGAATAAAAAAAAACCTTTATTTAACTTGTATAAGTACTTGCTTTGGCAATCGGTAAGGCCGTTTGTCCACCGCCGCCGTCACCGTCACGTCACCGAGAACGAGATTATTTCGGGCCGAGTTTAGTATGGCGGCCGGGATGACGGCGCTCGGGTGACGGATGTGCGGTGGACACGCGGCTCAAGTAAATGTATGTAAATGTATGAACCGCTACATCGGCGCCGTCATCTCGTTCTCGGTGACGTGACGGTGACGGCGGCGGTGGACAAACGGCCTAAGGCGTAAATCCACAGAGGGTTAGCTCGAATAAATGTGACAATCGTAAACGTATCGAAACAGTGACGTGTTTGATAGATACGCTGCGCGTCGACATCAGCTTTACTGTCGAACGTTGTAGCGATAGCGAGCAGTGTATTTTAAATACGTTACGTTTACGTTTGTCACACTTATGTGCTCAGCCCTCAGGGTTATTGACCTGGAAACCATGGATAACCGGCTGATTATGGGTCAATGAACTGAAAGAAAAACAAAGCAAACTAAGGAAAACTTAGCTTTTAACTATTGATTAAATAGAGAGTTACACTATCAAAAGAACGCAGAGCTTAGATACAATATCAACTGAGCTGCGTCTCAGTTTGTAGTGTATGTATGCAGTTTGATTTCTACCAAGAATAGATAGTTAATAAATAAATATTCACGGACAATTCACACATCACACTCGAGTCCCAATCTAAGCAAAGCTTGTAGGTACTATGGGAACTAGATTGCTGATATAATACTTATATCCATTTTTTTTGTAAATACATACATAGTAAAACCCATTGAAATGAAATTGTAATTTAATTTTTATCTTTGAATTCTTTTACAAGCTTTAAATTGCTTGTATATTTTTTTAATTACTTACATGTTTTTGGGACTAGACTGAAAAAGCGCGTAAATATGCGTGAATGAAAAAAAAGGATGAATATTAAAGGATGGGGGAAAATAACGTTACATGCCGTTTTTATTAATAGTTTTACAAGGCAAGATAAGACAGACAGACAAAAGGACAAAAAAGTTCAAAGACATTCATATATTTTACTGATGAAAACTCGTCTACAC
The DNA here is from genome assembly GCA_932527185.1 of Ecliptopera silaceata. Classification (NCBI taxonomy): domain Eukaryota; kingdom Metazoa; phylum Arthropoda; class Insecta; order Lepidoptera; family Geometridae; genus Ecliptopera; species Ecliptopera silaceata. The sequence goes on along the minus strand of OW052215.1, from coordinate 4,921,079 downwards.
TATATAAATAGCGTTCTACATATGATGCAGTGTTTTTTAAATATGAAAAATCTATATATTCTAACTGCAAAGGTAAATATTGCTAGAGCAATATAGTTTCACTGTAATTGCAGTTCGGTCGACGGTCACAAATATACGAGATAGCTCCCGTAGGCGCAATTTAACGAAACATTGCATTTTGAAATTATATTGTTGATATTTTTGTTGAAATGCGTTTAGTTCGAACATTTGTTTGACAATTTTTTTATATATTGACTTTGTTTGAATATAAAGGATTAATATTCTGAGGCACAAATAAATATGACAATTGTAAACGTTATAAGTATATTAAATAATAAACTATCACGGTTTTGAACATAGTTTTCATTATAAACGGTAAATTTACCATGATTTATAAGTTTGATTATTTCCCGACATTTCTGCACAGTTGCATGCGCCACGATCTCGGGTCGAACTGACAAATCATGGTAATTATCCCGTTTATAAAAAAAACAATAGAAAACGTATTGAATACGCTATGTATTCGATTCACACTGCGCGTCAATGACAATTCGACTATCATAAGCTACAGCGTCACCGCTCATTGTACGTCGTTGGAATTACTACAAAATCAAGACCTAAACTTTGGACATTGTAGAACTAACATCAAACCCTCTTTCGGTCTATCTTATAAAAAGTTAGCGCATACTTGAAGTATTGATTACCATACGTAATGGTGACATAAAGTCAACGCTAACTTTTGACGTGACAAGGTCTTATAATTCAATAGAGCCGGCTGCACGCACGAAAAAACATGACTCATGAGGCGTTCTGAGGCGTTCTGAGGCGTTCCATGGCGTTCAACTATCGTCAGTAAACCGACTTTACAGACAACCATTATTAAGATAGGGGGTTTATAATTAAACATTTCTAAGGAAGGAACTACCTAAACCATAAACCTTCCGAAAACACTAAGACAACACGCGATGTTATAAGCTCAAAAGCTTTCCACTTCTAAGAGCTGAGGCTCAATAGACGCTGAGATGTAACCTAGATAAGGCTCAGACTCCTTAGGTAAGCGTGTTTTTTTCTTTTTTTAGGGTTCCGTACTCAAAGAGTGAAAAGGGACCGTATTCTAGTCCTAAAATAAGCAAATCTTGTGGGAACTAAATTGCTCAAAGTCAAAGTCAAAACTACTTTATTCAGTAAAATCACAAGGATCATTTAGAATCGTCTTACATACTAGGTGATTCTAGGTGCCAGTTCCACGCGACCAGAGCCTAGAAGAACGGGCAAGGAACTTGCAAAAAAACTTGCTGATTGAATACTTATACTTTTTCCATATTAATATTGACCCTGGTACATAAATTTTTTTTTTATATTGTTACATCCATCATTGTTAGTACCTTTTAAAAGTTAAGTATTTGTACATAGTGAGCGCCGATCAGATATTTTTTTATAAATCATTTAGTTTAGTCCAAAATATAGCAAAATAATATGTACCAAAATTGTGCTTTAAGTCTCAAAGTTAATTAAAATATGAGTATTCTCTAATCCCTAGGCACGGTATAAATTATCTTATATCTCTTCGTACTAATCCTGTATTATTTATTTTTGTCATGTTCTCTCACACTAGCTTCTTTCCTGCTACTTATTGCGTATATTTGGTTCTCTTGTTATATTGGTAAATTGCCGAAAAAAACATTCTCTAAAAGTAAATTTCATAATTATGGACAAAAGATATACATATTATATATCTTGAGTTTGTTTTGATTTTGCTTGAAAAATGCACAAATTTGATTGTTATTGTTATGTTTAAAAAAAGCTTGTCCGGAGAAGTAGTGCCATCGTACCTTTTTCTTTAATAATTGTGTGTTGAATATAAATATTTGTTTCGTGTCTGTGTGTTACTATATATATATAGATTTTATGTATGTATTAACAAAAAAAACACATTTAAATGTTCTATCAGCAATGTAGTTCCCATAGAAGCTTTGTTTAGTTTAGGACTGGAAAAATATAAATATTCTATCAGTAATGTAGTTCCCATAGAAGCTTTGTTCAGTTTAGAACTAGACCGCGATGTGTGAAATGTCCGTGATGTATTATTTATTTATACAAAAAGCAGTACGTATCTGACTATTAATCGATAGATATTAATCGATAAGTAGGTAATATTACTGGTTTGTACAACTGGCCATGTTTATCCCAGCGTATACATGAAATCAATGCCATAATTAATCTGTAAAGCCATTCATACAGAAAATTATATTCGATTATTCGCAATATGTTTTCGGAGTTCATTTTACAGCTTATGCTACAGCTGGGTACGTTGGAAACTTATAATAATATCTAGTTTTTGTAAGTATTTTTCTCTGTATCGAATCAATGCTTAGCGACCAATAAGATCATTTAAGACGCCACTTGTTGGAATATAACAAGTTTATAAAATAATTAATTCACAAACAAACTTACGACTATTATAGTATTTACAAATGTACATAGGCATATAAAATAAATAAGAAACAGTTGAGCGATTTACATACCGTTGTAAACTATCTAGATAGTTAACCTGGTCCAAATCAGTACCAATCGTCGCGTACCCAAGATACTGGCTGCATTGCCGCGCTGAATAGCAATACTGATACGCTGAAAATTGAATATTAAAAAGAAATGTCAATTTCTTTATATGTTTTAGTTAGATATGATTTGCTCATTAGATGGCTTCCTGGATTAGTTTTGTTTCAGATTATAACTTAGGTTTATCTGTTGAATTAGGTGAAATCTGAGCTTAACCTACTTATAAAGCAACGGTGGAATTCTTGGGATCCTACATTTTTTTTAATTATATTATCTGTGAAGCACACCCAGGTTATAGTAGTATACCAGCTGTTCTATTGACACAGTGATGAAGTATTGACTTTGGTATTTAAATGTGTGTATAATGAGGTTTTATATCAAGTTATATATTAACTTTGCTGCCGATTTGATTGCCAATTCGGGGTTGTATTATAAAAGATTTGGGGTAAAATTGTATGGACTTGAGATCCCATTTTGTTTATCATTCTTTGTTAGCATAAGCTGGTATTACGATGCAGTTTAAAAAGTAATCTCTTCATATAAAACAGAGACGAAACATTATGTCATCATCTCCCTATCTTTATCTCTCGTGGTCAGTCGTGGTCAGCCAACTTGTTTTTTTTTTCATTCACGCCTTGTACTCTACGTTCAGCAGTGGACTGATATAGGTTGATGATGATGATGTGTAAGAAGTAGGATTAACTACCCTCATTATAGCTCAAGTTTGAACCTTCAGCAAGTTCTAACAGTACCTATACCTACAATAATGTCAAAGACCAAAGTGCATCTTACTCAAACTTCAACTTTAACGTCGCGTTAAACTTGCTCGTAATTGTATTCAGATCGCGTATTGAAGTTTGTGGTGCAGGTAGGGTAGTTATTTTATAAGGTACTTTAAGAAGCTATTGCAATGAAGACATTGTGATTTTAGTAATATTTTCATAATAATAATAAGTTGCAAGCAAAAATAGAACTAAAAAAAACTGCCTTAAAAAAAAGAAAGTCAAAAATACAATGATTTTATTTATTATGTATTAAATGAATATATTAAATGAATGAAATATTATTTTTAAATGGATAAATATTTATGAAATTGCACTGAAAGTTTCCATGCACCAATGTGCACCAAGATGAAACATTTATAAATAAACAATATATAAATTTTCTAATTTATATCTGTATTGTTATTGTTGTTGTATTCGTTGTATTTACCTATCTATAAAAAAATAGTTCCAATCTAGTTTCAATTTGGGACCGTAAAGCCCATGAATGTTTATAAATTACAATATAAACTACATTAATTATATTTTAACTTTCAGGTATCATAGTTTCGAGAGGGGTTGAGCCGTCGCCGACTGCCCTACCACTTGAGAGGTATGATTAACTTACTAAGCACTTGAACTTGAGCTTAGAGCTTTAAGTTTTTACAGAGTTTTTTTAAATAAATATATTAGTTTTGGGGGAGACTCTTTGCCCAGTAGTGGGACGAGATAGGTTAGGGAAAAAAATGTATATTTTGAGTTTGGGGGAGACCTTTGCCCTGCAGTAGGACACAATAGGTTAAATAAAAAATAACAATGCTATTGAATACTTAGATCAGCTGTTACTATAATTGTGTGTAAAATGATCTCGTTGTAAAGAAACTTTATAAATATACGAGCTGACCCAACAGACGTTGTCCGGTCTTAACGGTTATATGTGTTTTTAAATTTTCTAATTTTCCGCGCAATTTTTTCTTTCATAAGAACCTTCTGACAATAACGAACACAACAAAAAAAAGTTAAATCAGTCCAGCCGTTCACGCGTGATGGCGTAACCAAGGGAAATCAAAGAAGGGTTTATCTGCACTTAAAAGGCCGGCAGCGCACCGACAACGCCTCTGGTGTTGCAGGTGTCCAAGGGCGGCGGTGACCACTTCCCATCAGGTGGCCCGCAAGCTCATCTGCCTGCTATAGCATAAAAACAAATAGGGATTCATTTTTAGATACATAGAATACCTGCACCCTTTTCTGTATTTAACTAGTTTTTAAAATGTGGGCAAATGTCTCCCCCAAACCGGGATGAGTAGATTAATAAAATAAAAAGACGTGTGGCACTCGGGGACTGCCGCGTTAAAGCTATTGCATAGCATATTTTGCTGGATTACGCATGTGCAGTGTTAGGTTGTTTCGTTACGGAATTTTTAGATTCAGTCTCTACGCTCAAGGCCCGCGATAGAAGCTATGCAATAGCTTAAAAATAATTATTTCTGTACTCCCTGTTCCCTTTACTTTTAAGCTAAAAATTTAGATCATATAGGATCTAAATTTCCAGCTTAAAAGTGAAGGGGCACAGATAATTTATGAATATTTATTTATTATATTCTATTTAATTCACACACAAAAATAACTCAACTATATTAAAAGAAAATTCCTCGTTTAATTACTTCTACTAACGATAAACATCTCTAATTGCGAGCCCTAATTCAAATAACAATAGAATATAATGCGACACAATAACAACAAGTGACATGAAGTGGGTCGGGTACGAACCTAAGGGAATTGTCTGAGATGTCACTGTACTATAAGAACTCGAATGGAACTCGAAACTTTGAAAAAAATGGTTGTCTGTAAAGTCAGTTTACTGACGATAGTTGAACGTGACAACGTCACTTCATGGAACGCCTCAGAACGCCTCATGAGTCATGTTTTTTCGTGCGTGCAGCCGGCTCTATCGAATTATAAGACGTTGTCACGTCAATATGTTTTAAAAGCTAAAAGTTGTGACATCATCGCAATGGGTTTTAGTTGTTGGATTTTTACCAGTAGTCATTACAATATGAAATACGAAAATAACACTTTAATACTACAATTTATTTGCAACTCGGAATAAGCTCGATTTAGTTTTTAGATCTATTTTCGAATGGTTTATAACACAGTTCATAGCTATTTAACACGTTGAACGCCATGGTGAAAATATGATTTTTACATAAAACTTTTTGCTGGGCTTTGATGCTGTACGAGATTCATGCATATGTCTGAGTGAAGTTTCGATTTAAGGCTTTATTTCAGAGATATTCCTGAAAAACTTGTTGAGGTCACTGGTGTCCTACGTGGCGCTGTAATATAAAAATAGCTTAATTCGTAATTATGGCGCCACGAGGTTGCGTATTCCGGTCACCCGCACCCCGTTCCGTGTTCTTTTATTGAAACCTAAAGTTGCATAAATATGTGTTATTCTAAGATATTTTTTTTGGATTTAATATTGCAAAGTTCCATCCAAATCCGTTCCATCCAAATCAGCGTTCGTTTTCCGATCTCCATTCCGAATTCCATTTTCCGAGCGAGCAAAAACTCACTTTTTTTGCTCGCGTTTTCAAGCGTTGTTCGTTCCATCTTCCGAAGGAGAAAAATAAAAGTGAGTTTAATTCGATTTATTAAAGTAACACTGCTTTGGGAAACGGGAAGCTACCACAGAAGGTTTTATGGTCACAATAAAACGAGTGACGTATAGCGCAGCTCTGGGATAAATAATGGCCGCGTTTATTTTATTAAAGTGCTTATTTGATTTCTTTTTAACTACCATCTGGGTTTTATTTAATTACGCCTTCCGAATTTGCTGTTTCTTTTGTGACTTGCTTATAAGAGGCACTAGCAATTCTTCTTATGTACCTTGAAATTTTACGGAATACAGATAGAAGAAAATGAAAGGTTTCGTTTAAAAAAAAACCCATTAAAAAAAAAACTACCAACCTACCAAGTTTTTGTGACTTGCTTTTAAGAGGCACTAGTAATCCTTCTAAATGTACCTTTTGATTTTACGGAACATAGGTTGAGAGGTATAAGATTACCAAATGAATTTTCCATTCTAGTTGCCGTAGAAAATACACAAGAGATGAACAATATTCCTGTACATTGTACCAACAGGAATATTTTCCAACTCAAGAAAAATGTTTGTAGGTGTAGCTGATCACATTCAAATCTTACGATTCTACACAAATGATATTATACTAATAGTAAAATAATAATAAATATTCACGGACATTTCACACTCTAGTCCCAAACTAAACAAAGCTTGTAATATGGGAACTACGTCACACATACATAAAATACATAGTAACACCCATACAGAACGAATATTTTTTATTCACCACACAAACGTTTGCTCTCGGTAAGGATCAAACGTATCGTGTAGGACGCCCTCCGGCGAGATGGAGCGACGATCTGCGGAGTGTAGCTGGCAAAAACTGGCTGAGAAAAGCCGAAGACCGGGCTCAGTGGTGCGTCTTGGGAGAGACCTATGTCCAGGAGTGGACTGATATAGGTTGATGATGATGAAGGATCAAACCACGACCCACAGCATGGAAAGCAGAGCTACTAAAATCCAACTGCTACTCAGTTGTTACATACTAAAATCTTATTTATAATCAGAATGCTTGCTCGATATATAAAAGGTCCATGTCCATCCACCCACAGTCTTCAGAAGCTGTGTATCCTCGGAAAATCCACGCGGGTCACTGATCCGATAACAGACCCTTTGAATTGAAATCGAGTGTTGTCTTCTATTTGTTTCTAGATTTATCTGTTAGGTTATTTCATTAAATTTGTCTATAGTATTTTATAGTGATCTGCGGAATACCTATAGCTGGCGAACACTGGATGAGAAGAGCCGAAGACCGGGCTCAGTGGCGCGTCTTGGGAGAGACCAACGTCCAGCAGTAGACTAATATAGGTCGATGATGATGATGATATATTATGTTGGATATTGTTCATATAGAATTTCTCCATTCCAAAAATGTTGAGGTCACCAATAGTAGGTATTAAAATATCAGGGTCACCATCGCATGACAAATTATATTGAATCTAAATGCCGGGTCTTCAAATCCTACCTACTCAGGTTTCCCTTTTGTACTTATGAAATTATGTTTTTGATTTATTCGAAAGGTCCAAATCTCATTGCTTTTTTGGTGACCCGTAAGGCGACACTCGGTTTTCGATTAGGGTTCTGCTTATTAGGGTACCAGATTGGGAAAAGTAAGAATAGGTTACTATTTGAAAAATGAACTTTTTGGGTTGCAATTCATATACTTAAGAGGTAATGTTCTGAACATCTAATTGGTTTAAACCAAAATCTACATAGTAACATTATTTATTTCATTTAACATCTTAACATAAACAAACTAATTACGAAATAACTATCTAAAAAAATTTTGTATCCCGAAGAATATTGAAATGAATGGAATTATAAATAAAATCACTTAAGTTAAAAAATTACGATATCACGAATCTTCAGAAAAACTTCAACGAAATTCTTAGATATGCTCCAACAATTATAATCTAAAATAATAATGATTTATTAATTATCGTGCATTGGGGAAGTTATCGTGTATATAACAAACATTTAAAAAATATTATTTTTTAAGTAGTATTTTAAAATTAATTCGCACCCAAAATAGACCCATATAAAAGTCCCAAAGTACCCATATTGATTATCCTTACAAATATAAAATCGTTCAGCATCGAACAATGTGCTAAAAAAACGCATTTCTCTTGATCTACCTTCTTGGAAACTCTCATTAATTCAAAGTATTCGGTTACAGGCCATTAAAAATAATTGGTTTTCAATATTGGGTATACGATACGCTTTTTTACAGTACCGGTGTTTTTTACAGGTCTATACAGAGTAGGGCATTTGAGAAATTTGATGCCTGGTGGGACCACGTGTATAATGGTGAGTTTTCTATAGATTATTCATGAATTTACATACCTAATTGGTAGTTAATGCTGTACTTGAAAAGTTTTCTTTTAGCGTCGTTTCAAGCTACTTTGGTTTTGGAGGTTTTAGGTTTAGGTTCTCCTAAAAGTTTAGGTATTAATTGATTGAGAATAAAATAAAAAATACAGAAGTTTATGAATAACGTACTTAGGTTTTGGAATTCAAGTAGAAATCAAATTTATCTAATAAATATAATTCCTTGTCAGTCCAAAGTTTCGAGTTAAACTATTCTTTAGTTTCACTAAACTGAATTAGAAGTTTTGGTTTAAGTAAATACTTAAAGTTACTTAAAGCAAAGATTATTTAACAATTTAAATGAAAAAAAATACGTTTTTTACTACACATGTTACAAAAGTATTTTTTTACTGTATTAAAAATTGGATGAGCAACGGACCAGAAAGGATGATGAAAAATGGCTTAGTAAAGAGAACGCCTATATTCAGCAGTGTGTGCCAACGGGCTGAAATGATGATGATGATATCCGTTTTTCGATTATTTATTCCGATTTCATTCCGTTCACTTCGGTCAGACGGTGAACACTGTGACTTAACTTCTCGTAGTTTAATTTTTAACGAAAAAATACTTCATGGTGCTTTTCAATCAAAAGTTTGGACACAGTTGTAAATTTTTAATTTGCGCAACAAGTTTGTAAAAGTTTTTAGTGGAAGTGGCACGAACATTCGGTAAAATCAGTAAAAATACAAATCTTGGTTTGCCGATTATTTTCCAGTGCGGGTATTGTGTGCATTTGCCACCTATAGTGCGCAAAGAACTCTCACGGTTATTCACTTGCAATAACGGCGAAATTCTCGTGCACTGTTATCAAGATATTTTTGCAGTGGCCATAGTGTAGCGCAATCAGAAGAACATCGACGAACTCAAACTCGGACGCGTGTATTACGGGCAGACTTTTTTCTCGTATCAGGAAAAATGAAGTGTGCGGGATGTATGAAGTCCGTCAAGGAAGGAAATGCTGTTAGATGCACTTCCACCTCCTGTGATAAATTATTTTGTACGTTATGCATTAGCGTGTCTTCTCTTACTATAGACCGTAGAAAGTCCTGGAAATGCCCTGACTGCTGTGCAGCTCACAAGAAGGGTGGTGATAACAGCCTCACACCGGTTAGGGCTGGCATGGCTGGCATTGATGCTGTTACAATTCGTAAAACGTCAGACTCATCTGGATCAGAAGTGAGCCAGCTTACTGAGCAACTTCGGTTGCTAACCGTTGAGTTTTCTTCAGTGAAGACTAAATTAGACGATTTAACTGAGTCTATATCCTTCACTAACGAAAAAATGAGTGATGTTTTGCTCCAGATGGCTGCTACAGAAAAACGGCTTAATTACCTGGAAAAGCGAGACGCTGAGGTCAACACATTGAAAGCAACAGTATGTCAGCTTCAAAATGAACTAAAGACGCAAGCACAGGCTAACCTTAGGTATGAAATTGAGATTGTGGGTGTTCCTGAGAACAACTCTGAGAATCTTTATCACACTGTAAAGGTCGCAGCTAAGAAAGTCGGTGTGGACCTGGAGGACGGAGTCCTTGACTGGGTCACACGCGTGGGTCCTCGTCAGCCGCCAGTGACTGCAGCTCTACCCGAAGATGGAGCTAAATTGCCGCGTCCGATCGTAGTCCGTTTACTACGCCGATACAAGCGTGATGAGTTCCTTAAATCTGGCAAGTCACGAAGAAACATCGACAGTGCTGATCTGGGAGTGATAGGTGTAACAAGAAAAGTGTACTTCAATGAAAGATTGACCAAGGAAAACCGGGTCTTATTTCGGGACACTCGATCCAGAGCCAGGCAGCACGGATACGCTTTCTGCTGGTGTAACCAAGGCGTTATTTACGTCAGGCAGCGTGATGGGAAAGCCGCCATACCCATACCATCGCAGAATGATCTGGATCGTCTTCTGCCTCCTACTTCAAACAGTTCATAGAAGCCTTTTTAACGCAAGAGTTGTCTGCATACCTGTGAAATATTGTATGGATCGTCAAGTATTTTATGCATTCTATAAAATTAATATCTTAGTAATCTACTATTTAGCACTAAAACAAATAACTATGAAACGCGAATGTATAGTTCATTTGACTTTACATTTGCTCTTTGTAAATGATAATGAAACAGGCAGAGTACAGATATGTCAAAACTGGTATTACTGGGTCTATGGGTATCTGTTTCTTGCAACAATGGCGTTCACTGATGCCTTGGGATCCAATTTGGACTCTATCAAGATTAACTGCCAAACCATTAGCGATATAGGAAATTGTAAGCACTATCTAACTCCTAAACTTAATTTTAAATTACTTTCATTAAATATTAGAAGCTTAAGAAAGAATTTTGACAGCTTGCTTGTAGCGCTTACGCGTCTTGATATGCCCTTGGATGTCTTGATTTTGACGGAATGTTGGCTTCACGACTCATTAACAATCCCACAAATACCTGGTTATTGCTCATATAATACAACAACACATGTTAACCAGAACAGTGGAGTTGTGGTTTATGTTAGAGATATTTGGAATGCCACTGTGTCAGAGCCTCATATTGCTGATGCTGATAGTATATCAGTTTGCATTCCTAATGTTATTAATATTCTTGGAATTTATCGCTCACCTTCTGTCTCAAGCATAGATAATTTTCTTATGTCTTTAGGAACCTATCTAGGTCGGCTAAACGGACTTCCATTCATAGTGGCTGGGGATATTAATGTTAACATCATGAATCCTATGGGCAATCCAAGTCTTGAATATCAGTGCTTTATGGCAGAACATGGGCTCCTCCCCGTTATAACACACCCTACTAGAATTGACTCATGTCTTGATCATATCTATATAAAAAACATGAATAATGCTTTGCATACTACCATAGGGCTTGTTTGTCAGACTATAATTACAGATCACTACCCTACTTTGTTGGGTACTAATCTTTTCAAAACCAAGCCCACACGTCCCAGTCGCTTCATAATAAAAAGAGATTTTTGTGCAATAAAAAATGATTTGGCTAATACTGACTGGTCTGATGTCTTACGCGCTAGTGATGTTAACATAGCTTGTGAAGTCTTTATGGATTTAATTCAAAATACTGTAAATAATCATTCAAGAGAAGTTAAATTGAGTCGGTCTAAATTTAATCTAAAGCCTTGGATCACTGCAGGACTGATGAGATGTATGCGAAATCGGGACCGCCTTCATTCACTTACTAGGAGTGATCCAGAAAACATAACTGCTAGAGTAACCTATACGCGCTATCATAATTTTTTTGTTGACTTACTGCGGAAGTTAAAATCGGACTACGAAAATAATGAGCTTAAAACGAACAAGAATAATCCAAAAAAATTGTGGCAATCGATCAGAAACGTATGTAATTTATCACACTGCAAAACAGAACCCACTGAACTTTTAAAACTGCAGGGTTCTCTGGATTCCCAACAGTCTATAGACCTCGTTAACGATCATTTCTCAACAATTGGTCAGCGACTTGCTGACAAAATTCTTAACAAGGTTAATAAAAGTGAACTAGACCTTGCCGAAGCTGTAACTGTCAAAGATTCTCCAGCTGACTCTATTTTCTTTAGTCCAACCGATTATCAAGAAGTAGAAAAAAATATTATGAATTTGAAAAACGACAAAGCTCCTGGAATGGATGGCCTTGGTAATTCTCTTATAAAACATATAAAGGATTGCATCGTCGTACCACTTACCCATATATTTAATCTCAGTTTCTCTAGTGGTGTCTTCCCATATAAATGGAAAATAGCCTCCGTTTCCCCAATTTTTAAGAGTGGTTTGAGAAATTCTGTTGACAATTATCGACCAATCTCTCTACTGGGAACTTTTTCTAAGCTTTTGGAAAGGCTCACTAACAAACGTTTGGTGGACTTCTTAGAGTCCCACAAATTAGTTTCATCAAAACAATTTGGTTTTCGCAAGGGAAAAAGCACAGAAGACGCAGTTACGGTACTGACAACTGCTGTGTCCGCTCATCTTGATGAAGGAAAACGCTGTGTTGGCTTATTCCTGGACCTGGCCAAGGCCTTTGACACTGTTTCCATCCCAATACTTCTCCAAAAACTAGATAGATTAGGAATTCGGGGAGTTGCACTCGACTGGTTCGAGAGCTATTTGACGGATCGGAGACAGTGTGTGAGGATTGGCCATCATAAGAGTGGCTCCAAATGTGTCAAATTTGGTGTGCCGCAGGGCAGCATCCTGGGGCCGACATTGTTTCTTTTGTACATTAACGATATACATGATGTGCCTCTTGTAAATGCTGATGTCTTGTGTTATGCTGACGACACTGTCGTGATTTTCTATGGGTCATCATGGCCTGCTGTATTTTCTTCGGCGGAACGTGGCATGGCGCAGATATCTCAATGGCTTGAACATAACCTTCTCACACTGAATGCAAAAAAAACCTTGTACTTATGTTTTCATAAAACTTTAGCTTCAGCTCCGGGCCAAGATAGTCGCATCAGAATCCACAATAAAACATGCTTTGTTACCAATAGTTGTAATTGCGAACCTTTAACTCGTGCAAAGTCTCTGAAGTATCTTGGCATTTACATTGACGAAAACCTGTCATTTACAGCTCACATAACATCATTATCGGCTCGAATCAGGAAAGTAATACACATAATGCGAGATCTCAGGTCTGTTGCCAGTATTGCTACTCTTAAAGAAGTTTACTTTGCACTGTGTCAGTCTTTGATTAGCTATTGTTTGATGTGTTGGGGTAATGCAGCAAAAACCTTTATCATACAGGCAGAGCGAGCACAGCGTTCAGTCTTGAAGGTGATGCTTCGCAAGCCTTACAGATACTCCACCAGAACTCTCTATAAAGATGCTGGCGTACTAACTGTGCGTCAACTATTTATCCTTAAAACGTCACTTTCGGTCCACAAATCAGTTATTTCTTCCTCTGACTATGATAATATGTTAAAACGCAGAGTTTTTAAACTAACTACTCCCTCTGTTAACACTAGTTTTGCTCAAAGATTTGGTAATTTTATAAGAGCGCATATTTACAATGAGATTGTTACTCACTGCGACATCAAAAGTAAAAGTGTTGCTGTGTCAAAACGTATATTAACTGCATGGTTGGCAGGCTTATCATATGATGAAACAGAAAACATTTTGAAATTGGTTTGTTAGTTGTTGATTTTATTGTATAATCTTGTGCATATATATATATTTCTTGCTTAACAAGGATTGTATATTTTATTTGTTTTATATAGTTTTATTTTTAGTAAACTTAAGTATATAAATTTATTTTTAGTAGGTAAAAATGTTCACATGCATTTACTGCATTTAGTTACACTGTGACCGAAGTAATACGCCATTTTAAAATGTTGTTTCAAAGTCTCCTCGATACAGGCTAAGCCTAGTGAGGAGACTGATTGGTATTCTTTTTTAATATGTGGGTACTTGTCTGAGAAAATTGTAATCATGTCAAACCGATAAGTAATCTTTTTGATTTTATACATTAACCTACTCACTGTTTGATTTTTGTTCTACTTAAGATGTTTAGCTACTAAGGTCTTTTTTCTCTGAAATAAATATTTTTTACTTTACTTTACTTACTTTATATATCTGTACATAGTTTAGTTAAGTTTTAATTATTTGCATGTTGTGGTGTCATATAATTAGGAAACACTCAGATTGAAGTCCTTTGTTTGTATTTTTGTATTTATATGTGTTCTTCGTTGGATACCAATAAATAAAAATTAATGATGATGATTAAAAATAAATTCAGATTTTCTTTTTCAGATTCAAATATATTATTCCGGGTAAAGAGAAACTCCCAAATGGTTATATCACAACATTTCACGGAAACTACTGTGATGCCTGGAGTTGACGTTAGTACCGCTTTTTGTATTATTTTCACCACAAAATGGTGATATTTTTGGTAAATTTCTGCAGCTTATTGTGTATTTTATGCATTGAATAACATTGAAATACTATTTAGTAAATTTATGTAAGTACAAATATAATAAATTAAAAATATTTACTGAATAGTAATAATATCGCATATTTTTGAAACATTTTTGTGTAGTAAAAATAAATATTGAAAAATGCATAAAAAATTATGCCTACAACTATTTACTCGTTTTTTGTTAAAAATACAAAATAATAAAAACACAAAATGTTTTTAAGCATTTTATGTGTAAGAGCATTTCTACATAACATTTACGACAATTTTTTTGTCCAAAACGCACAAAAAGTATATTGCGGGTATAATTTTAAATTGTACAATAAGCAGATATACAATGCTATAAAATTTACTGAAAAATATGTACGTATGCACAAAATTTACAACTTTAACTCTGCTACCAAAATACAAGCTAATATCAACTCTAAAATCTAGATCTTAAGATTCATATTCATACGAAATTTTTGTTCTGAGTGATGAACTTAGCATCTATTTTATTGCGAAATTTTTACTCTGAAGTCAGGAACAACTTATTAACAACCGTATTGTCTCGACTTTAAGATCTATATTGTATTAAAAGCTCTGATTGAGAAGTCACATAGAACTTATTAACTACCTTTTTGTCTTGAATTAAAGATCTATATTGTACCTATAACAAATACACTTTGAGCTACAACTCAGGAAAATCTTCTCTTATTTTCAACCTTATTACTTTGAATTTAAGATCTATATTATATATACAATACCACGTGTCAGGAAATCCTATTATCGACCGTATTGCTTTGACTTTAAGATATGATATTACACGCTCTGTGTGAAGCAAGAAGTTATGAACAACCTCATTGCATAAACTTTATGATCTATATTGTAAGCACATATTGTTCGTAACTGATAAGCTTTATATCCACTAAAGTTATGCGATTTTGAACTTTATGTTTATGATGTAAAGGTCTGTTTTGTAGATAAATCTTCAGTGTACCGTAAATGGAGCTCACCCTGGAAGGTTTTGGTGGGAGAGAGATGGTATTGTTATCTCTTCTAACACAGATTCAAGGTATGTATTAGAATACTATTTTTTTTAGTATTTTATAAATATGGACCTAGTCAAGAGCCGACCTAGGAATTTTCTTAGTGAATTATTGTATAGCATTTTACACCTAGGGTTACATTATGAAGTTGTAGTAAGGTTCCCTATTATAACAATGGTTTATAGTCCCACCATCTTATCTGTTCAGTTGAAAGCATCGCAGGCGTTTCTCTTCTGTCTTATAAGATAAAACTTAGAACTTTAGAATAATTTCCCGCGCATCACTTTTCAGAGATTTCACCATTTTATTCTCACTTTTCACAATGAAATCGAATAATAATCTTCGTAATGTAATTTGACAGGCGTCACAGCTTAGTTGTTTGTATTTCTACCTTCCATGTGGGTCGTGGGTTCGATTCCCACCCAGAATAAATGTTTGTGTGATGAACATTAATATTTGTTGTGTCTGGGTGTTATTATGTATTCTTAGTATGTATATAAAAAAATAAGTATTCTATCAGCAAGTGTCACAACAAGTCTTTAAAACCTTGCCTTTAAAGATCCGCCAAAATAATACCCCCTATCTTATAAAAAGTTTGCGCTGACATCATTTCACATTACGTATGGTTTTTTTTTTTTTTTTTTATGCCTTATAGGCAAACGCTTGGCCGCAATCACATCTGATGGTAAATGATGATGCGGCCTACGGTGTAACGCGTTTGCCTAGATAGAACCTATTCACTCTCCTCTTGAAAGCGTCCAAAGTAATCAAGACATCAAGTCTGCGCTAACTTTTTATAAGCTAGACTTACTATTTACAGATACGCAACAGGACAGACAATGTCGCTAGATGGCGCTGTAGTCACAAATTTAAACATATCACATGTGAGAGTAGAAGATGGTGGACTATTCTCATGTATAGCTCATCACGGAGGTTCTAATGTCGCGTATTATGATAGACTTAATGTCTATGGTAAGTTGTAGACAATATATAAAGGGTTCCATACCTGAAAGTAAAACGGAACAATACTGAGCTTTCCGTCTGTCAAAGTTAATTAACTTATTCTGTAATATTAGATTATTAGGAATAATACATTTCGAATAAATAATTCTATAAAGCTTTATTTACACAAACAAACTTACGACTATTACAGTATTTACAGAATGTACATATAAAATACATAAGAAACAGTTGAGCTATCTACAGACCGTTGCAAACGATCTATAGATAGATCTAAAAATAAGTAGTCTTTTATATTAGGTCTGCTACTATCTCATTGGTTTGTCTGTCTGTTCATCCGTCTGTCACTAGGCTGTATCTCATGAACCTTATTTTTTGTATGCAATAAAGAGCTATCTATCCTACGTTAATTACTGTTACTGAACTCAGTATCAAGAAGAAATAATTATGAAAGGAACAATTTATTTTTTAATTTTTGTCACCTCTGGAGAAGAGATATAGATATAGCATAGATATATACGAAAATCTAGTACAATTAATATATTAAAAATTATGTTTTATTTCAGGTCCACCATACATAAGAACACTGCCACCTTTCAAAGCGCAAAGTGGTCAAACTGTAACGTTAAAATGCCCTTACTATGGATATCCTATAAGGTAAGTCATAGTTTTTAATACTAGTAATTTGATCAACATTAGATCTCGCGATGTTTAAAAAAACAAAATTGCGTAAACAAGCTGATCTACATATAACAAAGATCCTTTGCACTATCAAAAGCAAATCAAAAGCAAAATCACTACGATTTAAAATACTTGTTAATGCCCCGACTTACCTACGTGATTTATAAATAAAACCATTATAACTTTAAATCAAAGCTCTTGTTGCAGTGAATTTTAAAATATTCACACTCAAAAAATATGTACTTAGTGTAATCTAAATAATATATGTATTTTCAAATGTTGTATGCACATGACTTTTTAATCTCTTTGGACCCCTATAGCTCACCTCTTTACCTACTAAAACTTGTAATATATGTCAATTAATAAGTAATAGGTACCTAATGAAAGTTGAGGTAAACAATAAATACATGCTAGTCAAGTTTTAATTACATATTTCTCTAATTTGTATACCAAAAAATACAAGAATTTTGCTAACAAAACACAGTCACAAATTATTATATTTAAGAGGGTTCCTCATTCCACTTTAACTTAGTTTTATCACAACGTTTGATGTCAAAATAGACTTTTAAGAGTATCCAACATTGTAAGAACGTCCAGCAAAAATGTTCCCTGAAAATGATTTAAATAATTTCTCGTCAGTTGACTTTAATCTACGATATTTGCCCTTTTTTGTCAGAAAATGGAAAAAATATACGGTATTTTTAGCGGATAAACGAATTTATTAGAAATTCTTTGTCCCTTTGCGAAGTGTTTTGGTAGCGTTTCGTGACTTTTATTTTGATTTTAAGGATATTTCAACATTATTATGCACAGATTTTACTTTTATAATGTCAATATTTAATTCAATTTGAACCTTTGAAGAATCGAAGACCTGGCGCGTCTTGGGAAATACTACGTCCAGCAGTGGACTGGTATAGGTTGATGATGATGATGAACCTTACGTACTTAAATGTATAAAAAATAATACTAACTATGTATTATTCATGGTTATTATGTATTATTCTGTTTCCAAATAAACGTTTTTTTTGTTGATCACAGTTTTAGTTTGATCCTGAAATATTTTTATTTCAAGATTTATAAGTATTATATTTGTTTCAGAGATATAACATGGGAATATAAAGGCAAAGAAATAAGTACAGAGAGATTCAAACGATCCATAAATAACACAGCATTAAGTATAGAAATATTCGGTCGAAAACCTAAATTAAGATTTAAACGCACTTCAACAAATTATAAAAACCTTCATCAAAAATCTAGTCTGTGTATCGGAATGGATACAGATTGTGTAAAAACTTCCACAGATAATCAAGTTTTCAGCAAAAAAACTACAGAAACAGATAAAGTGTCCAAATCTAGTATACATAAATATATAAACAGTCCAAAGACAAAACTTATATTAAGACGAGGTTTGAAATCTATAAGTAAAGGATCCAAATGTCTTGTAAATAATATTTTTCAATCAAAACTAAAGTTAAAACGAGAAACGTTAACTGGAACAAAAACATCAAAGCTTAAACTAAAACAAGATACAGCGAAAAACAGAGCAATATCTATTACAAAAGATCCACAACAAATAAATCCCGACAGTACACACATAGATAGAACATCTACACAGAATAATACAAAAAAATCTAAACCAAGGTTAAAACGAGACGCAACAACCAATGATGGTATCCTAACCATATCAAAAGTAACCAAATCAGACAATGGAGTATCATACTCTTGTATAGTTAAAAGTCCTTCCGGAGAAATGGCAAAAAGATCTTTTGAACTAAACGTAGTTGAAGCTCCGCAATTAGAGGATATACTTCTAGCGCCAGATTTACAAGAAGGACAGATAGTACAGATACATTGTAATCTGAAGAGTGGAGATTCTCCGGTTTATTATTCATGGTTGAAAGATGGGAAGAAGATTCCTAATCATTTGAAGGTAAGGAACAACTGATAAATCAAGCTAAGTTTCATTTTAAGATTTATTTTGAATCGTATTGTGCCGAGGGGTAAAAAAAATGTTAAAAAGAATGTTACAAATAAATGTTACAATTTAAAAAATTATATAGAAGAACACCAAACAAGTAAAGCAATATAAGAGGTAACGTTGAAAGTTATTGTAGCTGAAAACTAATAAAACTGCTTATTACTCACTGAATTATTTAACCAAATATTAACTTTTTAGTAGTAAACTCTCCTCTCACATTCATATCCTCTTTCACACAATCCAACAATTTATTTTTCAGCCTCTACTTAATATTTCAACCTTAGCCTAAGTGTTTTTCCTGGCTTAAGTTTGCTAATTTTAAAGTCACAAAGTCTCTTAAAATATGGCCTACAATTTAAGGGCAACAAGAGCAAAGGGTAAACAAAAGAGCCCGTTCGTAATACATCCTAATGAAGGAAATTGTTTGCTGAATTAATTTCCTAAGAATCCCTTTCGACGTGCCCCGAATGCTAAAGGGATGTTTAGACGAAGCTAGTGAACTAGAAAGTGAATTCAATTGTTTTATCTGTTTGAGTATACCTTTTGTATATCTTTTGTAGAAAGATTTGAAGGTATCAAGTATTTATGGAGCGTTTTTTTTATTGTCGTTTGTAGAAACATTTGACGGTTATATTAACCGAGTATTTTATTGGTATCTCAATAGACTTGTTTTATTTAACTAAGTACAAGTATGTGAAATGTTCACAAAAGTAAATACATTTCTCAGATAAAATCAGCTTGTTTGTTCTTTACAAGTACCTACTTTCTACATGACAAAGTGACAAGTAACTTGCATAGTGTAAAGTTTCATTACACTTTAGAGTTGCAAATCACGTTGTTCTGCGGTTAAATATAAATAGAAATAGTTTAATTTGCGCTACAACAGAAAGTAAAACTTGGATTTAGTTCAATTAAGTTTTTGAGATTTCCCATCGGGTCTATAATTAAGTTTTACATATGTAATGTAAAACTAAATGAAAGGAATTGAAAATATTGATATATTTTACATCAGTAAGGGCTCGTTCATCAGTCACGTGATGATTTTAGCATCTTATTAATTCTCAATGTTTAATACATCAAAACTTTGAGGTTAAAATTTACATGTAGTCTTACACAAAACTATTCATGTAAATTTTGGTACAAAGTAAAATCTAATAACTTTTTTAAACCTTAAAGTTATGATTAAATGTATATAAATCAACGTACTTTCTATATCAGCCATACAATAGATACCTATTGACGTTGATTTATCATCAAGAGTATTTTGTTCTGTTTGTTTAATTTGTTACTAATGTGCAAGTGTTTTTCAATCAATAGTTGAGTTTTATCAATCTATTTTGAATGAACTCTTATAGTTTAGCAGATAGGCCTAGTAACTCGCCTCGTCTAAATAATCCTTTTTCTTTTGTGTCAAAAACGCTTTAAATTTTAGATTGTCGAGCGAAGTTTAGAAGTATTCAGTGTGCTTATAATCAAGAACGTGTCTCTGGAACATTGTGGCACTTATATTTGTGTGGCGGCTAATCACGTCGCCAAAGTCAACCGGACGGCCAATCTGTATATTAAAGGTAATTAGTTATAACAACAATAAAAATAAATATCCAGGGTAGTTATTTGAAAAGGACGGTGATGGCCAAGTCCGAAACCACGAGAGTCTTAAGTATTTACGGACTTTTTACACATCACACTCTAGCCCCAAACTAAGCAAAACTTGTATGGGAAGTAGATTGCTGATAGAATACTTATTATGTTTTTTTTTGTATAACATACATAGAATACATAGTAACACCCAGACACCAGAACAAATATTTATGTTCAACAAACAAAAATTTGCTCTGAGTGGGAATCGAACCCACGACCCACAGCATGGAAGGCCGAGCTACTACCAACTGAGCTGTGACACCTATCTAGTTAAAGAAATGGGGTGAAATTAAAATCGATTTTAAAAATTACTGCATACCAATAGTAGATACTAAATCATTCTTAGGCAAGTATTTACTGAAGATTACAGTGAAAAAACTTGAAAAGAAACTAATTTTACTTTTAAAATATTGTAAGTTGGTAAAGATTTCAGAAGGATTCATGGAAGACTGTAAATTAATGTTCTATTATTAAAAACCCGAAGCCCGATCAGTCTTTACAACGCTAATTAAAATCAAGCAAAAAGCTTCTGTAATTCAAGATGTTATTTAAAATTCTTTACAATGTTTTTTATTATTAAAAAGTTCTGGTATTTTGTGAAAATCTTTTCAAGGAAACCTTTCGGAAACATGATGCTTTATAAACTGCTTTGTTGTATTTTATTTAAATATTCATGAACGGATCACAACGCCATCTAGTTCTAAACTTTGCAAAGCTTGTACTATTGGAACTAGATTGCAGATTTTCTTTTTAAAATACATAACTTTGAATATTTATTATTTTTTCACATTGAAATGTTTGTAACTCAAACATTCCTTTTTTAACCAACTTTAGAAAAGGGAATATTTTTAATGACAAATCGATTTTGATGATACATTTTTTGTTTGTTAGTTCATATTTCAGAGGTAGAGCTGTATAAAATTGATTACAACACTCTTAAGTTGTCTTGAAAAAAGTGTGATTTAGACTTTATTTAAGACCTATTTTAAACTCTGACTGAAATAGATTACCATAATTTTTTTTTTAATTTCATGATATTTTCTCCAAAAAATAATTTAGTCTTTTGCCCAGCTGTGGGACGATTTAGGTTAGAGAAAAAAAAATTCTTCAAACAAATACAGTTTTTGGTAATTAGTTAATTCACCTATCCATATCTTGTTTCACCTATATCAATAGATTACTTCCAGTGGCTCCAAAATGGAACGATGAACCGCAAAACACGTCTCTATTACTTGGTAGGAGTGGTCATATTGCATGCTCTGCTAATGGCTACCCACAACCACAGACGCATTGGCTGAAGAAAGATGGTAAGTTAGGTTTAAGATTATTTATTTTATCATGAGATTTATAGTCTAACCCCCTATCTTATAAAAAGTTAGCGCTGACTTTATGTCATCATTACGTATGGTAATCAATACTTCAAGTCTGCGCTAACTTTTTATAAGATAGACGGGAATAACCCTAAATAATCATGTGCAAAAATGTGTGGAAATAACTTCGAAAGTTCACATGTTGAAAGTTGAAAATATCAAACAAAAACTAAGAATTTAATTTGGATAAGTATTTATTTTATTTGCTTCTTGATCACTTTAGATATATTTTAATAAATAAATAAATATTCGTGAAAAAGCCACATTATCTGTCAAAGTGTGCACATGAAATAATAACATCACAGACATAATATCACAAAAACCCGTATAAATAAAAACGAAAGGGATAAATTAAAACAACACGAAAACGTTAAATAAAGAACTGTATCATATTTTATACAATAAATATAATTTGGAAAAAAACAATATCCTTATAAACAGTATTGTATTGACATCACGTATTGACTTTATCAGAATCTTATAAATCTGACAGGGAATTTGTTACTGTATTATTATTTACACTAATAAGTAAGTAATAGTGGGTCATATAGGTAGGTAGTAGATTTCTAGTATTTTTATGATATTTTCTTTTTTGCAACCCAGCCGATCCTCCATACCTTAGATTCTTCTCCATCCAAAGGTTGTCTGGAAGAAATCGCTTACCTAGCGATATGCCCATTGTATATTTAATTTTGTAATCTGTTGTTGTCATTTAGTATTTAAGGTCTACAATAAAGAATTTTCATTCATTCATTCATATATACAACGTTTTAATTACATTTTCAGTCGTATCAGAATCCTGGAGACCTGTATTAGAAATAGCTGGCGGAGGAGTACTAAGCCTTGCGAATGGTTCGCTTATATTCGACTCGGTCGCTTTGACCGACGCCGGCCTTTATACCTGTCACGTTGAAAACGGAGTGGGTGAAGCTTTGAGCAAAACTGTATTTATCTCCGTCAATAGTAAGTACTTAATCATTTATTTACAAAAAAAATCTTATACAAAAAAAAACTTTATTTTACAAATTTGTACCTACATATTTTACTATTAGTGAATAGTAAAACATATGTAAAATATTATCCACAGATCAAAATCAGTGCCAACCAAAGGCGTGCTCTAGACACAGACTGCTTGTTTTAAGAATTTAAGTTTTAATATTGTAACTGAAAATGTCAAATTAGGATATGCTATAAACGTTTTTTGATTGATGCATCGCTTTGACGGGCTTAAGTCCGAATTAAATTATGCAAAATGTATCCAGAAACAATATTTTATGCATTTAATTCTCCAAATTTAATCCACGTATGCTTAGAATTTGATAAATGCTTCACTTGCTGCTTTTATACATACAATGAATGATACAACTTTTTTTTAAATCTTACTTTTACAGAACCTGTCACCTTTGACATACTGTCACGCAACATGACAGCTAAACTAGGCCAGCAAGTGACTATCGAGTGTCAAGCTAAAGGAGATGATCCTATAAGGATCATGTGGACCAGGAATGGAAAACCTATCAATCCTTTGACTCAGAGGTGAGGCAGAGATCATCTTATACTGAACGTAGTATAGGTATTGGTTCTAAGTTATACGTTACATATTCTTATACAAGCAAAGTTAACATTTAAATAAATATGCTGTGGAGATGGATGTGATGTGGGTTTAGATAAAAAAGACGGTACTGATAGACTGAGACGGCAAGAGCTAATTTATAAATAAATACTTATTAAGAGATAATTCAAAAATGCGTGACGCATGTGTTCAAAAAATGCTACAAAATTTCAAATGAAAGATGAATCATTGTCAAATCAATACTAGAAATGTTTATAAAGACTTAGAAATATTGTAATAGATTAGTTTAAAAGAGACATTCGTTCTCTAACGAACACAGACATTTAATTTAGAAAAGTCACAGATCACTGACATATACCTTACATCATCCGTCACAAACTTTAAGCGTAAACTCTAAACAAAAACATGTTTTTATTTTGCACAGGGTCAAAATATCCGAAATGAAATTAGAAGACGGAATGACGAATATATTAGAACTTTTGCAAACGGATACCAATGATGGTGCATTATACCAATGCAGGGCTGGTAATCCATTTGGAGCTGATGTTTATAGCGTACATCTTACTATACTGGGTAAGATATTAAATTATGTTATTAATTAAAAAAATGCATTTTATAGATAATCTTCACGTGAAATTGTGTTTAAATAGATTAATCCCAAAGTTATTACAGTTATAGTCGAACAAGATTTGAACCCGCGACCTTCCCTCTTTTGGGATTTTTTCTCATCTTTGTGAATTGTTTGCTTAGCACTTTAGATAATGTCAATAGTAATAGTAGTAAGAAATTAGGCACAAAATTAAGTAAAAGAAAGTAATAGCTCATTTAGATCGACTTTTCATGAAATTAATCCTAATTTTATATCTGTTTAGAGCCACCATTACCACCATCGGATCTATCAATAGATTATCTAAAGAGTCGATCTGTCAAGTTGTCATGGCGTGACGTGGCAAGGTCATTGGCTCAGTTCTACAGTGTCCAAATCACGAGTAGTCAAAGACTGTCATGGAACAGTGCTAAAACTGTCAATGTTACTAGGTAAGTTATATTTTTAACTTTATGATGTTTATTTTAAACCCTAACGCTGAATTGTAATGTATAACCGCACTAGGCATGATGACAACAAGTAAATTTCATTGAAATAATTTGTGTGTATATTATTACAAAATTCCTAATTCTAAAACTCTGATTCTTTTCATAATTAAAAGCAAGATGAATATAATAATCAATAAAATAAAATCGCTAAATACGGCAATCCGCCATGAAATGTTGAACGCCAATCAGAGCGCATGACGTCACGTTTGAGTTCTTTCTCTTTGTTTACATTTGAATTACATAGGATAAAACACAATCGCTCGCTTTTTTAATAAAATACGCCGTTATTGTTTTGTTATTAACTTCAATTTCTTTTGTGTAAATTGATTTCGCTAAATTGAGTCATGGAACAAGGATTTACAAAGGCTTCCAGCGCAAATTTACCAAGAATCGACTTGATAATGCTAGGAACGTTTCTGGCATCAAACAAAGACTTGTTCAGCAGAATTTAGAAATGTTAAAACTTCCATGTAAGTATTGTGTAATAAACAGTTAATTAATTATTTAAACCATAAAAATAATTCGTTGAAAGCATAGCTATTGTACCTATTTCAGTATAACATTCAATATTACAATAAGTATACAATTTAGCAACAAAATTCTACAAAATAAAAAAGGAAATACTGACGTCAAAGTGATCTTCACAAAAATAAAGCTGTGTAGTGGGTAATATTCCTTCCAAATCACGTCTTGCAAGTTCAAGCCACTCTTTCTTAATTTCTTATCGAAAGGAACGAAAAAAAATAACTTCTCAGGAGTTTTTATGGACATATTAGTACACAGAGGGACGGAACACCACCTATATGCTTTCGAAGTCATGTTTTTAATGTAAAAACTAGTAAAATGTCCAAATTAAATATTAATTAGTTAATGTTTACATATACCGAATGTTCCTTTTCCTCAAAGGTGACGTAAGCAAGCGACGCCATGACACTTTGACGCGTTTTGGTGCAAACTTTAAATTTATGAATCAAAAATGATTTTTTAAGTACTAAACCTAAATTTTCCGCAGAAGAAATATTATGTTTATTATAATTCATATATATTTCCAAATATTATAGAACAGTTTCTCAAAATTTGTCATCATGCCTAATATGATTCTTTGTAAGAAGGATCATATAAAACGGTAGGAACCAGGCCGTAAGTTTCTTGCCCGTTCTTTTCTGGTCGCGTGGAACTGGCACTTAGAATCACCTAGTATGTAAGACGATTCTAAATGATCCGCGTGATTTTATTGAATAAATTTATATTTGATTTGATAAATATAGTACTGAAAAGGAATACCAATTAGTCAAGTTAAAACCAAAAAATCATTGTATCAGTTCTATGGTTTTCTCGTAGGTGTAGCTAGAATAAAAAATATACATTCCAGTTTTTCTTGTTATATGGGGTGTTTGAAAGCTTGTCCTAAATGTAAAGTGAAGCCATAAATCTATTTTCAGAGAAGTTAAGGATTCTAAAACGGGTAGATGTGACCTTCATGTATTATAATAATATTCTAGATTGTATTACACCCTGTATAATAATTGATATTATCAATACTACTGAACGAAAGTTACTAAGCTACAAAGATGTTATTTTTACTACAAGAAATATTAAGAAATTCTTTACTTTGTTTGATATGAAGCGGAGCCGAAATTAATGTTTATATTTTATTACCATCGTAAAATAATACTACTTTTCTTGTAGTTGTTCTGTAGTTTACTGTTTTGTTTCTTCAACATCATGTACCTATTAGTTAAACAGAAAAATAATAATTGAAAAACATTTTTTTTGGAATATTAAATTCAATCGAATTTATATATTAGCTATGAGTACGACAACTAAGTAATACGAAAGAAACCTACTTGCCAATATTTATAGGTTCTCAATTTCTTATTTTTTAAGCTATTGAAAAATTACAGTGCATTATTGACTATCACCGAAAAAACACCTTAAAGTTTTTATATAACCTTTTGATATAATTTGTTAATAATGCGTGAACTTTTGGTATACCGCAAGGCTCAACCCTAGCCCGAATTCTATTTTTTTCTATAGAACTGAAATACCTGATATATTGTCAAATCAAATTAGAATTTCTACACACAGGTTAGAAGAAATACGTCATTCAGTTGAGATAGAAGATCTGCTACCTTCCACTAGTTATACAGCAAGAGTTGCTGGAGGAAATCAAGCGGATCTCAGCCATTATTCTACACCAGTGAGATTCAGTACTACTGAAGAAGGTAAGATTTAACTGAAATAATTGGATTTTAGGGTCCCGTGTCTAAAGTAGTAACCAACTGAGACTCAGTCTGTCTGGTTGTCTAATTGTCTGTCTGGCTGTCAAGCTGAATTTTTATTAATTTTATATGAGCCTTGATTTATGACGTTTTCCGTGTTCTGTCTGCTTCCTGTTGAGTTTTCGCGTTTATAAGAATAGTAAGCTATTTTTAACTATGTATAACCGGTATAGACCAAGTTTCATCCCAATCGATTGTAAAGATAAACTTTCATAAGTATATAAAAAAGTGTAGGTAAAGTATCTTCCAAAAATCAGAATAAAAATAAATTAAGTGATAAAAAATAAACTCCAAAATCAGCTGAAAAAGTAAAGAAAGTTCAGTTTTTAAGTTATTCATTGAATATTCTAACCCAAGTCTTAGTTCAAAAAGTTATAACAAACCACCGAATTCTATTCAAAAATATTTGTGTTGTTCTTACGAACTGAAACTTGAGCAAAACATTGAAATGCTAATATTTAAATGAAAATTTACATTTCTAACGCAATTATTTCGTTTCATTAGCATGTGTTTGATTGTTTGTGCAGAATTTGTCTCTTCAGATTGTTTGTTCAAGAAATTTGTTTGAATATTTGCTGCCTGTCTTTTAACGAAGGTTATAATGTCAACAATGCTTTACTTAGAGTTATTCCATTAACTACGTTCTTTTTGAGACTATGTACTTTTTTTCTTCTTGTCGATGATGCTTTTAAACGTTATGTTCCCAAAACTTAGCTACTTCTATTTATCTGTTAAGGGTATATGGTACTGCGTCCATCACTCTAAGACAGAAGTAAAGTTAAAAATTATATTATTAATTTAACTAAAATTAAAATAAATTAAATTAATTTTAAATTAAACTAATGTATATTTTTCTAGTACCTTCAATATGCAGAAATTAGTTCTTTAACAGCCCTACAACTGTTATTTAGGTTCCGTACCCAAAGAATAAAACGGGACCCAAATTCGCGATGACCCATTTCTATTGCTGCTATCACAAAAAAATACTAAAAAACATAAATATTTAAGGAACCCTCTGTACGCGAGTCTGACTTGTACTTCACCGGTTTTATTTTATATATCATATCAGATAAGTTTGTCTGTAAAGTAATAAGTGAATAATTAGTTTTTAATTTTGGGCATTGTTTTGTTTTTAGATTAGCACTATTATTCGTTTAATAAATGTTCGTTGCCAAATAATCAAATATATATTTCCCCTAGCGCCATCATCACCGCCTATAGGCATTCAGTTGGAACAGACGGACGCGCCGGGAGAGCTCCGAGTGAGATGGTTGCCGCCGCCTGCAGACACGCATAACGGACTAATTGTGGGCTATAGACTTAGAGCTGTGCCACAACTTAATGGTATAAAAGGTACGATATATATGGTACCCCCGGTACGACACTGTCACTGCAAAAATGTAGTTTGTCAAGAGAAGCATTTATAACTTTGCCACCTCACAAAACAATGACGGAGGTGCAATATTTTGTATTCAAATCCATCAAACCGAGTGTTTACTCGATTTCAAATATAAAAAAGTTATATTTGCAACTCCAACATAAATATTATATATAAAACACAAAGATGTAAATAAAACTGTAAAGCTATTGCATAGCATTTTTTGCTGGATTACGCATGCGCAGTGTTAGGTTATTTTCGTTACGGAATTTCTGGAATCGGTCTCCACGCTCAAGGCCCGCGATAAAAGCTATGCAATAGCTTAAAAGAAAAATATATCAACAATAAAAAAATCCTA
Source organism: Ecliptopera silaceata (assembly GCA_932527185.1). Lineage (NCBI taxonomy): Eukaryota > Metazoa > Arthropoda > Insecta > Lepidoptera > Geometridae > Ecliptopera > Ecliptopera silaceata. Next base: position 4,892,489 of record OW052215.1, on the reverse strand, counting down.
CAATGCACAATATCTCAATAAATTGTGCGACAACCGATAGCTTCAATATAAATCAAACTGTACTACAAATAAATAAAATATGTTGGACAGAAGCAGAGGAAACTAGCGATAAGACCGTCAAAACGGCCTCCCTCTACGCGAAACAGGAAACCATTGTCACCGGTCTACTGAAAGGTGTCAGGTAAGTTCTGAAAAAAATATTTATTTTCTTTTTGATACAGCCTTGATAAACCAACTTTTTATATAAATACTCGTATTTATATAAAAAATTTAATCTACAGACTGTTTCATAACAGTCTGTAGATTAAATTTTTGTCTTTCTCGAAAAATGAGATGTATTATTGCTAATTTAGTATGCAGATTAGCAAATAGTGGTAAAATCACTCTCTAGTATAAGTTTTTTTTATTGACTATAAAAAAGGGGGGTTTCAATTCGAATATTACGAATCAATGTCAATTCGTTTCATTTTGGAATTTAATTTGTTTAGCTCATCATGTATCTTAGATATGCTGAAAAAAAAACAATAATACATAGTTTATTCCGTAAAATCACAAGAATCACTTAGATTCGTCTTAATTTAATTTGTAATTCTTTGTTAAAAGGATCATATAAAAAACAAAAGGAACCAGGCTGTAAGTTTCTTGCCCGTTTTTCTAGGTTCTGGTCACATGGAACTGGCATCTAGAATCACCTAGTATATAACCCGATGAATATTTTTGTGATTTTATTGACTGAATGATATTAATTTTGATTAGAAGCAAAGATACTTTGCGTATTTTAACATGTGACGTCACTTTTAACCCCTTTTCCCCCTTTTAACATGTAATGTACATATTGTATTTTATCCGTTAGATATGCTGTGTCAGTAGCCGCTTTCAACGGGGCAGGATCTGGACCGTACTCCGTTCCGTTATTCCAAGATACAAGGGAAGGTGGTAAGTTAAATAGTAGTTGTCTGGAATACATCGCTTTATGCGAAAAGACCTTTTATTGTAAAGTTTGTATTGTAACCTTAACGAGTGCATTGTGTTATATACATCTTCGAAAAAAGGTAGACTAAGTTCTTTGTTATAGATGCAAGGTAATTTGAACCTACAATCTCTATAATTACGGTATAGTTTAGATGAGGAATATTTTCCGCATAAAGCTTGACCAAAAAGTTAATAAGTATGTATTAGGTATTATTTGAATATAATACTAAAATCACTTATCGAAATGATAATCAGTATACATATCAAGTATGTACATGTTTTCAATTAATTTACAACCAAAGTTATCAAATTGCATATTTCGATGAAATATATTTTTCCATTCGATTTTCACAATAAAATTCGAAGTAATTTTGAAAACAACATAAATCATACCAAACTTTGTTGACGATGGAACAAAGCTTACGCAAGCATTATTTTATACTAATGGAATGCGCAAAATAAATATCATTTTTATACACTAATTTGCTAAGAATATAATTATTCATCAAATAAGTGATTATAATCACTTATTTGATGATTTTACTTTGTGAATGTCAATTTATGCAACAGTACAGAATAGAAGTAGTTTGACAAAACCAAAATAAATAAATAAATCAGAAAGTTCCCAAATTAGAGAGACACCGAAAAGTATGAAAATTTTGATTAGACACCGTAACATAGTCTAATCAAAATGTTCATACTTTTTTTAGCCTTTTGTGTCCCACTGCAGGGCAAAGGTCTCTCCCAAAGTCTTCCATTCATGTCGATTCTCTGCGTTTATCCACCACTCCGTCGCGTATGAGTCGATATCGTCTTTCCAACGTCTTCTCAACGTCGCCTCATATTCTCGGGCCTATTCTCACCCACTTGTCAGGTTGCATCTGATTAACGTTTTTATAAATAAGTAAATCAGCTCAGCTATTTTGCTTTAAAACGAAACTTGCTAATTTAAATTTAAAACAAGTGTCATTCAAAAGTTTTTCGCTTTATTTTGCCATCATAAATCTGGGTGGTTTATGGGCAACTTTCGCGAAGCTACTTTCCAGTGGACGAGATTCTAAGAGTAATAAACATGTGGGCGAGCTTAAGCTATGTCAAATTATAACACAAGGTTTAGGCAGCAACATACAATGATATATGCGAAAAATAACGAGTTCTAAAATTATTAAAAACTAGTAGTACGCCCCGGCTTCGCACGGGTAGCCTATATAAAAAATATCATTATAATATAGCCTATGTTCAGCGCAGATGTAGCTTCACAACAGTGAAAGAATTTTCGAAATCGGTCCAGTAGTTTCTGAGCCTATTCGATGCAAACAAACAAACAAACAATCAAATCTTACCTCTTTATAATATTAGTTTAGATACTAAAAAGGCCCTAGAAAACAAAAATACAATGATGAGTATGCCTAAAATAAAACGTTCTAAAATTATTAAAAAAATTAAAAAAGGCCCTAGAAAAATGGCGTTGATTTGCACTCATTACGCTGACAAGAGAGTAGGTTTCAATTTATGGGTACGCTTCCGATTGGTACTGATTTGAATCAGTTGAGCTATCTATAGATTTGTAACGGTCTGTAGATAGCTCAAATGTTTCTTATGTATTTTATAAATACCCAACATTTTGTAAATACTCTTATAGTCGTAACTTTGTGAATAAAACCTATTTAATATCTAAACAGGAGTATATGTACATTATTATATCTCTTAGGTCGTAAGTCATTATCGTTGTTCCCCGCCTCAAGCCTTCCGTTGTTGTAGGGAAATTATAATTAAACTGTTTTAGAACTCGCTCGTCGCATATTAAAACTTTTGGCGTGATTTTTATAATATTACAACATTATTACATTTTATATATAAATTATAAAACATCGTACATTTTATATGAAGAGAAGAAAAGGTATTGGTAGTCGATATTTTAATAATACCAGCTTTCTACAAGCTATAAAATAAGAAATTAGGCGCTAAAATGTCACAACATTCAATTTTACTATGACTACGTTTTCTTTTGTACGTTTATGACGTATGACGTCAGCGCAAAAAAAGGACCTCTAAGCTTTGAAACAGTCAAACAAAACCTTAGTAACTTAATTTCTTGATGAATAATATAAATGATCATCCATAAAGAAATGAAATTATTTTTATTTATTATTTTTCTTTTATTTATTTAAACATCTCAATTCTTAGAATGTTATCGCTCATATGTGCCCCTTAGAATTCCAATATTTGATTATGTGACTGATCCTTATAATCATTATAATTCTTATTTTTAAGCGTTGTGCTACCTCAGGGCATTCCCTGGAAACTTTTCTGTCACATTTAAGTTCTGAAATTCACAAAGACCGACAAACCAAGTCGTACCATAAACAAATCTTCATCTGTATACATTATTTGTATAATACTCTTTCAATATTTGTAAAATAAAATATATGTTTTGTATTCATAGCACCCGAAGAAGGTCCGACTTCAGTAGAATGTGGGGCGGTCACGTCCACTGCGTTACGGGTCAGTTGGCAACCAATACCGCCCCACAAACAAGCCGGGGCACTTATTGGATACACTGTTTTGTATGCTGCTCAAGGTGAGTGATAGTTTTGTTCTACCCCCAGTTCAACCCCCGTGATCATAGTAATAATAATCAAACTCGCAAATCATGGTCTTCTTCTTCGTGTCGATGATGGTTCTAGAATCACCTAGTATGTAAGACTAAATGATATGTTTGACTTTGGTCTTCTTCTTGCGTGTCAATTGGTAACAAGATAACAACTTCAAACCAAGTTCGAATAGAACTTGGCAACTTCTTTTCCCTCGTTTGTGGCGTTGATGAGGTCAAGCCTAGTGCAGGTGGTAGGGCACAAAGGACAAACGAGAAGGTGTGACATCGTTTGTATGGGGTCCCCGCAGTCGCATTGACTAAGACTTTGGTCTCAAACAGTGTTTTCCCAAAACTAGGCCACTTCTATAGCGTTTTCTGTGGCAGCGTACAAATCGACTAAAGAACAGGTTTTTGGTAAATATACCGTTAGTAAAGAAAACTGAGCAAAGCTTGCAGAACTTATATTACAGGAAACTAGATTGCTGATCGAATACTTACTATAATACTTCTAAAAATAACTTTTAGTTTCGAATACCGCATATATTTAACCAGCTCTTAACCAGCCGTTTTGTTAGATAAATACATTTTGTCAGGTTCCAAAGACCCTAGCTTTCAAACTTAAACAAAGGGCACACTACACTTTAAGGAAACTTCATCAAAGCCGAAGTCAAAATTACTCACAGCGCAGTCTCGGACAATCAATGTTATCTTAAGATGTCTATAGAAACTTGGTTATGCTAATAACATCAGGTCGGTACTTTCGGAACTTTACAGTTTGTTAAGTAAACAACCCCCTTTCTACCGAGTTGGTTAAGTTGACATTTACCAATCGATAGAGAAAAGGATATGAAATAACCATTGTTATATTTTGATAGAATTTTCTGATGAGAACATTTTTTGACGTGACAACGTCTTATAATTCGATAGAGCCGGCTGCACGCACGAAAAAACATGACTCATGAGGCGTTCTGAGGCATTCTGAGGCGTTCCATGAAATGCAAGCGAGAGCGCGGAACGAACGACAAAGAAGCACAATCGGCCTTTGCGTTTGTTGTCACGTTGAACTATCGTCAGTAAACCGACTTTGAGATAAAATTCTCGACGGCAATTGAGTACCTTGATTTTTGACACCTCATTACAGACCATTTCATTAGTAAAGTTATTACTTAGAAATATATTATTATGCATATTTACAGAAATTTACATGCTAATATTTCCGAAAAAAAATGCAATTGTTATAATTCTTTAGAGTCATAAATAATGCACCTATCCAGCTATTTACTTATACTATAGCACAAAGTTTTTTTAAATAATACAAAGACAAAGTCAAATATTTTTTTATTCAATAAAATCACAAGGATCATTTTAATAAAACAATTAATTAAAATTCAACATTTTTCCCCATTTTTCTCAGTTAGACTGGTAGACATTGCTCCTAGCATTAAGTCATCTATTTTATTTGTATAAAATTATCGCTTACCCTATATTTTTTCACAGGTCGTCAATGGCTGAATGCGACGTCCCTAGTAACAGAAATAAGATTACAAGGATTATTGAAATATACCAACTACACTATAAAGTTGGCTGGATTTTCTAACTATGGACTTGGCCCTTTTTCTTACCCTATTGTATGTTCAACACTTCAAGATGGTAAGTCAGTTTTTAATTATTTTATAATTATTTACAATTTAAAAGTATATGCTTAGAATCAATATTCCCATAATTAAAGCGAGCGCAAAAGAACAGACCACAAATTATTCCGATTTTCGATATAATGATTTTCGAGTACCTAAACTATAAAAATGAGTTTTTTTTTTATTCAAATAAAATGGCTTTGAAAGGTGTGTTTTTTAGTATTACGTATTGCCGATGACGACTGAAGTCGGTTTTGTTAATTTTTGTTATAAATTGAAATAACAATTTTATTTTTAATACTTACTTAAATCTGAAAATTTAACTTTTATCTAGGTCATAATTAATATTTTTTTATAGTGCCAGAATCGCCGGCTGAAATAAAACTACTCTCCCAGTCATCGAACACGCTACTCGTCAGTTGGAAGAAGCCGCGACAACGCAACGGGAGACTATTACATTACACTGTGTATTGTAAACCTACTTCTAGGTAAATCATTTTATTAACTAAACATTATTTATCATCTCTCATCCACTGATATTAAGTACATGTACTTAGTACTTAATATCATTGGATGAGAGTCGCAAGGGACCGAAAAGAATGGCATAATAAAGAGGAGGCCTATACTCAGCAGTGGGTGCCAACGGGCTGAAATAATGATGATGATGATGAAGTACTTTATATTAATATTTTGATAAGTATAAATATGACAGTCACAGCTCAGTTGGTGGTAGCTCTGCCTCCTATACTGTGGGTCGCGGGTTCAATACCCACCGACAGCAAATATTTGTGTGATGAACATATTTGCTCTGTCTGAGTGTTATTATATATTTTATAGTGTATTTACAAAAAAATATATATGAGAATTCTATAAGCAATCTAGCTCCAATAGTACACTATGGGAGCTAGATTGCTGATAGAATACTTACATCATTTTTAGCTCGTATGCTTTGCTTAATTTGGAACTAGAGTGTGATGTGTGAAATGTGGCTGAATATTGAAATAATAATATTCACGGACATTTCACACATCACACTCTAGTACTATGAGAACTTGCTGATAGTATACTTTTTTTATACATACATAGAATACATAGTAACACCCAAACATCTATGTTCACCTCCCGTTTTGTTTATACCATAAATATCTATTTACTAATTTAATTACGATTTTACGCTTCCTTAATTTTGTCAAAGACCGGTTGTAATTGAATTAGATATCTCATTTGTAAATTATCTTTCGATCGTACTCAGAGATGTACAGTCACGAGCATTAATTTGGGACCCTTTTCCATTAAATGTTGTTAGAACATTCATAATGCAATAAGGTAGAAACTTCAGTATGACGTATGACATACGTTAGAATATTAGCACTAAATAACGTCAGTTTGCCACACGATATTCAACCTTAGGTGGGTCCCAAATTAAAACTCGTGACTGTACCTATTCAAGTATATACCGAGTTAGAGGAGAATGGGCAATTTTGTATTGAGTTTGGACTATGACACAAAATGTTTAAAAAACTTTATTAATTGAACAATATTTTATTGATAGACAAGATACTACAAAAAATATAAAAACAAATTATGATAATCAAAAAAAAAAGTAGTACGTACTTTAATCAATAAAATCACGTGGGTCATTTAGAATCGTCTTACATACCAGGTGATTCTAGGTGCCAGTTCCACGCGACCAGAAACTTAATAAACCAAAAACTAGGTTTATAATTATAAGTTAACCTAAGCTAATCTAAATAAAAACAGAGACTTAACGAAATTTTATTTTCTCCCAATTAAAATAAGGCACCTTTTGCGCCAAAGTTAAGGATGGCAATATTAAATTAATTGAACACTCTGAGTGCGGCCGTTTGATTAAAATTATTTCAAGGAAATTGGATACTTGGAACGCCCAAAATTAAGTCCATAATTACAATTTTAGTGTTAAATGAAGAAACACGCCAACATTTTAATATGCTTTTAATGATTTATTGAAGTACAGAAGAATCAGATTAGTTGTTGATTAAAATCTTTAAACTACTACTACTACTTTATACTAACTTAACTAACTTTTAACTACTACCAATTGAGCTGTGACGCCTGTCAATAATAATACTATATTCGTTTTTGTAGTTTAATGCACCTTTATGAACCTTTTTCAATTCACAAATTAATCAAAATAAAGCTTAGTGTAGTAAAATTAAGCATCTATTCGATATTAACCATAATTAATAATTAAATATCTTCTTAGCAATAACATGTCTTATATTAAAAAATGGTTGTCTGTAAAGTCGGTTTACTGACGATAGTTGAACGTGACAACGTCACTTCATGGAACGCCTCAGAACGCCTCAGAACGTCTCAGAACGCCTCATGAGTCATGTTTTTTCGTGCGTGCAGCCGGCTCTATCGAATTATAAGACGTTGTCACGTCAAAATCTTTTTAAAATTAAATATATTTTCCTTAGCAACGACGGCCCGCACGCCATGAGAGTAGACGCAGAACTACCTTCAGATTCGTTTGAAAAATCGCAGACAGTTGAACTGAAGGGCTTGATCGAAGGTAATGTTGTGTTTACTTTGTTTATTTTTAGAGACTTATTTTTTCTCTAGTCTATTATTGTTTGTGATAAACGCTGTTATCTCAAACAATAGATAGACTGGATTGGTGGAGTGTCGCCAAAGACCGGGATAAGTGGAAGGCTTTGGGGGAGACCTTTGCCCAGCAGTGGGACAGTAGGTATAGGTTAAAAAAAATGCTGTTATAGGTTATATCTTGATGTTGCAATTTGACACTTATGTTATGTTATCTTAAGGTCGTCAGTACGATGTTTGGGTCACCGCTAGTACCGCGGTAGGAGAAGGGCCTGAGAGCAAAAGAGTCACTAATACACCTTTGCAACGTGGTAAGTTGATCGTAGGTTATATATTATAAAAAATGTATATTGTCATAAATTTACATACAATTACAACAATAAAACCAGTATAAAACAATACATTGAGATAAACAGTATAAATAAATAAAAATATCTCAGTTTCAAACTTTTTTATGTTTAATTTTGTTTTTTAAAGTGTACAAAGCGAGGTCTTAGTTTTATTCGGTTTGATTAAAAAGTCAAATTTAAAAACGCATTCTTTTAGATGCAATACAGAATTGTGAAATATTGATTTTACGTCTCAAAATATCGTATTGGTTCTTATTGCTCCGAGTAAACTTAAGACTACGGGCTAGGATAGGCATTCTGGGCCACGCCTAAAAAACTGTTCTTTAGAGTTTACATAGTACATTTAAAAGCCTTTTCAGACGTATTTTATGACAACCCTGAGTGACATAGGCTCTAAAGTAACATAATGGGATTTAGGGTTGCCATGTACATTTGACATACTTGGATATTCGTTTAGTCGTGGCCCATTTTCATAGAAAATTGCCCATTCTCTGTAGCCCTACATTTCTTAAAATTTCCACAGTGGTAGCAGGAGTAGCATCATTAGGCGGTCCTATAACAGTAGCGGTCAGGAACGCGTTACTGTTGGAATGTCGTAGTGTCGGCGCCCCGCCGCCTCGCACCGTGTGGTATCACAACCAGAACATAATCACACACCATCCGCGGTTCAACAGGAATAGAGATGACAGTTTGTTGATTAAAAGTAAGTGAAAATATGGTCCTATTCTATTGTAGTAGCATCGGTAGGCAACAATAGCATTATTAGGCAACCAGTAGCATCACTAGGCAACTGTAGCATCACTAGGCAACTGTAGTATCACTAGGCAACTGTAGCTTTACTAGGCAACCAGTAGAATTGTTAGGCACCAGTAGCATCACTAGGCAACTGTAGCATCACTAGGCAACCAGTAGCATTGTTAGGCAACCAGTGGCATTAGGTAACCAGTAGCAGTCAGGAACGCGTTACTGTTGGAATGTCGTAGTGTCGGCGCCCCGCCGCCTCGCACTGTGTGGTATCACAACCAGAACATAATCACACACCATCCGCGATTCAACAGGAATAGAGATGACAGTTTGTTGATTAAAAGTAAGTGAAGTTCATTCCTAACTTCATTCATATCTCATAGTAGTAGCATCACTATGCAACAGTTTAGGCAACTAGTCGTATTGTTAGGCAACCAGTCGCCACATAGTATTAGCCCACAGAATTTGTGTTAGCAATTTTATAATATTTGCTTTATTCTGTAACCATGTAGCACTTCCCAGTTCTTAAGTGTCATAGTACGAGATCCGGCTGCAGGATTACTGCGCTCATCTGTTTTTTGATGAAAACCGATTTTTTGTGTATATTTATAATTAGGAGAATATATATTTATCAGGTTGCCTAGCAAAATTTGGCCGCCAGTATGTTTAATTAAATTATTTTTAATTGTTTTTTGAGAAAAAATTTCGTTCACTTGTTTTTTAAATAAAATAACGTCTACGTAATGGCAATTTATATGAAGATTCAAAAAAATCACGGTTGCCGTTGCGCACTTGGCCGTACCTCTTCGCAGCCAGCAGTAACAGGTATGATTTCGATATATTTATACGTGCATAACGTTTATTTATTAATTGTATATCAAATTAAATCAATTTTTTTTCTATTTTTTATCATATTTGTTTGCATAATAAAATCTACCCGCAAATAAGGGTTGCTGTTTTTTTTGAATCTTCATATTAATTGCCATGATGTAGACGTTATTTGATTTAAAAAACAAGTGAACGATATTTTTCCAAAAAATAATTAAAAATAATTTAATTAAACATACTGGCGGCCAAATTTTGCTAGGCAACCTGATAAATATATATTCTCCTAATTATAAATATTCATAAAAAATCGGTTTACAGCAAAAAACAGATGAGCGTAGTAATCCTGCAGCCGGATCTTAGACTATCAAAGTTGTCGACAACTCAAGTGTAGAGCGAAAAAAACATTTTCTAAAAAATATATTCCCTACTTACCACTTAAAAGTTTCCAAAAAATGTTCTCAAAAACACAACTTTTAAGTATATATCCGTGAAACATCCCATTATCTCTCCATCATTACACTTCAGTACCCCAAGTACGAGTTTGTGCACACACGGATCGCAGAACCGCAATCGCCGAGCGCCACCGATTTTGTATGGAGATCCAAGCTTCTCTAGAAATCTGCTAGAGGCGCTGCTTGGTGGCGCTCGGCAATTGCGTCTCTGCGATTCGTGTGTGCACAAACTCGTACTTGGGGTACAGTTCGCAGGCACTCAAACGAACAATAAGTTTCGTAATAAGAAATGCATTAAACTTTCTTTAGACGGTCAAAACAGTGCGGAGAAATTTGCAATGCAAAATAAACTTTGTCTTCAGCACAATAAGTTTGAAAACTTTAACGTTGCTTTCAGACGATGTACTATAAATAAATAAATAATGCTGGACAATCCAGCAATACACACAACATCATCTAGCCCCAAGCTAAGCAGAGCTTGTATTATGGGCAGTAGAAGTCTGACATACTTAATACAATACATTACATAGATAGATATTTTTTTATTATATCTACATATAAAATACCCAGAACACCCGGAATAAATATTTGCAGATCGTACAAACATTTATTCCAAGGCGGGAATCGAACCCGCAACCTCTTCTTTTATGGCATTATCTATTTGAAGTATCTTTTTACGTTAGCATCAGTTGCTGATGCCCGCAACTTTGTCTTACTATCGATATATTTTGGATAATTGACATAATATCTTTATAAATTATAGTCCATGTGTTTTTTCAAAGTCAAAACTGCTTTATTCAGTAAAATCACAAGGATCATTTAGAATCGTCTTACATACTAGGTGATTCTAGGTGCCAGTTCCACACGACCAGAGCGTTATTGTGTTATTCTGATGTGTGAACTACATTATTGTGAAGCTTTATTAAAATCCGTTCAGTAGTTTTGCGCGAAAGACTAACATACATCCATCCATACAAGCTTTTGCATTTATTATATTAAAAGCACGTCGTTTGAAAGCAACTTTAATCCATAAACTTTAACGAGAAACTCATGATCGTGAATATAAAATGCAAAATACGGTCTAAAGTTATTTCACTCAAATTAGTTTATAGAAGTGCTAAAACGGTTATTTTATTAACTTTTACTTTACTTAAAAATATGTATAAGCTATTACATAGCTTCTATCGCGGGCCTTGAGTGTGGAGACCGAATCCAGAAATTCCGTAATGAAAATAACCTAACACTGCACATGCGTAATCCAGCAAAAAATGCTATGCAATAGCAAAAGATACGGCGCCAAGTCGGTCTTTGCATCTCAAGAAGATGATTTATACAGCGTTATGGGCCATTTTTTACCATTCTTTTAGACCGGCGTCACAGCTCAGTTAGTAACTGTGGGTCTAGTAGTCTTAGTAGGTACCTTCCTAGCTGTGGGTCGCGGGTTTGATTCCCAGAGATGTTTGTGTGATGAACATAAATATTTGTTCTGTGTCTGGGTGTTTCTATGTATTCTATGTATGTATTTACAAAAAAATGTATCTAGTTCCCATAGTACCTACAAGCTCGGCTTAGTTTCGGACTAGAATGTGATGTGTGAAATGTCCCAGAATATTTATTAACTGATATTTGTGTAATAACATAGAATTATTTCAGGTATCGATCAATCTTTGAGTGGAAACTACACCTGCCTAGCTAAGAACCTCTACGGTTCTGATTCAGTGGTCTACACAGTAAAGGTATGTAAAAACACTATTTGGTGTTTTTATAACTATTTACATTCCCGTTTGTCCCAGAGTGTGATGTGTGAAATGTCTGTAAATATTTTATTTATTTCTCTTTCGGGGAGACAGTTGTGGTATCTCCTACGAAAAGAGAAGATTTTCCACGCCGAGCGACCTTTGGCTCGGGGTCCGAAAATGGATAGTATTCGGTTCTATTACTTATGTTCAAACTCCGTAATAACTTCGTTTGCGCGACCTAGGATTTGTTTCAGCCATCTGTTGGTCTGTCGCGTAGACTTCGATGTAGTTAATCATGTAGCGAGATAGATGGCGCTATACTACTCATATTAAAATCTAATATTTGTATAGGTGTTGCCATTACCAGACCCGCCAGTTTTACGTGCTACTCCATATAAAGACTACATTGTGGTAGAATGGGATGAAATCAGAAGCATCAACGAATCTTCTAGCTACGGCATTAGTAAGTATACTTCAAATAAATAAAGGATTTGAGAGCTTATGTTTGATGAAAATCGATCCAAGATGGCGGCGAAATGGCGGGTCTAATATTATACATTCTCAATATGTATGTAAAATAAATGGGCTTGACTAGTATATTAAAGGTACTGTGAGCAATTTTAAATCTAAATGTACGGGTTTTTTCATATCGTTTTTTAATAATGATTATCAAATCATCATTGCAAAATCTTGCTTACGTGATTGTAAAAAAGGTATTAAATGAAATTCTATTATAATTTCATAAAATTTCCCAATTCAGAACTTTCAATTATAATTGCTACTTGCTAAATAGATATTTAAAACAAAAAATAAATAAATATCACATTTAAAATTAAATACTAAATAGAAACACTTGATGACGACCGATGTGGCGTGGCGCGGAGGTTGCGGGTTCGATTCCCGCCTTGAGATGAATGTTTGTACTATCTGCAAATTCCGGGTGTTCTGGGTATTTATATATGTATAATAAAAAATATCTATCTATGTAATGTATTGTAATGTATTGATTTAAGTATGTCAGTCTTTTATTACCCATAACACAAGCTCTGCTTAGCTTGGGGCTAGATGATGTTGTGTGGATTGTCCAGCATTATTTATTTACCTCCCAGGTTACAACCTAACATACCGAGAGAGCGAAGGTCCGTGGCTTGAAGCGTGGCCGGCGAAGGAAAGTCGCACCACTGGCACGCATCAGCACACCCTTGCTGGACTGAAGTGTGGCACTAAGTACTCGGTGCGGGTCACCGCTACTGACAGCATCGGGACGTCTGCGCCGGCGCATATCGATGTTGTTACTTTGGGATCGGGTGAGTTTAATTAAACTTTGAAGTTTTATAACTTTTTAAAAAATAATTAAATTAGATTAAAATGATGGGTCTGTAATATTTTTATGGCAAAGTCAATATTTCATTTCATATTTTTTTAGTGAAATCACGAGGGTTGTTCTAAACAACCCTCTTATCTTATTAAATCTTATATACTAGGGGATTCTTAGTCTAAATCAACGGGTTTTCTTTAAGCCCGGTGACATGTCTTCTGTCAGCAATCTTGTTCCCATAGTACAAGCTTTGCTTAGTTTGGGAATTGTGCGCGATGTGTGAAATGTCCGTGAATATTAATGTAAAAAAAAGACGTGTGGCACTCGGGGACTGCCGCGGTAAAGCTATTGCATAGCATAGCATTTTTTGCTAAGGTTATTTTGTTACGGAATTTCTGGATTTGGTCTCCACGCTCAAGGCCCGCGATAGAAGCTTGCAATAGCTTAAAAAAATCGTCAGACAGCAGTGTATTTTTTTTTATTAATAGGTATATCCCTTTTAGCCCCAGTATCCCCGCCATCAACGGATTGGCTATGGAGCAACGCGACTCACATCTACATCCAGCTCAGTGGGTGGGATGACGGCGGGTGTGACGTCACCAAATGGGACGTCGACTACCGCCCGTTAGGAACCAGTGCGTGGATTAACGCTGAGAATAAAGCGGTATGTAACTTATTGTGGTTTTGAGGACCAATGTTAATAATAACGTAACTAATTGTTTTTGATAAAGTTTTTTTTATGTTAACATACTATCCAAAATTAAGGTTTTACCTTATAACATTTGTCACAAAAATGACTTATGTAGTCTTAAGTTCTTAGTTTTTTTTTAATATTTCATTGCCAATGTTTACAATAAGTACCTACAAAAAAGTGTTTTAAAAAAAAACCCAAATGGGAAAAACTTATATTTTTATTTTTATAAAAATATCAGTTTATTATCAGGTATCGGATTAAATCATAATAATTTTATTTACTTACCTAGAGCTACTGATTTTTTTAAACATATTACAATTTAAACATAGGGTGCAAATACATTTATATAGCCTATGTTCTGTTTTACTATACATAGTTCATCAAACTATAGCCACTGATTTTGTTATTTACTACTTTCTCCCCCAGCCAATGGACATAAACCTAGGATGGAGCTACATAGAAGGTCACTACCAGGCTCCCCCACTGCGTTCTATCCCCACGTCGTACGCGGTGGGGGAGCTCACTCCCGCCAGTTGGTACCAACTGAGAGTTACTGCTACTAACGACGCGGGAACTGCTAATACTATCTATAGTTATGCTACTAAGAACATCAATGGAGGTAAGTTTTTGTAGAATAAAACAGTAAAATGCAAACTAATATACGACGAGGACTGATGTGGCGCGGTGGGCGAATGTCCGCCTACGACGCGGAGGTTGTGGGTTTAATACCCGCCCAAGGATAAATGTTTGTACGATCTGCAAATATTTATTCCGGGTGTTCTGGGTATTTTATATGTAAGTATAATAAAAAAAATATCTATCTATGAAATGTATTGTATTAAGTATGTCAGTCTTCTAGTACCCATAACACAAGCTCTGCTTAGCCTGGGTCTAGATGATGTTGTGTGGATTGTCCAGCATTATTTATATTTGTATGACTTCACAAAATTGTCGTACTTCAAACTTTTTTCGTACTTCAAGCTACATTCCGGTTATAACTGTAGGTCTACCATGAGTTTTTACAATCTATACTCGCTAGCGTCTGTAGTTAAAAAAATGTATGAAGATTTGTACAGCGCCTCTAGCGGATAGTTGGGTACTAAAATTTGTCATACTAATATTGACGTAACTACTGTAGTAAAGTCAGGCGATTTTACTGTGACAACTCATGGTAGAGGCACTGGTTATATTCAAGTTTGACATTGACAGACCAAAACTTGGATCCAAAATGTTTTCAATCATAACTTTGGTCATCAAACGCGAAACGTCAAATTATATTATAAATTCCAGAACTTTCGACGTTTTGACGTTGAATTATAGATTACTTATTTGTATATTCAAATGTACGGGAAGTAAAGCTGGATAAATAATAATAAATAAATATTCAGAGACATTCCACCTATTGACTTGCCCGCTGTGCCCAAAAACTTGTTCTTTGGCCGATTTGTACGTTGCCATTGAAAACGCCATAGAGGTAGCCAAATTTAGGAAATACACTGTTTGAGATCATCGATAAGAAGAAGAAGGGAAATCTTACACAAGCACTGTAGTCCCAAACTAAGCAAAGCTACTAGGGAACTAGATTAATGATAGAATACCTATATTCATTTTGTAAATACATGCATAGAATATAGTTACACCCAAACACAGAACAAATATTAGTGCGCATCATGCAAACGTTTGTTCATGGAGATTGAACCCACGACCATGCATAGAAGGCAGAGCTACTACCAACTGAACTGTGACGCCTGTTAACATATACACAAGATATTTGTAAAATTCAGTAAAATTTATTTAGTCATTTTTGCGCGAAAGAGTAATGAACAAACATGCATCAATCCATACATCCATTCATACATCCAACCATACATCAAACCATACATCCAACCTTCCATCCATCCATACATCCTCACATACTTTCGTTTATATACCTACTAACCCCCTATCATATAAAAAGTCAGCGTTGACTTAATGTCATCGTTACGTATGGTAATCAATACTCGAAGTCTGCGCTAAATTTTTATAAGATAGACCGTTAGTACTAGGATTTTTAACAATAGTTCTTTTTGCAGAGGAAATTGGTCCGCCTTCAGAGTTCCTGGATCTAAATATGCTGGTCATCATTTGCAGTTCCATTCTACTGGTCGTCTGTCTAATGGCTTTTATCTGTATACTGCTGAAGAGGCATCGGTAAGTCTTTGTTTATTTAGACTTATTAACAAAATATGAATATAGAATAGAATTTAAGAAATCTTTATTTGATCGAAATAGGGTGATAAACACAACTTAATTAGGCCCATTATCAAATCAAAACAAATTTTATTTATTATTTTCAATAAATACAGTTGGTACAAAATATACCTATAACTAATACTTAATAGCTAATAGCTTATCCTAAATTTAATGTAAATTATTTTGCTATATAATAAAGATAGCATGCAAATATTTTGAATAATACGTAATATTTTTTTGAAGTGAAAACTTCTTTAGCGGCGCTGGGTGGGTAAAAACTTTCAAACTCGCGTCAGGGTCACGTGACGTCGAAAAAGCGTAAGATCTTATTTAATTTTTATACATTGCTCGTAAAACAAGAGACGACAAAAGAACACACTTGCGGTCACGCGACGTATGACTCAAACAATTAAATAGTGTTGTGGCGACATGACGTGACGATGACGTGGCGACATGACGTGACGTGACGATGACGACGAAGCCAACGAAGACACAGACACATTCGCGCTTGCGCGAATGTGTCTGTGTGTGTAAACAATTAAATAGTGTTGTGGCGACATGACGTGACGATGACGTGGCGACATGACGTGACGATGACGTGGCGACATGACGTGACGTGACGATGACGACGAAGCCAACGAAGACACAGACACATTCGCGCTTGCGCGAATGTGTCTGTGTCAGTGTGTCTTCGTTGTCTTCGTCGTTGACATGACACAATCACGACTGTGGTTATATTTTTGAAGTGAAAACTTAAAAGTGAAAACACAACGTTAATATTGAAGTTTTCACTTCTGCCGGCACTCCTGGAGTGCTACCATTTTTTTTTTATTTTATAAAATCCACAGCTCTTAGGTTATGCGAAATAAGGTGTCTTAGGAATATATCAGAAAACCAATAACGGATTTAAATTTTATGTTTAAAACGTAAAGTTTATGTAAATATAACGACAACAACTAAACTCACTGTTCTGTGACTAAACTAATATTAAAAATTAAAAATAAATAAATAAGTGTAATTTATAATTTTTAGGCATTCATTTTCATCGCAATACCGCCATTCAATAGCAGAGGACGCAAAGTCACGTCACGAAAGTGTGACGTCACATTCCGAGCACAAAGAGCGTTATGCTTCAGCAGCTCCCAGAATTTATACATCACCAGCTCACCAACTAAAAGGAGGGAAAAGTGGTAAATATTTAAAAAAAATACTTTGTTTAGTGACTTTTGACCTTTGTATTTAGACCTCTGACATTTGACGTATATAGGCTTATGTATTTTGTCCTGTATCTTTTTTACTTTTGCCGATCGATCTTTATATCTTCACCCTTGACATTTCACCCTTGATCTTTGACCCTTGACCTTTATATTTTAACCATTGACCTTAACTTTACCGTTGACTAACCCTATAAATTCTTAAAATATTTATTTTGACTTTGTCTAACCATCAATTTGTACACAGAAATGTTCGAGATAAGTCCATACGCTGAATTCGCTCTCGGATTCAGAGCTTTCGATCACGTTGAAAACCAAGACCTGCCAATGCCTAGCAGACTACCTAGCAGGCCCAGGTTCGATACCGGTAAGTAAAGTAAAAAAAAACATTTAGAATCGTCTTACATACTAGCCCCCTATCTTATAAAAAGTTAGCGTTGACTTCAAGTCATCATTACGTATGGTAATCAGTACTTCAAGTCTACGCTATCTTTTTATAAGATAGACCGTAGGTTATTCTAGGTGCCAGTTCCTTGCGGCCTTAAGTGAATAAACTCAGCTCATCAGCTCAGCTCATCAACTCAGCTCATCAGCTCAGCTCATTAGCTCAGCTCAGCTCATGAGCCCAGCTCATTAGCTCAGCTCATCAGCTCAGCATTGAATGTGTATTTGCATTCTGTTTAACTTATCGTCTAGGACTTCATTAAAAGTGCTCACTCTCTTCTCTGAGCTTAATTACACCGTTTCAGTTTAGAGTTTCAATGTAAAGTCTATTAAAATGAAAAGTCAATGGTAGTAAAATTAAAATTGCATTCATTTTCTGCTTCCAAATTTACCTGCAATACGTAAATCAAAATATATCAATATTCATTGGGATCGTTTGTAAATCAGATTTTATGTAAATCTATTGAAATATATCGTTTTTAAAATTATTATCTCATTGTTTAATAAATTACATATGAATAAATATTAAAATTATATTGAAATAGACTTCCTGGTTAAAACGAATATTTATTGTGAAAAGTTATGGAAATGATTTGATGGCTCACCTCATTTTAAGCGGTTTTAAAAAAGTAAAGCTTACTAAGTAAGTAAATTAAAGATCAAGCACGAAAATAGGTACTTCCCTCGAGCTTCACAAATAACCCTACATTGTAGGGCCTACAATATATAAAAATTAAATAAATAATAAATAACGCTAGACAATCCACAAAACATCATCTAGTCCCAAGCTATCAAATGACGCCTTGGGTATATTTTGTGACTTATCCAAGGCGTTTGATTGTGTGCATCATGAAACGTTGGTCAGGAAACTAAACCACTATGGTGTTAGGGGTGTTGCTCTGGAACTTCTGTCTTCTTATTTAAGCAACAGAATTCAAAGAGTTGACGTAAATGGGAAACGTTCTCCGGGATCTGTGGTGAAAATGGGTGTACCACAAGGATCAATACTAGGACCGTTTTTGTTTCTAGTTTACATCAATGATCTACCACGAGTAGTTAAAGATGATCACGAGATTGTACTGTTTGCAGATGACACTTCACTTTTGTTCAAATTGGAACGACGACAAACAAATTATGACGACGTGAATAATACAATCTCAAAAGTTGTAAACTGGTTCAATGTAAACAACTTATTATTAAACGAAAAAAAAACTAAATGTATACGATTTGTTTTACCAAATGTCACACAATCGCTAGCTAATGTCAAAATTAAAGATGTAAACATAGATCTAGTGGACACCACAGTGTTTTTAGGAATAACCTTAGATAATAAACTTCAATGGGGCCCACACATAGACAAATTATCGAAAAAGCTTAGTTCTGCAGCATATGCAGTCAAAAAGATCCGCTTCCTTACAGACGTGGACACAGCTAGACTAGTTTATTTCAGCTACTTTCATAGCATTATGTCATATGGCATTTTGTTGTGGGGGAATGCTGCAGATGTAAATACCGTATTTGTGTTGCAGAAGCGAGCTATTCGTGCAATCTATAACATGGGTCCCAGAGAATCGCTACGAAATAAATTTAAGGAAATAAACATAATGACAGTGCCTTGTCAGTACATTTACGAAAACTTAATGTATGTTCGAAAAAATATTAATCTTTTTGCTAAAAAAAGCGACAATCATAATGTTAACACAAGAAATAAGGATAAACTCGCTGTTCCCATTACTAGGCTCACCAAAGTAAATAAATCTTTTAAAGGGCAATGTGTACGCTTCTATAACATAGTCCCAAGCTATGTTTGTCAATTGCCGATTGGCAAGTTCAAAAACGTAATAAAACGAAAACTCTTATCAAAAGCATATTATAAAATATCTGACTATTTAGAAGACAAGCAAGCTTGGGACGAACTAGCTCCAACTTTGTTAAACAATTGTAAGAAGGATCATATGAAAAAAACGCTAGAATCCAGGTCTAGTTTCTTGCCAGTTCTTCTAGACACTGGTCGCGACGAACTGGCGCCTAGAATCATCTAGTATGTAAGACGTTTCAAAGTGATCCTTGTGATTTTATTGAATAAATGATTTTGAAGTTTGAAGTTTGCTAAGCAGAGCTTGTGTTATGGGTACTAGAAGACTGACATACTTAATACAATACATTTAAACATTACATAGATAGATATATTTTATTATACATATAAAATACCTAGGAATAAATAAAATATAAATACAATTAATAATATCTAGTAATATTTTATTCGATTTCATAAAAATTATTACTTCGTAGAATAGATAAAACATCCAATAAATAACTTCGGAAATACAAAGTTTAACATGAAATATTTGATTGCTCGAATTTCCTGTCCTACTAATATTATTAACGCGAAAGTTTGTATGGATGGATGTATGTTTGTGACTCTTTCTCGTAAAAACTACTGAATGGATTTTAATGAAACTTTACAATAATATAGTTTATACATCAGAATAACACATAGGCTATAATTTATAAAGATATTGTGAGTATTTAGACGACCGATGTGGCGCAGCGGGCGAAGGTCCGACGCGGAGGGTGCGGGTTCGATTCCCGCCTTGGGATAAATGTTTGTACGATCTGCAACTATATTCTGGGTGTTCTGGGTATTTTATATGTATAATAAAAAATATCTATGTAATGTATTGTATTAAGTATGTCAGTCTTCTAGTACCCATAACACAAGCTCTGCTTAGCTTGGGGCTAGATGATGTTGTGTGGATTGTCCAACATTATTATTATGTATTATCCAAAATATAACGATAAGTCAAACAATAAGTCGCGGGCACAAGCTAGTATCTTATACTTTCATTTCCAATACTATTTATTGCTTTGTATCCTGTTAGGAAATTGTTCTTTATTACATTGAAAATAAGGTACAAAATTGACATTCTCTCTGCAAATAGAAATTTCGCTCCACTTTGTCTAACCTATTTTCATCACTACCTTTGCAAGTACTTGAAGTTTAGTGATAACAGTTCTGTCTGATCGTAAGGTCGTGGGTTCAAATATTGTCGCAGTTTTTTTTAACTTATGCTAAATGTAGATTGACATATTTTTATTTGCAACGACAACACTCGTAAATTTAATATACTAATTCAATTAAAATAACAGTAGGTAATCTCAAACTTTGAAGAAAAACTAAATCTAGCTAGGTTTCTATATTGAAAACTAGATTTAGTTTGTTGTCTAATTAATTTTTTGTTTTTTTTTCTTTCTCCTTCTTTGTGTCTTCTTCTTTTTTATTTTAGATTATTTTTTTTTGTTTCTAATAACCAAAATAATCGTGATTAAACTATTTTTAGTTGCAAATAATTAAAATCATCATTACGAAAATATTCTAATCTTTAGATAAGTAGGTATATTTTCAAAAATCATTAAAAAGTTTTATATCAATTTGAATATCGACTCGTTGCCATTCCAACTAACTTCAAAGTTAATTAATTGAAATTGTCCAACTTTTATGAATTATCTTTTTAATTAGTTCTTAACTTCGTAAAAGTTTTGTGAAATGGTAATAATGGGAGTTTTTGCGCTTTATTTTTCGAGATTTGTCAAAGTTATACTAATATTTGATGGACAAATAAATGGTAACGATGGTATAGGTACACTGCGCAGTGACGCTGCAACGTCCGTTTGTCGTAGACGCGCAGTGTGAATCGATTACGCTAGGCTTACGCGACGATTTAATAAAAACGTAAACGTAAATATTAAATATTCTATTAATAAATCTGATTAATAGAATATTTAATATTTTTTGTAATAGATACATACTTTTTTAAAAAATAAATAATTTTTTATTATGGTAATTTTCAATCATTTTAATTCTCATTAATTTCTACCATGTTAAAAATACCACAAACTTAATACTAGATTGATAGAGCAACCCTTGTTTTCACCAAATTTCCGCGAAAACGTCGCGGTTAAAGTCCATTTCCCGCCATCTATCTTGATCTTATTAAATAATATTAATGGCTGCGGTCGGAGTTCGGACAGACAGACAGAATTGCAAGTTTATAGGATAATGGATCGATGAGGGAACCTTACTGTTTTAGTTAGTTATTGAGCTTACGCTTTATATAGCTTCGGAGCTTTGACATGGGGGCCTTCAAGAGAGGAGCTTCACTTAAAAGGCCAGCAGCGCACCGACAATGCTTCTGGTGTTGCAAGTGTCCATGGGCGGCGGAGACCACTTCCCATCAGGTGGCCCGCAAGTTCGTCTGCCAGATATGGCATAAAAAAATATATATACAGGGTTAGTTATGAGTATACAGGGTTAGTTGTGAGTATACAGGGTTATTTATGAGTATACAGGGTTAGTTATGAGTAAACAGGGTTAGTTATGAGTATACAGGGTTAGTTATGAGTATAGGGTTAGTTGTGAGTATACAGGGTTAGTTATGAGTATACAGGGTAAGTTGTGAGTATACAGGGTTAGTTGTAAGTATACAGGGTTAGTTATGAGTATACAGGGTTAGTTATGAGTATACAGGGTTAGTTGTGAGTATACAGGGTTAGTTGTGAGTATACAGGGTTAGTTATGAGTATACAGGGTTAGTTGTGAGTATACAGGGTTAGTTGTAAGTATACAGGGTTACTTGTGAGTATAAAGGGTTAGTTATGAGTATACAGGGTTAGTTGTGAGTATACAGGGTTAGTTATGAGTATACAGGGTTAGTTATGAGTATACAGGGTCAGTTATGAGTATCCAGGGTTAGTTATGAGTATCCAGGGTTAGTTATGAGTATACAGGGTTAGTTATGAGTATACAGGGTTAGTTATGAGTATCCAGGGTTAGTTATGAGTATACAGGGTGGAGTTTTTAGATGGGCCACGAAACCGAGAGTTAAAGAAATGTGAAAGGAATCATGCAATCGATTTCAGATAAAAAAACAATAACTCTGTACCGCGTCCGTATACTTAAAAGGGTATCTCAAACACCAAAAATATGTAAAAAGTAAATTAAGTTAATAAAATAAACATTTTTTATTTTTGTACTTGTTGTTTCATAAATCTTTTTGTTTATGAGAAAATCGACTACAATTATTTTTACAAAAAATGCGACAGGATTCGTATTTTTGAACTAATTAATTATGTTGTTGATAAGGGTCATTTTTACAGATTAACGTATTAATAAAAAAGAGAGGAAATAGATAGATAGATAGAAATTTAAACTTTATTGCACACCACAACTTAAAAATAAACATGTAAAAAAATAACTAAAACCAGAGTATGACATACAATGGGCGGCCTTATCACTAAACAGCGATCTCTACCAGACAACCTAGTATGAACAGGATCATGAAAAACATAACATGAAATAGCATATTTTAAAATCAGTTTTCCTGCAGATATAAGTACGGTGGTAGTACTACTTTGAGATATTTCGATTATACTACTAAAATCAATTTCTCTTGAGTTTCATTGTCACAAAATCAAGTCCCTTTTCAAAGTGTCGCACTTCAAGCGAAGAATTCAATAAATACTTCAACAATTGGTTCAAGAATTTTCAATAATGCAGACAAGTTTCGCGAATCGAACTGTGAATGTATTTTCTGTTACCCTTTTCTTAGGGTGTGCGCACACCGACGACTGAAGTAGGACAGTTTATTATATGTACCTACATCACTCTCAGTTTAATAACTTTATTTCTCATAAGAATTAATTTGAAATTATTTGCAAGTTGTGGTGTCCTTTAATTGGGAAAACACTTAGATTTAAGTCCTTTGTTTGTATTTTTATGTGTTTATTACGTTGGATACCCTTAATAAACAAATAAATAAATAAGAACCGATTTCTCTCTACCTTATACTCATAGGCAAATGTCAAGTCACGTGACTTTAACGATGTGCGCACACCAAGACAAGACTGTTGTTAGACAGTTTATTTTACGTCACACTCCACGAGTGGAGTTTAACTATGAGGTATCGAGATACCTCATAGTTCAAAATTAAGGTGACTTTAAAAGACGTTTTGACGTTTGTGTGCGCTCTCACTTAAAGTATATTGTAGATTTTATCAGTTAGAAATGTATTTATGGAAATTCCATTAAAAGTCTGACATTACTCTGTATTGAAAATTGGTTGGTACACTCAGCATCAAAAGTAGATTGATTAGTTTGGCTCTGAATATGATTTCTTTTATTTTATAAAAATCACTTCTTTATCAGTTAGGTGAAGAAGGATTTTTTTGATTAGAGGTTTCAGTAATAACATTGAAAACTTGTCATAACTATTTATATTTTCAAAAACATTTTATGAACAAAAAGTAGCGGAATAATTGCGTTTCTAATAATCTAATAGAGAATAAGAAACGCAATTTTATTTTATTTTACCTTTATTTTTTGTAACTTTAAATAAAATATATTCCTTAGATGTACGAAATTCGCAAAGTTCAACGAGGTATAGACATACTGCGGGTTGAAGCTAAGATAAAATATTCATTGGCAAAAACCCAACCAAAACTCAAAGGACGTTGGACAAAATTGTATAGAGCCCAAGTTACATCTTTATTGTTTATATTTTCAATTTCAGAACCAATTTTATAATTAACGAACTAGATTGCTGATAGAATACTTAAATTTTAACATTCCGATAAAAAATCGGTTTTTGTCATCACACAAATTATTGTTCTTAGTGAGAATCGAACCCACAAAAAGCATAGGTACCAACCAAGCTGTGACGTACTTAATTACTGCTAACGTCAAGTAATAACCTTGTCTTCTTTTATGATTACCTATAACTAAAATATTATATCCGATAAAATCAACAATTATCATTAAAAAAAACCATTTTATTATAATTATATTTTTTTAATTACTACATGCATTACACCTACAATCTACAAAATACTTTAAAATAAATAAAACAAAAGGCTATCCCCTACCAAATTACAATATTAACATACAATATAAGTATTCAAATACTAACAACATTATTTTTCTACAGAAACCAGTTTCCAAACGCGCTCAGAATCCGATGACAGTGACAGCACGTCAAAGGCAACTGTCAACGTGGTCAACGTGGTGCCTCGACGTAAGTATGACACTTTAACTCACAAACAGGTATTTAGTTAAACCTACCTTTGTCACCCACAAAGAGTTTTTTGATTCAAAATTCCAACAGATTACTACTAGTCCAGGGTGCCTTGAAAAATAATACAAAGTAAAAGAAAATAATAGTAGGATGAAACCCATTAGAAAAGGAGGAGAATATTATAAAAATGAAAGGAAAAATAATTTACGGGCGGTTGGGAAGGGCATGTTGGTGAACTTTTAAGGGTAAAAACGCTTTTTCTCGATTTCCGGCAAAACTAAAAGTATGGAAAAAAGTCAAATGGCAAAGTTGTAGGTAATTAAAAGATCTAAAACTTTTGTATAAGTAATACAACATATTTTTTTCACAGAACCTCAAAATTTATGAACCAAATTCAAAAAACCAAGTTTTTGGTTTTTTAGTAGATAATATCTTTTACAAACATTTTTTTTGTTTCACGAAATTTGGTGAAAACTTACCTAGGTATTTATGTCCCAAATATGTTGTAATTTATTTGATTAGAAATATTTATTCTTTTACCTTATTATGAATGATTATCGAAAAAACATCCTAATTTTCAATCAAAATGTTTTTTTTTGTATTCTTGTTTTTTTAATATTTAATTAATTTATATATTAATATATTTAACAAATTTATTTTTAAATATTTTTTAATTTGTTGCAGGTCATTGTAGAACACCACATCATAATAGATAACAACTAAAATAAGTAGAATTAATATAATATAAATATCAAATGTAAAAAACTTTGTATTATTTACTTAAAGTAAATTATTTATAAGCATATCATATAAAATTATCACTTTTATCATAAAATTAGATTTTTTGTTACTAATGGTAAATTGTGAATATACTAAGCTTTATCATTTAATGTACGACTCTGAATGTGGCTGTAAAGATAGTGTAGAAGGGATAATGATTTCTAACAAATATAATAATGTCCATACTTAATTTCCACTCAATTTGCTATTTAAAACATAGACTAACGGCCGGTTTTTCGAACGATGATCAACGAAAAAATCTAATAATTTCTATGTGTCAAACTCGGATCAATCGTGATTTGGGTTTCCAGAAACCGGCCGTAAGTGTTATTATTTAATGTACTACTCTGAGTATGGCTGTTAAGAGTTAGTAAAAGTGGTAGTTTCTACCAAATCTAAAGAATATCCTCTCAATTTTAAATTTAATACATTTATTTATTAAAAAAGTAGATTAATTAGTTATGTTTTGTAAAGTGTATAAAACTTTTTATTTAATTAACTTTGGACCAAAAAACATTAATTTTTGAAGCCAAAGATTTTAATATATTTTGTTTGTGCTATCAGCAATCAAGTTATCATAGCAAATTTTACTTTGGGACTAGATAAGAAATAATGTTTTTTATTTAAATCAAATTCATTTATTAACTTAAGTAGTGTTTTAGTATCTAATTATTTTACGTATTAAACATACTTATTTTATTTCCTATGATCAAGTTATAAAATATTATTAAAATGTTGAAAAACTTTTTAATTCGTTATTTGTTACGGAAATTTTACGGAAAATAAGAGCAAAGGAACCCTTAAATTAAATTATTAAAACTGCCAAAATCTTATTAACATTTGTATTTATTTAAGCAATTTTATTCTGCTATGAAATAAATATGTAATACACAAAAATGCAACACAATTTTTGAAATAAGAAATTTTTATTTAATATTTGTACTATTTAATTATTTTAAATTATAATTTGTATCTTTTAAAAGACTGATATTTTCATTAAATAGATATAAATTAATATTTCGGTGTCAAAATTGTTACATTATTAACTGCCAACATCTTCATAAGATAGAACTTTGTCAATTTCAACCATAGAGTCATAGACCAAACTATAGTCCTTAGGTTTGAACCATATGTCTACTTGCGACACGGAAGGTTGCGGGTTCGATCCCCTTGGGATAAATATTTTACGACCTGCAAATATTTATTCCGGGTATTTTATATGTAAGTATACCTAATAAAAATATCTATCTATGTAATGTATTGTATTATGTATGTCAGTCTTCTAGTACCCATAACACAAGCTCTGCTTAGCTTGGTGCTAGATGATGTTGTGTGGATTGTCCAGTATTATTTATATACAAAATTGTAGAGTGAGTAATAGTCTCACAAAATTATCTCTAGAAAGAGACAAAGCGACTGTGCGGCCAACACCTATCTCTTTTCTAGATCTGTAATCATTTTATTCGGAAAACAAAGTGTTTATTTATTATAATCTAGTTCTCATAGTACAAGCTTTGTTGAGTTTGGGACTAGAGCGTGATGTCCGTGAATATTTATTTATTACTAGCTGACCCGACAAACGTTGTCCTGTCTCAACGATTAAGTGTTCTTAAGTTTTCCGATTTTCCATGCAATATTTTAATTTCTAGGGTAGATTCTAAGTATAAGTAATTAAGATGTTTTTTGAATTAAATTCGAATAAGTATATTGTTTTCTGACTATACCCTGCTCATATAACTCCATTATCTAATCTACTGTAATTATTACTTGGAAACAGTTTAGTTGGTGTACTTTGACAAAGTTCTAGTTCTAGGCGTAATTATAATAGTTTTGTTATAAAAGTATGACTTTTAGATTTAGTGGAAATAAATGTTTTGTGTATCGGATCGTTGTCTTTCATTTGAACTATATTTTTCTTAAGCTAACTATGCTTTAAGATATGAGTCTAAAAAATGCCCTAAGCAATTTTGTATTTCGTTGAGTATGTCTAAAAAGTAGCATCTGACACTAACAGACTGAGAGGCCTTTGCATCTTATAAAAGCCTCATTAATGGTCACTATATAAGAAGTCAAAGTCAAAACTACTTTATTCAGTAAAATCACAAGGATCATTTAGAATCGTCTTACATACTAGGTGATTCTAGGTGCCAGTTCCACGTGACCAGAGCCTAGAAGAACGGGCAGACAAGATTAAGCTGCAGTTAAGTTTACCAATTTAAGATAAAAATTACACTTTTTAAAATATTTTATTGTTTTATTATAAAAATCATAAACAAAAAATAAATAAAAAACTTTTTCAGTTATCATTCATAATGCGCAAGTAAAAAGAAAGCGGAGCTTAAATAAATGTGACAATCGTAAACGTATCGAGTAGCGTATTTGAGATACACTGCGCGTCAACATCAGCTTTACTGTCGAACGTTGCAGCGTTAGCGCGCAGTGTGTCTTAAATACGTTACGTTTACGATTGTCACATTGATTAGAACTCCGCCCTCAGAACGTGCATTATTATAGGTACCTATATATTGCTTTATCTACATAAGTATAATCTCAAATAATATTTACCAACCATCATTAATCTACGTTAAAAAAACAGAAAACGTGGTCATAATTTCAACTCGAAATCACGTTTTTCTGCAAATGCCCAATACATCCTCTTTAGAGCTAATCCGTTTAAACCGTACCGAAATACGTTCCACAACGTAGTTTTAACGTAAATTCGCAATGTTCAATTTATTTATGTTGTAAAGTTTGTGATTTAGGAGACCTAACGTCTGGTTGAAAAACGAATTTGGGAACTCGAAGTTTGGTTAATGAAAAATAGAGATTCGAATTCGGGTTTATTTGTAGGTTTGGTAGATTATAGAAAAACTTATAAAGGGATTTTGAGTTATGTGTTAATAACTATGTTATTTATAATAGATTCAATCTAAAATTAATGAAAAATACAGATTCGAATTAGCGATGCTTATTTGTAGATTTGGTAGATTATAGAACTTTAGGGTTTGGAGTTATGTTTAGTGCCCAAAAACATTAAAGATTCTTGATTTTTGAGTATGCAGTCATTTAGTGTAGAATAGGTTAAATCTTAAAATCTAGATCATAATTTGGTACAAAAAAAACATCGACCAAAAAATAACATGAGAACGTTAGTTATAATTTAAAAAAATACTTATGATAAAAATAATATCTAAATAATAAAAGCTTCTGAACAAGACAAAACACACAAAACAATCTATCCACTTATAAAATGAGTTCATTTAGTTCTTCTTCTTTTCGTGTCGATGCTATTCAAATAAATTTTGAGAGGTGTTTTGCCAGCTGTACCTACAGCACCACTTGTGGCTGCATTCACATCCTCTTTGGTGCAGGTGTTAGGGCACGATGGGCACACCAGCAGATGCTGCATTGATTGTGTTGCAGCGCCACAGTCACACGCAGTAAGGTTGGCATCTCTAAAGCCCCACCTACACATGTTGTCTCTGCTGCGGCCCACTTGAGTGCGGAGACGATTCATTTAGTTAAAGTTATTATTAAAAATTTTACTTTTAGCCAAATTTTTCGACGTTACAGGTACCAAAAATTCACACTCTAGACCCATTAGTTTTATATTTCTTGTTGATTTGAAATATCAATAAAATAAATTAATAACAACTTTTATTTACTCTCTTAAAAAGCAAAAAAAGCCTACTGCAATATTCAACTAATTTTGCTACCTTTCTTTTCACAACGACTTATCGCTTTGAAATACAAGAAAAAGAATACAAAATGTCTACAGACGCAATAAACCGAACAGATATTTTTCAAACAACTTTAAATGCTCCCTGTGGTATCAACCATAGCAATCGATATACATTGCACCGTCTGTATTACTGTTCCCTTGTTGAATCTATACAATGATTGGAATATGGCGCAATTGTGCTTGCGACATTCGATCTCGTCGCAGACACTGCTGCTAGCCCAGTCATATTAGGGCTTTCACCTCGGAATGAAAGATAATAAGCTGCAAATTGGTATGAACCTTCATTTTGTCATTCTAAATGTTGTCTCAAAAGTCACAATCGTTATCGTGTCCGCGTCTCAAGATATTCAAGGTCAAAGGTCACAAAAATCGGTTTTTCGCGAATATCTGGCTTCCTATCGGTTAAATGAGATTTGCATTTATTATAAAAGTTGTAGGCTATAAAATTCCCTACAACTTTTGTTTAAACTTTTTTTTCATACGACCAACCGTTTTGAAGGTAGAGCGCGAAGTGCACATCGCGTCTCTGGAAGTGTTTCTGTGTGGTTGTACTGTGTTTATGGTGGTGTTACGCGCGATTAATTGAAACAGATACCTATGTACTACAAATCAAACTGTGGGAGCCTGTTTACCGTGACTGTGAAACTACTACGAAGGTGGAGAAGATAAAAAACGGATGGTTGGATGCCTACTAAAATGAAGAACGTGGGGAAAAGCGCCAAGCAAGTAATGGAAGATCAAGAAGTATGCAGAAAATACTCAAGAACAAGGTAAGACTGCTTCAGGCTTTAATACATTCATGTAGGCGTGTTGGACCAGTGCAGTCCACACTGATCCTATAGAAGTAAGCTAAGTTAGGTAGATATTTGGCACGCCAATAGTAGCTTCTTGAGTTTGCGTTTGAAAGTGCCAACTATTCTTAAAGTACGAATTGGTGGTGGCAAGTCGTTCCAACACCGAGACGCCGCAAACCTGAAAGAACCACGGAACGCTGCAGTCTTGTGTCTCGGTGATACAAACACATGAGTACACTCTCTCTTCCCGAAGCGAGAATACTCCTTCGCCCATTTCAACTTATGAAAAAGATAAGAAGGCTTCTCGTAATTCACCACACCGAAAAGCAGGGTCGCTAGGTGAAGGTTTCTACGAGCTTTCATCTTTAACAGACTTTTGCTATTAAGGTAGGGAGTAATGTGTGTGCGTGCAGGAATATAAAAACAGAACCTTGCGCAAGCATTCTGGACACGTTGAATTAATTTTTCTGTTTTTACTAGAAGACAAGGTTTTTACTAGGATACTATAGAACATCTGTCCCGGCAATGAATAGAAAAGGGCATAGGGTAGGGACAAGTATTTCCAGGTATATAAGTATTGAGAAATTTACGCGTTTTAAAGAAAAGATATATAATGTCGTGTTAACTTAAAATAAAACTAAAATATATAATCCAGAATTAATAATATTTTATACTTAAATAGTTAAATATGAATAATTATATATAAATAATCAAGTTACTTACTTTAATTAAATATAAATAATTAATAGTTAGTACATAAATAATAGGCATTGTTTAATAATTATAATTTCCAAGTAAATAATTGACTTTATAACGTACTGATAACCATAACTCACGCTTGACCTTGCATTAGGCCATATATGACTGTACGATGTGCACTTCGCGCTCTACCTTCAAAACGGTTGGTCGTATGAAAAAAAAGTTTAAACAAAAGTTGTAGGGAATTTTATAGCCTACACTTTTATAATAAATGCAAATCTCATTTAACCGATAGGAAGCCAGATATTTGCGAAAAACCGATTTTTGTGACCTTTGACCTTGAATATCTTGAGACGCGGACACGATAACGATTGTGACTTTTGAGACAACATTTAGAATGACAAAACAAAGGTTCATACCAATTTGCAGCTTATTATCTTTCATTCCGAGGTTGACCCCTTTTTTTACCTAATATGACTGGGCTATGCTGTCACTACGAACTATATAATATTGATCGCTAAGACAAGATTGGAGCTAGTATTCCCAGAAATGCTCTAGGAATATTATCACTTTAATATTCTTGCCCGTTCTTCTAGGCTCTTGTCGCGTGGAACTGGCACCTAGAATAACTTTGTACATAAAAGACGATTCTAGATGATCCGCGTTATTTTACTGAATAAAGAATTTTTGACTTTGAATGTGTCATAATCCTCTGCACTTAGTTTTAAACAGGTCATTATTTTTGACATTTTGATAGATACCTACCTATGTACAATATCTGATCTAGGATTAGATTCTACTAATTTGGATCAGTTGAGCTTTATAGACCGTTTGCAGATAGCTCAAATATTTCATGTGCATTATACAAATATCTTAATTGTCTATTAATTATTTTATCAAAAAAATATGTACCTAAAAATGTATTTACCTACATTTTATGCTATCCGCAACTCAGTTCCTACAACACAAGCTTTGCTTAATTTATCTAAATATTCATAAACATAAATTTACTTATCATTTTAATTAGTTTGTTAGGTATAAAACCGAGCTGTAGCACCTACCTATCTAATGTATTCAAAGTTTTATCCTTATATCTGAACCGTATCTCTACAATTTGTAAAAGTGCACTTTATTGCATTTTATTTTCCGTAAAAGTCTGATATTGCGTTTCCCTCTCCAAACTTACAAACTTTTCCTTTACGCAGCTCTGCAGCTTTAACTACGTAGAGTTTTAACTCGGCTACTGAGGTACAGTCAGGGTAAAAATAACTCTAACAATTTTTCTAGATAGTTTTACCAGTGTTTTCCCAAGTGTTTGTTTTACCAACTCAGAATAACACCAGATATCTAACAAATCATGCATTTTTTTACCGTTGATTTTATCAGCTCAGAATAATGCCATTAGATACAAAAAATATTAATGTATGTAAACGCAGTTATGATCTTATTTTTAATCGGGTTTTTGGTGTTAGTTTTATTGTTTCGTTTTCGGCAATTTTGCGGTCTAGCTGACGGTCTATTCTATTGTATATCTTCTGTAATTTGTTTCACACAAAAATTGACATTTCATGACAATCCTTCTAAAAATTGCAATATTACATTGCTAGTTTTGAGTTGCAACTACACTCAAAACAATGATAATAATATATGCAAAAAATGGCCCTTGCCTTTTTGTAAGGCCGGTGCAGCGCCCTTTATAGTGACGCATAGACACTTATCATTTTATTAACACTTTTCCCCCAACAGTACTCTTGATATTACTGAGAGCGTGCATCCCGTCCCAGAGGAATGGCCGACTTTGTATTTACTGATTCGTGTTTCGTGCAAACAGTTTAATGTTTGTCATTCAAATTGCTGTCTATTAATCCATCCTAACTTTGTGCATCAAATGTTACAATAACAAGGTAACATAAATAAATCTAATACAATTAAACCACAAATCAAAAATAACTTTTCTTTTTGATGTTACTTCTGCCTGTCAATATGACAGGCAATTCAACCAATGTCAATGTTCTCATAAAATATCATTCAAGTCAGTCTATCGTCAAGTTGTCTGCCATTTTTTTTATGAAATCAAAATTGATTTTGTGACTCTATTTTCGATAATATAAATATTCTAAAAATATGCTTTTAATCTTTTTAAAATAGCTTGTAACTATCTATCTTAAGGGTGTATATTATGCCAAATTACTAGGTTAATTTTGTAGATATAGCCATCTGGCTATAATCTGGCTGGTTTTTTTTTTATTATAGCCAGACTATCTAGTCTGGCTATAATTAAAAAAACAAGTATATAGATAGGTAATATTAAAGAATTTACACGGACTATTTTCACAAAAATGTTTTAATTAACCCCAGCCTCCTCTACGTACTTTATTCAGTGAAATCGTGAAATAAAATGTAGAATCTAGATCACTTGATACCTAGTGTTCAAATACTTTGTACAATTGAGGAGGTAAGTCAAAAGTACCTACTTCAATCTGTATTAATATGAGTTCATTCAGTGCGTTCAGAGGGCAGTGTATCTACCATGAGTTGTCACAGTAAAATCGCCTGACTTTACTACAGTAGTTACGTCAATATTAGCATTACGAATTTTAGTACCCAACTATCCGCTAGAGGCGCTGTACAAATCTTCATACATTTTTTTAACTACAGACGCTAGCGAGTATAGTAAATATAGTATAGTAAAAACTCATGGTAGAGCTACTTAGCACGAAAATGTGACAATCGTAAACGTAACGTATTTAGTATACCTACACTGCTCTAACGCTGCAACGTTCGACAGTAAAGCTGATGTTGACGCGCAATGTATCTCAAATACGTCACTGTTTCAATACGTTCACGATTGTCACATTTATTCGTGCTCAGCCTCGTTCTGATTAGTCTCGACTTAGCGCTGATTGCCCTCCCTCCTACTTTACCCCACGAAACGTTATTTAATCACTTCGAACCCCATCATCCACCACACTATTAGAATTCAACAACCATTGCTGGTCGTGTACTAACTTTGTAGAACCCGAGTGAGTGAACCCAGCAATGGTGCGTCATGGAAGAATACGCTCGTGTCGTTTCGTATCGAGGTTGGGGTTAAGAGGATTAACTTAATAGCTCTCAGAATCTTTTCTATCGAATGGTGAAACAAATCTTTTCCGTACATTAATGGTTACGTTAATGCACGCTCAGTTCTTTTGCGATTCGTAATCAATTAGGATTTTCTTTTCTTTTGGTAAGATATTTCTGAGGTATAAGAATGTTTGGGTTAGTTATTGAGGTAGGCGGGTTTGGTCAGGAATAGGTAGTACTACGGGGTTAAATATTTTTTTGTAAAAAATATATTATATTTTCGGTTGATTATTAAAGCTAGGTAAAATTTGGTAAATTAGCATAACATTAAAGTTTTATGTAGAGCTTATTTTATATCTCTGCCAGGCGCCACAGCTCAGTTGATAATAGCTCTGCCTTCCTTGCTGTGGGTCGTGGGTTCGATTCCCACCTAGAGCAAATGTTTGTATGATGAGCATAAATATTTTTTCTGTCTAGGTGTTACTATGTACGTATTCTATGCATTTATTTACAAAAAAATGTGTATAAGTATTCTATCAGCAATCTAATTCACAAATTACAAGCTTTGCTTAGTTTGGGACTCGAGTCCATGAATATTTATTTATTTAAGTATGTATATTTATTTAGCTTTTCGGACTGATTCCAGGTAATTTGCTAGTTTTTATCAAAAACGCAAAAGCTGATAACAAAGCTATCATCGAGCCTTAGCTACTTAAAGTTTGCAAGAAATAAAAAGAGTAGACACTCAAGTTCTAAAAGGAAAAGTTTACAGACAATCCACATAAAGTGGTTACACGCAGCAACTTTCACGTCAGTGCAAAAACGCGCGTTTATTTCAATTCAGTCCTACTCTGGCTAGATGTCAAATAATTTATCTAATGTAGTTTTTTTTTTCATTTACATTTTTTTATACAGGACTTCTGTCAAATTTGAAAAGGGTACGGAGAACACCACGTGATCGCCATGTGATGTTGATTTTGATGTTTTGTTGTTTGCTACATATTTTTTACTGAGCAGTGTATATTAAGTATGTTGAGCATATAATAGACAATGTCATTTTTTTAAGCATTTTCATCACTATTCATGTTTTAACTTTTATATATTTATTTTATTATGCATATGTATTGTGGATTGTGTGTATGTATGGTTTATATAGATACGTATTTAACTACAAAAAAGTATGTTGGTATTTTATCGGCAATCTAGTTTCCATACTAGTTCACCTTAGCTTAAATTGCAACTAAAATGAGATGTGTGACATGACAAAGAATATTTATGAACTTGTTGTCACATTTATTAAAAAAACGCGCGTTTTTCATCAAAATATCGCAGAGTGTAAATCCCACTGCAAAGTTTTCTGATATCAAAATAGGGCATAGTCAGTTGTAACTCCCTAAGCAATCTCCATTTCCAAGCTTGCTTAACGAATATCGGGAACCTATCAGAATAAAATTGAAAAAATAAGAGTGGCCGCATTTACACAGAAAACGGACAAGCTAGTTATTTTTGATAGAAAGAATGAATGATATAAATCATCTGTTTAAATAAATTTATCTAAAACAAGAGAACTAAAACTCAGATGATTTAAAGTAGGCTATGTTTTATTTGGATTGGTAGATAACCAATATTATGTTTATTAGTTATTACGTCGCCACCGTATTCTTCTACATATGGTTCTCATAATATTATCTTTGCTTAGTTAGGTACTAGCCAATTGTGATATAACGATTAAATTACTTACAAAAAATTCTAGGCTTTAGACTGCATTTTCGAATTGCTTGTGTTATGGGTACTATAAGACTGACATACTTAATACACTAGATATATAATACACCAGAACATCCAGAATAAATATTTGCAGATCTTACAATCATTTATCCCAAGGCGGGAATCGATCACGCAACCTCCGCGGCACATCGGTCGTCAAAAAAAGGAGTTTAGACCGAATTTCCATTGAAAAGACCAGCTATCGTCTAAACCAGTTTTCTATATAAATAAGTAAATAATGGGGGATGAATAAAATCTCCCGATTCATTGTCGAGTAGCTTGCGAGTAATGAAACTGAATAATGCATGTCTATGAATACCGCGCTAGGGTTGGCGCGTGGAATAATTACCGCTCAAATAGATCCTTTCTTCTCTATTAAACCTGTTGTTGATTCTACGTGTACGTTAATACAAGCTTATTTTATCGTGTTATTCTTTTTTTGTATTGCTTCGGCTACATTAGCGGGCGAATATTCGTATCGTGTTGGCGCGACAAAAACATCGTGTTCGGGTATAGGCGATGTTCTTGTCTAAATACTACGCGATGACACGATGTACCCGGCCACATACATCGCGTTAACACGAATATTCGCCGTAGCCCGCTAATGTGGCCCCAGCATATGTGATACGATTTCTCCGCCATTATATTATTTTATTTTTAAATTTTAGGAAAACTAACAGCTAATACATATATAAAGATATAAAAATATACAACATTATATTAGTAACTACCTACTCTATTTAGGAAAACCTCTAATTGGCTATGTAGTAAGATTTAGTTAAGCTTTATATTTTTATTGTGATTGCTGTTGGTTTTCTAATAAAAAACCTAAAATTACCGTGTTCCTGCTTTTATTCCACGCTATGTTCAAGAGGGCAAGTCTTTGCATGATCAATTAAGATTTGTTTTTTAAATAAACAAATAAATATTCAATTGACAATTCACACATCACACTCTAGTCCCAAACTAAGCAAAGCTTGTACTTTGGGAACTTGATTGCTGAAAGAATTCTTATATAATTTTATTTTTTAATACTTACCTAAAAACACCCCAGACACAGAACACATATTTATGTTCACCACACATACATTTGCTCTGGGTGGAAATCGAATCCGCGACCCACAGCATGGAAGACAGAGCTACTAACAACTGGGCTGTGACGCCTGTGCAATGATCAATTGATCACTGTGTTGTTTAACAGTCTATCTTATAAAAAGTTAGCGCAGACTTGAAGTATCGTTTACCATTAATGATGACTTAAAGTCGACGCTAACTTTTTATAAGATAGGGGATTCTTTGTGGCAACCCTGAGTTAGGGCTTCTCGTGTGATCGCAGACGATTAGATTTTCATGAAGCTTTGAGATGCGCTTTTTGAGCGATCGAATAATCAGAGTGAGGACGCTGCTTTAATATCCGCTGTGTGGATCGGCCTTTAGTGACAGGATGTTATAGCATATTGTACAGGGTGCTCCAGAAACTATTTTAAAATATTACCCAGTATACAGGAAGTCATAGTGTACAGGGTGCCCCAGAAACTGTTTCAAAATATTATCCACTAACACACTGTAAGTCTTACGGAGTCTTATTTTGTCTTAGCGCACAAAAGTGAGGAGGCCCGACCCCAAATAATGGGAACAGGGATGGACAAAGAAGAAGAAGACACAGGAAGTCTTAAGGTCTATCTTATAAATAGTTAGCGCAGACTTGATGTCTTGATTACCATACGTAACGGTAACATAATGTCAACGCTAACTTTATTTAACTATTAAGATGGGGGGTTAGTAAATGGTGTTCCAGGAACAAGAATAATATTAACAATGAATATGCACAATGTTTCTAAAATATATTGGTATGAAGACATACTCAAGTTTCTTTCAACTTATCTTTTTTACATTATTCGCTCTAGGTTGTAAAAAAAAAACTTTATTAGTTAATAGATAATTAAATAGATTTGGCTTTTTGATACTTA
The DNA here is from genome assembly GCA_932527185.1 of Ecliptopera silaceata. Classification (NCBI taxonomy): domain Eukaryota; kingdom Metazoa; phylum Arthropoda; class Insecta; order Lepidoptera; family Geometridae; genus Ecliptopera; species Ecliptopera silaceata. Next base: position 4,854,795 of record OW052215.1, on the reverse strand, counting down.
ATTTTATGATTTAAACGGTCCGTATTGACATACCTTATATTATAATGAGAAAATGAAAAGGCGGAGTTTTCAACATCGGTTATTACGATCAGAATGAGGTGAAAACCGATCACAGAATATCATAAAAACTGATTTTTACAGATCACACTAATATTTTAAAGTAATTTAAAAAACATTATATAACTTCTTAATGGACGCAAACGAGAAACTTAATTTAAAACTCTCGAATGTAATTAAGAACAAAGATTTCCGGAAATTTTCTGAAACTTTCAATTCAATTACTTCATTTAAGTCAGTAAAGCACTTAGGAGCTTCGTTGTTAATTAAAAGAAACGATCAACGGACTCTATACGGTTGGGTGACCGTTACAAGACCTAACTACCCTAGTCAGTGTACCTACCTACCTATCTGTGACTATCACAGCTCAGTTGATAGTAGCTCTGCCTGCCATGCGGTGAGCAACGATCATCATGTACTGTAGGTATACGGTTGGGTGACCATTACAAGGCCTAACTACCTAGTCACTGTACCTACCTACCTATCTGTGACAGGCGTCACAGCTCAGTTGATAGTAGCTCTGCCTGCCATGCTGTTAGCAACGATAATCATGTACTATAGGTATACGGGTGGGTGAGTTACAAGGCCTAACTACCTAATCACTGTACCTACCTACCTATCTGTGACAGGCGTCACAGCTCAGTTAATAGTAGCTCTACCTGCCATGCTGTGGTCTAACTACTACAACTAGTTCCGCTGTAACAGACTACTAGTCACTGTACCTATCTGTGACAGGGGTCACAGCTCAGTTGGTTGTAGCTCTGCCTTCCATGCTGTGGGTCGTGAGTTCGATCCCCACCAAAAAAAATATTGTACGATGAACGCTTTTTTGTTCTGTGTATGTTACTATGACTTTTATGTAATTAGTGGATCAGTTGAACTATCTATAGATCGTTTGTGAATACAGTTTTTTTTTAATGTAATAATTACAAAAATTATGTAGGTCAATACCTGTATTAACAATCTAGAGTCCAATCTTTGCTTAGTTTGGGACTAGATCACGTTGTCATCTACAGATCATCAATATTTATTTATTTTCAATAAGTACGAAAAACTTAGGAATTTGGCGAAGACCGTTACCCAGTAGTGGAACAATTTGTGTAGAAAAAAACAAGTTTTAATGGCAGTGTGAAACGCCTTTAGCTTTAAAACTTAGGGTACTTTCAGATTACTCAAATCTTGGCTCTTAGTTATAACACGCTTTTGAATAATGTAGGGACATTTCGAGGGACGCTAATATTTCCTGAAGGTAATTGAAACTCTCTCAGCGCGTGTTATGTACAGTTAGCGGCTGTTACTATGGCACAGCAATTTGATTAACAATAATGGCATAAACCGGAGTATGTTATGGTGGAATGTTTTAGATTGAAAACAAAATAAATTAAATTTATGTTTATTACGAAGAATAAAAGCCCCAGTTTTTTATTTGTGTCTATGTTGTTGTTCTTAAGAAACAAAAATTGTTCTATAAGTATATAATAAGTTCTAAAACAATTATAAACACATCAAATGATCTACTAGTGCAAATGTTTAGTTTACTGCAAATCCCCGTTATGCTTATAGACATGATCAAGAATGGGAATTAGAAATGTGCCACAGCAACAGCCATGCACTGTACTTTCTCTAATTTATTCAACGGTTCCTGCGTACATAATTATATCTTTAAAACTTTATTAAAAGTCATCCTTTTTTATTGAAGATTATTTTTAATTGAAGATTCTCCAAGAAAACAAAAATAATAATGTCTACCAAGTATTTTTAGTTATAATAAGATAAATAAATAAAAAAAAGCCTTTTATTATATGCTTAATTCTATAATAACATGTAACATGAAAACATAACTAATCTATATGGATTTTTGTATTGGAAAATTCAAGTAAATAATAAATTATGTGAAACATTTTGCTAAATACAACTTGTATCATAGGGCTATCATGATCCTTTAAGTTCCATGAGACTAAACACTTATGTCTTAAAGTGGACGCAAATAATTCCCTAACAGAACACGTTATCTGAGTTTTTTTTAATTATTTCTCTGCGTCTAGTCGCAGCGATGCGTGACCCGAGAGCTGGTGAGTATCTGGCCCAGCGTATCAGCATTGCTATCCAGCGCGGCAATGCAGCCGGTGTCTTGGGTACGCTTCCGATTGGTACTGATTTGAATCAGTTGAACTATCTATAGATCGTTTGCAACGGTCTGTAGATAGCTCAACTGTTTCTGTATTTTATATGCCTATGTATATTTTGTAAATACTTTAAAGTTCTCTCTGACTTAATTTATTATAAACAAGAAATTATATTAAATAAGCGGTTATTTAATGTAACGCCCATTGTCCACATCTCTCCGCTAGCAGCTCGTTTAAAACCGGACATTTTGGATGCATTGCTTGCTTTGCTTTGCCTTTAATTAGCACTGATTCGATGCACACTCTTGTTACGATTACTGTATTAGGCTTTATTTAAATAAGACAAGCGACAATAAAAAAAAATATAAGTATAAACATTGAATAACTATTTAGCCTTAGAGTATAATTTTATTAACCATTAATAAACTTTTCACTTGGCAAATCAACTTTTAATAGAGTCTCCCTCCATTACCGGTCAGTTTTGAATACTCAGATCTCCGCCTTTTTGTTAAAAGATTAGTAGGTAAACATAAATCACCATAAACTGCGACATTGACAAAATCGTGGCAACCCTAGCCTACGAAAAGCCACTAAGAAAAGAAGAAGAAGAAGACAATTAGCTACAAAAGAATTACAATTAGCTACAAAAAGAATTACAATTAGCTACGAATTTGGTGTTGGATTGTTTGTGTTGGCCATTGACACGCAAGAAGAAGAAGCTACAAAAGCCGTAAAAAGAAGAATGGGATCATAATAGTCTTCCTTCAGGCTACTCTAAACAAAATGCTAAACCAAAAGTTACTTCCAGAAAAACTTCTTAAAACATAGCTAAAAAACACCGATTATACGCGCAGGCAGAGGTCATTTTAAAGCAATTTTGAAGCTTTTTGTTTTGAAGAAAAAAACTTGGATGTGTCCCCCGACACCGCTGTGCCAGCACTTTACTTCTCCTGTACCTTTACTTACCTACCCTTTTAGTTTTTCATCCTGTTTTAGGGTTCCGTTTTGTACAACCAAAACTCTCTACAAAAATGTTGTACTACTAGGTTAGTAGAGATTGCTATAGAATTAAGTCTTTGTCATAATAAAATACATAAGAAACAGTTGAGCTATCTACAGACCGTTGCAAACGATCTATAGATAGTTCAACTGATCCAAATCAGTATCTACCAATCTTATTTATATATATAATATATATATTTAAAATAACCTACGCTGTCCCACTGCTGGGCAAAGGTCTCCCCCCTCTCTTTCCACCTCTCTCTATCCCTGGCTAACTCTGCCCATTCTCGGTCGAAGGAGTCCAGGTCGTCGCACCAACGCTTATAAAACCTTATGATGTAGCATCTCAAAGGTTGTCTGGAAGAAATCGCTCATTTAGCGATAAGACTACCCATTAAACATTTAATTTTATTATTCTCAAATCTGTATATTCATTTAGTCATAGGTTATACAATAAATAATTGTCATTCATTCATTTATCTCATTCTCATCTGAAAAAACTGTATTGTCCCAATGCTGGGAAAAGGTTTCCCCTAAAGCCTTCCACTTATCCCGGTCTTTGGCGACGCTCCACCAATCCCTCTCCTGGGCGTCCAGATCATCCTAGACTACTAAATCTGGACTAATAATAACCTAGGTTGAACGAGGCGTTACACTGCAGTATCTAACTAAGCTGTCAGACTGTAACGAAAAGCATCTAAGAACATAAATACATTCAAATCAGTTTTAAAACTACTGTTGCTGAAGGAATCGTTCTACTCAATTGATGACTTTTCGAATTATAATGTGAATCAACTATTGACATTTTAAGGATTGACATTTTGAATAATTATGAAGTAGGTACTTACTATTATTATTTTTAATTATTTTTAATTTTATGTAATGTATTTCAAACTCAATTGTAAAATTGTTTGTGAATAAATTGAATTATGAATAATATTTACGAGTAAAATGAGGGTAGAACGCAAAGTCCGCAACGCGAGTACCACAACAGACTAATGGCCAAATTCACTGAGTGCCGTTTCCATATTCATGCCGCCGTGAGCGCGCATTAGGTAATTGATAGCAGTGGACGCATCTACACTACCTAATATATATACCCAGCATAGATAATTATACAGGGCTAGCAAAATCGCTACTTTGCTAAAACTGAAGGCTCACTTATTTTTGCTAGCTTTTGCATTTTATGTTTCAGAGTTTTCTGAAACTTATAGAAAATTGTCTACTGACAGGCATCACAGCTCAGTTGGTAGTAACTCTGCCTTCCATGCTGTGGGTCGTGGGTTCGATTCCCATCCAGAGCAATTTTTTTTTTAAACTGAAGGCTTGCTTTTTATTGAGTTTTCTGAAACTATTTATTGAACATTATATACTGACAGGCATCACAACTCAATTGGTAGTATCCATGCTGTGGGTCGTGAGTTCGATTCCCATCAAGATCATCATCAATTTTTTTATTCTAGCCTACATTGTCCCACTGCTGGGCAAAGGTCTCCCCCAAAAATTTTCACTTCTCTCTATCCTTGGCAGTGTCCCACCAATCCAATTCAAATGTGATGAACGTTACATAATAAATATTTGTTCTGTGTTCTGTGTCTATTGTCTATATAATAAATATTTGTTCTGTGTTCCGAGGTTAGTCTATGTCGTGGTTGTCATAGGCTAGCCTGATGTTATGTGGTCGCCCTGCGTATGACAACACAATCTCATACTGACACAATAATCTTCATCCGAGTTACTAGAATTTCGATTAATCAGTATAAATCTATGTTAACCTACTAGCTACTCATTTTTTGACATGTAAGAGTATGTTTGTTATATAATATTAGTATTGAACGAACTTTAGATAGGTTTGGGATGGCGAGTAAATAATACTACGTATATAAATGATATATAATCATGTATTTATATAATAAGTAGGTTTATATTACTCAAGTGTGGGCAAACATCATTTCTAAAGAACAACCTAACCACTCAATACACAAAACGCAACGATAGCGCGTTCTAATTTTTCTACTAGCGACATCTAGTTATCTTAACCTAAAACAAAAATAGCTCTCAACATACTGCCCACCAAGAACCACATTGACAAATGTTGTTCTTCCATGAAGCAGATTAAACGCAATTAAAATACATATTTATCTTTAATAACTATAAATACAGTTTTTTTTTTTTTTTTTTTTTTTTTTTTTTTTATACTTTTCTAAACTAGTAACTACCTCCACCACTAACTTAAGTATGCTAACTTTTTCAACTCAGTCACAGACTGGTAGCACAACTAACTTTGACGTTGGGCGTTTAATTAAGGAGTTTTTAGTGCGTAAAGTAACTACACGAGTGACATTTTGTGCATCCGGATGTTTCGCGACAATTTTTCCTAGCAACCATCTGCTGGGGGGTAAATCATCTTCCTTAATCAGAACTACATCACCTTCTTTGGGCTCCGGACTCTGATTTTGCCACTTAAATCTTTGCTGTAACTGATGTACATAGTCCCTAGACCAGCAACGCCAAAAGTCTTGTAGCATTCTTTGCGTAAGCTGCCATCGTCTCAACGTTGATAAATTTGACGTTTCAAAATTACGGTCTGGCAAAGTAATGAGCTGTTCTCCAACTAGGAAATGACCTGGTGTCAGAATAGCTTGAGTATCCGATACACCATCAATTCTTGATAATGGTCTGGAATTTAAACAAGCTTCAATTTGTGCCAATACTGTAGCCATCTCTTCATAGGTTAGAGTAGTATTGCCTACTACTCGTTTTAAATGAAACTTTGTAGACTTTATAGCTGCTTCCCATAAACCTCCGAAATTAGGCGCTCGCGGCGGGATAAAATGCCATGATGTACCATTAGTAGCCAAGCTTTCAGCTATCTCTCTGCCCACCGTGGATTGCTCTGCATCAAAAAGGACGCGTAACTCTCGTGCAGCACCAACAAAATTGGTTCCGTTATCGCTATATAAATCAGTGCAATGACCTCGCCTGGACACAAATCTTTTAAATGCTGCCAAGAACCCTTGTGTGGTAAGGTCACTCACCGCTTCAAGATGAACTGCTCGCGTTACCATGCAAATAAAAAGGCAAATGTATCCTTTATAAGTGCGGTGTCCTCTTCCTTTTGTAGTTCTGATGTCGATGGGCCCAGCATAGTCTACACCACTTTTTTCAAACGCTCTACCAGGAGTTACCCTAGCTGACGGTAATTGGCCCATGATTTGGTTTTTGACTGCAGCCATATTTTTTACACATATTGTGCATTTACGAACTTGACTTTTTACTAATTGTTTCACGCCAATTATCCAGTATTTAGTATACAAGAAACTGAGCATCAACTGTGGGCCTCCGTGCAACGTACTTTTATGAGCTCGATCAATCAATAATTTAGTATAATTTCCATGTTTTGGTATCACTATTTGATGTTTTTGATTTTCAGAGAATGTCGAATTCTCTAATCTTCCTCCTACACGTAAAATCTGTTTGTCGTCCAGGAACGGATTCAACGACAACAACTTACTATTTTTTTTCAGCTTCATTTGTTTTTCTATTGCTTCAATTTCTTGATTAAACCACATTCTCTGACATATTCTTATGCAGCACTCTTCTGCGGTCTGTATTTCTTCACTACTCAAGACTGAGGTTTTATGTCTCTCCATCTTCGGTTTTGTCATATTAAGGAACCGTCTACAGTATGCTACTACCCTGAGCAATTTGGTAAGTGATGAATATTTAGCCCATAGTTCCATTTCCATCGTTTCGCCGTGCATGCATACCTTTTTTGTTGCTTCTTCCAAATGGGTCTGCACTATCCTTTGCTTGTTCTTTTTAATATTTAATTGTTTTAACATTTCAGGTCCATTCCACCACAACGAAGACTTCGCCAACTCCGCTGGATGAAGTCCTCTTGACGCTAAATCGGCCGGATTCAATTTTGTGGAAACATGACTCCACTGATGCGGTTCTAGTGACTGCATTATTGCAGTAGTTCTATTGGCAATAAAAGTTGTCCATCTGCTTGGATGGCTATTTAACCAAGCCAGAACTACAGTTGAATCTGTCCAAGCAAACCACTTATTTTTTGGAACCTGAATAACTGTTCCAATTTCTGCCAAGAGCTTAGACAAAAGAACCGCACCACACAACTCTAATCGTGGTATAGACACCTGCTTGATAGGCGCCACCTTAGTTTTTGCAGCGACTAAATGGACGTTTATCACACCATCAGCTCCAACAACTCGCACGTAGACTACGGCAGCGTAAGCGACTTGGGATGCATCACTATATCCATGTAACTCTATGTTTGAGTCATTTTCTGTGCATCCCACATAGCGAGGTATCTTAACCTGTTCCAGATCTTTTAAACTTTTGCGGTAAGTAACCCATTCCTGTAACACACTGTCTGGTACTTCTTCGTCCCATGACACTCCTGCTAACCATAGTTTTTGAATAATTATTTTTGCTACAATTATCACTGGCGCAACCCATCCCAATGGGTCGAATAATTTAGCAATATCCGATAAAATATGTCTTTTTGTTCCAGATTCGTGCAGCGTGGGAAGAGTCACCGTGTAGTGGTACGAGTCATCGCATCGGTTCCAGGTAAGTCCCAGAATTTTTATAACAAAGTCCATTTTTATTTGTAGGTTCCTGTTTTCATCTTCTTTTTGGTTATCTTCTTTTATTTTTGACAGTAGCTCTTCACTATTACTTGTCCATTTCTGTAATTTAAATCCAGCTTTATTTAAAAGATTATTCATTTGCTTATAAACCTCAACCCCTTCACTTTCATTTTGACAGCCCGTGAGTAAATCATCCATGTAAAAATCACTAACAACTCTTTCTGCAGCTACTGGATATAGATTTCCTTCATCTGCAGCTATTTGCATAAGACTGCGGACTGCCAAGTGCGGCGCACACGCAGTTCCGAACAATACTCGTACTAATTTATATTCTGTTATTTCTTCTTCAGGAGTTTTGCGCCAGAGAATACGTTGAAAATCAGTGTCATCTGCATTCAATTTCACTTGATGGTACATTTTTTCGATATCCGCTACCAGAACTACAGGATACTTACGCCAACGCATGATTATATGCCTCAAGTCCATTTGTAGGGTAGGTCCTACCATGAGATCATCATTCAACGATACGCCATTTGTACCCTTCGAAGACGCGTTCATCACTATTCTTACCTTGGTTGTGTCTTTATCTTCTCTAATAACCTCATGATATGGTAAGTAAACTGCGTTTTTATCTTTTTCATTTTTATTTACAGGCACCATATAGTTATTTGCTAAATATCCTTCAAATGTTTTCTGATATTCTTCCTTTAATTTTTTATCTTTGCATAACCTTTTTTCTAAAGCCTGCAGTCTTCTTAGAGCAATCTGCTTTGTGTTTCCATCTACGCAAGTCGGATTTTTATTCCGAAATGGGAGTTTTACTACATATCGTCCATCTGCATCTCTTGTTGTTGTTTTGGTATAAAAAATTTCACACCGTTTTTCTTCTTCAGTAAGCATTTTCTTCTCTTCATAAATGGACTCTGACTCTAATTCCCAAAACTTTTTTAAAATATCATTTTCATTACTAAAGGTACCGTGCATTACTATTGTTGCGCTAGACTCATTTTGATTAGATCCTACTATTCCCGACACTATCCAACCAAACAAAGTTGCCTGTGCTACTAATAACCCACTTGGATCTCTGCGCAATCCTTCTTTCAAGATCTGACAAAATATATCTGCACCCAATAAAATGTCAATTTTATTAGGAGTATCAAATTCAGGATCTGCCAGGTGAATTCCAGATGACTTCAACCATGGCACTTCTTCCACTTGTTTGCCTGGCAGGAGAGAGGTAATAGCTTTTAACACGTGTGCTTTTACTTGTATCTTCTCATGAGGTTCCACCTTAGATTGTAGATTTATACTCACTACATAATTTGATTGGACCATTTTTGCTCCACCTACACCAGATATCGTGCTTCGGGCTGGTGTCTTTTTAAGCTTCAACAGCTGAACTACAGCCTCAGTCACAAAGGAAGCCTGCGATCCCTGGTCCAGTAGAGCTCTCACCGTTTGGTAAGTTCCATTTCTAGCTTCAGCGTTTACAAGTGCCGTTGCTAGTAACACAGATTTATTTTGCAGCGAAGCTGTATTCGCTTGTATTTCTTCAGTCGACTCTTCTAGTGACTCCTCCGCCTGTTCTTCCTCCGAGTCTTCAGTAACCATGGCGGCCGTTAACTTTTCCTTGCTTGCTGTTCTCGGATGCAGCAGCGTATTGTGGTGGCGTCTACAAATTCTACACTTAATAGGATTTCTACAAGCTTTAGCAGAATGGTTTACCCCCAAACAGTTAAAACAAATTCCGTTATCTAACACATATTGGCGTCGAGCATCACTATCCAAAGCTTGGAATTTCTTGCACAAATACAATTTATGATTTTCAGAACATAACGGGCATTGGTAAGAGGATTCAGCTGGTGCAGCATGCATTGATCGAGTTCTACTAACAACATTACTTTTTTGTACTACAAACTCCAGAGCTCTAAATCGGTTTGTTATAAAATTACTGAATTGTTCAAATGTTGGTAAAGTATTAGAAGCAATACCACCTGTCACGTGTAATTCCCATTGTTTCCGGGTTTCACTGTCCAACTTCAAAGTAAGTATGTGTATTACAATTATATCCCAACTCGATACATCAACACCTAAATTTACCAACGCACTCAGACAATCTGTAGTTGTGTCTATCAAATCTTTTAATCCCTGAGCAGATTCAGTGACTTGGCTTTTTTGACTGAACAATCTTTTTAAAATACAATTTGACAAATATTGTTTATTGTCGTACCGTGCTACCAATAGCTTCCAACATTTTTCATAATTATCCCCTGCAATGGGAATTTGTCTCAGTAACTGCTCTGCCTCACCTGACAAATATCCCTTTAAATAATGCATTTTTTGCACACAATCCAAATGCTCATTTTTGTGAACCAGAGACAAGAATAAATCTCTAAATGTAACCCATTCCTCATATTTCCCTGAAAACTTTGGAATCACTATTTTAGGTAGAACAAATTTTGACACCAATGGAGCTACCTGTCCCATCCCACCAGGTACAGTTGAAATTTCTACTGAAGTGGATTTGGCAAAACTTTTTAACAAGGTTTTTAGCTCAATTTTATATTCTAAGTACAGTTCTTCTGATTCATCATAGATATCTTTTTGCATATATTCATGTTTTTTTAATTCTACTCCATAATTTTCCATTAATTGCTGGTGAGTAGCCACAAATATAGCCCATAATCCCTCTAAAGCTTCTAACCGTACCTGGAGATAAGTTTCCGTAATTCTATCCTTAGGTGTCTTTTTAAAATTTCTTCTAGCTTTAGTTAAATTACTTACATTATCATTCTGTAACACAATTTTATCCTCCATTTTCAAAATTTAATAAACTTAAAATTTTTCTAAGTGTTTTAAAACAAATAAAAAATCAAAAATCGGGCATGGATTCCCCGTCTCAACCAAATTCTTAAAACTATTCTAAGTCCTAATTTACTTAACAACCATGCAATTAATTTTAACAAAATAAAAATTAAAGTCCATTACAATGTTTCACAAAATCTTCAGTTTGGAATAATGTTTTTTAAAAGTACTCACAGTTAGTCCAGGCTCACCATTAATGCACACATACACAGTTTCAACCACAATTTTAATATAAACGACTTCTCTTCAATCGCACCCACACATGCGATTGTACCTCCTCCGCAGTACTGGTAATGAATTAGGATATTCTCCGACAAAGCCGGGCGGCCTCAATGTAAAAAGCGTTCAGGGCGGGCGTCCTTAATGCTTAGGGCGGGCGGCATTAAAATACTCAGGGCGGCGATATAATAGCTCAGGGCGGGCGGCCAAAAGCCCTACCGAGCTAAGGTTTCAGCACCTGAGTAGCGATCCACTACTTCTCCAGGCGCGGGGTCGCGTCGCTTGTTCGTAGTTCGGTTCAGAGAACTACTACAAGACTCAGCAATACAAAAAAAACTCCTGCCACCCAAGTACCAGTCCAAAGTCCGGCTCGTAAGGACCAAATGAACGAACTTTAGATAGGTTTGGGATGGCGAGTAAATAATACTACGTATATAAATGATATATAATCATGTATTTATATAATAAGTAGGTTTATATTACTCAAGTGTGGGCAAACATCATTTCTAAAGAACAACCTAACCACTCAATACACAAAACGCAACGATAGCGCGTTCTAATTTTTCTACTAGCGACATCTAGTTATCTTAACCTAAAACAAAAATAGCTCTCAACAAGTATTATGTATGTAGTTACACATATATTTTTCTTATATTGAACATTTCAATGGAGGAAACTTTACTGGTTTGTGTGTTATCTTAGGTTCTCTTTGTATTTAGTAAATAATAACTGTTTGTTTCCCAAATAAAATAAAATAAACTTAACTTAAACTTTATTGCACTCCACAACTTAAATATAAACATTAAAAAAATAACTAAAACTAGAGTACTTATAACACACAATGGGCGGCCTTATCGCGAAAGAGCGATCTCTACCAGACAACCTAATACAGGATCATAAAATACATCACATGGGATGGATAGTGTGCTTGGAAAATTTTTATTTTACCTAGTTTCACATTTTCTTAAATCTGTCGAAAAATTAATGAATGAATGAAAATTATTTATTGTACCCGTAAGACTAATAGAGGGAGAGCCACCCTCAGCCAGACCTTCGTTATTTTAGTAAGGCTGAACATTTCTCTGTGTGAGCCTCCAACACAGGTAAGAACGACCCCTGACTATCGAGTTTCGGTTGTGGTTACTTTAGCAGATCTCTCGCGCTCGCACCTACAGCGGGCTTCCAATGTGTCTGGCGAGATGTAATAACCATGACAACTGTCTGGCTTTTGAGGTACCATATTTTTATAAGTCTCTTAGTAACATAAATAAAATTCAGCTTTTATACTATGACGAAAGTATGATTAAAATTGATTAAGGTTTAGGGGTGTCTGGCAGGGGGAAGCAACCGTGATAAGTGTCCGGCAATGAACATCGTGATTCCCAAAGGTATTCTGGAGAAAATATAGCAAAATTGAACTTTACACTTTAAGGAAAGTAAGGTACTATTTTATAAGTACACCTTTACCACCGGTTATCTGCTAAAGTAACCACAACCGAAACTCGATAGTCAGGGGTTGTTCTTACCTGTGTTGGAGGCTCACACAGAGAAACTTTCAGCCTTACTAAAATAACGAAAGTCTGGCTGAGGTCGGCTCTTAGGCTATAAATGAAAATACAGATTAGAAAATTTAATTCACAAAATGTACAATATTGCTCAAGTTCTGCTCACAAGTCTTTTTTAGCATTAATCTAACAAAAACTTCTGTTAAAATAAATATCTGCTACCAAATTCACGGAACACTTTGGTACGAACTAATTTCATCAATACAGATTAGTCATAGTATCCTCTGCTGGGAACGGATTATCTGATTAATGCAGACTCACAGATTGATTTAGTCCGAGCTCAAGTACAGATTATATACGGCCTTGTTTAGTCTGCGCTCGTGCTTAATCGAGTTCAAGTTTGAGCCGAAGTAGAAATTATAGCCATTAGCAGTTTAGACGGTACTAGCCGTTTAGTCAAGTTGTAACTATCTATAAGTAGATCTTTTGCAACGGTCTGTAGATAGCTCAACTGTTTCTTATGTATTTTATATGCCTATATATGTAAATTTTGTAATTACTGTTTGTCGTAAGTTTGTTTGTGAATAAAGTCAAAATTTTAATTGTAACTTAAACTCAAGTAAATATATATAATAAATATTCACGGACCTTTCACACATCACACTCTAGTCCCAAATTAAGCAAAGATTGTACTATGGAAACTAGACTGCTGATATAATACTTTTTAATATTTTTTATTTTCGTAAAGACACACATAGAATACGTAGTAACACCCAGACACAGAACAAATATTTATGTTCATCACACAAACATTTGCCCTGGGCTGGGTGGGTATCGAACCCACGACCCACAGCATGGAAGGCAGAGCTACTACCAACTGAGCTGTGACGCCGGTCAGTAGAAATCACAGACGTGTTAGGACGATAGTAGTCCAGTTTAGTCGAGCTTTTGTTCACGCTGGGAAGTAAAGATTACAGGTGTTTACACAGCTTGTTTTTAGCTTTTCAACAGCTTTAAAACATAAAGGTAGCTTAAAACATTTTAACTGCAAAGTATTCTTGCAACTGAAAACCAGTAAAAAACGTAATATTTTTGTTGTGAAAAGTGTTTTTAATTCAATAATTTGGACATTTACTTCATTATCCCACGTTACGTGGGGTCGGCACAACATTTTTTTTTCTTCCACTCACTCCTATCATTGGTCAACTCTCCACTCCTTTCACATTCATATCCTTTTTCACACAATCCAGCCACTTCTTTTTCGGCCTTCCTCTACTTGCATATCCAGACACGCTCACATTTACTTAAACCAATATTAATCGAAAATCAGCAACATGGCGGCTTTACCCGTAATTCCATATAGGTCACATGATTATGCTCGGTCACGAAAACTTGCCAGTTCAAGTAGACTGCTATTTTCAGACCTTGGGGGGTATCCTGACAACTGAAATGTTTTAGAACTGTTATTTGGTCAAATTGCAGTTCAGTTTTCTTCTTCGTCTTTTATTGATATTTTGAATGATCGATTTTCATACCGTTTGATAGAATTAACGAAAAATCAGGTAAGCCATGCTCAAAACAGGTAGGTCATGCTTAAATCAAGTAGGCCATGCTCAAATCAGGTAGGCCACGTTCTAAACCGCAGCATTGACGTCATTTTTAACAGCTCAGTCAGTTACTATAGTAAAATCATCGGAAACTGAACTGCAACTGAAAGGATATTCGGTCACGCAAGTTTCCCCTTGCTGGATAGACCCCCTTATAATGTTTCTGAGATGTGAACACAAATAAAAGTGAAAATCGTAATATCGTAACGTTAGCACATACATACACTGCGCGGTGACGCTGCAACGTTCAGTAGAGCTGTCAACGCGTAGTGTCAGTCGAATACGATATCGGGCAGAGGCTAGAGCGCCAATAAATGTGACAATCATAAACGTAACGTATGTAAGATACACTGCGCGCCATCGCTGCAACGTTCGACAGTAAAGCTGATGTTGACGCGCAATGTTTCTCAAATACGTCACTTTTTCGATACGTTTACCATTGTGTTGTAAGCAAAAAGGTGGTCAAACACGTAGGCCAGCTAGAATTTTTCCATGACAAAACATAAAAATATAATGCGGATTATACACCATTAACTACTTAAGTAGTTTACTCTTCGTGCCAAATCTTGCATGAGGTTGTGATCCGTGGCCAAAATAAATAAATAAATTATTCCAGCATCCGATCTCGAAACCGAATGCTATTGAGTTTGCTATTTTATTTTGGAATCTGATTCTAAAATAAATCTATCTATGTGTGGTCTATTTCTACGTTAATTTTGTCGTAGATAAATAACTCTTTATTCATTTGTCTCAGTAAAACATTGGTAAGGTACCTACATATTTTAATTACTATAAGTACCATAAGTCTTAAGATAAGTCGACTTGTGTGCATGGAAAGAGCCTCCTCGTGGCGCACACCGGTAACAGCTAGGCACAGTAAAACAGTGTCTAGTCTGGCTAATCTTTCCAACACGATGCTACAACAAAATACAGTTGTAGCATCGACACGATAAGAAGAAGAAGTCGACTTGTATAACTTTGCTTTATTTTATTCAAGTCCTAATAAACTTTTGTATACTTAAATAAATGAAGATACATTATTTTTCTTCAGTCGCAACCCTTTCGAAAAATTCAAAACAAGTTATAATCTTATTTTCTTTGCTTAAAGAAATAAAACTGTAACAAAAGTCAGGGCATTTCATTACTCCTTCAATTTATTGTCCAACTCTAAGACTTCCTAATTATAAATTCGCAAAACAAACAAAAAACCTACTTCTCCCATTTTACCTTTTGTTCTTGAGCTGCGCAAGGCAATGAAAAGAACTGCCAAAGAATACATCACTATAGAACAGTCTATATCAGTACCCCAAGTACGAGTTTGTGCACACACGGATCACAGAGACGCAATCGCCGAGCGCCACCGATTTTGTATGGAGATCCAAGCTTCTCAAGAAATCTGGTAGGGGCGCTGCTTGGATCTCCATACAAAATCGGTGGCGCTCGGCGATTGCGTCTCTACGATCCGTGTGTGCACAAACTCGTACTTGAATACAGATACTTCACAAAACTAGATTGCCCTTTCACGGCCATATTATTTACTGGAACGTAACCAACGTATAGAAATAGATAAACTATTTTATTAAAACGGGCCAAGTGCAAGTCGGACTCGCCTACTAAAGATTTCGCACTAAAAATCACGTTTTTATATGAGAACCTCTTTAAATATATAATTTATTGTTTTTTAGTGTTGTTTATAACAGAAATACATCAACTGTATTTTTTTTTAACTCTAATTAATAGTTAAATGTTCATGAGATAAGTCCCGGTGACGGACAGATAGACAAAGAGACATAGACAGACAAACAGAGAAATATACAGACAGACAGACAGCGGAGTCTTAGCATAAGGTCCCATTTTATCCTTAGGTTACTTAACCCAAAGGTAAGTTGCAGTCCATTCTACCTTACCCAAAGTCTCATCCACGGGTCCCATTCAAAAATCCACCCTGAGGGAGACCACTAGCAATTATTATTGTAGCGAATACAACAATAGGGCATTGTCCAAGTTTCTCTGGAATTAGCGACGACTCTAAAGTGGTTCGGACGCTTTAGAGTCCCCACAGACTGCAGACTTTTTATCGGCCGATAGTTTGGTCGGCTTCTTAATCAGTATGAAGACTGAATCACTGTAATGTGCGCATCTGCATACATCTTCATACTGATTAAGAAGCCGACCAAATTATCGGCCGATAAAAAGTCTGCAGTTTGCGGGGGCCCTCATTACTACGGTTTGTCGTAAACCTGCCTCTGCTATATTTCGCGTTGAATTTTAGGGACTTGACTTATGAGTCTTTTTAATACTACCGACACGATACCAGATATCACGCTTATGCCGTCTCAGCAGGGTTTCATAAGAACCGGTTTAGACTGGTTTCGTCGGTATCAGATATCGGGCTTATGCCCTGTCAGCAAGGATTCATAAGAACCGGTTTAGATCAGTTCCGAATCGGATCTCTTAAGGCTTTTAGCAAATTGATACCGATTCTGCAACATTTACCAACTGTTAAGAACCTCGTCGAACGCTTACAACCTTTATTTACCGGCTTCTGAGCGTGAATAGTTTATTGAAATATATAAATTTTGAGTCTTTTGAATGTTAGTAAACTGTTGTGCAGTAAATAAGAGTGAAAAAAATATTTTTTGAAGTGAAAACTTCTTTAGTGGCGCTGGGTGGGTAAAAACTTTCAAACTCGCGTCAGGGTCACGTGACGTTGATAAAAAGCGTAAGATCGAGGGAAAGGGAGAGGAACTAGTATCTCCCACTCTTTCTACCGTGCCTGAGTGTGCTGACTCTGTTTAGGCGGCACAGGGCGCTTGCGCGAATGTGTCTGTGTCATTGTGATTGTCATTGTCATTATGACGTCTGTGGTTATATTTTTGAAGTGAAAACTTAAAAGTGAAAACACAACGTTAATATTGAAGTTTTCACTTCTGCCGGCACTCCCGGAGTGCTACCTTTTTTTTTTTTAAATAATATATATATAATGATATAGTGATGTCACAACTTTGTATAAAACCAGGTCTTTCAAAATAACCTAGCTCTTTTCTTGTGTGAAATCTAGCTCCTTTCAATTCGCGTTTGAATTTGAAAATACCTGAATTTCCTGGAGAGAAAATTCCTTTGCTAGGATTTGTATAGAAACTGGAGCCCAGACTATACTTATGCATAGTAATAGTATTGACGAAGACTCACCTTCGACGTAGTGGTTGAGATGCTATAGGTGCGGGTTTGATTTCTAACACGCACCTTTCTACATCAGAATAACACATGGGCACATATACCTAACACATATAATTTATAAAGATATTATGTGAATTGTCTAAAATATAACGTACCTACAGAGTATAAGAAAACTACAAAAAAATCAGCCAAATCAGTCAAGCCGTTTTCATGCTATGTCGTGACAACGGAAAACGGGTTTCATTTTATATATTATATAATATAGGAATATATACTTTATACACCCACATCCAACCTCACTTTCCAAGCACGCTCCGTTAGCGACGCAAAGATATCCAAATATAGCGACACGTCGCAAATGTCGCAATCAGGAGATAGCTCCGCAAATACACAGTACCTACCTCTACCATGAGTTGTCACAGTAAAATCGCCTGACTTTACTACAGTATTACGTAAATATTAGTATTACGAATTTTAGTACCCAACTATCCGCTAGAGGCGCTGTACAAATCTTCATACATTTTTTTAACTACAGACGCTAGCGAGTATAGTAAATATAGTATAGTAAAAACTCATGGTAGAGCTACTGTTCTCGTACCTACTAGGGATGGGATTAGTTCCATCTGTAGCTCATAACAGCTCATCATATGATTTAGTTTTTTTATATTATATGGCCTCAGCCCGACAATACGACAGACAAATGACGAATGAATATGCTATTCATTAATTGATATGAATAGCATATTCCTGTCGTATTAACGAGCAGAAGAAAAAGAAGAAATTTTCAAGACAGCAAGATACATACGTTTATATTCAACTTATTTTTATACAGCGACGACCAAAAGTCTTTTACAGTCATGTGACGTTTTAACTACAGCTATTGAAAGAGAGTGACGTCTAGCTTCAGTGTCATCGGTGTGCGCACATTCTTAATGCCAAGTTTCGGTCATGAAAAAACAAACATTCGTTCATCTGTGATTAATCACAGGCGAAGTAGCAGTCATCAAAAGTAGCAATCACTCCCATACCATAGCACACAAATAGCATTAAGTACCTACTACACACGACAGTAAACAGGAAACTAGATACACTAGTGTATCTAGAATTCTATATTAACTAATACAGGCACTTAGTATCACCTTGTATAAAGGGTGTTACATTATGTCTGTATAAATAATTGGGTACTTACCTATGTATAATATAATATATAAATAGTAGGTATATTAACTACAAAGACTATTACAGTATTTACAAATGTACATAGGTATATATAAAATACATAAGAAACAGTTGAGCTACAAACCGTTGCAAACGATATAGATCGTTCAACTGGTCCAAATCAGTACCAATCGGAAGCATACCCAAGATACTGGCTGCATTGCCGCGCTGAATAGCAATGCTGATACGAAAGTAAAAAGTATAATTTTACATTTTGTAGTACATACATCATTTTTTATTATTTTAATGTTATAATAAAAAGGTAGAGATGCTATCATTATATTTTAACCTCACTTTAGCTCCAAAGGTTTTCTGGAATAAAAGCCTTAAGCTCGCCTTTCTACACATCTTAGTTTTATTTTAAGACAGTATTTTACACATCAACAAAAAGCTTAGATTTTATACAGTATTTTTGTAAATTAATTACACTAGAATTCAAATCAAAGTAGTTTCACCCATTTACTATGAAACTCTTGAATTGTTCCCGAAACTCTACTCTAGAAACTTTCCTCAAATCTACGACTACGTTCCTCAGTTCAAACAAACGCTTTGTATTTACTTATCCGCAAGTGCAACGTGTCGGTACCCTAGTGGTAAAGTAGGCTAAACTATATTATTAAATTTTTAGTTTAAATATAATTTTAACCGAGATAACGTCTGATAGAGGAGAGTGGAAGAAGACGACCCCATATAGCGTGGGATAAGGGTAGGAAGATGATGATGAGTTAAAATATAATTTAATGACAAAACGACTACACAGCAATGGTAATGTTTGTAGAGACTACCAAACAGTTTGACGATGGGCTACCAAAAATTATCCGAATTTTATCTAAAATATTCAGAATTTGAAGAATTAGGAACATTGTCATTGACCGTGATTAAATTGTTGATGGTGGATCTGGACTTTTTATTCGGTCTAAAAGTTTTTATTTTTTAAAGGTTGTTTTTCCATGATAATAAAAAAAACTTGAGAGGTGTCAAAGAAAGAAAGAAACACGCGCATGTCTTACAACTATAGCAAAAAGTGTCGTTACAACTTTTGGTCTTAATTAGCTTGATAGCCCCCGTTCGCAACGCGATAAGTTTCGTTCAAAAACAAAATTATTCTTAGATTTAATTTGATAGCTATTCTCTAAAAAAAGTAATCAGCATTTACACCATTTTAGCATCAAACGTTTGAAGCCACGTGGTAAGGGGGTGGTTCAATTCTACCTATCGGGAACCCAGTTTGTTTTTGGGGTTCCATCGAGTGCTGAGCAAAGCCTTTCGAACATTTCACGTTGTGAAAACATTTTGATGTCCGAATTAATATTCGTAGTTCAACACCACTTTAGATTGATGCTTGATTTTGCCAGTGAATAAATACGGTTTTAGAGGAAATTATTTATGTAGACGAATTTTTAGGGATACTTAGGGGACGATGGGGAAATTACGGACGCGGGGTAAATACGGACTAACATATATCTACTCCATCCCTGCCCCCCGCGTCCAGCTACCGCGATCACGCGTTTCGTTTGGTGTCACCAAACACTGGTAACAGACGGCTACGCACACGTTTCAAGGTAATTGAAATTTTATTTGTTTTGTGATTTTGATGTAAATTTTCGTATTTTGAGTGTTATTCAAAAAGACTAAGTGTCAGTTTAAAAGCCAAGTTTTATTTGTAATTCTGCTTAAGCGTCCGCAATTACCCCACCTTCCCCTACATATAAATAGATATAGATAGATATTATTTTTATGACATATAAGACATAACATTATTATATTATAAAACATTATGTTGTTCCTTGTGTACTAAGTAGTCCTGAAGCGAATCGCATGCTGTTTTTAGACTTATGCCTTTCAGTATTTAATTGTAATTCTTTGTAAGAAGGATTATACAAAAAAACGGTAGAATCCAGGCTGTAGTTTCTCGCTCGTCTTCAAGGTCTTGGAACTGGCACCTAAAATCACCTAGTATGTAGGTAAGACGATTCTAAATGATGAATGAATTTACTGATTAAAGTTTAAATGATTTGATAATATATTTTGAGTTTAAATGGACATCTAACACCGTGTACTTACCTATAAATACACTGGCCTGCAAAAGTATGTATCACACTTTTTGAATTGCTATAACTTTTGAAGTAAACAAGATATACTTTGAACTTAACCTAATTGAACACATCTGGGACGAGCTAGGAAGGCTATTCAGAAGCCGCAGACCACCACCTACCACCCTCAGGGCACTAAAACAGGCCCTGATAGAAGAGAATGGGTCCCCAAAATTGGCGCCAAAACCTCGTGTTCAGTATGCCAAACCGGCTTGAAGCTCTAATCAGAGCCCGAGGAGGCAGTACCAGTTATTACAAATGAAATAACATGTAAAACATACTTATAAAATGTTAGATGAGTTTTTAGACATTTAAGACACTAAGCTAGAAATGGCTTTTTTATTGTATATCATTTTTTTTAAGTTTAAAATATTACTAATGTATGTTTTAAAGAAAGCTGATAAAATTTGCTATAAAACATTTTTTATTTGAAATCTCTAACTTGTATAGTTTAGAAGAAATAATGATTCTAAAAGTGTGATACTTACTTTTGCAGGCCAGTGTATATTCTAGAATACCTAATACAAATTACTTATGCATAACGAAGGTAGATAGCAAACACTGATCAAAGTAAACAAACGTAAAAGTAACATTTCCATAGACATGTCGGAAGGCTTTGATCTCGTATTCATTACCGATTCGTAACATCGAGCGGAAACATCGAGACTAGGGATGGGGTAAATCGAGTTTTCGGTTTAATACGGTTTTACTTTTTAGCGAACGAAACTTAATAAGATGATCTTTATTTAGGTCGACTCCAAATAGCTAATTTGTGTATTTTGTATATAATTATATATTTTGCATATAAAATATTCTTAAATAGCATATTGTCATAACTGGCTTTATAAATAAAAATATTATAATAATATTGATTTATTCAGCAATAATGTTTTGCAGTTTTTTATCGTTGAATTTTTTATGGATATTACTATCTACTTAAAGCTCTTAAATAACATAATTAAAATCATAATACATACAAGACGTACATGCAAAGTTATTTATACCTACAATCAATGCTAATAGGTTGATATTACTGATATCAATTTCACCTGCAATGTTAATCTCATTTAGTACTTAGTCTATACTAATATTATAAAGAAGTAAAGTTTGTGTTTGTTTAATTGTAAGGGGTAATCTCGGGATCTACTGAACCGATTTTAAAAATTCTTTCACCAATAGAAAGCCACATAACTGCTGAGTGTCATAGGTTATATAACAAACCGAAAAATAAAAAGGCTTTTACGTGGTAGTCCGTTTTGCAAAGTGAATCGGAGAAAAAACGGTCGAATTATGCCCAACGAAGTGGGCACGGGTCAGCTAGTAGTTTATAAAGAAGAACAGACATTTCACCGGTTTTCGTTTACGGACATCACTAGTTAGCAGATTATTCATTTGATGTACTTTGTCTCATGTTTAATTCGCGGGTGTCTTGTTACTCGGACTTGTGAGATCAATCTCGACTGAGAAGCCTGAGTTACACTGCAAGAGGGATTTACACAACAAGTTACACTGCAAGTAATATTAAATAAATAAATATTTAGGGACATTTCAAACATCGCACTCTGGTCCTAAACTAAGTATGCAAAGCTTGTATTATGGGAACTAGATTGCTGATTTAACACAACAAGTTACACTGCAAGTAATATTAAATAAATAAATATTCAGGGACAATTCAAACATCGCACTCTAGTCCAAAACTAAGCAAAGCTTAGTACCTATTATGGGAACTAGATTGCTGGTAGAATACCTACTTACATATAATTTCATTTTGTAAATACATAGTAACACTAGATATCACACTCTAGTCCCAAACTAAGCAAAACTTGTATCATGGGAACTAGATTGCTGGTAGAATACTTATAATTTTATTTTATAAATACATACATAGTATCACTACACAGAACAAATATTTATGTTCATCACACAAACATTTGCTCTGGGTAGGAAACGAAATCAGAAATATTTTATTGTCGTAGGTCGAACCTGAAAAAAATGGAAGGATTTGGGGGAGACCTTTGCTCAGCCGTGGGACGAGATAGGTTAAGACAAAAAAAATGGTCGATCCCACGACCAAAAATGTAGACAAAAGTAACAGTACCTCTATCATGAGTTGTCACAGTAAAATTGCCTGACTTTACTACAGTAGTTACGTCAATATTAGTTTGACGAATTTTAGTACCCAACTATCCGCTAGAGGCGCTGTACAAATCTTCATACATTTTTTTAACTACAGACGCTAGCGAGTATAGTAAATTAAGTATAGTAAAAACTCATGGTAGAGCTACTGAGCTGTGACGCCTGTCACCTAATAGAATTGACTATGACCAGCGGGATTTTATTTGATTTGTACCCTAATTAATTATGTTAATGGAATATACCACCTGAAACCTTTTAGACGGATTGTGATTGAGTGAGGCTTTTATCTTCTTTCGTGTTATTTTGGAACTTTTGCGGAGTTTTCCTGTACAAGATATTTACGGTCTATATCAGGGGTCAACAATTAGTTTCGCTCGGGGTCCATTTTAAGATATGAAATGACCACCGCGGTGCGCACATTTCATGAAAAAACAAAGGTAATTACGGAAATTACAAAAGTATTATTATTTACATATCAATGAGAAAAGTGGCATTTTTTATTGTTGATTTATCTGTCTGAAGTTTGGAGTGGAATTGATGCAAAATATTGACATTGCTCGTTTCTTCGCCCGGAAATTTTCGAATTAACGTCAACAAAAATACTGCGTGAGATATATTTTTTCGGTCCGCATACAATGGGTCGGCGGTCCGCATGCGGACCGCTGTCCGCCATTTGGTAACCCCTGGTCTATATCATAAAAATAGCTTAGGTATATCAGCTGTTTATCGACCGAGCGCGCGAAGCGTCTCAGTTTCGATATTAGGCAAAAATGCTTTTTTCTTTCTGTCTGTCTGTTCTCGCATACAGATCGCAGTTTTCGACTGATTTTTATGTTTGTGATTTGATTTATTGCTTTTTTTGTGGAGCGTGATTTTTGATTGGGGGCACTAGGACGGGAGGGGGGGGGGGGGCAAATGCAGCCACAGTTCGTGCTGTCAAGTTGGTCAAATATTTATGTAAACATTATATAACACAATTGTAGCATCGACACGATAAGAAGAAGAAGGACAAGTTAGCTGTAGCGTTATTTATAGATGGATTAAAATCAAGTTTGAGAGGTCCTCGAACTTTTTTCACAAGATGTTGCATAGTTATAATGGTTTGCGAAGTCTCACAGAACCTCTAGTTTTTTTTTGTTGTATACATGTTTAAATTCAGTCGTTAATCTTACCTCACAAATATCCAGGTCCCTGGTGCCTGAAACGTCCCGAAGCACTACCCAGCGCATTAATCCTATACGCTCCGATTCCGACACGTTCTTTTAGGCAAATCACTGCATATGAATTAACATTGCAAAATACACTTTATAACAACTTGATAAAGCTTATATTGGGTAGTCAGTGAACTTTGATATTTAAAATGTTGGCTAAGGAATTTTGGACTTCTTAAATTATGGAAGAATGTTTTTAATGCTCTTATTTGAACCCAAACAAAATTAGGTACTTTGCAAGTGTGGTAAATACTATATTATATTATAAAAATATGTCATTGGTTCAATTCAAACACGTAGTAATAAGCCCATTTACTTTAATTTTTAATTCTTATGTGATTTCTTTGTTGGTTGTCTTAAATAAATAAACGAATTATCTGTAGGTATGTTATCTTTTACTTAGTTACTTACATTAGAGTCAACTTCATCTAAATAGGTAAATATTTAATCAAGCAATATCACATGGATCATGTCGAATAGCAAAAGTGGTTCAAAGTCCAATGTTGCGCGGCGGGCGAAGGTCCGCCTGCGATGCGGAGGTTGCGGGTTCTATTCCCACCTTGGGATAAATGTTTGTACGATCTGCAAATATTTATTCCGGGTGTTCTGGATATAATAAATCTATCTATGTAATGTATTTTATTATGTCAGTCTTCTAGTACCCATAACATAAGCTCTGCTTAGCTTGGGGCTAGATGTGGTTGTGTGGATTGTCCAGCATTATTTATTTTATAAAGTGAAACTCAACCAAATGGTAGTAGTATAGTATTCCGTGGTAGTGCCTAATTTATACGGCCGGTACACTCAGGGACTGCATTGCATACGTTGCTTTGTGCTGTCCGAGCGAACTCAAAGCTGGAAGTGAGCACGACTATGTGACACACTGCGCGTCAACATCAGCTTTACTGTGAAACGTTGCAGCGTTAGCGCGCAATGTACCGTAAATACGTTATATTACGCCGTTTGTACCGAGAGCGTTCGAATTCAAACCGAATATTTGACGAATCAGCACTTTACAGTTTTAGGTACTTCTAAACTGCACGTTTCTTGGATCAAAAATGCTTTTGTTCCTTCTCGTCTACAGGTCGCAGTTTCAACAGATTAATTTAATAATAAAATAAAATTAATACAATATATGTACTTACGAACAATTCACACATCACGCTCTATTCCCAAACTAGGCAAAGCTTGTACCTACTATGGGAACTAGATTGCTGTTAGAATTTATATACTTAGGTACATTTGTTTTATTGTAAATACATACATAGAATGATATAGTAACACCTAGACACAGAATAAATAAAATCCACACAACATCATCTAGCCCCAAGCTTAGCAGAGCTTGTGTTATGGGCACTAGAAGACTGACATACTTAATACAATACATTACATAGATAGATAGTTTTTATTATACATAAAATACCCAGAACACCCGGAATAAATATTTGCAGATCGTACAAACATTTATCCCAAGGCGGGAATCGAACCCGCAACCTTCCGCGTCGCAGGCGGACCATCGCCCGCCGCGCCACATCAGTCGTCAAATATTTATGTTCATCACACAAGAATTTGCTCTGGGTGGGAATCAAACCCGCAGCATGGAAGGCAGACCTCATTTTAGGAATCTTTAACTAAGATTTTAGAAATAACATAATCTGAATATGATAACAAGATTCTCGTTTCTAGGAGTATTTTTACAAAAATATCCCAAGCTGGGCATTGAACCCGGACCTTTCTGCTCCCAAAAGATTCCAATTTGTGAATTCTGATAACTTTCTTCTAATATTTTGGAACGTGACTTCCTTAAGTTTTGTTTCCACAGAGATGTACTCAGAACTTTATCTTTTTTGATATTTTTATAGTACCTATGTATTAAAAAAAAAATTTTTTTTAGAGAGCTCAACATTATATGAACGTGAATTCCATTTCAATCATTCTTACAACAAAATAATTAAAGTACCTACTTAGTTTCAAATACATATCTAATGCTGAACGGAATAGTCTACTAACAAACAAAAATTCACGCTAGTAAAAAAAAAAAAGTTTTGAAAAAGAGTCCTGAAAAAAAATACGTCCTTGAATACGTCCACATCATCATTATAAGTTCAGAGACATCGGTCATTACTAAGTTTTCTCAAAGTTTCAAACTTTATGTACTTCTACTAGCGAGGCTGTTGACTACTCTTTTATTGCTAAGTGAAATATTGTATGCATAAGTTATTAAAATAGCAAGTCATTTTAATAATATCATATCAGGACCGTGGAGAGTGGCACAAGAAAAGGGAGGCCGCATAGGCCTCCCTTTTCTGTGTTCCAGCAGTGGGCAAAATCTGGCTGCGGATGATGATGACTAATATTTGTGAGTTGATTTTGGAAAAATACCTATAAGTAATATAAATACCAAAAATATCAAAATACTCCCTACTAACAATATAGATAATTATAATATAAATAAATATTCACAGACATTTTCAAAAATCCCATTCTTATCCCAAACTAAAGAAAAAAAAATATTTAAGGTTTGTGAAGCTTCAATTTTTTTTTTTATTATAAATTTATTTATTTCACATCCAAGCACTTATACAGGTACATATATACAATACAATTCCATTTACAAAATAAAAATGTATGTAGGTACTTAATAAGTATTCTATCAGCAATCTAGTTCCCATAGTACAAGCTTAGCTATGAAACTTAGTTTGGAGTGCGTGTGAGAAATGTCCTCGAATATTTATTTATTTATATAGCAAAGTAAAGTAAAAACTTTATTTATTCAATAATCTAGGATCATTTAGAATCGTCTTACATATGTACTAGGTGATTCTAGGTGCCAGTTCCACGCGACCAGAGCCTAGAAGAACGGGCAAGAAACTTACGGCCTGGTTCCTACTGTTTTTTTAAATGATCCTTCTTACAAAGAATTACAATTAAACTAAATTAGATACTGAAGTTCCAGTGCGGTGTCAATAGGCCACAAATAGTACTGACCCATACCTATCCTATTATGCCTTGATCACACGTATCAAGTAAACCGGCGAGACAGTGACGTGTTTAAGATACACTGCGCGCTAACGCTGCAACGTTCAACAGTAAAACTGATGTCGACGCGCAGTGTATCTCAAATACGTCACTGTCTCGCCGGTTTACTCGGTACGTGTGATCAAGGCATAAGTAGCTACTTTCGTCTCAATGATGTGTTATTTTCACACAGAAGGCTGAGCACGAAAAATGACAATCGTAAACGTAACGTATTTAAGACACACTGCGCGCTACCGCTGCAAAGTTCTACAGTAAAACTGATGTTGACGCGCAGTGTATCTCAAATAGGTCACTGTTTCGATACGTTTACGATTGTCGTAACACCCTCTGCACATGACGTTAATAGGGTCCAATTTGATAAACGATCTTTCAATGAGGCTTAGATGAAAAACAACTTTTAAAACCCGTACTTTTTGAACGAAAACAAGTTCTATGTACATTGAAATAAAGGCTATTTGTAAAATTATGTTTGTAAAGATGAGTGGTGCTCGGTAATGGATGGGGTGTCATAGACAGTGACTGTCGAAGATTTCTTTTGGTTATTTGTAAAAACTAAAAATGTATAGCGTAAGTGTCACGTGTAAATAGCTCCGTAAGTATTTACACTGTCTAAAAAACATCACATTACACATCGTTAGTCAGCTGGCAATTATTGAATTTGTTTGCTAAAATATTATTTTTTTATTTCTTTTTTGGTTAGCTTTGCACCACAGAATGCCAAACATTTGCTCTGCATGGCAATCGAACCCACGACCCACAGCATGGAAGGCAGAGCTTCTACCAACTGAGCTGTGAGGCCTGTCGTAATTACTCGGTTTATCGGCTTACTATTTACATATCCATTATTTTTTTGTTTACAGGCCAAAGATTCTGATGTAAAGTCATTTATTTATAACGCCCCGGCTTCGCACGGGTAGCTTGTATAAAAAATATCATTATAATATAGCCTATGTTCAGCGCAGATAATGTAACTTCACAACAGTGAAATAATTTTTGAAATCGGTCCAGTAGTTTCGGAGCCTATTCGATGCAAACAAACAAACAAACACAAATCTTTCCTCTTTATAACATTAGTTTAGATAGTTTAGATTATGATTTTAATGTTACAACTTAGACTGCACCTTACATCGAGTTTCCAAAAATAACTTGGGTAGTCGTGGTCGGGAAACTCCGCTGTTTTCCCATAATATTCCCTACTGACCATGGTAAAACATTGTACATAAAATGTTATTTAATAGCTGTCCATTAACCCAATACATAAAACCTTTCGAGTCGCATTTTTACAACATGAGCTTCGCACTTCATTTAAAAATAAAATCGCCTATTAACGTCGTGATGTCTCCTGACATACTGGACAAACAAATATCTTTTTTTGGAGCAATGTTCCTTATCGCGCGTCGCGAAAGGGGGCTAGACGGAAAAAATTAAGACCAAAATTTGTAACGACACTTTTTGCTATAGTTGTAAGACGCGTGGCGTGCGCGTGTTTCTCTTGCGCTTTCTCTCATATAAAGCAAGCCATTTTCGCATTGAACACTGTCGCGACGCGACGATTTTATTTTTGTTGAGGGTATACCTACAGTAATAATAAGATAAGATAAAGATAAAAAAATATTTATTGCTTTCGGTCATAAAATTACATTACTAATAAATATTAATATTATTTAATCGAAATCCCTTGACACCTCTCAAGTTTTTTTAGTTCATACTGTTTTTGTCGTTAATTCTAATGCTATCTCGTATTAATTTAGAAAACATTCGTAATATCTTAATCAGTGTTAAACAAATGACAGCTGATTTGACGATTGACTGGTGTATTATTCAAAATAAACACTTGACACTGACATAATTACCAGTTTTATCGACAGTCAGAGGTCATATAAAAAGAAGAAGAAGACTTAAAATTTTAAAAATATTTATTTTTCTGGCTTGCACGTTAAGCGCTTTTGCCATTTAGCAAGTATTCTTTTTAATAAATAATTAGGGAAACATAGTTTTAATGAAAATACGCGGGATCAGTACCCCAAGTACGAGTTTGTGCACGCACGGATCGCAGAGACGCAATCGCCGAGCGCCACCGATTTTGTATGGAGATCCAAGCTTCTCAAGAAATCTGCTAGGGGCGCTGCTTGGATCTCCATACAAAATCGGTGGCGTTCGGTGATTGCGTCTATGCGATCCGTGTGAACATAAACTCGTACTTGGGGTACTGTTCGCTTTTTTTTCCAACCTTTAAAAATATTGTTTTATCAGTGTTTCGTTTTCGGTTTTCGTAATGCTAGTTTAAAACAAGATACAAACTCACAAGCCCGTGTTTCCCGGCGTTAATGGGCAAAATGTAAAATCACCAGAATCGTAAAAACCAGTTCCAACATTCGATACATCTGTTTCCGATAATTTATGGGTCGATTTCGCCTCTCGGGCGAGTTGTGGGCTTTTCCGATATTTGGCCGCAGAGCGTGCGATTTACAATTTACTTGTTTGCAATATTCAACTTGTTTTAACTGAATAACTGTTTTCTACTAATTTACGTGGTTACAAGGAACTTTTGAGAACAAAGGGTGTTTTATCTCTCTTTCGAATATGCTTAATTTTTTTTATTTTCTTGGAAAATTACTAATTAAATAAATAAAAAAATATTCATGGACATTTCACACATCACACTCTAGTCCCAAACTAAGCAGAGCTTGTACTATGGGAATTAGATTGCTGATGGAATACTTATATACTTTTTTTTTGTTGTAAATACATACATAGAATACATAGTAACTCCCAGACACAGAACAAATATTTATTTCACCACACAAACATTTGCGCTCTGTCGGAATCGAACCCACGACCCACAGCATGGAAGGCAGAGCTAATACCAACTGAGCTGTGACACCTGTCCATTACATCACCTACATAGGATAATAATATACAATTTAGTATGATTAATGTTTAACATAATTTCGATTAAAAAAGATAAGCAACCGGTATCAACCACACGACTACTGAGCTGAAAGTCGGATTGGCTACCACTAAACCATGTTTGCTTTAAAAGTAAAACATTGAGGTACAAACAACCACTCGCAAGAACGCCACTCAAACTCATTTTTTCTTTTTAAATCTCGATGCCCCTCACCTGCTATTTTTGGGGTTCCGTACAGACAACATAGTCTCAGTAATAGGGATTACTGAGACTACTGTCTGTCTGTCTGTCACCAGTACCCCAAGTACGAGTTTGTGCACACACGGATCGCAGAGACGTAATCGCCGAGCGCCACCGATTTTGTATGGCCAAGCAGCGCCCCTAGCAGATTTCTTGAGAAGCGCCTTGGCCTCGGTACCCACGGACCTAAATCTATTTTATTATTTCTAAATAATTCGGTACTCATCAAAGTACAATACCAGATTTACTGACTTCAGTAATACAGAAACAATTTACTCAGTAACAGTTCGACGACCGATGTGGCGCGGTGGGCGATGGTCCGCCTGCGACGCGGAAGGTTGCGGGTTCGATTCCCGCCCCGGGATAAATGTTTGTATGTTCTGCAAATATTTATTCCGGGTGTTCTGGGTATTATATGTATAATAAAAAATATCTATCTATGTATTGTATTATATTAAGTATGTCAGTCTTCTAGTACCCATAACACAAGCTCTGCTTAGCTTGGGGCTAGATGATGTTGTGTGGATTGTCCAGCATTATTTATTTTTATTTATTTATTTAGTAAGTAATATCAGTTTCTTAGCAAAATACTCTGGGGTTCTACTATGAAACACGAAACACGACAGTTTAGTGGCATTCAAGTTACATTGCGTGAACGCTTTGATATTCTATTTCCAACATTATTGGATTTCCATCATAATTTCCGGAAATTTAGAATAGCAGCGGGTGATTTTGTTTATTTATAAAATATTTTTATTTCTTTTTGTGATAAGGTACATATTTCATTTATTGATTATTTATTTTTAATATACCTATATATCAATTCTCCCTGTTTATTTTATCTATATATGACGACCGATGCGGCACGGCGGACGGCACGTCCGCCTGCGATGCAGAGGTTGCGGGTTCGATTCCCGCCTTGGGATAAATGTTTGTACGATCTGCAAATATTTATTCCGGGTGTTCTATTTAATGTGTATAATAAAAAATATCTATCTATGTAATGTATTGTATTATGTACGTCAGTCTTCTAGTACCTATAACACAAGCTCTGCTTGGGGCTAGATGATGTTGTGTGGATTGTCATTATTTATTTCAAGAACAATTGGCGGTTCTATCGCTCTAGATCGGTTATTATAATCGGAATGTTGAATCTGTCGGCAAAATTATGCGTCGATGAGGCTAGCGCGATTTTTGAGTTGGTTTAACCCTAGCTTTAAACAAAATAAAGATTATTTTCAATCTAGTTTTGTAGTAGACACCCTGAATTAAGTCTAGTCCTTCGTTTAATTACATTTCAAATTAAGGATCACGTCGTAAAGGTTTGTTTGTCTTCGGGAACTTTTAATTGGTAAACAGTTTATTCGATTTACTTAGAACGTTTAAACTCTTCTAAAGCTTGGAGTTTTAAGCGTATTTATATTTTTGTACTACTATTTTTGTGTTCCTAATTTTAAGTGCAATGAATACATTATAATAATACATTTGACATACACAAATATTTGTTCTTTTTGTTCTTACTAGTGCTTGTTCAGTATCTAATCTTTAAATTTTATTAACAGGGGAAGTTTCTCAATTCGATTATACGTATGTTTTTTTAGATCGGCAAGGCATACTTACTTCATAGGTGATTCCATATTAAGCTCGTGGAAAATCAAAATCAAACAACTAAATCGGTTTTGTTTATTCTTGCAACAATAATATAATCATTAGTAACTATGTATTATGGTCATTTTATGGATATTTCGATCACTTTTTTTTATGTATAAAATACTAGCTAACCCTAGCTAAGGGATATAGTTCCTCGCGACCAGAAGAATGAGCACGAATAAATGTTACAATCATAAAGTGCATACCAACTTTCGCCTTAATAATATTGGTAGGATATTGTTAATTTATTGTGGTTTGCCTGAGGTTCTGTGAGAGTGAGGATTGAATTGCTTTTATTTTTATTTTATTGTTGACATTAGTATCTATTATTGTTTTTTTGTTTATGTAATTTTATTTTTGACTACTGTTTGACTTTTGTAATTAATTTGTGTAATTAGCTTTTTTTGCCGTTCAAATTAATTAAATAAATTGCAAATAATTTTGACTTATAATGGTATAAAGTAAGTAAATACGCAACCCTCCACATTTCCTTTATTTAAACAGCAGACAGTTAAAGAAACAGCCTAACAGAATATCTTAGCTTGTCTTGGATGAAATACACCCGCCATTAATCTCTCCATTCCTTGCAGGATTAATTCCTCAGTCGGCGATCCATTAACTAAGTGACAGAGAACCGAGAGGTAGGTGGATTTACTGGATGGAACTTATCAAAGTCAAGTATATTTCTATATAAAGTATATTTTTATATAATCGTCTTATAAAAGGCAGCTTTTTGAGAAGGGCGGTTGAATTAGTCCTGTACCCCAAGTACGAGTTTGTGCACACACGGATCGCAATCGCCGAGCGCCACCGATTGTGTATAGAAATCCAAGCAGCGCCCCTAGCAGATTTCTTGAAAAGCTTGGATTTCCATATAAAATTGGTGGCGCTCGGTGATTGCGTCTCTGCGATCCGTGTGTGCACAAACTCGTATTTAACTAGGTGATGCCGGTGACTTCGTCTTATTATCGTTATATTTTGGATATTTCATAATTCACACAATATCTTCATAAATTATAGCCTATGTGTTATTTTGATATAGCTTATTTTTTATTTGCAGATCGTACAAACATTTATCCCAAGGCGGGATTCGAACCCGCAACTTCCGCGTCGCAAGCGGACCTTTGCCCGCCGCGCCACATCGGTCGTCGTATAATAAAAAAACAGGATAATATTTCCTTGAACAATTTTGTAATCTTATCACAAATAAAATAATTTGCTACTAAATTAATAAATCTCTTCCATTTCCGTGTCGTTCTATGTTCAATCCGAAATGTACGTCTAAGCTACTGCTTTTAAGAAATCAACCAAATGGCTTTGTTGTCGTAATTCTTTAATGTGCATACCTGAATACCATTTACTTAATCAGAGTACCTACTTGTATATTATTTATATAAGATTAAGACTCCTTATTACATACAAAGAATCACATTATACTAAAACTAAAAGAATAAATAAAAAGACGTGTGGCACTCGGGGACTGCCGCGGTAAAGCTATTGCATAGCATTGTTTGCAGGATTACGCATGCGCAGTGTTAGGTTATTTTCGTTACGGAATTTCTGGACTTCTCCACGCTCAAGGCCCGCGATAGAAACTATGCAATAGCTTAACATTTATAAAATAATATAATGAGTTATTATTATTTCATTAGAATAACATAATTATTTATTTTCTTTACTCTATTTTTCTCTCTTATCTTGAGAAACTTATAAAATTATTATAATAAATGATGTAAATAATAATGTAAGTGATGAAGAAGAGTTGAAAACCTCTGTGGCGCGTCTTAGGGAAGACCTACGTCCAGCAGTGGACCGTCTTGCCCGTTCTTCTAGGCTCTGGTCGCGTGGAACTGGCACCTAGAATCACCTAGTATGTAAGACGATTCTAAATGATCCTTGTGATTTTATTGATTGATTGATTGGACTGATATAGGTTGATGATTATGATGTGCCACCTTTTACGTATAAATCAAAGCCAAATACATCCCTCGATCACTTTGAGTGTGTTCTTGATCGCCTGACTACCCCTAAATCGATACACATTAAGTTTTCACGCTAACAGACGATCCAGCACTATTCAAAATTAAATTGGTTCCCTCTACATTAAATATTTATGTGAGAAAAAGTAGGCTATACCCGCTTAGAGATCTTGAGAATTGGCGACCGTTATATTGTAGCCCTCATTTAAAAGAAATAAATATTCACGGACATTTCACGCATTACATTTAGTCCAAAACTTAACAAAGCTTGTCAAAGTCCAAATTACTTTTTTCAATATAATCAATTCGATTTTATGTAAGTATTTTTTTGATCGGCAGGACATACCTACTTCAGAGGTGATTCCATATAAAGTTCATGAAAGTCAAAATCTTATCAAACATGAAAATACGGTTTTATTAATTTTGGAAAAAAAAGAAATAATTTTTCAAGTCAAATTATTCAGTAAAATCACAAGGATCATTTAGAATCGTCTTATATACTAGGTGATTCTATGTGGCAGTTCCACGCGACCAGAGCCTAGAAGAATGGGCAAGAAACTTATACTTCGGGAACTAGACTGCTAATAGGATACTTAATTAAATATGTAAGTAATTATATATTAACTTTGTCTGGGCAAAGGAAAAACATCATTTTCTCGGTGGGAATCGAACACACAGTCTGTGCACACCCTGTGTTATTTTTTTTTTATTATTTTGTATTAGTTTCATCTCACTATTACATCAACCATGACCACTGTTTTGCTTCCAATTTTGTTTAAATTATTTATTTTAATCATATAATTATCTTCATTTTGTAACCAAATCCTCATAAAAGTCACATATTATATTAATATTAATGACTTTTCACGTCAGTATTTTTTTCAAATTCGTTAAAAATGTTTCAGTAGCTCTACCATGAGTTTTTACTATACTATATTTACTATACTCGCTAGCGTCTGTAGTTAAAAAAATGTATGAAGATTTGTACAGCGCCTCTAGCGGATAGTTGGGTACTAAAATTCGTCATACTAATATTGACGTAACTACTGTAGTAAAGTCAGGCGATTTTACTGTGACAACTCATGGTAGAGGTACTGAAGGTTACAAGCTGCCTCTCCTATTCTCTATCTAAGACGGGTTGCTGTGGATAGAAAATTGGAAAAAAGGTGATCTGTCAAGTTGAGACCTTGACGGGTTAAATTGTTTTAAGGGTTCCGCAGTCTAACGGGAAAACGGAACCCTTATTACGTCACATTTAAGTTTTTCTAAGCAGGGCTTGTGTTATGGGTATTAGAAGACTGACATACTTATTACAATAACATTACATAACATAGATAGATATGTTTTATTATAAGTACATATAAACTACCCAGAACACCCAGAATAAATATTTGCAGATCATACAAAGATGTATCCGAAAGCGGGAATCAAACCCGCAACCTTCCGCGTCGCAGGCCGACCATCGCCCACCGCGCCACATCGATCGTCAAGTTGGTTCTTGGTTTTTAATAGCACCGAATCTCATTAAAAAGTTGATTAAGTTTTTTTTTATTTATTAAGCTACGGAACCATTAGCTTAGTTAAGCAAGTCTTGACCTTAACTGTAAGTAAGATAACTTAAGATTGGCGTCTGACAAGGTAAAATATGAAAGTTGGCAAAGGCCCCAACTTTGGAAATATTGCTGTTCATAATTAATGTCTATTCTTATAAAATTATGAAGTACATTAATCAATTTAGTATAAAAAAAAAGGTAGCACTCCGGGAGTGCCGGCAGAAGTGAAAACTTCAATATTAACGTTGTGTTTAATTATAAGTATAAAAGTACTATCATTTATGAAGTAGAATACAATGTTTATTTATTGTATTTACTACACAACAGTCAAGCAATCAGCTGTCACCATCCTTGGATACGCGTGGGACGGTAGAAAGAGTGGGAGATACTAGTTCCTCTCCCTTCCCCTCGATCTTACGCTTTTTCGATCAGCATCACGTGACCCTGACGCGAGTTTCAAAGTTTTTACCCATACAACAAAAAGTGCTCAGCGCCGCTAAAGAAGTTTTCACTTCAAAAATATTAAGTTTTTTTAGTGACAGGAGCGATGACCTAATTGGACTGATTTTCCTTCAAGTGTTGATCAGGCCAAATGGACCAACAAATTATTTTTTTAAACGTTCAATACACAGGTTTTCAATATGTTTTTTTGGCATACTTGTTATATTTTTACGCTGTTTTACTTTCTAATAGAATATTAAAGTGCTTCCTGCTCTTGAGAAAATCACAAAGATTATATTATCCCAAAAAATTTAGTCAAGCAGGATTCGAACCCGGAACCTTCCCCTTGACTCACTCTAAACGTTGAAGAATAATAAAATGGGACAGGTAATATGATGTGGGTCCTGGGTTCGATTCTCTAGGTACGTATTTTTATTTAATAAATAGATCCATAAAATTCAAAACATATTTACTTATTAGGTAGGTACTTAGGTAATTAACTCTTAAATCATTTCTTCTATGTAGAATACCTATATTTTAAATGTTTTTATTTTATTTAAAATATTTACTATCTTGACAAACATACATTGCATTTAAACATCAAATTCAAAACACATCAAGAATTCTTTCAAGAAATGAACGTCAAAATAACTCCTTAAATAAATCACTCCAAGGGAATTCTAAATATTCCGTCACATCTTCAGAATTTCTATTAATATTTTCAAATCAAATAATAACTGTTTTCACAGCGACCTAGGTCGAGTAAGTCGAGCAGGTCGAGTAGGTCGTGTAGGTCGAGTAGGTCGTGCAAGACGTCAAAATCAAATTTGGTAAAGTTGATTACGACCTCGCGATTCCAAGAGTTTGTTTATCTTCGTGACGGCGATGGCTTAATTTAGTAAAGGAAGTTATACTTAAACTACGAACTTGCTATATTTTTTTAGATTTATAAATTATTTTGCCATAATTGATCGATTGGATTACGACCGATGTGGCGCGGCGGGCGATTTTCCGCCTGCGATGCGGAGGTTGCGGGTCCGATTCCCGCCTTGGTAAATGTTTGTACGATCTGCAAATATTTATTCCGGGTGTTCTGGGTATTTTATATGTATAATAACAAATATCTATCTATGTAATGTATTGTATTAAGTATGTCAGTCTTCTAGTAGGTACACATAACACAAGCTCTGCTTAGCTTGGGGCTAGATGATGTTGGATTGTTCAGCATTATTTATTTATTCATAACTTTTTTTAAATACAGAATAATCTTAAGTCTGTAACTTTAAAATCTTAAGTCTAAAGTCTGGAAAGTGTAACATTATTGCGTGGAAGAGTTTTCGTAACTCCTCTTAGAGTGGCTTCCGTTTATTGATTTACGGAGGAAAAGGCTCTATCGGAACTGGAAGCTCGCGAGAAAACACAATTAGACGCCTAACCATGTTAATGTTTCTGTGTTTGTGGCTAGAATTGTGCAGCTTTTTGTGCTATAAAACTTTTTAAGAAAAAAAAATACCGGAAAAACTGAAAAGCAAAAAATTATATCTCATCTTAATAATTAAGTTATAAGTATGTAGGTAGTCCCAATAATTTAAAGTGTCTTTTTATATCTATAAAAAGTTTGTTTCTATTGTTTTATTAGATGATTTTTCAAATAGACTATACGTACCTAATCTACTAAATATAATATAATTTTGTAAATACTGTATAGTCGTAAGTTTGTTTGTGAATAAATATAAACCATATTCTTTAATAAAAAAAAATCTACTAAATAATAATCTAGAAAGTTATATCAGATAGTTATAATATTAATAGTTATTATATATTACACTTTATTGCACACCACTCAATTTAAAATTACAAATTGAACACGAAGAAGAACGAAATCGAGATGTGCAATGGGCGGTCTTATCACTATAAGCGATCTCTTCCAGTTATATTAATCATTTTCTCAGCTATATTTAGCTGAAATTTCTAATTTCTAATCTTGTAATGCTATCCTTAAATGGACTTTATGTGATGAGCACTACTTTAAAATCTGTATATTCAAGCTTTTAAGCTCTTAATCCGACTACTTAGAGTCCCTTTTGGTTTATCCGAAGTAAGTATATGAATAATATAATATTATTCCCAGTACTTATACAAATTGAAAATAATTTTCACTCAAGTATAATTTCCATTGAAAAAGCAATCTTGTTCGTGCTTTAGAATATGAAACGTTGTTATGATTTGAATTAGGCATATTAAAATTAATAATATGAAAATTGTTACTAATGGTTTTCGAATAAAAAACTATAACGTGAGATATTTTTGTGAGAAACATGGTATGCAAATTATCTTTAACCAAAACACAAATTAATTATTAATATATTTATACTTTATTAACAAACAAAGTTATGACTATTACAGTATTTACAAAATATACATAGGCATAAAAAACACAATAAGAAACAGTTGAGCTATCTACAGACCGTTGCAAACGATCTATAGGTAGTTCAACTGATCCAAATCGGTACCAATCGGAAGCGTACCCAAGATGGCTGCATTGCCGCACTGAATAGCAATGCTGATTGAAAACAAAACCTGTAAAACAGATATTTTTTTGTGTTAATATTGGTTTTTAAATAAGATAAGATAGACGAATTTAAAAGGCACTAATGTTGTTTTTTTGTTACAAGTTTAACGTGTGTGTAGATATAATAAATAAATAATAAAGTTGGAAGTTATTGACATTTTTATTTATTATGAAAATTTTCACCCTACCCGTCGCCTTAAGGTTAGCTGAGGGCAATGTAGTTCGCATCTTTTAAAAAAGAGAGTTTTGTGTGACTGGAATCCCATTTTTTTCAGGATGTTACTGCGTATAACACTAATAAGGGGGCTAGACGGAAAAAATTAAGACCAAAAGTTGCGACGACACTTTTTGCTATAGTTGTAAGCCGTGCGGCGTCTTTCTCTCTCTCTCTCATAGAAAGCAAGACAGTTCAATTTAAGAAAGCAAGTCAGTTATTAAGTTTAGAACTTCGTTCTATCCGGGTGTCCCTTGACACTTCTCACGTTTTTATTTCGAGTATCTTTCGAGAACAAGTAGTTACGCCATAACGCCTGAAGTTCACCGACAATAATCGACTCAGGACTTGGAAATTCATTTATTTAATTAAGAAGAACTTTGTGACTCTGTTAAAATTAATCACTTAAGGAATTGTGGTCCAGCTTTTGAATAAGGTAAAATGGCGGTGGGCTTAGGATAATGTCAAAGAATTAAGTTTTTATAATTTTCGGTATTTTATATAATATTTATTATTTTATTTAATATTATCGGAGATGAGACATCCTTTCATGGTTGACATTCCACCTGCCCGCACCAAGCGTTCTGCTTCTACTTTTATAATGCGGTCAGCCAAAGAGTGGAACTCGTTGCCGGCGTCTGTGTTTCCCGAGTCTTACAATTTGGATATTTTTAAGAGATGAGTGAATAGGTAGCTTATAGGCAAGTGTGCTACATCGTAGACCGCATCGTCACTTAACGCTGCTGGCGCTGCTTGGATCTCCATACAAAATCGGTGGTGCTCGGCGATTGCGTCTCTGCGATCCGTGTGTGCACAAACTCGTACTTGGAGTACAGGTGAGATCGCGGTCAAACGCTTGCCTATAAAATGTAAAAAAATAATTATGTTGAAGTGTGAAAAAGTAGATTTTAACAGTAACGTGCACTTTTTTTATCTATACTTATAATAAAACTGTAGAGAGGTCAATTCTGTACATTAAATATATTTTCAAAAAAACTATCAGGGGTTGATTAGTGATCGATACTGATGCCAAAAATGCAATCAGTAAAATTTTTGTCTGTCTGTCTGTCTGTCTGTCTGTCTGTCTGTATGTATGTTCCTTATAGAAACAAAAACTACTGGACGGATTTTAACGAAACTTAGTACAATTATTCTTCATACTCCTGAGCAACTTATAGGATACTTTTCATCACGCTACAATCAATAGGAGCGGAGTAGTGAAGGGAAATGTTGGGAAAACGGGAGAAGTTACTGTTAGGAATAGATACTCCTTTAATATCTATAACCAGCCTTAGATGTTACCATAGCAACCAAACGTTGTTGATTGTCATCAATGTCACTATCTTCACTTGACTAAATAT